>JACGCM010000076.1:0-600000 GCA_014058105.1 Kingdonia uniflora | reverse complement strand
AGGTCCTAATATTCACAATTTTTTATTTCGACCTATCATCGCATTCAGGCTTACCAAACGATGTTATTCAATCTAATGCCATTACCAGCACGTGCGTCACGGGAAGGTCTACTATATGCTCCTGTAGATTCTGGCTTCATGGAAGATATGTATCTGTATCTCCCTCCCCATCTTCGGAGAAACCTCGCATATCTTTACGGAGCATTTGAAATATTTCTTCAGAAGACATCATTGGGAAAAAGGTATGTTTTGATATAGCATCAGTATCTCCTCTTTTATATATTTCTATGTCTCTTTTTTTTTGGACTGTTTGTGAAATTATGTATGCCTTGCAAGGTGTACTATACCTAGTTAACGAGATTAATTATCTTGCAAATGCACGAGACTGAAGGATTCAACGAATTATAAAATATTCCTAATTAGATCACGGAGGACTGAAAATCCCTTACAAATTCTATTACAACAAGGAGCTCCTCTCTTTAAACAAAGTAAAAGAGTCCTCGATTCCAATATTCCAAAGTCATAAATATCCTAGCTAAAATTAAATTTAGGGCATAAGCCATAAACTAAGACCGAACTGTAAAAGTGTGAGTAGAAAACAGGGAGGGTAACATCATCCGGAAGAGAGAACGAGAGGTTTGTTTTGGGATCCAAGTTAAATGATGTTCCGCCATCATTCTCTTCATTGAAGATTTTCACCACGAACTCCATTGTTGTAAGAGTTTCCCATTCGTAAATTAAACAAACCCAGAAATTTGTACGTGAAACTTGCCGTCAGCCACAACATTCTTCACCGAGTGTGGTTTACCATGATCAAACAATGACTGCTTCGAATGTCTTCATGTTCGATTAGACTTTTTGGCTTTCAGAAAAATTAATAACTTGTTCTACTGTAAGGAGCTTTTCATGATTATCCTAAAAAGGAATAACTTACATTTAATTCCTACTACATTCTAATATACAAACTCATAAATATCCTAGTACTAGTTTCACACCGTGTTTGAGTCCCCTGAAACTAATCTTTGAAGTCCACAGTGGAGGAAACACAGGTAAGTTTACCATTGTTTCTCCATGATTCTCGCTATTGTATCTACTTTTGGAGAAATTTTGGGTAGGGGGTTTCTTAGTTATAGCTGAAAACAAAACCTCTCTTTGACTGTATGGGTTGTGTGTTTTAAGGCCCCCCCCCATTAATGCATTTTTTCCCATATTAGCAATTTTAGGGAGAGACCCCTTTGCATGTTTTGATCTGGGGTTATGTATTTGTGTGAAATGTATGTTGTACTAAGGCTTTTGATTTGTAATTTGAACCCTACTGCCCACATGCAAGGTTTGGTTTGATTTGAGTTTTGCGCTGCTTTCAATTACTTTTCTTAGGTCCATTAGAGGTTTTATTAGTTGCTTCTTTGATGTAATGCTTGATTTTAATTATCCCAACTTGTTAGCTAGAGGCTTATTAATCTGTATTTGAGACAATTTTTTGATTTCGAGTTTCTTTGTTTGCTCTATTATGATATTGGGTTTGCTTTTTTGGCTCTAATTTGATGGTATGTATGCATCAGTATACAATTATTTTGATCATTAAGCCTGCAAAGTTGGTTTGTGTTTAGCTCGTGTTTACTTTAATTTAGTATTTTTTGGGTTTTGTTGCAGATGCTTTGTGTGAGAATTGTCGAGGAAGAGGAGCAGATCAGTTCAGAAAAGCTGATGGCTTGGCCAGAAACAAAAAAGTGGTTCTTCGATGCCATTGATGGTGGTAATGGTTTTGTGAAATGGTGTTTACATGATGTTGGGAATGGTGAGTTGGATAATGGGGGTCAGCAATTAGCAATTGGGCTCATCATCTGGTTTATCAACTGTGGTGAAGGAAGTTGTGAAAGGTTCACCTAAGCCTGATGTGCAGGAGAAGAAGACCTAGACCCAGATTTCCTCTGCAAATGACCTAAGCCTATTGTGAAAGCTCCACCAGCAAAGTAAGCTCTTTTTTTAAGGGTTTTCTTGCACAATAAGTTCTAGTTCTAAGATTGTAGCTCCATGGAAGAATAGTTGTTTTCCCCCTTTTGTTTTGATCTCTTGTTTTTATTTATTTATCTGCATGTGTGCATATTGGCTAACTTAACCCTCTTTAGGACTCTAACTAAGATTCCTAACCTATATACTATTACTGCCAAAAGAGTCACACTCAATTTTAATGGTTTATCATTACTTGATTACCTTTTCTATCTGGGCACTCTTAACTAGAGAAGAGAGGAACTAGAAACAAAGAAAGAAAAAGACTTGCCAGCTAATTAAAAGAAAAAACATAAAGCCTTGGACATTAGGTCAAGAAGAGCATCCAAGGGATCTTTGGACGAAAGAAAATAAATGTTTTACCATGAACTTGTTTAGCTAAGAATTAGATCAGATGGAGAGAGTCAAGGCTTAATTAGTTGCCACCATGCATTTAGAGGATCAAATTAAAGACTTGGGTTTAGAAGATAGATTCGCGAATTCTTTCTAGGGAAAACAGGCATGTCTTTCCTCTACTAATCAATCTCTAGGATATTATTAAAGGGAGTATTAAAGGTAGATGCTGAAATCAACTTCAGATTTCTGTAACAGTATTGAGCTGCCCATTAAGAAGCCCTATTCATTTATCAAATTGCTTGAAGGGATCTAAGTCACAAATTTCTTCTAGAGAAAACATACATGTTTATCTTTTACTAACCTCTTGGGAGCAATTTCTCCCATCTTCTTCTTTTAAAAAAATTTAACCCGTTTTTTTTTTTCTTCTTTTCTTCTCTTATTAATGATTTTATGCAAAACTAATATTACCTATTCTCAATAGCATAAGCTCTGAAGATTGGTACAAGACTTGGTAAGGCCGATTGGCATTACTTTTGTATTTTTTATTTTGCATATATCGAACTAAATGTATTGATATCTTTTAACACAAATTTTTATGTCCAAATTCCTCTATGGTTCCAGATCGGTCCAGATTTCCAGTCTTTCTATTACCTCTATTACTCGATTACAATGATAGTACTGGCCACAAAGAAGTTCCTCTATATATTGGTAGTAATGTAATACCTGACTATAATGATCTACTTGCATCAGAGGTGGAGCTTCCAGTCACATCAATTGGTGCTGATAGTTCGCAAGATCAAACGGAGATGGAACGGTGAGATGAGATGGAGTAATCAGGCAGTCTATAGCTACTGTAGTTTGGTGTGGAAGGATAAGAAAAAGTTTTTGACTAAGTACCAACAAAGAAGAATGTACTCCCTGATGGTAATGATCTGCTAGCATCAGAGATGAAGAAGTGGAAGTTTGCCACATCAAGAGGTGTTGAGAGTTCGCATCATCAAATGGAGAAGTGGAAGTTGGCCACGTCATTGTGAGACGAGTAATTAGGCAAGATACCAAGTTTGGTGTGGAAGGATAAGAAAAAGTTTGGACTAGATACCAAGTTTTATACAAGTGGAAGTTTCATACTGATACAGAGTGGAAAAAGAGTAAGAAGGAGAAGGTTGAAACCATTCTCCCCATTGCAGGCATTTGGCCTTGTTTATTTTATGTTATTTTCAGTTAAAGTGTAATAAATAGTACCTCTTTGTTTGGATACATTTTGATTGTATATATACTAGCCTTATTTCATTTTCCCTATTTGTCAATCTCTACTAGAGTTATTTTCCTTCTTTGGTATAGCACCTTCAAGAGCTTAAGAATGGAGGCCTGAGTTGAACTTCTGAGTTCAACATTCCTCTCAACTTGTTTATGATCAGATCCCAAATTATGTCACTCAAATCCCAATATCTTCTGAGGTATAGGACCGTCAGAAAGTTGTGGAATGCCTTACAAACTTTGATCTTAAGAGGGGATGTTATTTTATTGCATTTACAACACAGGCGTGCCACTTCCTTTCACTATGGGTCGTGATCCAAAGTTAGGGAGCTGAAACAAAGTTGCTGTAAATAAAAACAAAACAAATAGAGCTTTACGAAAATCCATTTTGGAGACACTTCTCGGCTTGTCGTGCGTAGAGTTCAGGGGCGCCCCAGAGGTTTGGGTGGCGGAGTCGGAAAAAGGGGACCCTGGATGCTTTATTTAAGTACTCCCCCAAAAATTATTTGTTGATGGTACCCGATTATTTCCTCTGAGTACTCCTTTCCTCTTGCAAACAATAAGGAAAGATCGTAAGTCCAATTCAGTTAATCCCAATGACTGCTTCGTAAAGGATCGGGTGTTTCCAATCCTCGTTAGTACATCTTTAGGTTGCTTATAAGAAATATACTAAAAGCAATTGTATGATAATTATTGATGAATTTGTCAAGACCTATGATTTTACTGTTGAATATAGAATATATACTAAATATAGAATTCTCTAAATATAAAATATTTTTACTTAGCGCCCAAGTAATTGTAACTATATAAGGAGAAGGTTTTCTTCCATTGTAATCATCGAATAATAATAAAGTTAGTCTTTCTCGAATCTCTTATTCTTTGTATTAGTTTTTACATGGTATCAAAGCGGGTTTGATAATTGAACCTGGTTCTTTCGAATTGAATTGAATTGAATTCCGCTGCGAATTACTGTCACGAAGCTTAATTCTGTTGCGAAGTTCGAAGTTACTGTAGTTGTAACAGTTCGAGGTACTGTAGCAGTAGTGTTCGAAGTTACTGTAGCAGATACCAGAAAATCACTGTAGCAGTTCGCCCAATGGGTTCCAATGATGTTGCTAAAAGTCTTTCTTCAGTGAATGTTGCCCAGTCAGGTATGAAAACTAAAGGTAGTGTTTTTTAGTTGTAAATTCTTTGAATAGTACTTGGTTAATTGATACTCCATCAGATCACATGGTAAACGACTCTAGCATATTATCATCCATTACACCTTCAACCTAAACCTCTATATACACAGCAAATGGTGGTTCCTCTCCTATAATTGGAGAAGGTTCCACTGACGTATCTGAATCTCAGACATTAAACTCTGTCCTTATTGTTCCTGCTCTAGACTACAATATATTGTCTGTCAGTAGGGTCACTGTTGCATTTACATGTACCGTGACGTTTTGGCCTTAATTTTGTATTTTTCAGGACATAGTGACTCGGCAGGTTCTTGGTCGTGGTGTTAGAAAAAACAATCTCTACTATTTGGACCTGACTAATACTGGAGAGCAGAGAATTCATCAGGTGAGTAAAGTTGGAGGAATTGAAGAAGCAAAAGCTAATGTGTGGTTATGGCATCGGCGGCTGGGTCATCTCTCCTTTGGGTATCTTCAGAAATTAAATTCGTCGTTATTTTCGAATTGTAGTATTTCAGAGTTTAAGTGTGATATTTGTGAACTCGCTAAGAATCATCGTATTACATACTCTCCAAGTTTTAATAAAAGTTTATAACCTTTTAGTAATATTCACTCTGATGTATGGGGTTCTGCATGTATTCCTTCATTGTCTGGAGCTCATTATTTTGTGACTTTTATTGATGAGTGTACTCGTATGATGTGGGTATCCCTAATTACCCATAAAAATGAAGTCTTTGAAGTATTTAAAAAAATTTATCAGATGGTTTTGACCCAATTCTAAAGGAAGATACAAGTGTATCAATCTGATAATGGAGGAGAATTTACTAGTAATGACATGTCAGAGTTTTTAACAAATAACGGCATTCGACATCAAACCTCTAATGTTTATACCCCGCAACAAAATGGGTTAGCTGAACAAATGAATAGACAACTGTTAGAAGTTGTTCGTGCATCTCTTTTTGGAATGAATATGCCGTTGAATTATTGGGGAGAAGCGTTAAAATTTGCTGCTTACTTGATAAACCACACACCATCTAAGGTCATTGAATTTCAGACCCCCTTCCAAAAACTTCATGATCTTATCACCATCCCTGCAATGCCAAACCTAGAACCACGTGTTTTTGAATGTGTTATCTTTGCTCATATACCTAAACATCAGCGAGGAAAATTGGATCATTGTGCTCGAAAGTGTGTATTTCTTGGATATGCTGATTTTAAAAAGGGTTATCATTGTTATGATCCTGTGGAGGGGAAGGTGTATATCTCTTTGGATGTTTCGTTTCAAGAATTGGAGGCGTATTTTGTATAATCTTCCCTTCAGGGGGAGAAACATAATGATGGTGAAGAAAAGTTCCCTATTATTGGGGATATGTTTCAGAAACTAGAGGATTTGACGAGTAATTTGAACAGGCTTAGTAACCTAACTGATGATGAAAAGGAAAGTGAAGCAGAGCAGATGACAGGGGGAGTTCAGGGTATTGAAGATGAACTTCATATGAATGGAGAGGATCAGACGACAGGGGGAGATCAAGCTGAAGTAGTAGAAGTTGCCCGTGACTCCAGCATTTTAACACTATCTACCGAAGCACTGTCGCAGAATGTCGAACCTCAGGTATTACCTAATCCTAACACTGTTAATGATATTCAACCTAGATGTTCAGAAAGGCCTACTAAAGGTATTCCAAAATCTACTTATGAACCAGATATCAATTCTAAAGCCAAATACCCAATTTCTGATTATGTGTCCACCTATAGGTTGGCTAAGTCGTTTACATGCACTATGAATCAATTATCCTCTGTATCTATTCCTAGTAATTTTCATGTCTCAACGAAAGTATATATTAGACCTTCTTGCAGAAACTGAGATGCTTGATTGCAAACCGGTAGATATACCGATTGAAGCGAATCATCACTTGGGAATGTTTTCCGACCAAGTTCTATGTGACAAAGAAATGTACCAACGCTTAGTGGGAAGACTAATTTATCTCTCTTATACTCGACCGGATATTGCATATGCCATTAGCATCGTAAGTCAATTAATGCATAATCCAAGTGAAGAACATATGAAGGTGGTCTTTCAAATACTAAAGTACTTGAAGAAATCTCCAAGAAAAAAGTTTCTTATTCCGGAAAGGTGGTGATATGAAAGTAATGGGATACACCGATGTAGATTGGGCAGGAGATATGACGAATAGGAGGTCAACCTCAGGCTATTTTACGTTTGTATGTGGGAATTTGGTGACATTTAAAGCTAAGAAGCAAAAATTTGTTGCTAGATCAAGTGCAGAATCTGAGTTTCGGGGTATGGCTTATGGAGTATGTGAACTACTATGGATACGGAATATATTGAAGGATCTTGGATTTAAACTCATGAAAGCAATGAATCTACACTGTGACAATAAAGCAGCGATTATGATTGCACATAATCCAATTCAACATATGAAACATGTTGAAGTGGATCGGCTCTTTATCAGAGAAAATATTGACAAAGGGTGTATATCTTTTCCATTCGTGAAGTCGGAAGATCAACTTGGAGATATTCTTACGAAAGGAGTTACAATTATTTGGGCGATAGATAACCTTCAATCTTTCTCACTCCGCTGACTGCTGCTCTTTCTAGTTTGAGCCTCCCAACCCCAAACTCTCAATTCTCCAGTTCAATCTCTCTACCTCCTCTGATTGATTTAGTTCTTCTTTGATTGATCTTTGGAATATGTGGGTTTACATATGTAAGTGATTACCTTGCGAATCATTGCTTGGAAACGGTGAATTGGAAGGATCAGTCGATTGGGTTTACATGGTATAAATTTTCTATCTCATAGATCATATGCTAGTCGCCATGCATGCTATCGCAGCTTCACAATTCATTTTGCATACTAGATCAGATTTTCACATCTTCTCATATCATAGATCAATACATCATAATTCATATATTAGTTCCTCTCATCTGCACCTCTCATAGATCCTCACATCCCATAGATTAGTAGATCACAACTCATGCTACATGTATGCTGCATGCATGCCCATCACAGCTTCACAATTAGGTTTTTTTTTTTTTATGGGGTTTCGGCCGTCCAATTCCGAGATTTGGCCGCAAAAACGGTCCTCGGATCCAAACATTTGTCCGAAAAAATCTATCCCAGCCGTTGTTTACCCAAATCGATCTCGAGGTTATGTTTCCTAAACCTACTGTATATCGTGAAAACCAGTCTTTCTTTCTCTTTTCCTCTAGCGTTCTTAACCTTCCCCTCAATCTACAATCGAAACCCTAATTTGTGTTCATTGGAGGCAATGGTAGCCATTGATTAAAAACCCAAAATCACTCCCCTTCTAATATTTTTATCCATCTATCTTTGATGCCCAATCATCGTAGCAGATCGTCTTCTTGTGGTAATTATTCTTTGGGGTTTTATTTTTGCTTATGTTTAGCAAATGATGAGCTCTATCGACTTGAAAACCCAATTTAATACTTGGGTTTTTTGTTTTTAAGTTGAATAGGAAGAGCTTATGCTTCTCTCTCTTATTTACAGTTTTTTCGATTATTATTTTTGTAATATTTATTTACAACAATTTTGTGGATGATGAGAATTTAAAATTATGCAGTTATCCCTAACTTACTAAAACAATGCTGAGATTTCTTAACTCTGACACTTACTTAATTTTGTTGTTAATCTACATTTGGGTGTTTTTGTTTTTGAGAAAATTTAGCTGATGATAACAAAGTTTATATTGAGACGTAACTGATATTCAAATATTTGTATAATGTTGAAACTTATGAACTAGGATGGTCTGAGGCTTCCTTTATAATTAATGGTATAAATATTTGATTTATTTTTAGGTTTAACTACAATTATTTGCTAAGGTTGATAATGTGTATGAGGATCAACTTATTTTATCAAAATGCCCAACACTATTTTACGATACAGGTCTCAAATAGCCATGAAGAAACTAGAGGGTACTAGTCAAGGTAAGAAACATTTTCGAGCTAAAGTTGCATCATTAACAACATTCACAACATACATTTGCTGAGACATTTTGTGCCGAGGGGAGTCACCATATCTTTGCTTATGAGTTCACAAATGATCTTGACACCTTCAATAAGTGAAAGGATTATTATGCAAAAATCGGTAAGGCTTGGAAGCGCATGATATCTTTTGTATGGGCCTCATGGGACGGGTAAGTTTACTATGATCGCAACAATCCCTAATCTCTTGAACTAAGATGTGTATGATCGATCTCCAGTTAACATCTATTAAAGACAATAGTGAGTCGAGGAAGTTGTTGTGAGACATCCAATAAAGCTATTAGTATAGTCAAGTATATTGATTGTTCTCTCAATCTTACTGGTCAACGGGGCAAATAATAAAGAGAAATATATGAGTAAAAAAGCTAAAAAAGATAGTAAGGGTAAGGAATGAAAAGTTACTTTTTCTGGGTTGCTCAACTTCATCGGTGTATTCTGGTCCTCTTGCGGCGGAGAGCGACTAATAGTCGTTAGTACTTACTATGTGGAACAACTTGATCCAGCTCTTATCTTGTATGGAAAACGTATGTAATTTTCCAGTATCAGAGATCCAGTGATCTTTCCACACATCAATCTTCAAGCCATGTTACGCTATAGTTGATTCTTTTTGAATTAAGATTTTCCTAAAAATTGAATTATGGTTGTGTTGCTATATATGTGACCCATCAAAGTTCAAAAGATTGCATCTCTTTTTGATACACTGGGTACCATATCTGATCCTACGGACATCATTGAAGCCCAAAGCCCAGTTTATATGGAATCTGCGGGTCAGGTGTGCAGGCACTTCATTTGCGTTGTATGAACAGTACGGAAACAAAATCAAATTTCCTCTCAAATCATTTGTTATGTTTGTCTAGATGTTTGAATTTCTACTCAATGCGTCAGACTATCCAGTCAAGGAAAATGGGAACGTTCTTTCCATACGAAAGGTACATTTGCCTCTGTCTTTCTCTTTTTTTTCCAGCTTGATTAATTCTATAACTTGCACTGAAAAATGGATTGGCTATTTGGTCATGGTGTTCCATTCTGGACCTAGTTTATCTTGATTGCACAACAGGGAGATGGTTCTCTGCCAGTCCGTTTTCTGCAGGCAACTAGATTAATGTATGGCCTGTCACCCTAGAAAATAGAATATCAATTAGACTTTAATGTTTCAAGTGATTCTCATATCTTTCCCATCTTTATTATCCTGAACATCGATAATAAAAAACTGCACTTTATAGAAAAAAAATATAACCAACCGATATCTTGCAGGTGCATGGCAGAGCTCAAATGTTTGTATCTTGTGGAGACCATGGTAGCAGTCAAAGTATGTTGGTACAATTGAAAGATTGTCGAATAAAGCTCTTTGAGTTCCCCGTATCAAATGTTCTTCTAATATCAGATTATATATCCTGGTGCGTTAACTTCTCAATTGTAAAGCCTTAATTTCATATTTATCTTTTGGTACAAATGAAGAAGTAAATATATGAAGTCTAAAGGTCCCCTTTGTTAACATATGAGAAAACATGTTAACTTACACATCAAGAAGATGCAGGGGAATTTAGAAGTTTAAGATCTTCTGATGCTTACTGGTTTGTGTTCTTTGTTTTTGCCAAATTGGGTAACCTTGTCATCATTTTTTAGGCTTTTCTCAATCTCCTAATCTGCGTATCAGAATTATATATAAGAATTATTAAGCATATATACCTAGAGCCAGGGATGTATACAGACTGAATAGCTTGTATTGCGAGCTCTGCCTGTTCAGTTTGCAGTTGGAATATACGTCTTCCTTCTTCAAAGCTGCTGCCAAAGGCTGTCCGAGAGATGACATCTCCAGTTAAATTCTGGAGTTCTGGCCAAACGTCCAATTCACACGACCCTTCCTCTGCTGTAATCAATGTGTCCCATTTGCTTACTAACTCACTACAGCTGGTATGAAATGCCGGTAACATCCACTATAACCACCAAAACATATAAACGAATCATAGTAAGCTTTAAGCAATGCAACCATTGGCTTTAGGAGAATTTTTTTTTTTTGAGAACAAGACCGCAAGTGAGAAAAATTCACCTTTAACTTCTCTTGATGGAAAGCAGGGTTTAGAATCCTTCTGTGCTTTGCCCATTGTTCACCATGGTAGCTTGCAAGCCCAGTTGCAAAATACCTTACAAGTGGGTTTGGGAAAATGTTCAAACTTGTTTGACAATACATCCTTTTGTCTAAGTCACTTCCTTTTTTCTTTGTGAGTATAGGGAATAGCCCCATTCATAGGTCCGAGATCCACATCTATGAATTGAAAGGTCTGAATGATCAACTCTGCAATCAATTGTTAGAATCAATAGGTGTTCAAATCGTTCATTTGAATAAATTGAAACCCTTCTTATTAGATGATCGTAATACTTCCCAAAAATGGAAATTATTGATCAATGGAGGAACAATATCACTATTTTTATTCAATAAGATACCAAAGCGGTTGATTGACTCATTCCATACTAGTTATAACTAGAAAAAGCACCTTCTAGTTCACTCAAAAACGAACTATCGTTGTCAATCTCAAAAATATTATTTTCAATATCAAAATATATGGAATAATTCTCACCATTACTATCTCTAACTAAAATTGATTTAGTTATCCCCGACCCTTCTGAATAAAACCACCATTTTTCCATGGAATCCTCCTGCGTCTCTTATGAGATCTGGTTCCATTATGGTTACCCTCGGAATTGCTCCGCACCAAATAACAGATAGCTTACCTGAGTAACAATTCAGTCATAGATATCATAAGTCTGTCTCATCAGTTAACTTATATGTTCAATTATTTTAAAAATGCAACTATTTCCGACTAACCGGGGCCTAGTCTGTCAAGATTATTATTTCGAGTTTTTTGTATTGCCATAAGCTTCTACACCCCCACCACTATTCTTACACTAAACTTCTCAAACATTTCCTAAAACAATAAATTTCTTAAAGAAACTAAATAATAAGCTTCCATACCATATTTCTCGACTGTTTGAAGGGCAAAAGGGAGAATGCGTGAAGCGATATTATATGAAAGATTCATCGATTTAGACCTTGCTTCTTTGACCATACCAAAGTTTTCTTTCATATTTCCAAAGAACAGCTTGTATGCAGCACCTTTAATCCCTTGTTTTCTCAGTGCCCTCTCTAGTTTCTTCGGTGTCCACCATCTTGTGCATAAAGCTTTCATTGCCCATAAAATTTCAGAAAGTGCGCAAATTATAAGGGAAACAACCAGAGTTTTTCCCATTTCTATCTTATTGAATAGGGTGAGGGACTAAGTGAATGCAGGAGTTTCTGGACAAGTTTCAGTTCAGAGAGCACTAAGATGAAAATACCAAGGTAGGAAAGGGAGAATAAATGGGCGGCTTTTTGGAGCTTGGTGAGATTGATGAAAGATTTCTATATTTGTCTTGGTAATATCTACTATGTGATAAGTTTTGATAGTGTCATGGCCCTTTAAGTCCAAATTTATTTGTCATGGCTTACGTATGTGTTAGAAGTGGATTTTTATTTGAGAAAATTTACCCCTGCTTCTTTTGTATATTTTTTTTTAGCAAGAACAAACAGCATCTCATTAACAGATCAACAGAAGAGTTTTACAACACTAACCCAGGTGTCTTACCCATTGAGGCATTGTTGGACTAACAAAATAGTGGGGATTAAGTTTGCCAAGAGAAGCTAACTCATGAGCAAGTCTGTTAGCTCTCCTATTTACATGCAAAAAAAGACAACTATCCCTATTACATTGCTGCACCATCAGAGAAAGGGTTGTTGAAGTTTCTCATGAAGTGTTTTTCACCACTCGATTAAGGAAATCAACACAGTTCTTATTGTCAGCGAACAACACAAAGTTCTCGATCTTCAAAGATTTGATCAAGTCGAGCCCCTGATGATGGCCCACCCTTCTTGAGCTTCAACTCCTCCTGCCTTGCGTTCTTTACCTCCTGCATAAATGCAATTGAAGAAATGATCAAAAATGGCAGTGCCAAGACCTGCAGGTTCATCTGAACTGCTCCAAGCCGCATCAGTCAATATAAAATAGTGAGTGCAGGTGCAAGAACTGTGCCAATTTAGTGTTAGTTTGTGTCTCTGTTTGAATATCATGTGAGGTGTTAGTGATAAATTGAGAACTTCTGAATACGATCTGGTCAATATTAATTCCATGCTCCGCAAACTGTAGTATCGGTAGTACAAAAATCAATACATCGCCGACACCCGTCTGTATACCCCATCCCGGGCCTGAGACCTCGTCTTCACCATCTTGCGTGAATGCATCACCTATTTGGCAAAACCCTTTATTTATAATCTTTCCAGTCAAAACTCCAACTCACCTGTATTTAATATGCTTTGGAACTCTACACAGTCAGAGTTAAATCAGTCATCCTTGAAATCCGTCATTGGCCCCACATGGTCCACTACCTTCGACTTTATACACACGGCACATATTCGACATAATTATATCAAAATGTTCTCATAATATATAGTCTTCGATGCAATACACAGATACAAATAAATTAAATAAATACATATTTATTTCTTTCATAACTTGTTTCTTATATTCAATATCTCTCTTATTCGATTACATTCTTATTTCTTACATTTGACATCTATCTCTTTCGATTACATTCATTTCTAATACTTGATATTTCTTCTATTACAATTTCATCTGATATTTCATAACTTGCTTTGACATATAACTAATTTTGATATTTGTTTTTTGCTAGAATCTAACATTAAAGCCTCTTTCTAGTCCTTGAAGCTGCATGACTCTCAAGTCACTGAACTTCTAAGAGATGCTTCAACAGGAAAAAGACAACAAAAAATTGTAAGAACACTCACACGTTCGGCAAGATCTCTGGACGCCTATCTAAGCTTCAAATCTTCATCACCAACACCAGCAGTTACCCCTTCACCCCCAAACTGATACAATCCATTACCTTCACAATCGCATGATAATACAACTGTTTGCAACAGATACACATCGCGTCTATTTGGTCTTTGTTCCTACCCCAACGCTATGCACCGATCATATGCCGATTTCTTACCTATCAATTTGCGTAAAAAAATTTGTTCGAGCGTTTACCGTCTTCAGCCCCAGACCACATATAAACCATACTTGGGGCGGCATCATTCCACAAAATTCTACCAGCCTACCTTTTATAACCTCTAATTTATTCCTGACTTCCTTCTACTACATTCATTAAACCACATTAATTGCGCCTTAAAACCGACCTGACCAGATACAATTCACCTTGAGCTCGGTAATGACATATACTAACTTCTAAGAATATTTGGTAACCTCTTCAGTTTCCAGTTTTCATCTCGACACAACTACAAGTACTTCTGTCTAGAATAGGACGATTGTAGTTTCATATTTCCCATATTCGACAAGAATAAAGCCAACATGATATAGTTGAAGGTAACTCAACATTGTATAGTCGAAGACAGCTCAGCATTCTAGAAGATAACATGAGTCTTCGACTGACCAAAAGTAGTCGTTGAAGCCTGGTCAAGAATGAACTATTAGAGATCCGCAAAGTTTGCCTACTACCCCCAGAATAGGAGACTATTTCTTTCTTTTTGTAAACTACCTGTATCTACTATAAATACAGGCAGAGAATAGATTCTAAAGGATGGCAATTATGATGATCTTTACTCCTTAACACTAGCAACACTTCGAAAGCTTGTAATAACTAGCATCTACTAGATTTTACATCAAACCCTCCTCGAGGTCGTGGTTTTTCTCAGCTTTTATTGAGTTTTTTACACAAAATTCTGGTTGTTTAGCTTTTTATTATGCAATCTATATGAACAGTATTGGCGAAGGTTTCCCTACCGACAAACACGCCATTACAGTTCTCATTGCCATCGTTGTCATCGCCATCATCATCACCATCATCATCATATAATCTTAAGGATGCATAGATAATAAAGGCTTTCTCGCATCATTACAGGTTTTGCTTACTAACTGATAAACCGTATCAAATCGGGTGTTATAGTATAAAAAAGGGTTGTCGTTCTTCAGGGATGCGTAGATAATAAAATCATGTTTCTCGTATCAAATTGAGCAGATATAAATTATAAATAATAATATGAAGAATTGATCATTGATAAATAAAGAACTTACATTGATTTATTCCAATAGAGATTTCCCAAGATTCTCCAAACATAATCCAAAAGAATCCTACAAATCTCTCTGGAATAATTACCAAAAATAGCTACGGTTCCCCAGAGAGTAAAATATGATCTCTCATCTCTATAACTCTATCTTTATCCCCTAACAAAATGCCTACTCTCCCTCAGCAACCCAGATATTGTGGAGATATTTTAGTTAGGCTTGACTAGCAGCTCTTGACACCTTCTCTTTACTAGGTCATCTTCAGCAGCATCCTTTAGCTTGTAAATATTGGGCTTTCAGGCTGGGTTTGGCTGCAATTGTCTTATTACCTGCAATAGTCAAACATACTTCAATTAGACCCAATAAAACATAAAATAAGGTCTTAGATAATGTTAATTAAAGGACAATTATATTCATTTTTTATGCCTATCAAATACCACCAAACTAACATATTGTTAGTCCCTTAGCCAAAGAAAAGAAAACTAAACTCTTTCGTAGTTTCCTACGATTGCATTTAGCGTATACAACAAGCCTTTCAACCTATAGGTTACCCCTATAGGACGAGTTATGTCTCGTGAGGGCTTTCAGTGAATATACCCACAAAATTCTATCACAGACGTTCTGGTATTATAAACAACTAATAATTATTGCTCCAGGAATCTCTAAAAATAGATTGAATCATCTCAAAGATATAACACTTAAACAATGGTTAACCATTAGATACGCTTTAGAATTTATCAAGTCAATTTTACTACTATCATATTAAATCAAGTTTCAAAATTTCATCATTTTGTGTAGAGAATCTAGTTTTAGAATCAAGGAGTTTGATAATCCTTTTAAATAACCTTAGCCTTATCTTGAGTATGGTGAAAAAAATCTAGAAGTTTATTTGACAAGTACCTTAGTTTGTTCGCTTTCTTTTATTGATCTTTCAGAGAAAATATCTATCCACACAAGTTTTTATTTAAGTTTTTATTTGCTCTTTTATACATGCAACTTGTCCTCATTCACGTAGTTCTCAACTATACTCGTAGAGACTCATTTTTTACTTTTTTGGTCTCATACTTTCACATTAATTCATGGCTTGCCTCGAGATTAATAAAAATTCTTCCTCTTTCAGTTCTAAATCTTGCGAGGGGCCTTGAATTGTGAATGTATTTTTTTTTCTTTTTTTTTTGTACGAGTATGTCAGCTTCGTGAAGGAGCCAATAAATTGTGAAAATACATACAAACGCTTAGTATGAATTTATGAGAAACGAATATTTTTAAGTAATTGTCTCCCTCGTTACAGATTCTTCCTAACCCAAACTGTTGATTAATCAAAATGTGATAGTTAGTTTTAACAAAACCTTGATAACATAACTACGTGAAGTGCAATTATAAGGGTGATTATCTTCTAAAACACATCTAATAGGATGGTAGTACCAAAAACTTAAAAATTCTTAACGCAATAACAATTTACGGTTTAAAATAAACCATAACCTTATAATTTTATCCCATGTGCAACTCTAGGATTCTAAGAATGTCCAAAGATCAGAGTTTACAAAAGATGTGTCTACAATACCAAAATTCCCTAGAATAACAAATTTTTTTAGAAAAAGTTATGAAAATTTTATTTACCCCCACCCTCAAACGGAATCAGCATGTGTCCCCACAATTGCCAAAAATAAAAAGAACAGGAGAAAATCTAAAAATATTACCTGAACATGATAAGGGTTGCATCCCGCAAGCGCTAAGTTTAACGTCTTCAGCAAGACGATGGTAGGTACCCCCAAACTAGATAAGACTATGGGTAGAAATAAAGATACCTATATTGCATATGATGGATTTCGCAGATTCATATCCTCGCTCGAACCTGTAAAATACTCGTGAACTGGTTTAAGTCTCTGTCTATTTACCTTATTAATGTTACCAGTACGAGGGTCAAGAATTTCAATAGCTCCATGTGGGAAAATAGTTTTAACAATGAAAGGCCCGGTCCAACGGAATTAAAGTTTTCCGGGAAACAGATGAAGACGTGAAGAATACAGTAAAACTTTTTGATCAACTTTAAAGGTCTTTTGCGAGATATTTTTATCATGGAAAGCCTTGGTTCTTTCTTTGTATATGTTTGTGAATTCATATGCATCTTTTCGGAGCTCATCCAACTCATTAAGTTGTAGCTTTCGGTGGGACCCAGTCGTTGAAGTATCAAAGTTAAACGTTTTTATTGCCCAAAAAGCTCTATGCTCAAGTTCGATAGGAAGATGGCATGCCTTGCCATAGACGAGTCGGTTAGGTGACATTCTAATCGGGGTTTTATATGCAGTACGATAAACCCAAAGTGTATCAATTAATCTTACACACCAATCTTTGCGATTTAGGTTAACAGTCTTTTAGATAATATTTTTGATCTCCCGATTAGAAACTTCGACTTGCCCACTCTTTTGCGGATGATAAGGTGTTGCCACCTTATGGGTTATATCATACTTTTTGACAAGGGCAACAAAAAATTTATTGTTAAAATGTGACCCTCCATCGTTAATGATAACCCTAGGTGTTTCAAATCAAGAAAAAATATTTTCTTTTAAAAAATTGAGAACAACTGCACTATTATTCATTTTTGAAGGGATGGCTTCATCCCATTTTGAAACATAGTTCACTCCAATAAGGATGTACTCATATCCAAAAGACTTGGGAAAATGGCCCATAAAATCAATTCCCCAAACATCAAAAGGTTCAATAACTAAAATAGGGTATAATGGTATCATATTTCGTCATGAAAGGGCTCCCATTTTCTGGCATCTCTCGCAAGCTTTGCAAAATGCATGTGAATTGTGAAATAAGGTAGGCCAATAGAAACTGCATTGCAAAAAAAAATTTGCGGTCTTCTCAGAGCTAAAGTAGCCTCCACAAGCTTGGGTGTGGCAAAATGATAGAATATTGGTAAACTTAGACTGGGGAACACATCTCCTAAGGATTTGGTCAATACAATACTTAAACAAATTTGGATCATCCCAAAAGAAGTACTTCACTTGACTAAAGAAATGATCTTTGTCAGGTTTAGTCCAATAATCAGGAATGGTATCCGTGGCTAAATAATTAGCAATGTCTGCAAACCACGGTAACTCAAGAACTAAATTCACAGCCATAAACAGTTCATCAGGGAAGGATTCCCTAATCGGTAATGACTCATCAACAGACTCAATCACTATACGAGAAAGATGGTCGGCTACTACATTGTCTGACCCCCTTTTGTCTCAAATTTCGAGGTCAAACTCATGTAAAAGTAATACCTACTGGATTAGCCGTGCCTTAGCATCTTTCTTTGACAAAAGATGTCGAAGCGTGGCATGATCCGTGTAAACAATCACTTTAGATCCTATAAGATAAGATCTAAATTTTTTTAGCACATAAACAATGGCCAGGAGTTCTTTATCGGTGGCCGTGTAATTCAATTAGGCTTCATTTAACGTTTTACTAGCGTAGTGGATGACATGGGGGCGTTGGTCAATCTGTTGTCCCAAAACAACGCCTATAGAATAATTAGAGGCATCACACTTAACTCGAATGGTTCACTCCAAACAGGTGGCCTAATAATGGGTGATGTTGTGAGCTGGGTCTTAAGCTTATCAAAAGCTATAAGGCAAGGTGCATCAAACTCATAAGCCACATCTTTGGCCAAAATGCTGCTTAAAGGACAAACAATCTTATTAAAATCTTGGATAAAACGATGGTAGAAACCTGCATGTCCTAGAAAGGAACGGACGTCCTTGACATTTCGTGGTGGGGGGAGGTTAGAAATTACATCTATTTTGGCATGGTCAACTTCTATTCCTTTTTCAGATATGATATGCCCCCAAACTACCCTCCTTTTCACCATAAAATGACATTTATGCCAATTTAAAATAAGATTCTTTTCTTGGCATCTGTGTAATAATAGGGAAAGATGATGAAGGCACTGGTCAAATGAGTTGCCAAATAATGAGAAGTTATCCATGAAAACTTTAAGGAATCGCTATACTATGTCAAAAAAAAATGCTTAGCATGCAACACTAAAATGTCACATGAGCATTGCATAGGCCAAAATGCATACAACGGTAGGCGAATGTGCCGAAAGGACATGTAAAAGTCATTTTCTCATGGTCCTCGGGTGCGATGGGTATTTGGTTATACTCAGAGTAGCCATTTAAGAAATAATAAAATGTGTACCCAGCGAGTCGCTCGAGCATCTAGTCAATAAAAGGTAAGGGGAAGTGATGTTTCCTAGTGACCGAGTTAAGCTTCCCGTAGTCTATGCAGACTCTCCATCCAGTAGTCATTCTAGTGGGTACGAGGTCATTATTCTCATTCTTTACAACGATGATTCCCAACTTTTTTGGGAAAACATGGATCGGGCTAACCTACGGACTATCAGAAATAGGATAGATGATCCCAACATCAAGGAGTTTTAAAATCTCTTTCCGAGCTACTTCGGCCATAGTCGGGTTCAATCTCCGTTGTCCTTCCCTGAACTTTTTGGCATTATCTTCCAAATTGATTTTATGCATGCAAACCGAGGGACTAATTCCTTTAATGTCCTCTATACTCCAGCCAATAGCTTTCGTATTTCCCTTAAGAACACGAATCAACTTCTCTTCCTAAAGGGGTTCTAGGTCAACGGTAATAATGACGAACATTGTTTCGTTAGGACCTAGAAAGACATACTTAAAGTGAAAGGGAAGAGGTTTAAGCTCTATCTTTGGGGAGGTTACTTGAGCCTCCAAAATGGGTTTCTTAACATTTAAGATTTCATGCTCACCTTCTAGCTCTGAAATTTCTAAAACCGAATCTAATATGGTTTTCACCTCATGGATGTACGAATCGTCCTCACAATCTCCATCAAAGTGGGATAAAAATGTCTCTAAGGGATCTGAGGTACTTGACCTCTTAAAAGTGTTACTCATAAGACTCTGGATCATATTGTACTAGAGTGGTTCAGAATTTAAAGGGGAATGCAACATATTAAAAATATTTAATTCTACTGTCATGTTCCCTAATATCAACTTCATAATTCTATTACGGCAATTGATTACCGCATTAGTTGTTATCAAAAAGGGGTGGCCTAGAATTACAGGGATCTTGTCCTCAGGTTTTTGCCACTGGCTCAGTATCTAATACAACAAAGTCTACTGGATAAATAAACTGCTCAATTTGGATCAACAGATCTTCAACTACACCTCTGATAATCCTAATAGATCGATCAACTAGCTGCAGGGTCCTATTTATGGGCTTAAGTACTCTGATATCCAATTTCTTATAAACAGAGTAAGGAATGAGGTTCACAGCGGCACCTAAATCAAGTAAAGCTCTTCCTATCTTATGGGTCCCAATCGAACATGAAATAGTAGGGCATTCCGGATCCTTGTATTTGGGAGGGGATTTACGCAAAAAGACAGAACTAACATATGCATCTAAAAGAATAGATGCATCACTCTCGTGAACATGAAAAACCTTTTTCGGGACATGTATGCGCCGTTTTAAGGTACAAAGATCTTTGAGGAATTTTGTATAATTAGGAATATGCCTTATGGCCATAAGAATAGGAATGTTAATCACACAATGCTTAAAAATCCCTAAAATCTCTTTATAGGCATTGCCCTTCTTAGCGAGAGTTAACCGTTGAGGAAAAAGAGCCAGCGACTGAACATGTGTTATCACAATTTTTTCCTCACTCACAGGTTCTTCTATGGGTTTACTTTGAATTTCCAACTCGGGTTCTTTAGGCATTGCTACCAGATTATCAACTTTCGTACCACTCATAAGAGAAATGATGGCGTTGACTCCATCATGATTGGAAGATCTAGGATGTTCAATATTCCCTTTAGGATTAGCTTCAGTTTGATTGGGGAGCATTCCTTTATCTTTCGTACTTATCTCTGTTGTTATTTGTCCCTCAAGTTTAGCAATAGATGATTGGGTTACTTGTATAAATGCCTTAAAAGTATCTTCTAAGGACGTGGTAGGAGTAGGCAGATTTCTATTGTACAGAGGAACATAAGACACATTAAGGGGAGCTTGGTAAGACAGATTTTGTTGCCATGAGGAACTAGACTGGTGCTGGTTTACTTGGTTATGCGGTTGATAAGGGGCGCTGCCAGAAGAACCTCCTTGGTAATTTCTACTTCCCCGAGAATTAGAGTTGTTAGAATTATTATTCCATCCAGCATTAAAATATTAACTATTGGGATGTTGATACATAGCATGGCTTTGTCTTTCCAACCCTCTCTTAAACTAAGCATGTCAGGGCAATCTTGGACCAGATGGTTTGAACTTTCACAAACCATACAAAGTGGTATTGCCACATGGTTAACAGAAGAAGTGGTAGGGTGTTGCTCCCTTTTCACGATCTCTAAGTTCTTAATTTTGTTAAGAATGGTCCTAAGAGTGGCAGACTCTGAATTAGAGTCTACTTGGTGCACATTTGCACTGTGACAAGGTCTTTCCTCTTTCATAGTTTTCCATTGATAGGTCTTATCCGCTACATCATTTAAAAATATCCAAGCTTCTGTGTCAGTTTTCTCATCAAATGTACCCACGCACATAGACTAAACACGAGCTCTAGTGTCATAATCCAGACCTTCATAGAGAGTTTGAACTATATCAATCAATTAAATCCCGTGATGTGGGCATCCTTTTTCTAAATTCCTAAACTTTTGTAGGTTATTAAATAATGACTCTCCCCGATTTTGCGTGAAGCTATAGATACTCTGTCGTATCTTAGCAGTTCTATGGTTAGGGAAATATTTTTTTAAAAAATCTTTAACTAGTTGTTCAAACGTGTTTACAGAGTTCTCCTCATGAGTGTACAACCAATCGCGTGCGTTTCCCATAAGAGAATAAGGGAACACACGTAATTTGAGAGAATCTTCTGTAATACGTTCAAAGTTTAAAATAAGCATATGATCCCTAAAGTCCCTAAGATGGTTATACGGGTTTTCAGTGGGACTACCATGAAATTTTGGAAGCATAGACAAGAATCCCAGCTTTAACTCAAAGTTTCCTACATTTCTAGGAATCACAATACATGAAGGTTTACTCACAACTGTAGGATGCATTCGATTGCAGAGAGTAATTCTCTCTCCGCATCAGCAAGTTCGGGATCGTTCTTAGGAATAGCAGGTTCAGGACCATTAGTCCCATCAGTCCGACATATATTGATTCTAGCAGTATTCTTAGTCCGAGCTTGGCTGTTACCCCAATTTAACATACAACTCAATCAATAAATGTAAACACACTAAAATTCCTAAGAATGATGCAAGCACTCAATAATGTTTTACTAGTTTTTATTAAAGTTAAGTTATGAACCCGGTTTCAGGGTTCAATGCTCCTAATTCTAACAGTAGATCGGTTCGTACTTGAGTTGTTTTTACTCACTTTGGCGATATCTCGAATGCTCTCTAGTCACCTAGATGCACCTATACTGGAAGGTGGGGCAAACTGCTTAGAGTCACCTATCCACACTAGCTATGCCACCGAACGTACGTTCTCCAACAAACATAACTACTTATCAGGTTATCCTAGTGAGCGTGTTGCTCTAGGACCGAGTGAAGCCTTTTGATTAACTATATTTTTTATGGCTTCTTATCTGAAAATCTTTTAAAGTGATCGGGACTGTCGATATCAAAAAGATTAAAAACCAGGTGATGAATTCTTGGGGTCCT
This sequence comes from Kingdonia uniflora, assembly GCA_014058105.1. Classification (NCBI taxonomy): domain Eukaryota; kingdom Viridiplantae; phylum Streptophyta; class Magnoliopsida; order Ranunculales; family Circaeasteraceae; genus Kingdonia; species Kingdonia uniflora. The sequence continues at coordinate 577,394 of JACGCM010000076.1, read as the reverse complement.
AATGCATGGGCACGCACGAGTGTTGACATTCCATTTTGGTTCACCCTTTTCTAGGCGTTGTTGCAAAAATTAAACATTTGATCAATCAAACAATAGTTACACACAATGTACCGCGACAGGGAGGGTGCGGTGAAAAGATGATTACCTACAGGGTGGCCTTTTTAGGGGCACGTTTGGTTACCCTGGTAAAACTGTCGGGAAAGCCTACTAAGGATCATTTGCGAAGTATGCGTTGAAACAATTTCCGACATGAGCAGGTGTTCCGAAGCTGTACCTACAACAGATTACAATTTCTTCACCTTGCAGATCGTTACTCATTAATATTTACATAAATATTTTCTCAATCCTTAAAATACATAAAAATTTAAACAACTAGAAGTCTTCTTGGCTTTGTCGCTTTTCTTTGATGTTGGCTTTACCGCTTTGCTTTAATCAACCATGTCCATCTCCTTTAATAACTTGAAAAATAGTATTTATGTATGTCTGTGCTCGTGAGCCAAGTATGTAACAAAAATGTCATCCAACTGTTTAGATCGAGCAAAAGATACAGTCGTTCCCACAAGAATACATAGATAGAGCTTTTAAACAATAGTTGTTTGGATCGACTTGATCTTCGCAAGAACAAGCTCTGTAATACTTAGTAAATGTGAATATAGTTATACAAAAGAAGCTGTATGACAAAGATTATGATAACAATCCCTGAACAAATACAAAAGCACAATTCAAACTATTACTCAATTTCAATAAAATTAATCCATAAACAGAAAGTCAAAAAAAAAGTAAACTACTGTAGCAGAAGAGTAATCAAAATAAATTACTGTAGCAGAGTAACAAAATAAAAACCCAGAGTTTGTGATACGATTTACCCGTCACAAACTCAATTAGAATCACAGTTACCAAGCTTCAAGATTCAGCAGTAATACTCGTGTAAACAGCGCAAGAATTAACAGTTTATTAGCAGCAAGAACAGTCCGGTTCTAGCAGCAGCAGCAGTAAATAGGAGGTATATTGTACTCCGGCAAATAACAACAACTGATTATAACAGCAAGTAACGTGATGACAGGAATAGCAACAACAACTGATTGTAACAGGAGATGCAGCAGCAGGGAGGATTGTTTCATCGCAGCAATAGTAAGGTTTGTTTGATTACAAACAACAAAATTCTAATTTCCAATTTCAAATAACAAAACCCCAATCTTCACCTGTAAACAAGAAAACCCCAATTTCCAATTGCAAACAACAAAACCCAATCTTCACCAAGACAGAGATACCACCAAAACCCAATTGCCAATTGATGAATCACAACGCAATCCAATTGATGAATTTAAAACTTGAATTAATTTTGATATCGAACTCAATTAAATCGATTATTTTGAGGACTTCAATTACAAAACTTTCATCACATAACCCAAATTTTAAGCAAAGAACTGTAAATCAAAGTCCAATCGAAGCAAACAACTGTAAATCGAAGCAAACAATAGAACCCCAAATCGTGAAATCCAACCACAGAAACAGAGATAAAGATAGAGACAGAGAGGGAAAAAACTATTAGGAGATGCAAATATTGAAGAACTTTTTTTCACTATAATAAAACTGAAACCAAAGTAGGAAGAGGCAAATTTGAAATCCAATTAATGAATCACAACAAAATCCTCTCGTAATTGAGTAACAGTTAAAATCAGGGTTTGAAAAGAGAAGCTTGTAACCCCCAAATCAGAGCTTAAAATCCCAGCGATTAAAACCCCTAAATCAAAGAGAGGTTATAGAGAGATCTTCTAAACCCAAGCGCAAACGTCGATTGCTCAGAGAACTGTGAAAGATAGAGCCGGTATTTTGAGAGAGAGAGATATGGAGAATTTTGTGGGAGATTTTGTGGAATCTACGTTTTTAAAGAAATGAGATGAGAGTGAGTTTTTGTTTTGATGGAGAGAGTCAGTTTTGGGAGAGAGAGAGTGAGAGTTTTGATAACTTGCAACAGAAGTTGCCTTTAGACTATTAGAGCATGGGCAACAGGATAACTATCACTATGATAGCTATCCAAATTCACAAAAATCGCGTTTTTCAGGCTAGCTATCGCTCAAATTTTTATAATATCGAGAAAATCAGTAGCGATCTGTAACAACCCGTTTTGATGTCAGGTGTCAGTAGACCCACATAAATAAAGTATAAAAAATAGATTAAAAAATTATTTTGATTTTTTTAATATATAACATGCGCCAATTGAATTGGCGTTGTCTTTTTATTTTTTATTTTTTATTTTTTATTATATTTGATTTAAATATAAATAGTTTTTAATAAATAGAAATATATACAAAATATATGTCTGCGCCAATTCAATTGGCGTTATGTATATATATTTTTATTTTTTTATTTTTTTAATATATTTATATATTTTTTATTTTTTTATTATTAAAAAAATATTTAAATATGTTGGGTGCCAATTCAATTGGCGCAGCGCACAAATTTATTTTTTTATATTATTTTTTATTAAAAAAAATATAATAAAAAAAATTAAAAACTGACATCCATCCCTACCCTAGAAAAGACAATTTTTTTAGCTCTAGCTACATGTCATATTTTCCCTGAATTTATGCCTACGTGGCTCGCTGACTTAGCGAGGCTGTTGCCAATGCCCTTACTCGCCGCCTGAGATTAATCTGTAAAAACCACATAAAACAAGTACCTTAACCGGAACAGAACAAACGAAAAATCACTAATGCAAACGAAAAATTACTAATAAAAATAACGAAAAACTCATCAACGGAACAATAATTTAATAACAGAAATACGATTTTAAAATCGATTGCATCCCCGGCAACGACGCCATTTAATAGACCGTATCAAATCAGGTGTTGTAGTATAAATGATGGCTGTCGTTCTTTAGGGATGCGTAGATAATAAAATCGTGTTTCTCGTATCAAATTGAGTAGATATAAATTATAAAGAATAATATGAAGAATTGATCATTGATAAATAAAGAACTTACATTGATTTATTCCAATAGAGATTTCCCAAGATTCTCCAAACATAATAAAAAACAATCCTACAAATCTCTCTGGAAGAATTATCAAAAATAGCTACGTTTCCCCAGAGAGTAAAAGATGATCTCTCCTCTCTGCAACTATATCTTTATCCCCAAACAATAACAAAAGACCTACTCTCCCTCAACAACCCAGATATTGTAGAGATATTTTAGCTAGGCTTGACTACTATGTCTTCCAGCAGCTCTTGAAAACTAATTATCTCCAGCAGCTATTGACACCTTCTCTTTACTAGGTCATCTCCAGCAGTATCCTTTAGCTTGTAAATGTTGGGCTTTCAAGCCGGGCTTGGTTGCAATTATCTTATTTCCTACAATAGTTAAACATACTTCAATTAGGCCTAGTGAAACATAAAATAAGGTCCTTGATAATGTAAATTAAAGGACTATTATGGATATTTTTTATGCCTATTACTGGCAGTCTCAAAAAATAGTTCGAAGTAAATTTTACTTCTGGTCTAGAAAATATTGAACTCAAGCAAAGTCATGGAATTTTTTCCCCGTTGGGTAAATGGATACCATATTGCGATAATGATTTAGAAGATGATCATGTTGAGGTCGATGATCTTATGTTACAAGAAGCTCTAAAAGAAGCGGCTAATATCTTCAATAAAATTCTTTCTTAATCACCTCCTAATTTAATCCTCAATATTCAACCACTAATGTCACTATCCATCCCTTCATCGATTGAGTCCCACCAATTCAGAAATGATATCATGACAAAATGTGAGTATTTTTCCAAATTCTTTGATAGTTTTTTAGATGATGACACATTTTCTAGAATTATGAATTCAGCATCGATCCTTAAGGAAGCACGAGCACCATCTTTATTCCAACCAATATCACCTTCTTTATCTCTCTTATTTAAATTCATACCTCCATCGCCTGAGCCTAATGGGGGTACCATGACCATGAACGATTTTGAGGACTTGTATGGAAATAAATTTTGTTGTATTTTTGTTGATGAATGTTTAAATTATTTCGAGGACTCGAATGAACCTGAGATCCATGAAATGGTGCAATCATTATCATTTGAAGATGAGTTTTAACTTTTCCATGTCTCTAAACTAATGAATATCCACGTCAATGGTTATGATGAGTTCTTTGAGATAAGTTATAATTTTTGGCACACACAAATTAAATGTTTGTTGGAGCCGATTGTTCTCCGATTCCCACATCCAAAAATAAGTCATATAGTTTTTCTTCTACTAAAAGAAAATATCTTTTTGAAAACTTATAATTTTAGGGATGCCTGACGGGCTTGCTTTGTTAGAACCACCTCTAACATTTTTTGGAATATTAATGATAAAATGTGGGTTTTGAATTTTTTTAAAGAAAATATCTTTCCTAGAAAACTGAGTTTTGAATCAAGTACATTTTTGAGGATGCATATTTGTATACAAACTTTATAATTTACTACAACATGTAGTAATCATACGATCGTATTGAAAATTCTAAAGGAAAATATGTTCCATAGGCTTGTGATTGCTTTATCTTTGAGAAACTAGCTTTACTTGATTTGTCTAAAATTCCAAACTTGGAACTATCAAGCGGTAGCCAAAGTTTTAAAAGAAAACCTTTTCACTGGAAAAATTAAATTTTAACTCCATTCAATTTTTAAAGAATATATATGTCCAATTAGTGGCTAATATTGAATATCACAATTCATGTGTTCTCTGGTTTTTGAAAGAGAATTTGTAGCCAGGATAGTACATCCTCTTTTAAACTTCGTTCCCTTCTAGTTATATTAAAAAAATTAAGTTTGGGGGTACGTTTGTCTAGCTGAAGAAGATAAACTTTGCGCTTCTTGGGAGGCAACCCATGGCACATTCAGGTGAAAAAATTTTATTTTCCTCTTCCATTTATTTTTATGCTCTCAAACATTGAGAGCAATGTTTCATTTAAGTTTGGGGGTAGGAAACCATTTCTTTAAATTCTTTTTGAAAAAAGTGAAATAATGACACTTTGACAATTTATGATATATTTTTTTATGAATTTTCAATACTTAAACTGATTTTACCTTGGCAGAAATATTTAAGAAAAGCCTAAAATTTAAAATATTACCAAGTATACACTAAAATATTTTTGACTATCTTAAGCTAGATGTACTATCTTTTTATTAACAACTAATTTAAGTTAGCTTGACATATTTTGAAAACTTGTACTTTACTATAGTTTTGCAATTAGTACCTTCAATAGATTTTTACTCAGTTTAATAGAAATTTAGAATTTATGTTAGGAGTAATTTGTTCCAAGGGACACAACTGCCTAGGAATAAGTTCATTCCTAAGAAAAAAAGAAAAATATAAGAAGCTAAATTTTCTCTAAAAACTTTCACGCTACAAGGCTACTCGCATGATTAAGAACTGAAAGATGAAAAATTATCACTAATCTCTAATATGACCATAAACTATGTGAAATGAGCACGAAAAATATTACTTGTGAGAATCCTAGGTTTAGGTTATGATGGGGCACCACACCCTAGCAACCTTAGCCAGCTGGCAGAGATTATTGACCGAAAACTCCTTGTTATGGAGGCTCTACTAAGAAACAATATACTTAAAAGAAAAGGCTCACAAAAAAGAAGAAGTAAAATACTATGAAGACGAATTGACTAAGACACTTGTCGAACTGACCGTTAAATTTATTTCAGTAAGAACTAAATTACCAAATTCTGAGTAAATTATTCTAGACAACGTTTTAAGCGATAAAACTATTTTCACTATATACTTATATTTAGCTAAAGCAAAATACTTGAATATCTTTCTAATCTTGAGGTAGTATCTCTAGTTTTGGATGACTTAAAAATATTGTTTGGTATACGTGGAGAATAACATGTTTAAAGATTTTCCATCGATTTATTTTTGTCATAACTAAGGATACATTGGCAGGAAACGAGTCATGTATATTCTTAAAATTATTTAAAATATTATTATTAACTATTGTAGGTATAGTCACTATAAACCCTCACGAAATAATACTAATCCACCAGGGTAAACCTGGGGGTTTAACAGCTTATTGCCTATGCTAAATGTAATCGTGCTCCCTACGAAAGTGCCTTTTATTTCATTTTACTCGAGACAAACAAAAAACAAGTTTGGGGGTATTTGATGAGAGCGTAATTATGACACTTTTTATATACTCGAACATGTATTTTGGCCGTCTATTATATTTAATTATGTGTACTTAGACACTTATTTATTTGTTGTAGATGATAGAGATGGAGATTAGAAACCAAACACTTATGAGTATCTCTTGTAGTTATTTGCATAAGGTTTCTACATGGAAGGAAAATGTACACAAATTTTCTTGGAGAATAAAATCAAAGAAAATATTTCATTCATGATCCAAGAAGATATTTTAAAGATATATTATATTGAAGATATATGCAAGAGTTTCCAAGAATAAAGATCTCTACATCATTGAAGGAAATTATTTGCAAGAATCTTAGGTGATTGATTGTAATATTGAGAGGAAATATTGAGAACATATTCTTTAGATATTGTGTATATTTGATCCAGGAGGATCTGAAAATCAAACCCCTTCAAAGGATGCCATATCGTTCGTATGAACCTTGGAGTCGTTCGAACGAGATATGAGGGGAAAATATAATTTGAGCTGAGTCTATTCGACTTAGAATGATATTTAGAGTTGTTTTAATGAACTGGAGTTCTCAGAAGGCCAATTCAAGTTGAGGCAATTTTTAAGCAAAAATAGGCAAGTCGTTCGAATGGCCTAGAGATCCCAAAAGACCAATTCATGCTGAAGCTTTTCTTAGGCTTAATTTGGTCAATCGTTCGAACGACCCATAGGTTTGTTCAAACTACTATCATATTCCTCTAATATTTTAGGCATTTTAGGGGCATAATGGTCTTATCTTGAAGCTAGAAACTTGTAACCCTCATAAAGGGGTAAGGCTAGGCACGGTGAAATTTATCTTAGATCAATCCAAGTTTTGTAAGAGAGACTGAAGATTTTGAGAGTAATTCAATTAAACTCAAATCATTAAGCAATTGAAGCTCCAAAAGGGAAATTCTTCTACCAATTTGTATGTTTTTCTTATTATTCTTCAAATTAGGTTATTATTAATTCGATTGTGAATTCAGTAGTATCAGGTTTCCAGTAATAATTCTTGGGGGGATTGTGGTTTATGGTCTTTATACTCGACCAACTCAAGTAAACGAAGGAGAACCTAGTGAGTCCGTTAGAGATTCACCAAAAACCTAGGTCAAAGAAGAAAATAACTTTGGAGATAGACGATTCTGAAGATCGTCTCACGAAGTTGGAAATGAAAGTTTCTGACCTAACTACTACTCTAAGGGAGTTAGTAGAGTAATTACATCTCGCGAACCTTGCGAAAGCTTCCACTTCGGTGAAACGGCAAGAATACACATAGAAGAAAGGGGTTACGGAGGTGGATAAAGATGGTGGTACTAAGGAGGTAGATAGTGATTCAAGTAATGCCAAATCCGTCGATGAGCGATCAATTATTGGTAAGTCAATGAATCATATGCGCAATCTTCGTATCGATTTTAAAATCAAAATTTCGATATTCAATGGTTCAATCGATGCCGAGAAGTTAGATAATTGGATAAATAATTTAGAGACTTATTTTTTAATTTACGAATACTCCAATACTCAGAAAATATACTTTTCAACACTGAAATTCATAAGTCACGTACTCACGTGGTGGAAGTCCTATCAGAAACGTCACGAAGTAGGAAGCTTGGGTTGGAATGAATTCAAGGTGTTGGTGAGAAAACAATTTTATCCAATTGGGTATGAGCAAGAAAGATGGTTCAAATGGCATAATTTACGCCAAAAGTATGGGCATTCTGTACAAGAGTTCACTACGGAGTTTCATAACTAAGCGTTGGTTTTGGACATTGATGTGGACGAGTATGAAGTGTTCATAAAGTATAGGGGGGTTTGTCGGAGTCATTTAGAACGGAGTTGTGGCTCTTTACTGTGGCAAATATCAAAGATTCTACCGTAAAAATAATTATTATTGAAGGTAAGTACTTGAAGAGTGACAAGAAAGACGACATAAGCAAGTCGGGGTATAAGTCTAGTTGGAAGAATGAGCACAAAGGGGAGTCCAAAGGAATTACTGCAGTCACTGTAAGGCAAATGGGCACATTTTATATAAATATTGGACACTTCACCTAGAGCTTAGGCCGAAGGAGGAGATGAGCAAAAGAGAGAAATGTGTAATTTAGTAACCTATTACTACCGAGGAGACGAGTTGGAAATTTTTTTTCATGTTAGCATTCATGTGAAGCATAGCTTAATAATGGCCAGTATTAATCCGGGTAGTCAAAAGAATTTGATATCTGAGGTGGTGGTGAAGAAGATGGGTTTGGCTACTGTAGCCCATCCTAAGCCGTATAGTTTGGGTTAGATTTAGAAAGACGCAAAGTTGAAAATTAAAAAGCTATGTACTTTCAAGTTTGCGATTACTGAGCAGTTTATTGATGAGTGACGTATGAGGTAGTTTCTTAAGATGTGAGTCAAGTCATCTTGGGTAGCCCTTATCTTTGGGACCGAGATGTGATTCTTTACCGTAGAGCTCGAAAGTACCGTCTTGTGAAGGAGGGGAAGGAATTTCATATAAATGCTTGTAAGGAACATGTCACCACCAATAATTTAGTAATGGCGACTCAGGCAAAGAGGCTGGTTAATGCGAGGGGTAAGTTTGTTTTGTTGTTGGTACAACCAGTTCAGGAGGGTTTGTCAGTTAAGGTGTTGTCTACTTTGGTAATGTCTTCTAAGCAACAAACCAAAATGGGGAAGTTACATGAGAAGTATAAAGGCTTGTTTCTGGGCATTAAAGGGATATCGCGCAAGAGGGATGTGGAGCATGATATCACCTTGGTGAATGGTGAGCCACTACCTAGCATTGGGTTATATTGGACTTCTGTAACCGAGTCTAATGAGATCAAGAAATGGGTACAAGAACTCTTTAAGCAATAAGTTTTTAATCTGAGTTGCTCACCTTGCAGTTTACCGGTGTTATTGGTGCCGAAAAAGAATGGGTCTTGGAGAATATGTGTGGATTATCGGGTGTCGAACAAGATTACTGTAAAGAATCATTATCCGCTTCTACGGATTGGCGATCTTTTAGATGAGTTGAAGAAGGCTTGGCTTGTTACAAAGTTGGATCTTAAGTCGGGTTAACATCAGGTTAGAATCTGGTAAGAAGATACTTGGAAGATGGCTTTTAAGACCAAACAAGAACTCTTTGAGTGGTTGGTGATTCCTTTAGGTTATGCAACGCTCCAGCGATATTTATGCGGTTGATGAATGAGGTATTTTGTACTTTTATTGACAATTTCATGATTGCGTATTTAGATAACATCTTAATATATTGTCAAACATGGGAGGAGCATCTCATGCATATTTGCAAAGTGTTAGAAGCATTGCGATCACAACAACTCTTTCTAAATGGGAAGAAGTACGAGTTTGGGAAAAAGAAGCTAGTAAACTTGGGATTTATTGTTGGTGGCGGTGAGCTTAAGGTAGATCCAAAGAAGGTCTCGATCATTACTAATTGGCCTAGACCCCTACATTGACGGAAGTGAGAAGTTTTATGGGTTCTTGTTAGTATTTACGAAAGTTTATTCAGTATTTTTCACAGATAGCTGCACCGTTGCATTCCTTGACAATGGGCAGTATTAAGTTTCTGTGGGAAGATCATCATGAAAAGACTTTTCAGTTGCTAAAGCGCAAGATTCCAGATGTGTCAATGTTAGCGCTGCCCAATTTGCAGCGGCCTTTTGAGGTCAAAAGATATGCGTCAGACAATATATTAGGGGCAATCCTGTTACAGAATAGGATGCCAATTGCCTACCATTCTGAGATGTTTACAGGAGCAGTACACAACTATCCTACTTACGATAAGGAGTTCTACGCATTATATCAATCAATAAAGCATTGGTAGAGTTACTTATTGGGGAAGGGGGTTGTGGTACATTTTGATCGCAAACTATTATAGTTCTTATCTATGCAGTCCAAGCTATAGTAAGCTCGCCATATGAAGTACATGTCGTACCTACAACAATTTACCTTGATGATGAAGTATAAGAATAAAGTGAACAACAAAATAGCTGATATGTTATCTCGACCCCCATTACCAACTATTTCTGCTTTGTTGGTAGCTATGCAGATACAACCTACTATCCCTTCTGAATATGTTGCCGGATATGACAACGACGAGAAGCTCAGTATGATTCACCAGAAGTTATTGTAATGAAAGATATGCGAGTATGTATTGAAGGATGGTTTGATTTACAAGGGCAGTTAACTATGTATTCCTGAGGGTAGAGACCATTTATATTAGATTAAAGAGTCACATTGTTCTTGGGTGGCAGGTCATTTCAAGGTTGAGAAAACTCTTTTGAATTTGCGGTGTTATATCTATTGGCCGAATATGCAGTTGGATATTGCTCGTGCGGTTCGTAGTTGTATTTTATGTAACACTTCAAAGCCTTCCAATCGTAAGTTAGGATTGTACTTACCATTACCAATTCCTAGCCGACCTTGGGAGAGTATTTCAATTGATTTTATGGGTGGTTTACCCATGACCAAGTATAAGAATAACTATTTGTTTGTGGTGGTAGATCAATTTAGTAAGATGATTGCTCTTATTCCATGCCAGAAGACGCTCACCGGGGAAGAAGCAGCGCGATTGCTTTTTTGAGACATCCGGAGGTATTTCGGGTTCCCTTCTTCTATTATTTTTGTTTCTGATAGGGATAACCATTTTTTGGGGCATTTTTAGAGATCATCACGAGGGATGATGAACACTAAGTTAAAAGAAAAGTACCATTTTTCATCCACAGGCTGACGAGCAAACAGAGGTAGTTAATCCTACTTTGGTTCATTTACTATGAGAATTCTATTCTAAGCATCCTAAGACTTGGGATGAGTGTTTACCGTATCTTCAGTTTACGTTTAGTTGAGCGATTCATGGTTCCACTTTGAAGTCTCTATTTAAAGTTTGTTTGGGGTACTTGCCTCAAAACCCTTTTGATTTGGCTTTTAGTCTTGGTGACAAGATAACGTCAGGAAGGAGGAAGAGGAACAAGTTAAAGCTCAGCGTTTCTTTGAGAGGATAAGGAAGGTTCATGAGGCGATTGAAGTACAGTTGAAGAAGACTCAAGAGAAGTATAGGGCTCAACACGACAAGCATCGGGTTGAGTATACTTTTCAAGAGGGCGACTTAGTTTGGTTATATTTGGGTAAGGAACGACTGAAGGGAGAAGGTAAGAAACTCAAGCTTATACCCTATGGTCCATTCACTAAACTCCAGAAGATTGGTGACACACATTTCAATTAGATTTTCCACCTTTCATGAAGATGTATTCGGTGATTAACGTTGAACATTTGAAGCTATTTGACCCGTCTCTTTTAGATGAAGACTCTACAATATATGGACAATCGCATACCGTTAGTTGATGACTTATGGATGAAAAGAGAAGATCCATTGCAGAAGGATAGTATTTAGAGAGTAAGTTTATGCTACAAGACGGGGTAGTATTGAGTCGTTCCGAGTTGGGAAGAAATGTCAACTACCTAGCAAGTTGAAGTGGTACAACATGGAAATAGGCATTGCCTTATTTCTTCATCTTCAGTTCTAGCTTAAGCATGAGCTCAAGGATCCTAAAGGGGGGAGCCATGATCCAGGAGGATCTGAAGATCAAACCCCTTCAAAGGACGTCATCTCGTTCGAACAAACCTTGGAGTCGTTCGAGCGAGATATGAGAGGAAGAGATAATTCGAGCTGAGTCTATTCAACTTAAACTAATTTAAGCTGAGTCTATTTGACCAGGAGTTCCCAGAAGACCAATTCGAGCAGAGTCTACTCGACTGGACCAATTTGAGCCGAGTCTATTTGACCTGGAGTTCACAAAAGACCAATTTGATCTGAGTTATTTTTAGGAAAAAATAGGCAAGTTGTTTGGGTGATATTTAGAGTCGTTCGAACGAACTGGAGTTCTCAGAAGACCAGTTCAAGCTTAGGTAATTTTTAGGCAAAAATAGGCAAGTCGTTCGAATGACATTGAAGTCGTTCGAACGACCCGGAGATCCTAAAAGATCAATTCACGCTGAGGCTTTTAATAGGCTTTATTTTGCCAGTCATTCGAATGACCCATGGGTTCGTTCGAATAACTATCGTATTCCTTCAATATTTTAGGGATTTTAAGGGCATAATGGTCATATTTTTTAACTAGAAACTTGTAACCCACATAAAGGGGCAAGGTTAGGCATGGTAAAATTTATCTTAGATCAATCCAAGTTTATTAAGAGAGACTAAGGGTTTTGAGAGTAATTCAATTGAAATCAAATCATTGAGCAATTGAAGCTCAAAAAGGGAAATTCTTCTACCAATTTGTGTGTTTTTCTTATTATTCGTCAAATTAGGTTATTCTCAATTCGATTATGGATTAATATTCCCCAGATTTGGGTTCCTTCCCTTATAAAAGGAATTCTCCCCTATGGTAATTCTCATCTAATATTGGAGAAAGTTTAGAAGAAATTAAGTATTACTTTTAATTGTTTCTTCTCTCTTTTATTTTCTTTTGTAAATAGTTAGCTAGTTCATGCAATGATCTTGGGAATGATAGAAGGATAATCCTTTCTAGCTATGACTAGAAGGAAGCCCTTATCCGAGTAGCAATAGTTATATTGTAGTTCTAGGATTAGTTCTTTTTACAATCTTCTAAAATAACTATAATATATTTCTACGCTTAACCATAGCTAGTAAGTAAATTTAGACTATTTAGCTAAAATCCGATGTTATAACCATTAAATCGGATTTTATGGCAAATACGAAGAGAACTCATAGGTGAAATTCGACAAGCACAACCATAGTTAGAAGAATTCCACCTACATATCGGATTAAGTAATACCTAAAATGACAAAATATTAGATGCCTAACCATGGATCTAGGATTGACATTTACATCAAAAATGCCCTACCCAGGATTTTTTAGATGAATAATTCGCATAGTAAAACTATATTATTGCTATTATACTTTGGTTTGGCCGAATTCTTAGTCTTAGCTATTCTCTTGTTAATTAATCTTCGTTATTCTTAGTCTTTCTTTTAGATTTATCTCTTATAAAACCGTAATTCGGCCTAAAAAATATTTATTTTCCCAAACCTCCCTGTGGATTCGATCTCACTCATCCGTACTACAACAAATAAATAAGTGTCTAAGTAGACATAATTAAATATAATCGATGACCAAAATACATGTTCGAGTATATAAAAAGTGTCATAATTACGTTCTCATAACATCCACTTCGAGACAAATCTATGTCCCCTCTGCGCTGACTCATCTAGGAAGGTGGTACATTATCTAAGCTTTCATGTAGACATTACTTCCACCGTTGCTGCATCTTGAGGTTAAGGTGAGATGGATTAAATCTAAACCTCAGTTTGTATACGGGTAGGATAGTGGCTTAATAATGTTTTTTCTTGCATTTAAATGACAGCTTGCTCCATCTCCGACCCTGGGGAATCCACCTCTCATTAGGAGAGACCTCGTCGTACTTTAAGTAGTACTTGGTGGATTGTTTTCTATTGAAATCTTCATGTTGACCCATCTCAGAGGAAGGATATCGAGCTTGCTGCGACTGTGATGCCATGGTTTACCGCGTACTTCCTCGAGTCTACTATAGATTTTCCTTTTGAGGCCCATGTCTGCCCAATTTGCTGTGACCAATTCGAGGATGACGACTTTATTTAAGATAGATCTCGTTGACACTATCTCCATGAGAAAGGCCTCTCGAAGATTGGTGTAATAGATCAGATTGCCCCCTGAGTTTTTATGCCCATATTACAGGCATTTTGCATCGTTGAAAGGAGTGTTATATATTCCCTTAAAGTGTAGTATATTATACCTCTTTGCATGTGTCACAACCCCCCTTTATGCGCATCGATATTGTTCCCACTTGACCACTATGGATTTCTTGCGAGTGAAATCTTAACCTAAGGACCATACACCTTGCAGGATTTTAAGCAATATGGGACTAAACCATTGGTGCAACCATCACCACCATTGGGTCAGGCACCTCTCCAGTACTCGCTCAACTGGGGTGTTGCAGTCCACCCACCTTTAAGATCGAGCTATCTCCAACTCTGAATGCCATTTTGTCACGACCTCTCTCTATGTGCACCAATATTATTTCCACTTGACTAATACAGATTTCCTGCAGTGTGGGATTTTTATTCCTAAGAAAAGCCTCGATGACATGTAGAATAAGATCTTAACCATACACCTGGCAAGATCTTAAGCGATGTGAGATTAAACCACTAATGCAACTATCACTACTATTAGGCTAGGCGCCTCTCAAGTACCCGCTCAGCCGGGGTGTTATAGTTTGCAAATATTTGAATATATACTAGCTTTATTTTCCCTATTTATCAATGTGCACTATAGTTATTTTCCTTCTTTAGTACCTTAAAAAAGGAAGGTCAAATCTGATCAGATCCCAAATAATGTCACTCAAATCCCAATATCAACTGTAATTTTTGTGGTATAATACCCAGAAAGTAGTGGAATGCCGAATTAAACTTTGATCTTGGGAGGTAATGCTACTTTATATGCAGGAGGTTGTTAAGGCCATTGGTTGCAACTATTATTGAGAATGCAAGTACATGCTACAATCCTTTCGCTATAGGTCGTGACGTTCCAATGTTAGGGAGTTGAAACAAAATATTTTTTTATATAAGGTCTAAAGTATCTTAAAATTACATTTAGTACCTCATACTTCAAAAAACTACGAGAAGACCCTATTTTTATTTAATTTTATGTTTTATTACATTTAGTACCCTAATCTTTTATAATACCCGTACTACCCCTATTTTAATTTTAAACTATAACCGATTGTAACAGGTCCACAGAATAGAACTTTTTTTTATAGGGTTTCTTCTTCCCCGACTTCTCTTTTTTGAGGTTTTTACAACTGCCGTGACCCTCTTTTTTTTTGAAATTGAATGATTCAAATGCAGAAAATCTAGAATTGTAACATTATGATTTGAAGACAAATTTAAAGAAGATTTTGATCTTGGTAGGTCTTAACCTAATATTTAATACTTAAAGATCTCGAAGAGCATTGTACATTTAATCAAATTTTGTGAATAAATTAGTGACACTTGGATACCACCACTAGGACCACCTGCGAATTCTAGTATACTACCGGTATTGCCTAGTCGTTAAACAATCACCTACTACTTCAACAAATTATAAGACAATATGAGAATCGCCACTACAAATATTACCAAACCCCATACCACAATGTGAGCCCTTCAACGCGCGCTATACATACCTTTCTCAACTTATTGGCTATCCTATCCTAACTCTTGTCATCAGTCTTTAATCTCATCCCAACCTCCAGAAGGTTATTCTTGAATAAAACAAATGCTTGCAAGATTACTCAACCGTGTTCAAGCACAATCAATTGAGCATTTTGTTTTAGGTTTGACTAAGAAACGTAACTATGAGAAAAAGGAAGATACCAGAAAGGTTTGAGTATTTTTCCCTATTACCTGCTTATCAGGTTCAAGTAAAGAATTGAATTTTGAATTAAAAGATATTGGCAAATATGGAATAATAGAATTTTAAGGTACTAATTAAATGTAGCAAAACTTCAAAAAGATGGTTCTTTTGTTGTTTTTAAAAGTATGATATACTAAATATAATTTGTAAGGTACTTTAAACCCATTACAAAAAATTTCTCATAAAAATAAAACAAATAGGGCTTAACCAAAATCAATTTTGGGGACACTTGTCGACTTATCGTGTGCAGAATTCAAGGGCGTCCCTGAGGTTTGGGTGGCAGAGTGGTAATAGGGTCCCCAGGGGCCCCGTGAATGCTTTGTTTAAGTACTCCCTAAATTTATTAATTTTGCTGGAACTCAAATTTTTTCCCATTGCAAAAACATAAGGAAAGATCATGCGTCCCATATACTTAACTTTATTAATCTTAGATGCACTACCAAAATTGACTTTAAGAAAACAAATGATATGTAGTGGGAAACTATCAGTACCATGGCCTTAATCGCTCTTAACTTCCCCAAAAACTTTGTGGAGTGGTCGTTAGATAACTGATTTAAGTCTGCAATTTGCATAGTGAAATTAATTGGATATCCTTGTAAGGATATTGGCACCAAAATCATAATACTAGCTTTTACTTGCTTTATTTACCTATTTGGGCTGCTAGGAACTCACATGTTCTTAGAAATACTGCGATAAGACCTAATATTATAGTTATATTAACATCTGTTATGAAATTACTCTCAAATATCAGATTATTGTTAAAAAGGTTTTGACTAAGAACCAGGGATATTTGTAGCAGATGAGATATTACTCTTGCTTATTCACTCTGCATCTTTAAAGTGTGTTGGTGGGGCCTACCTACAGCAGGAACTATCAAGCTCAATACTGGTGGATTAGTGGTTGGATACAGATGTGGTTATGGGGGTATTGCTAAAAACTCAAGGGAGATGGAGCTCTCTACTATAGTGGCCAATGTAAGGCCCAAACAGCCGCTTAGGGCATCTCCAGTAGTTGAGTATGGGTTGTGACAAAAGGCACACACGTCAGACGCAACCTAACCTAACTCAAAATTGTTTCTTCTAGCAGTTGGGCTGGTGTGCTTTTTTATATTAATTTTGTATACTTTGAAATACCGTGCGGTGTTTTGATTACCGCGCGGTAATCAAAACACCGCCACAAGTTCTGTTAAACAAAAACCAAATACTTTGTTCCCTCCCCACACTGTTTCATCCTCTCTCTCTCATTTTTTGCCCAAAACCCTTGAAATAAATTACCAACATTCACCCAATAAAATTGACATGCCAAAGGGAGACCCACATTCCAGTACATTCCCTGGGTTTAGAGTGGCAAGAAATTTAGAATAAGCCGTAAATCGGTTGAGGTCCGAAAGGAAAAAAATAAGGGTTGTATTTGAAGAGGCAGAGCAAAATCAAGGCCTATCACACCCAACCCAAGATAAAATTCCACACATGATGTTTATTACCGCGCTTCCAAATGGTGTCAATTATATATAACACTGGCAATGATCTCACGGTAAACTTTTGTTTAATGGCGACTTTGCTATTTTTGTTAATCAAATATTTGACAAAATGCTCCAATAAACATAATCGCGATTTGATGCGTCCACGCGGAAAATTCATTACGATTATCAAAGTTTGGAATGAGATTTCCAAAATTCTGATAATAATGGATTCTGTGGTAAAGATATTCGGGAAGTTCATGGATATAAAATTGGGTAATTCTGATAATCAGCTAATTCAAGCGCAAACAAAGCATTGGTGGCCGACAACTCATACTTTTTTCTTCCCGTGTGCAGAAATAGGGATCACTCCATTAAATTTTACAATGCTTACATCATTGCCAATCGACAAATATCCTACACAGTTGCCATATGACGACCGATGGAGTGTTATATTCGAGGCAATGAAATTACTCCCCCGCATTACATCCAACAATACAAAGAGTGGGAACGTCAGCATTGTACATCTAAGGAAGTACTTAACCATCATAGATGATCGGTCTAATAATAGTACGGTGGCTCGTACTTTTATCCTTTTCATGATGGGACATTTATGGTTCCAAACGGCCAACGACACTGTCCTGCTTAGATATCTCGAGGCCGTGGCCAATTTGGACAAAGCTCTCTCATATGACTGAAGTTATGTTATTCTTGCTTTTCTGTACCATGACTTGAATACCACAGTGACAACCGGAGGTGTCATCACTAGATTTTCACAACTTCTTGAGGTACACTGACACTTTTTCCAAAGATACAAATCAAATATATTCTAAAAAACGCCTTAAATAAAATTTCTAACTAATTTTTATGCTCTTCCGAAATACAGTATTGGTTTTATGAGTATTGTGGGGTTGGTCACCCTATTGTCAATAATGCGCTGAAGATGACGTCGTATCCTCGCCTCAAAGCATGGAAGAAGGGGAACATGAAGAATACAAATGACCAGGCAGAGAACTTGATTACTATAGCCAGATACCTTATTGACCATCAGACTAATGAGTCGATCAACTAGCATCTTTAAGATACATCTGTGGCTTTAGAGGTAGATGATGCACATATTATGGCAACCCTGCCCCGTAAGAGGATGCCACTTCAAGTCCCAAATGGAAACTACGAGTATTACTTGAGAAAAAGATGCTGGAGATAGTTGATCGGCTATGTGGGTATTCTGATGGATCCTCCATCCAATATATCGTCACATCTTATATTAGCTGATTTATAGGCTTTGAAAGAGTCCGGTTTCATTGACTGTGACAAGTTTGTGATGGACGAGGAGAGGATGACTTATGATACATACTAGCAGCCAAACTAGTGAGGCTGGCCACCTGTTGATAGATTCATAGAGGATGGGGAACATAGATCTGTTCGGTCCCAGTGTACTCAAGTCTGGTATTATACTCATTATGGTTATATCCGCATAGGTTCATAGCTTATCCCAAGATTTCAGTTTGCTCGACTTGGAGATGGGGCCAGACCTGGGGTGGAACATGTCGTGGACAGGGAGGCGTATGACGATCCCTATCTACCACTTGAGGGAGCCACCAGTGGTACCTCGTTCCTACGACTTAGAGGAGTTATAGAGCCTGAGTCTGGGTATACGGTGAGTCACTTTTTTAGAGTCAGCGTGGGACGCCGAGACGATCACATCGTTAATTGGTGAGGTTGCCACTCTAACGAGGGGTTATGACAGTATCAACGACCAACTATATCAGCATGTAAGTAATTTATTTATTTATTTATGTTTACTTCTTAAGGTCATATTTATTTTATCCAAATCAAAATTAATTTTTCTTTATCTCGTTCAGAACTTACAGCTGAAGAGGACACCGACTTTACAGGTGGTGTCGCTACCACCTAGAGGTAGCGCCAGGACTAGGCAGGGGACCCGTGGACATGGCATTCGATCCAGGGGAGTGGTAGTATCTACAGGTGGCATATTAGGGATGA
Source organism: Kingdonia uniflora (assembly GCA_014058105.1). Classification (NCBI taxonomy): domain Eukaryota; kingdom Viridiplantae; phylum Streptophyta; class Magnoliopsida; order Ranunculales; family Circaeasteraceae; genus Kingdonia; species Kingdonia uniflora. The sequence goes on along the minus strand of JACGCM010000076.1, from coordinate 558,323 downwards.
TATTGGTCCGTCTTAGTATATATAATTGTGAGATGAGTGTTATTGTAGACATTGTACTGTACGAATTTTGTTTCTCTATATAAGTACTTGTACGAGCTGATATCCCATTTCTTTAAATTTAATAAATATCGATCAATTTTTTTCCCTAACTTAAATTTAAATGGAAATTCAATTACAATTCTTAAAATAGTAGTTCTATGCATGAAATTAAACTCAAAATAGATACAATTAAACCGAATTCATCATTATCAACTGATGTAGGGATTAAACTCGGACCATTCATTAAAGGGAAGCGGATCCCATCTATAGTTGTAAACTCGATAATTTCTATGAAACTCATTAGGCGGGATGTAGTTATGGTAAAAAATATAGTATGAATGGGAACGGCCGGTTGTATTTCTCATACCATTCGTCTCTGGCTTTATGCAAAATATAGGCTAGTGAAACACTTCTAACCCGTCTATCAATACTCTTCCGTATCTCATAAAACTCATCACATTTAACCTTTTGAACATTCTACCTAATATATAAATCTACAGGAGGGTATTAAAGTTTTGTGTGGGCCCTGAATTGAACATGAACTCGGTCACATAACTGATTGCAGTTGAGTTGTCAAAGAGGTGGATTATCAGCAAAATACTGCCAGGACGCGGTGAGGGCGCAGTCTTTATTCCATCCAAATGCCACTGAAGAATCCTGTATTAGAGGTAAGAAAACATGGCATTATTGAGTTAAACTAGAGAGACTGGTGTTAGAGCATCTCCCCAACATCTATATATATAAATAAAAAAATAGCCGTTAGGATGCTAAAACTAGTCGTTGAGAAGGAACCAAAAGAAGAACTAGCCGTTAAGGAATGCGGCAGCCTTTTGATTACCGAGTGGAATTCAAAATATCGTGCGGTAATAAAAAGACCGCCGAAAGTTTTAGGCTCCCACAACGGCTAGTTTTTCTTCCCTTTATCCTTTTATACTTCTCTTTTCTCTCTGCTTATTCCATCTTTACCTTCAATACCATTCTCTTAACTGTACAACCTCAAATGTCTTCCTCGTTATCATTTTCATCCATTGATAATCCTCTACGTGTATCGTCCTCCTCTGACGATCTTATGTTTGATTGTGCTACGACAATGGCCATTATGCACCAAAATGTAGTAAACTTAGTAGTACATAATGAAACTTTGAGTCACCGCGGGAGTACCATGGGCCAAAAGGAAAAGATAAAGATGTGAGACCACCCATTGGGGCATTACAGCGTTATGTGGGACTACTTCAACACAGAGTGCGCATATACTCCAGAAGAATTTTGACGACATTTTAGTATGAGTAGATAAATATTTCAGCGCATATTTGATGTAGTAGTTGCACACGATAATTACTTTTTCCAAAAACCCAACAATGCAAAAACTATGGGGTTGTCACCATACAAAAAGATAATCGCGGCACTACGTTTCTTAAGTTACGGTGTCATGACGGATCTTTTTGACGGGTATTTGAGAATAAGAGAAAACATAACATTGTTAAGTATGGAAAGGTTTGTGTTGCGGTTATAAAATATTTTGGCGAGGAATATCTTTGAGCACCAAACACGGTCGACGTGGAAATGTTAAAAGCGATAGGAGAGTCATGGGGTTTTCCTGACATATTAGGAAGCCTTGATTGCATGCATTGGATATAAAAAAATTGTCCCTTATTTTGGCACGGTCAATTTACTGGTCATTACTTCAAGGTGACAATGATTCTTGAAGTGGTAGCTTCACACGACCTTTAGTTTTGGCATATTTTTGTTGGTTACCAGGGGCTAACAATAATATCAATATCCTATACCAATCACATCTTTTCACCGACCTCGCTGATGATATCACACCACCTTATAATTATACAATTATTGGTAAATCTTATGATATTGGTTATTATCTAGCGGATAGCATATACCCCAAATGGGGAACACTTGTCCAAACCATCTTCAATCTGGTTATAACAAAATAAATTATTTTTGGTCAATAATAAAAAAGTTGTTGAAAAGATGTGGAACGGGCGTTTGGGATTTTATAATCACGGTTCAATATTAACAAAAAATTGGTTAAATTGTGGAAACCTGAGGGTTTGAACAATGTCATGAAGACGTGCGTGATAATGCACAATATAGTCGTCGAAGATGAACGAGGTTCATTCCTATCATACTTAGGCTACGATATGAATGATCCCTTAACTATTAAAGGTGAAGCTATTATACGCGAACGCGGAACAATAAAAGTATTTTTAATAAAAATGAACTAAATTCGAAGTTGAGAAATATACTTTGATCTAAAGGATGATCTAATGGAGCATTTGTGTGTCGTGAAGGGAAATCTTCATTTATAGTGTTATAATAATATATTATATGTGAACTTTTTATAATTTAATGATTCTTATCGTATAAGCTTATGAGTTATTGATTTCTTATTGAACAAGTTTTTGATATTGCTTTAATATTGTATTTATTTTAATACAATATTCTCGGAAAAAAATATTTCTTCAAAATATTACATTCTTCAATAACAAAATACACTCTTCAAATGAATATATTATTGGAAAGTAAACTACGTTCTTGGAAATTGCATAACATTTAAGAAAGTTAAATTATATTTAATTACCTGAACCAATACTTGGTCCGTCATTCTTGTTGAGACGTTCCATGACCTTAGTTTGCCTTTGCTGATAATATTGCAATACATGTACAGAAAGATTGCTCAGGTCTTTATCGATGATTTTGTGATCTTCCCTTGCTTGTTTCAAATCTATTTTGGCTTGCCATTGTTGATTATCTTCTATTCTTCTTCTTTCCTTTTCTTCCTTCGCTTGTCTCTTCTCCAACCTTATCTCATCGAGCATTGTCGACATACTTTTGCCGGACCCTCATATAATGAACTATCTAATTCCAAATTTTGGTGAGTGGATTGAGGTGTAGGTGGGTCGTCTAGATCCTCTAATAGGTTGTTTGATCCGATCGAGTTCCCCAGAGAAGAATTATATGATGTTTTCAAGGCCACATTTTTAGGTAGATTCCCCGCATGGTTTAAACCATCATCCTTTAGGCTGGCCCATCGTGGTTTCTCAAGCTAAAATCTTAAGGTCCGTTTGTTTGCCAAGTCTCACACGTGAGACATGACAAATTGTGGTAGTTACAACTCCTACTTGTGTTTGTTTGACCAGATCTCATAACATTGAAACCTCCGCAGAAAATTTGAAAACCACTTTGTTTTTTATTCAGTTCCCACCATAATAGGTGAGATTTAGAAATCTTTCTCTTTGTGGGAGTTCGTGGGAGTAAGAAAAGGAGATAGACCCCGATAATTTCTTTCCAAGTCTATGAAGCTTTTACACAAACTATCATTTTCTCTTATGTACGAATCTTCTCTCTCAAAGCTGTAATTCAGGTTCTTTTCTTCTCTCTCTCTCATCTTCTTTTTGCAAAATAATAATGATCATTTGTTCTTTCTGTTGCTATAATCGAGTTTCAGTTGTTGCTGTAATTGAGTTTTAGTTGTTACTATAATTAAGTTTCAATTACTGCTACTCTTCTTTAGTTGTTGTTGCTTGTTGCTCTTAAACTGTTTGCTATAATTGAGTGTCAGTTGTTTGCTATTTTCTCCTCTCTCATCTTCTTTCTACAAAATTAAAATGTGGGAATGCTGGATTTTGGATTTTTTATGTTTATATGGCAAACTTAAAAGGGAGTTTGTTGATTTGAAAGTTTTTTCTTCTTCTTTTGACAAATTAGGAAGTGGGTTCGATGATTTAGGAGATTTGTTTGATCTTATCCCCATGTTTTAATCACTATAATTTCTCTTTTATAGATAGACTCTGACGATGATGATAATGTTGTTGCTACGTACACTATACTAATTGTGGTATGCGCGGCAATTGCATTAGTCGAATCAATGAATTATGTAGATAGGTTGCCGACTATCAATAGAGATGATGAGAGACATCTTTATTTGAGAAGATTATATGAAGAAATTGATACAAAATATCACAAAATGCTTCGTATAAATCGAATGACATTCAATCATCTTTGCGCTAGACTAAATACCAAAGGGTTGAAGAAATTACGATTTGTAGATGTTAAGGAGCAAGTTGTTATGTGTCTTCTAGTAATTGGGTATGATACACGAAACTCTCAAGTTAAGTTTGACTTGATCCGATCAGATCACACGATTTCTCGATACTTTTACAGAGTTTTGTGAGCAATTCTTAAGTTGGGTGTGGATCTTATTAAGCCTGCAACTGCCGAGTTTTCTCTGGAAATGGGTAGCGATAATAGGCCATGGACAGACCATTATTTTAAGGATTGTGTAGGGTCAATTGATGGAACCTTTATACATGCCAGTGTACCGACGGAACATCGACCAAGGTATAAAAATAGAAAAGGAAACATAAGGCAGAATGTGTTGGCTTCATGTGGATTTAACATGAGAATCACATATATATTAGTTGGGTAGGAAGGTTCGGCTCACGATAGTAGGATGCTTAGAGCGGCGGTAAATGATCCAAGAGACCTTTTCGCAATCCCTGCAGGTATTTTTAATAATCGCTTATGGCATGATCTTAATACTTTTTTTACATCGTATTTACTATCTTTCATTTTATTAGGTAAATTCTACTTGGGTGATGTCGGTTTTGCTAATGTCCTTGGTTTTCTAGTACCATATCGTGGTGTAAGGTATCATCTTAAGGAACATGATGGAAGAACCCCTACTAATGAAAAAGAGCTCTTTAACTATCATCATTCATCTTTGTGAAATGTGATTGAAAGAACATTTGGCCTGTTGAAGAAACGTTTTGGTCATCTCATATCGTATCCCTTTTATAACATTGAGACCCAAACAATGATCGTAATGGCATGTTACATTATTCACAGCTTTATATTAGAAGTGGGCCCATATGATATGGGTGATGAATGGGTCACACTTGAGGAAGAACCACATGAGGATTTTGGAGAGTGAGAGGACATAACTGCACTTCAACCATCTGCAACATGGACGGGATTTAGGGATCATTTAGCTGAGACTATGTGGAATGAATATAACCATCATCCATAGTTCAGGATATTTACCAAGTATATTTTGCATATATATTTGAAAGTATTTGTGTTATGTTTTAATAAAGACGGTATCAACTTTAATAGATGTGATAATTGGCGCTAAACTTTCTTGTGCTTTGTTTTTCTTGTGAAACTACATGTCTGAGGTAAACAAAATATGGGTTTACATGTAGCCAGAGATGTAAATGTTATATTCTTATGCTGCATATTCAAATTTCTTTTCATCGTGGTGATAGGTATGGATTCAGAGCCACATGTCTTTATAAACGAAGATGGCGAGGGCGATGGAGGAAAAAGTAAGGTTATTTGGGATAATATAATGGATCGCATTCTCCTAGACACATTGCATGAGCAATTGGCTAAAGGCGGTAAGAGTGACAATGGGTGGAAATCGTCAGCTTACAATGCTGTAGTATTTAATGTAAACAAGGGATTGAATATGGAGATTACTATGACCAATGTTTGAAGTCGGTTAAAGACTTGGCGGTTACATCATAATGTTGTGAAGGAGATGAAGAATATTAACGGTTTTGGGTGGGATGAAGAAAGGAAAATAGTAGTCGCCGACGAGGCCTTATGGAAAGAAGTTCTGAAGGTACATACTAATATTATTTTTTTTGAAAAAAAAGTATTGCATAACATTCTATCTTAAAGCATCACATCCCTGAAAGAAAGTTCAAAAGGCATACACTTGTATTTTACTTTCAAACAAAGTACTTTTTTTTCATTGAAACAATTTACCTCTATAAAGTACTGTACTATGATGATTAATATACCGCTTTACTTGTTTCTAAATAGACGAGGAAACACTTGAAGAAATTCAAAGGAAAGCCTTTGTCTAACTATGAAGAGATTGCAGAGATACTTGGCAATGATCAAGCCAATGGCTCACATTCGACAACTATTCGAAATACAAATGTTGATATGGGGGAAGAACATGATCACGACTATAGTCCTGAAATAGGGAACCAACCACCCCAAGCTAAATCACCATTTCCAGAAGTTGTTACCTCTCCAAATCCATCAACATCTAATATTGCCCCTAAGAGACAAAGAAATAGATCATCAGGTGAGTTGGTGTCTAAACAACTGAAAGGGCTTCAAGAATGCATTTCTAAGGTTGCAGATGCAATGATGTTCAAAAGCCGTGATCAAGATGCCCTTATGGAGAAGGTAACCGAAGAGCTTGAAAAGTTGGAAACGTTAGATCTCGAGGCAAAAGTGAAAGCAATGGAAATGTTTGCCACTAACACAGGTATGGCAAGGATGTTTCTTGCAATGAAAGATGATGCTAAGGAGTTTTGGCTAAAGACCCGTTTTCTTATTATTAATCGTTGATGAAGGATTTGGGAGGGAATATTTTGACTACCTTATTTATGATGTTTTGGTATGGACTTGTTCATCTTATAATGATCATTTTCTCTTGTACAAGTGGAGTTAAAGAAGTTGTTATTATTTCATCTCCTATTGCTGTTTTATCTCTTTGCCAAAGTAGCTGCTGCTGCTTCATCTGTTTCTGTTGCTGCTGTAATCGAGTTTCAGTTGCTGCTGTAATCGAGTCTTAGTTGTTGCTATAATTAAGTTTTAATTGTTACTGCTTTTCTTTAGTTACTGCTGCTTGTTGCTCTTAAACTGCTGTTGTTGTACTTCACTTTGTGTTGCTGTTACTGCACATGTAAACCCATATCAGGGTTGTTACAAAATTAGGGGTATTTTTGCCATTACTGCATATTTAAGCTGCTTTTTACTGTTGTTTGCAACTGAGTAATACAATTATGCTTGTCATTTAATTACAATTATAGACTGTCATTGTGCTCAAAATAGTTTCGGTTCACTTTTTACAGGGTTGAGCTTTCAGTTTATTACAAGCCTGAATGCAATGGTTGTTATGATGATGAGTATTACTGGAGAAATATACAGAGCTCAAGTGTGACGTCAACTGAGTGAAGGCCTTGTTTACCAGTATAGTATAATGCTAAAAATCAGACAAAGATGCAATTTTGAATAATTGCAAAATCCATGTCTTCTACCTATCTCCGTTACTCTGTATTGATTAGCCCCTCTACCAAGTAGAGCTGCCTTACTCTAAAATGATTTATGCATTTAAGCTTGTTACTGCTGCTGCTGCGACAACTTCCTCTAATTACAATTTACGTTTTGGGAAAGCTATTTACAGGTTCTTTACAAATTATCAGATGTTATCATATGTTATAGACACGAGCTACAAACCTCCTTATCCAAAATGCTATATCTAGAATTTATCTCTCGCTATAATAATGTCTCTTAAATTTGGAACTCGCTGCCTATTTTCAGGTACTTACATTTCTAACTTGGCCTTTATGCATCTTTACCAAATTTTACATTATGTATTGGTTCTTTTTTCAGGTCTCTTTAATTTGGCACAAGGATAGACGCAAGTATATAATACCACAGGCTTGATATGATGCTTACTTTTCTTTGTTATTTTTAGTTTGGTCAAAATGGTTGTTGGGTGAATCTTGTTTTTTATGTGATATATTCGTAGGATGGAAATTGTATTCCTATTATCACAGAGGTCTAATGTCCCTATCAAAAAGTATGTACAGAGGATCCTAAATTTATAAATCTCATGGTCAGCCAAACGGCAAGAATGAGATTTGTTGGGAGTTTAAAGTCCAACTCTCATTGGCAAACCAAACACATTATTTGGAATTGCATGTCTCAGGAATGCAAGTCTTAAGACATTCAACTCTTAAAACATAGTTTAGACTTGGCAAACAAACAGACCCTTAAATGCTTCATGGTGTTTGAAGTCATTGCCGCCATTCATACCTTGATAGATCCTGTGTGCATCTTTTTCCTACAATTCTCAAAATTACTACATACAAATAAATAACGTGTATATCCAAGAAAAATAAACGAAATTGAGTTAAAGCAAATTAGAACGTACGCGATCTTCATCGGTTTTTCCGATCTCGTGCCAAAATTATAATTGAGCAACTATCCCTTTGTATATCACACATTGTACATTAATGAGATACCATTGAGCTTTGTTCGACCCACATGATAGCCGTATGGGGCACTCAGGGTCTCTGTTAAAGGTAATGTTAAGCTTTTGATAAAAAATGAAACCCTTTGTGCAACTTGTGGTCTGGAAAAAAGCTGTTACCCACGCCCTTGCGAGACACGTAAAGTCTATATCCATTCAATAAAGTCCAGCATCATCCATCTCGTCCAAAAACTCAGCATCATTAGGAACTTGTACGTTTTGCCTTTATTTTGCGGGTGTTCTTTTCTTTATTTAGTTTCCTTTGTCTTCCCAGCCATCGTAATGTCAACAGGTATTGAAGCATTTCTTGAATCCATATTTAACTCGGTAGATTCACCATTGAATAGGTAGTTCTGAAAGTAATTTGGAGGTTGAAAACCTTAAGGTTGAGTGACCAGATAGTGCTGATAGCACGGGCTAAACGCTTGAGGTTGTGATTGAAAGAGTGTAAAGGGATTTTGATACTGTTCTCCGAATGTATCCCCTTGGGATATGGTAAACGAAAGTGGGGGATGTGATTGGAATTACGATTGGTTGTGGTAGAGGTATGGAGTAAATTATGATGATAGGTATTGAGCGAAAGGTGTTGAAGGTGGATTCTGGGAGGATGGGTTCAACGGTGTGTGAGTTATTACTGCTGGTGCCAGAGTTTGTTATGTAGGACGATGATTTTTGAGAATAGGAAGGGGTTCTCTTCTCTTCTCTTCTCTTAAACAGGGTTATAGGAGTGAAGAAATAGCCATGAGAGAGCTCAGCCAAGCATAATGGATAAGAAGACTTTTAATTACCGCACGGTGTTCTAATTGTCGCTCAAAAAATCCGGGCAGTAAAAAGAACACCGTGTGGTAATTAAAAGTACATCAAACTCATTTTTTTTAGGAGCTCACACTCGGTTGGGTTCTGACAGAGCCACACCACCAAACTCAAACTTGATTTGTTGCTGCTGGAAGGCGAATGAGTGTGAGTTTGGGTTGAGTCCTCTCCAAATTCCGCCCCTGGTTGCTATTCTATACCCGTGGAAAACAATAGAAAAACCATTGAAACGACTCTGTCCAAATTATTAGACAATTCGTGTCTTTCATTCTTTTTTGGGCTTTTTTAAAGGAAGATAAAAGGAAAAGGATTAGGGAACCCAAGTGTATACAGTGTTGGACTTTGGCCCGGTTAATCTCCACTATAAATAACACCAATGACAATCACTCAGTCACTCTACCTGTGGTTCATGGGCTCAATCACTCTACACAACCTAGTTTGAGCCTCCTAACCACAAACTACCAATTCTCCAGTTCAATCTCGATCTAACTCTGATTGATTTGTTTGTTCCTTAGTTGTGATTTGATTGATCTTGGAATATGTGGGTTTATATATCTAAGCGTCTATCTTGCGAATCATTGCTTGGAAACGGTGAATCGGAAGTATTGGAACGATTACTCGATAGCATTTACGTGGTATAAATCTCTTATCTAATAGATCATAAGCTTGTCCATTGCTGTGATGCTATGCATGCCATCACAGCTTCGTATCTTCTCATATCATTGATTAGTAGATCACAATTCATAGATTAGATTTTCACATCTCATAGACCCTTACATATCATAGACCAGTAGATCACAATTCATGCTGCAAAGATTAAACTATTTTCAAGATCTTGTAGTGTATGAGATCAGTAGATTATAAGCTAGCACATTGTTGTGATGGCATGCAGCATCATGGATGCCATCACAGATTTACGATTCATGCTGCAAAGATTAAAATATTTGTTGATATTCTCATACATTTTAGATCATTTTCTAGATAATTTTTTGATGTACCGTGAGATACTAAAACATTTTGTTATCATTTTATTCAATCAATATATATCCTTTTATTTTATCGATCAACCTGTTCTTTAGATCTTAACTTATAAAAGGGTATTTTTATCAAGTTGTCTGGTACTTATGGTAGAAATATTTCATGGAAATTAATTAACATTTTGAGAGTTCCATGTTTTTCTATGTTTATCAGATAGAGGATGCAACAAGCGAACATCACAAGCATTCTTTAAGCGTTGATCACTGTCTATGATATTTAAGAGGTAAACCTTCTTGTTAATTTGTTCTCTAATTAATTTTAATTTGTCAATTAACAGCACGGCAAACATACTGTGAGTGCATATTGGCTAAACTTAACCCTCTATAGGACTCTAATTAAGATTACTAACCTATATACTACCAAAGGAGTCACACTCAAGTTTAATGGTTTCTCATTACTTGCTTACCTCTTTTGTCTGGTCACACTCTTAAGTAGAGAAGAGAGGAAACTAGAAATGATGAAAGAAAAAGTCTTGTCAAGTAATTAATAGAAAGAACATAAAGGCTTGGACATTAGGTCAAGAAGAGCATCCAAGGGCTCTTTGGCTAGAAAAAAATAAAAGTTTTACCATGAAACTTGTTTAGCTAAGAGTTAGGTCAAATGGAGAGGGTCAGGCTTAATTAGTTGCCACCATGCATTTAGAGGATCAAATTAAATAGTTGTGTTTAGAAAGTAGATCAGAGAAAAAGAATAGAGTCTGCTTGGCTATTATCTTGGATTTCTTAGTTTTGATTAGCAAGTTGGTATTTGAGTTAATGCCTATGTTTATTTTGATATATTGATCTGCCTACCTGGTAGTTAAATGTGTTTATAATATGTCGTAGGGCTTTTATGTCTGTTTTTCATATGGATATAATGCATAAATTGTATGTATATTTAGCGTACTGTTTGGCATCAGTTCCTAATATTCACAATTTTTTATTTCGACCTATCGTCGCATTCAGGCTTACCAAACGATGTCATTCAATCTAATGCCATTACCAGCACGTGCGTCAAGGGAAGGTCTGCCATATGCTCCTGTAGATTCTTGCTTCATGGAAGATATGTATATGTATCCCCCTCCCCCTTCTTCAGGGGAAACCTCGTATATCTTTACGGAGCATTTGAAATATTCCTTCAGAAGACATCATTGGGAAAAAGGTATGTTTTGATATAGCATTAGTATCTCCTCTTTTATATATTTGTATGGCATTTTTATTTTGGACTGTTTGTGAAATTATGTATGCCTTGCAAGGTGTACTATTCCTAGTTAACGAGATTAATTATCTTGCAAAAGCACGAGACAAGGATTCAACGAATTAGAAAATATTCTTAATTAGATCACGGAGGACTGAAAATCCCTTACAAATTCTATTACAACAAGGAGCTCCTCTCTTTAAACAAAGTAAAAGAGTCCTCGATTCCAATATTCCAAAGTCATAAATATCCTAGCTAAAACTAAATTTAGGGCATAAGCCATAAACTAAGACCGAACTGTAAAAGTGTGAGTAGAAAAGAGGGAGGGTAACATCATCCGGGAGAGAGAATGAGAGGTTTGTTTTGGGATTCAAGTTAAATGATGTTCCGCCATCATTCTCTTCATTGAAGATTTTCACCACGAACTCCATTGTTGTAAGAGTTTCCCATTCGTAAATTAAACAAACCCAGAAATTTGTACGTGAAACTTGCCGTCAGCCACAACATTCTTCACCGAGTGTGGTTTACCATGATCAAACAATGACTGCTTCGAATGTCTTCATGTTCGATTAGACTTTTGGCTTTCAGAAAAATTAATAACTTGTTCTACTGTAAGGAGCTTTTCATGATTATCCTAAAAAGGAATAACTTACATTTAATTCCTACTACATTCTAATATACAAACTCATAAATATCCTAGTACTAGTTTCACACCGTGTTTGAGTCCCCTGAAACTCATCTTTGAAGTTCACAGTGGAGGAAACACAGGTAAGTTTACCATTGTTTCTTCATGATTCTCGCCATTGTATCCATTTTTGGAGAAATTTTGGGTAAGGGCTTACTTAGTTATAGCTGAAAACAAAACCTCTCTTTGACTGTATGGGTTGTGTGTTTTAAGGCCCCCCCCCCCATTAATGCATTTTTTCCCATATTAGCAATTTTAGGGAGAGACCCCTTTGCATGTTTTGATCTGGGGTTATTTATTTGAGTGAAATGTATGTTGCACTAAGGTTTTTGATTTGTAATTTGAACCCTACTGCCCACATGCAAGGTTTGGTTTGATTTGATTTTTGCGCTGCTTTCAATCACTTTTCTTAGGTTCATTAGAGGTTTTATTAGTTGCTTCTTTGATGTAATGTTTGATTTTAATTATCCCAACTTGTTAGCTAGAGGCTTATTAATCTGTATTTGAGACAATTTTTTGATTTCGAGTTTCTTTGTTTGCTCTATTATGATATTGGGTTTGTTGTTTTGCTCTAATTTGATGGTATGCATGCATCAGTATGCAATTATTTTGATCATTAAGCCTGCAAAGTTGGTTTGTGTTTAGCTCGTGTTTACTTTAATTTAATATTTTTTTGGGTTTTGTTGCAGATGCTTTGCGTGAGAATTACCGAGGAATAGGAGCAGATCAGTTCAGAAAAGCTGTGGTTTGACTAAAATCAGAAAAATGGTTCTTTGATGCCATTGATGGTGGTAATGGTTTTGTGAAATGGTGTTTACATAATGTTGGGAATGGTGAGTTGGATAATGGGGGTCAGCAATTGCGCTCATCATCTGGTTTATCAACTGTGGTGAAGGAAGTTGTGAAAGGTTCACCTAAGCCTGATGTGCAGGAGAAGAAGACCCAGACCCAGATTTCCTCTGCAAATGACCTAAGCCTATTGTGAAAGCTCCACCAGCAAAGTAAGCTCTCTTTTTAAGGGTCCTTTCTTGCACAATGAGCTCTAGTTCTAAGATTGTAGCTCCATGGAAGAATAGTGGTTTTCCCCCTTTTGTTTTGATCTCTTGTTTTTTTATTTATTTATGTGCATGTGTGCATATTGGCTAACTTAGCCCTCTTTAGGACTCTAACTAAGATTCCTAACCTATATACTATTACTGCCAAAGGAGTCGCACTCAATTTTAGTGGTTTATCATTACTTGATTACCTTTTCTATCTGGGCACTCTTAACTAGAGAAGAGAGGAACTAGAAACAAAGAAAGAAAAAGACTTGCCAGCTAATTAAAAGAAAGAACATAAAGCCTTGGACATTAGGTCAAGAAGAGCATCCAAGGGATCTTTGGACGAAAGAAAATAAATGTTATACCATGAATTAGTTTAGTTAAGAATTAGATCAGATGGAGAGGGTCAAGGCTTAATTAGTTGCCACCATGCATTTAGAGGATCAAATTGAAGACTTGTGTTTAGAAGATAGATTCGCGAATTCTTTCTAGGGAAAACAGGCATGTCATTCCTCTACTAATCAATCTCTAGGATATTATTAAAGGGAGTATTAAAGGTAGATGCTGAAATCAACTTCAGATTTCTGTAACAGTATTGAGCTGCCCATTAAGAAGCCCTATTTGTTTATCAAATTGCTTGAAGGGATCTAAGTCACAAATTTCTTCTAGAGAAAACATACATTTTTATCTTTTACTAACCTCTTGGGAGCAATTTCTCCTGTCTTCTTCATTTAAAAAAATTTAACCCGTTTTTTTTTTTCTTTTCTTCTCTTATGCAAAAAATTCAACAGCATAAGCTCTGAAGATTGGTACACGACTTGGTAAGGCCGATTGACATTACTTTTGTATTTTTTATATTGCATATATCGAACTAAATGTATTGATATCTTTTAACACAAATTTTTATGTCCAAATTCCTCTACGGTTCTGGATCGGTCCAGATTTCCAGTCTTTCTATATCCTCTATTACTCGATTACAATGATAGTACTGGCAACAAAGAAGTACCTCTATATATTGGTAGTAATGTAATACCTGACTATAATGATCTACTAGCATCAGAGGTGGAGCTTCCAGTCACATCAACTGGTGCTGAGAGTTCGCAAGATCAAACGGAGATGGAACTGGAACTGGAACGGTGAGATGAGATGGAGTAATCAGGCAGTCTATAGCTACTGTAGTTTGGTGTGGAAGGATAAGAAAAAGTTTTTGACTAGGTACCAACAAAGAAGAATGCACTCCCTGATGCTAATGATCTGCTAGCATCAGAGATGGAGAATTGGAAGTTGGCCACATCAAGAGATGCTGAGAGTTTGCATCATCAAATGGAGATGGAATGGTGAGACGAGTAATTAGGCAAGATACCAAGTTTGGTGTGGAAGGATAAGAAAAAGTTTGGACTAGATACCAAGTTTTATACAAATACGGAAGTTTCATACTGATACAGAGTGGAAAAAGAACAAGAAGGAGAAGGTTGAAATCATTCTCCCCATTGCAGGCATTTGGCCTTGTTTATTTTATGTTATTTTCAGTTAAAATGTAATAAATAGTACCTCTTTGTTTGGACACATTTTGATTATATATATACTAGCCTTATTTCATTTTCCCTATTTGTCAATCTCTACTAGAGTTATTTTCCTTCTTTGGTATAGCACCTTCAAGAGCTTAAGAAGGGAGGCCTGAGTTGAACTTCTGAGTTCAACATTCCTCTCAACTTGTTTATGATCAGATCCCAAATTATGTCACTCAAATCCCAATATCTTCTGAGGTATGGGACCGTCTGAAAGATGTGGAATGCCTTATAAACTTTGATCTTAAGAGGGGATGTTACTTTATATGCAGGAGGTTGCTAAGGCCCTTGGTTGCAACTATTGTATTGACAACACAGCGTGCCACTTCCTTTCACTATGGGTCGTGATCCAAAGTTAGGGAGCTGAAACAAAGTTGCTGTAAATAAAAACAAAACAAATAGAGCTTTACGAAAATTCATTTTGGAGACACTTCTCGACTTGTCGTGCGTAGAGTTCAGGGGCGCCCCAGAGGTTTGGGTGGCGGAGTCGGAAAAAGGGGACCCTGGATGCTTTATTTAAGTACTCCCCAAAAAATTATTTGTTGATGGTACCCGATTCTTTCCTCTGAGTACTCCTTTCCTCTTGCAAACAATAAGGAAAGATCATAAGTCCAATTCAGTTAACCCCAATGACTGCTTCGTAAAGGATCGAGTGTTTCCAATCCTCGTTAGTACATCTTTAGGTTGCTTATAAGAAATATACTAAAAGCGAGTGTATGATAATTATTGATGAATTTGTCAAGCCCTATGATCTTGCTGTGAACCCTGTTTACAGATAAATTTGTCAAGCCCCTGATTTACTCAATATTTCAAGGTTTGATTAATGATAATTATTGATTCTTTAATTGCATTATGAAGATCAATTGAATTGCATTAAAACTAACTTTCCCTATAAAGCTTCAGAGTCTACTCGGTGTGATTAATATTTGTCTGTGCTAAGCATGGGCTCATGGCTACTAGTTATGTTAACCCCAAGACTGCTTCTTAAAGAATCGGGCTGCTCCAATCCTCATTTGTACACTTTTATGCTGCTTATAAGATATCTACTATAATGCCATTTATGATCAAATTTAAGCACGAAGACCAATACTCCTACTATTAGTTGCTCCAGGATTAATGGTTGCTATTTAATTTTTAGACAATTCATATCTTTCATTCTTGGCACTAATTCTAAAACATAGCGCTCAAAGTGGTAAAATAGATTGTCTGTCATCTCTTCTTCTTCATCCTCATCTCTATATCTTCTTCTCATCTCTCACTCTCTCTCCCTCTCAATCCCCCCTCATCAGTTTCACGGCCCCTGGCTTCTGGGGTTACTAGGTTATCCATTTTAGGCTTTATTAAAGGAAGATAAATTTTTTTTAAAAAGGGGATTTCGTGCTAGGAGTTTGAGATCTAGACTTATTTATGATCGTAATTTTGTAACGAAACATAGATCTAAGAGATAGTTTTATCAAGATGTCGGGTGATGATAAAAGTATTTCATGAAAATTCATTGGTATACGACGTGCACTAATTAAAGATTTAGAGTAAAAACCTAAGGCATGTAATATTTTAGATCTTGAGTTAATTCATTTGTGATCCCTTTTTTTCATGTTTTTTCATGTAATAATTTATATATAAGAGAGTCTTATCAAAATGTGGTGCTGATGATAGAAGTATTTCGTGGAAATTATTTGGTTAATGAAGTACAATAATTGAAAGAGTGAAAGTATTTAAATTTAGGGCAACAAAGTGAATACATACAGTTTGAAAATTCCTTGTTTTTCTATGCTTATCAGATAGAGGATCCAACAAGAGAACAACATAAGGATTCCTTAACCGTTAATCACTGTCTATGATATTTAAGAGGTAAACCTTTTTGTTAATTTGTTCTCTTATTACTTTTTATCTTTGTTAATTACAAGTACGACATATATACTGTGAGTGCATATTAGCTAAACTTAACCCTCTTTAGGACTCTAACTAAGATTCCTACCCTATATACTATTACTGCCAAAGGAGTCACACTTAATTTTAATGGTCTATCATTACTTGGTTACCTCTTCTATCTGGGCGCTCTTAAGTAGAGAAGAGAAGATCTAGAAACAAAGAAAGAAAAAAAGCTTGCTAGCTAATTAAAAGAAAGGACATAAAGGCTTGGACATTAGGTCAAGAAGAGCATCTAAGGGATATTCGGACGAAAGAAAATAAATGTTTTACCATGAAACTTGTTTAGCTAAGAGATAGGTTAGATGGAGAGGGTCAGGCTTAATTAGTTGCCACAATGCATTTGGGGGATCAGAGTAAAGACTTGTGTTTAGAAAATAGATTCACAAATTCCTTCTAGGGTAAACATGCTTGTCTTTCCTTTACTAATTAATCTCTAGGGTAGTATAAAATTGTTTGAAGGGATCTAAGTCGCAAATTTCTTCTAGAGTTTATACATGCTTTTCTTTTACTAACCTCTTGGGAGCATTTCTTCCGTCTTCTTCTTCTAAAAATGTTTAACTCTTGTATCTTTCTTCTTTTATTAGTGATCTAATGTGAAATTAATATTACCTTGTCTCAACAGCATAAGCTCTAAAGATTGGTACCAGACGATTTGGTAAGGCTGATCGGCATTATATATATTTTATATTGTATATATAAAACTAGATGTATTGATATGTTTAACATAATTTTTAATGCCCAAATTCCTCTACAGCTCCAGATCGGTCCAGATTTCCAGTCTTTCTATTACCTCTATTACTCGATTCCTATGGTACTACTAGCAACATAGAACTCTCCCTATATATTGGTAGTAATGAACTCCCTGACTATAATGATCTACTAGCATCAGAGGTGGAGCAGTGGAAGCTGGTCACATCAACTGGTGCTGATAGTTCGCAAGATCAAACGTAGACGAATATGTGAAACCGAGTAATTAGACAACCTAAAGCAACTACAGTTTTGTGTGGTAGGATAAGAAAAAGTTGTGAATAGGTACCAACAAAGAAGAATGCACTCCCTGATGGTAATGATCTGCTACAATCAGAGGTGGAGAAATGGAAGTTGGCCACATCAAGAGCTGCTGAGAGTTTGCAAGATCAAATGGAGATGGAATTGAGACGTGTAATTAGGTAAACTACAGCAACTGCAGTTTGGTGTGGAAGGATAAGAAAGTGTTTGTACTAGAACCGAGTTTTATACAAATAGGAAGTTTCATACCGATACACAGTGGAAAGAGAACAAGGAGAAGGTTGAAGTCATTCTTCCCATTGCAGCAATTAAACAGGTCGAAGCTTTGCAGCCTTGACTCGTTGGCCAGTAATAATCTGCCTCTCTCTCTGTTTCTCTCCCTAATTTATTCTAACCTCAAACCCTTGGTTGGTTTTGTGCAGGTAATAGGAAGTAGTACTACTATTGTCGCAATGTTTATTAGTATATATGGGTGTGTGCCAATCGGAGCTGGAGCAGGAACTATCCTTATAATGGATTCCTTCAATTTGTCTCTCTCAGTCTAAGAAAATCTTCACCAGTATTGTGTTATGTTTATCAGTAGTGGATATTAGACAGTCTAAGAAAATCTCTTGCGTACGCCGAGGATCCTAGTGGTAAAGGAAGAACGGAATAAGGAAAAGGGAAGGATGGAAAAAAAGCTCAAATAGAGACAGTAGTTAGAGACACAATTACTCACTTTTGAATGAAAAGCGAAAGAGAAAAAGACAAGAGCCACAGTGTGCATGAAGGTCTATGACCAGTGCCCGCTCCAGCTTTGATCCCAGAGGAACCACCTCTCATTAGAAGAGACCTCGTCGTACTTTTAGTGGTACTTGGTGGATTGTTTTCTATTGCAATCTGCATGTCAGAGTCACCTTCGTTGCAAGTTGGCCCATCTCAGAGAACGGATGTAGAGTCATCGAGCCCACAGCAGATTTACATTTTGAGACTGATGTTTGCCCGATTTGCTGTGACCAATTCCAGGATGGTCACTTCATATAAGAGAGAGATTGCTGACATTATTTCCATGAGCACAACCTCTCAGAGACGAAGGTGTGATAATCAGGTCCCGCCCCGAGTTTTTATGCCCGGATTGCAGGCAGGTGTCCTAGTTTATGCTTGTGAAGTAAATTGTACCTCTTTGTTCGGAAATCTTTTCAATTTATACTAGCTTCCCTTATTTTCCCTCTTTGTCTATGTTCGCTATAGTTATTTTCCTTGTTTGATGTCGTAAAATAAAAACAAGAGGATCTATGAACTTTGTAAACTGGAAACCCCGGCGTTATACAGTATCCTACTTCGGAAGCCAAGCTCCTTTGCTGAAGACCTAAAGAAGATTACTTTCCTTTTAGGATGCTAGATGCTAGTGGCAAGATCTATAGACTAGTTTCTAGAGCTGAATAGGTCTTTGTGACTTTGTATTTTGGTTTTCATTTTTGGTGTTTAGGCCCTCCCCTACCCTTTTTATGGGAAGGGATTGTTCCCATCCAGGTGGCCTAGTTTATGCTGATATTTTGAGTTATAAGTGTACTAAATTGTACCTCTTTGTTTGGAGAACATTTCAATCTATACCAGCTTCCCTTATTTTTCCCTTTTGTCTATGTACTTGAGTTATTTTCCTTGTTTGATGTCGTAAAATAAAAACAAGACATCTATGAACTTCGTAAACAAGAAAACCCTGCTGTTATATCTTACTTCGTTAGAACATCGCCAAGAGCTTAAGAAGGAAAGGTGAAATGAAATCTGATCAAATCCCAAGTCATCTAACTCAAATCCTATTTTCTTCTATGATTTTTGAGCTTTAACAACGATCTGAAAGTCATGAAATCCCGAATTATACTTCGATGGAGGGACTTCAACTCCACTTGCTACAGGTTCAGTAATCCAATGTTACTATGTTACGGAGTTAAAACAAATCTATCTATATCTATACACCTAAAGGAATAACTCATCAGCCATTTCTCGATCTCAGCCGTTCGTTATCCATCTCTCGTGAGTCGAGGATTATTTAGGCCGCTCGGATCTTTCATAGGCTTTAAAATTAAGTCACAGCCGTCGGATCCCACAAAAAAATCCAGGCTTCCATCACACCTCTAAACTGCCATATCATCAGACTTATTAGGCTATATTTTAAGTCCACCAACATTTGTTTTAAGCTTTAAAGCCAAATCATATGGCAAAATTCATTCTTTGTTCACAACACTATTCCCTCCCTCTTTATATCATGATCCAAATCCCTCACCCTCTAAACCCTAGATCCCTCTCTCTCTCTCTACTCTCAATCTTCAAAATAAGGGAAGGAACTGTAACATGATGATTTATGGAGATTTAACATGATGACTTATAGGACATAGGACTACAAGCTCATGATACATGTAATTCCTGCTCTTTATCTCAAGAGAATTTTGTGGAGATTCCATCTTTACTCGATTGATTCCTTCCAAGGTCAGATCCCCCCCTTTCTTTATCTCTCTGTATTTGATTGGGTTGTGATTTGGATTACAGAGGGAGTATGTTATGCAAAGAAGAATTACAATTTGGAGTAACACCAATTGATTCATGTACCAAACTTGCAATAATCAAGAGGAGAAGGAGAATGGGGTTGAGGTTGTGAAGGGAATGGACGGTGTTATGAATGTGACTCAAGGGGGAGGGAGTTATTGGAAGCCTTGAAGGACCATTTCACTAGGGCTTATGATTTTGGCAAGGATGTATCCAAAATGTTGTAGGTTAATAGAGTTCATCTACAATCTGGTTTTGAAAAAATAAAAGGTGGCATTTTCCTCTAAAAAGGTTTAATTTTTTTTTCTTGTTTCATATGGTCTTAAACATAAAATTGGGGTTTTATTTATGCTTCTTTTGGCTTCCCCTTTTGATGTCCACATGATTGTTTTGCCTTTTATCTGTAAGCCCTAATTTGATAATTGATAGTGCTCCCTAAATACATACTGTGAGAGTGGGAGAATATATGTAGAGATTTTCCATTTCTTTGTTAACTCATTTGTTTTTCGGCCTTTAAGCATTATGAAATTGGCGTATGTGTTATCTGAGAGCATCCACAGTAGATCGACTGAAGGCTCCGAATGGACAAAAATTTAAGAAATAGCAAAAATAAAATTAAGTAATAAGCATCTAGTAGATGGACTATTATTTTATGAAATGTTAACTTTGGAGGTGAAAATGTGTATAAATGTGTTAATCCATTTGGGACTACGAGAGTAAGAGTGAAATGGAGGTATTATGTGAGAGTGATAGATACCATCAAGAGCTTTTGATTGTGAGAGTGATAGATACCATCAGTTTATGTGAGGAAAATGTTAGATACCACTAATTAATTAAAGTACAGTCTGTTAGAGATTTTGACTTAAACAAATCTTACAACTAAAGTGTTTTCCCCGTAGATTTTGCTTTATGAGTCTTGAAAATGTTAATTTTCCTTGTTTACAGGTATGGCAGATTCAAAGGAGTTTGTCGTGGGGATATTTGATGCATTAGCAACACGCAGACAATAAAAGATCACCAAAATAATAAAGGAAGAACTCTATGACTTTTGGTTGCAGATTTCAGATACAAGCTTTGACGCTCACCTTCAGATTTTTTTTGACAAGTAGGTCTTCACTCATAATCCTTTCCTCCCCATTTTTCTCCTAGCTTTACATGTTTTAATACTTCTCATTTAATCGATGTTTTAGTTTTATTAATGAAATTCTCACTTTTTTGGATATTTGCAGGGTGGATAGTAACGAAGATGGGAGAATTACAAGAGAAGAAGTACAGGAGGTGAGATTAATTATAATTACTAATTTTTCTAATAATTTTATGCTAAGATATAGTATTCTTGTTAAGGTATGCTTCAGCAACATAGTATAATCTCATCTTAATTCTGTTTGTAGCTGATAATGCTCAGTGCTTCTGCAAGCAAGCTTTCTAAATTGAAAGAGCAAGCGCAGGAGTACACCTCCTTGATAATGGAAGAACCCGACCTGGAAAATCTCGGATACATTGAGATAAGTTTATAATATAAAATTTTATCTAAAGACGGGACTTATTTAGTAATTCTACGTATAATAATATACATTTTTACTAAGAAGAAGAAGAAAAAAAAATGAACAAGCGTTTATGGTTAGTGGTTGAAGGATCAACTGGAGAGATACTATAAGCACATCTTGATGTTGGTCTATCATCTCTAGATGTTGACCTTCCCTCTCTCGACGTTGCCCTGTTGAATACCTATGACTTCATAAGAAGTCATCATCTGAGCAAGATGTCTTTTATCATGTCCATGCACATATAATAGTCTGTTTTCTATTTATAGAGACATTTCGATCCTCAATAATTCTTCTCTTACAAGTTTCTCTACAGATAACTTATTCTACACAAGTGTGATTTCCTAAACTAATTTTTCTTCTAAAATTCTTGTATAATTTTCAGTTATGGAAGTTCGAGGGCTTACTACTACAAAGAGAAAACTACTTGAACCATAGCAGACCGCTGAACGTAGCAAGTGTATCTTGGAGTCATAATAAAGGTTCAGTAAAGCCTAGAAATATTTTGCGACGTATAAGTCGTATGCTCAGATATTACATACTGGATAACTGGCAAAGGGAGTGGATTATCATGGTGACCATGGCATTACTCTTTACTTGGAAGTTTAACCAATATAGGAACAAAGCAGTTTGTCAAGTTATGGGGTATTGTTTAACCACGGCTAAAGGAGCTGATGAGATTCAAAAGCTTAACATGTCCCTCATTTTGTTACCAGCTTTTCGAAATGCGTTGACTTGGCTCCGGTCTACTAGAGCTAGATTGTTTGCTGCCTTCGATGATAATATCAACTTCCATAAGGTAAGGAAGAATTCTTATTGATCTAACATCCTTGACTTGCTAACATATCTGACAAATCAAAATACTGCAGATAATTGCTTTCTCTATAGCAATAGGAACCCTTCTTCATGCTTTCCCGGTCTGACTCACTTTTCTCTACAAGAATTTGAACTTATATCATTAGATTTCCATAACAAGAAACCCACGTACGAAAGTCTTCTGACGGGCGTGAAAGGGGCGACTGGGATCAGTATGGTGATTCTTATGGCTATCTCATTTGCACTTGCCACACATCATTTTAGAAAGAATGTTGTAAGGCTTCCAACACCTTTCAACCGATTGACAGGTTTCAATGCATTTTGGTATTCTCATCACCTTCTTGTCCTTGTCTACATCTTGCTCCTCGTCCATGGTTTCTTCGTGTTCTTAGTTCACAAATGGTACCAGAAGACGGTATTAACATCAAATCTAACTATGATTTTATACTGACGTTTCTTAAAAAGTTGGAGGAAATGTACATCACTTTCTAATGAGAATGTTATGTTTTTCCAGATATGGATGTACATCTCTATTCCAATGTTGCTCTATATATCTGAGTGAAGTCTTCGAGCATGTAGATCCACACATTACTCAGTTAAGATCCTGAAGGTAGTATCAGCTCTTTATTTCCTCCCTTCTCAACAAAAAATGCAACAATCGTCATTATCTATGCCATTTGATATATCTACTCTTTTTTGTATAGGTCTCAGTACTACCAGGTAGTGTATTCAGCTTAGTTATGTCAAAACCCAACAGATTCAAATACAGAAGTGGGCAGTACATATTCCTATAATGCCCAACAACCCCCCCCCCTTTGAATGGTAGGTGTACCTTAGTCTACTCCCCTTAATCTAAACTAAATAACGTTGTACTAAAATAAAGTTGGATTTCTCAAACACCCTTTCTCCATCACTTCCGGATCTGGAAACAATGACCTTAGTGTTCACATTAGAACAGTGGGACTGGAAAAAGGGCTAAAGCGAGTTTTCACAAAAACTCATGGTGATTCCTCAACTGAAGTTGATAGAGATAAGTACCATGAACCTGAACGAACCCAAAAATACAACAATTTACCCAGATTACTTATCGATAGACCATATGGGGCTCCTGCACAAGACTAAAAAATTATGATGTGTTACTCCTTGTGGGACTTGGCATTGGAGCCACCCCTTTCATAAGCATCTTGAGAGATCTTCTCAACAACATAAAAAACATGGAAGATCAAACGGTAAGGCCATCATTGGCCAATTCATGAAACCTTTTTTTATTAATGCGTCTAATGATGGTTTAGAAATCAAGTACATACATAAGCAGGCCGGAGGATAGCCTTAATAGCTTTACATCATTATTAGCCACACCATGTGGGAAGAAGAAATTACGGAGGACTACTAATGCACATCTATTGGGTTACAAGAACCAAGCTATTTTGAATGGCTTAAAGGAGTTATGGATGAAATATCAGTTATGAATTTGAAAGTAAGTCCGCAATTCTACTAATCCTACAGTAGTTTGGAGTTAAGGTGTTAAATTTCTTTCTAATTTCATTTACTTATTAAAAGGGAGTGATAAGCTTGAGATACAACCTCGTCCCATTTATTTCTTGATAATGCCTCCTCTAGATCCATAAATTTATATTTTTTCCTTCTCTTGTCTTCTCAATGGTGCAGGTTTACCTTGAACTTTCATCTCGCCTTAAAAAAGCAAGTATGTAGATGCACAACTAGAGGATCTTCTAAATGCAAAGGTAATATCTTATAATATTTATATATATATTTCATTTCTAAAGGCAAAAGTTTTATTGTCATGATATGCAACACCATTGATAATAAAGAGATCACACCATTGATGCTTCGACCTTAGCTAGCTAATTGCCTATTGAGTACTCAAGTTCAAACCATCTTCTTTTATCTTAAGAAGTACTAAAAAGAAGCACATAGTATCAAACAGATTTGTATTTTCTTAGTTAATTAGTATTAATTTTGTTTATGGTTTATTGATGATGATGTCTGCAGATCTTTAAAAAGCCGTATATGTTGTTACTGGATTGCCTGCCAAGTAAAAAAATTTGCTATTAAGAGTGCTCGTCTTTCATTTCTTTTAGTTTTTTTTCCTTATTTAAGATCACTTTGCCCATAAAGCTAATTATTTCATGTATGCTTAAATTATTATGTCAGAAAGTAGTGGGTAGAGAGGATGCCCAAACCCATTTGCACCACCATGGTTGAGGCATCTTTTGTCTAAAATGATGATGCAAGTATGTTAGTTAAATTTCTTAAACCATTAAACTTGAACTGATATTTTCCATTTCATAGACGGATCAAATGTGACAGTCTACCAAGATTTGCATGTATTTAATTTTAGAATCCTGGCAACTATGAAGCTCAAGTGGCATTTGAATTTTTCCAGATACCAAGAACTCTATGCATCTTGCTGCAATTGTTAATGCGTCATTCAGAAACACCAGACTAAGGTAAATTTTTAGTGAATAAATTTTAAACTTCAGTTAGTTCTACTTTTTTTATTTTCAACTTATCACTAAGACAGTAATGAAGTTAACTCATATACTATGAGCTTTCCTCCGTGAATACTTAGGTTTTGTAAACTGCCACAACAGGTTTAGATAATCATCTGTTTGTATTTTTGCAAATTCAGATTGTATTTCTTCAAGTTCATATGGCGGTTGTACAAGTGTAGACAATATTTTTGGTAGTTCAGGTCGCTCGCTGTATGAGATTTGCCACATTATAGAGTTGAGACTACACTAGAAGAACTGGCAAATGGAGCAAGCCATCTACAGTAAAATAATGGCCTCAAAAGGTTTTTTCTAATTAAACTTGGCAGAACTATTGCTTGAGGTAGAAACTTGAAGATTATCTTGTATGCATTTTGATCGGATTGATAATAAAATAAAGTCCAATTTTAATATGTATTAAGTCTTTATTTTAATGTATTGAGCTGTACTTTTTTTTTTTGATTTGTGACTGTCGCAAATGAAGTGGAAAAATTGAATATGACGAACTGATTCTTGTGTATACGGCTTCTATTCATCGTTGCAAAATAAACAACATAAATTCACAACGGACCATTACTAATGTATTATGTTTTATCAAAAAAAATTTTAAGTTGAATTATGACAGTTATAAACTGATGCACATTAATGACCAACATGGACCGTTGCAAATTTGGTGCATTGCGATGGATTTTTTTATGTCTAAACAAATAAACGACCGCTTGCTTTTTACGAACATTGGGACGGTCAAAAACCGTCGTTTATCGGCCAAAAACCATCATAAATGGCTATAAATGACGGTTTTGGACTGTCGTAAAATTGGCTTATTTACAATTTTGCATAATGAAAGTGCTATCAGAATCCTCTTTGAATTTATTAGAGCTCCTCGTATGGTCTCAGGATGATATATCTCTGGCAAGAAAAGTTTGAGTTTCCCAAGCTTCATTTTCTAAACGCCTTCAAAATCAATCTACAATCTTCTGTTAATATCTACTATCTTGGAGCAACTTTACATTCTTTAGAGATTTGGACCCTTGATAACTTTATTTTTACTTCAGAAAGCTATATTCGATCGTCTTATTTTATTTATAATTACATGGTTGCTTTATTGGCCATAAATGTTATGAGTCCACATTTGGTAATTATAGTTATCTCCTTGTAGACCATTGGGCTCTTGAGACAACTCAAGTTTGATCATGAGATATTGTTATAGTTCCTTGAGCCCACAATGCTCAAGGAACTACGATTTGGGTATTCGCATCTCTTTATATTTCAAAAGGGATGTGTAATGTTTTGTATCTTTTTACGTCACAATACCTTTAAGTTCGCTCGTGTCAATATATTTGTTTCATATTTTGTACGTATTTTTTTGGTTCCATACTTACCATGTCTCTTAATCTAACCTTATTTTTCTTTCATGTTACTGTTGTACTACTACTAAACAACTTAGGCCACTCAAAATTGAAAAGTCTCAACCCATTGAGACAAGTTCTTAGACCACTCAAGTATTTAAACCCTAACTCAACTATCTCTCTTTACAAATTTATCAAAGTATACAAACCGTAACTCCATTATCTCTCTTTACAAAATCCAACTTATTCTCCCTATGCCATACCAACTAATCCCTAATATGAACGTGCATGCAAAACACTAGAAGAAAATTTGTCACCTTATTATTTCTCATCAAAATCAGTTCTAGAGCTGCCTTTACAAAAGAAAATTGCATTGAGTTAGTTCTTGATTATATTTTCCAACAATGTAGAAAATCTAGTGCCTCCTTTTAGACCACCTTTCTTTGAGTGATTGATCTGTTGAGATTTCCATCTATAATGCCTCTCAAATATATTAGAGCTATCAAGTATCGGACTATAATGTGTGCAAATACTGGTACAGGTTAATGTATGTCATTTGCATTAACATATTTGTTCTAAGGTTTGATATGTATTATATATTGTTCATCATCTACAACATTTTTTAAGCTTTTCTATTCCGTTAACGTTAACAATCCACGTTACTATCTTAACAATCTGTGTTACTATTAGATTTCATTCGTCTCTTAGACACGTCTATACTTTTCTACGTACTTTGTCTCCTCATTCAGATCGGAGCATATACAAAATCAGTCCTAAAAATAACTTTAGATTAACTAGATTGTGTTAATTCACTACTAGAATCAGCGTCAATGGCCACTGCCCTGGCCGTGGCTAATACCATTTGCCACGGGTATACTCGTGCCCAGGGTCGTGCCAACTAGTGGTGTGGCTAATGCTCAACCACTAACTCGACCGTGGCTAATGAATCAGATATAGCCACGGGTAGTACCGTGGCTATTTCGTGGCTATTAATGCACATTGGATACATTATAAACCGTGGCAAATGGCTCCATTGGCTACGACCAAACCCACAAAATATCTCATGGCTAATACCTGTCAATCACCACCATATATATACAAAACTAACTGTAGCTAGTCATTTTACAAAAATATATATTTAACCGTTGTAAATGGCCGAAGCCACGATTACATAATTTCCTAAGAAAGATAAATTACAAAAATTAACAGTAGCAATCAAAATGACGCCGTGTAACCGTATAAAAAATAAATGCTCTTGGAGAATTATTTCTCATGTACAAGGGGATGGTAGAGAAGGTACCACATACTCCATGTTACATATTCCTTCGTTTCCTCCTGTAACCAAGCAAGTAAAACAAAACAAATGTGTCAATATTTTCCAACTAAATCAGTAAAAGATACTGTTTATTGTATTTCAAGAAATATTTTCATATCGGAAGCAACGGTTAGATGTTGGAGCTAAAGGTATATAAGAGACATAGTGCTGACTGAATATGAAGAATTGGGCATAGTAATAGAAATTACAAAAGAATACGAGATTGATACACTTACCGTCAAAAGATCATCGGGATCGTAAAGATGATGAGTAGTTCTCTGCAAAATGCTTATAACGTCGCCTATCTGGCAACTCCTTTTCTTTCACCTGTAATCACTTCTATAACTTAGTAACCTATCTGATATTGCGATGAAATACCAAAAAGGAAAGAAAACAGTTTGGGTTGGTCTGCTCGTCAAAGCACTTGTAAGTGGTGCAACACAGTTCATATACTCAACAGTAAATCCATTCCTAGTGATTCCCACCATTTCCAAGCAGCTCTATAGTAGCACAAAAAGGTCCCAAATTAGAAGGGGTAGCTTAGTTTCTTTCATCAATAATTGGAAATGAGAGGGGGCGCGTTAAAGACGAGTAGAGTGCGGAAGGCTAGAACTAAACGTGAAATTTTTCACGAAGGTGAGTGCCAAAGCAGCCAAACTGAGGGCGTGAAATGCCGAAGGCATGTGGAATAGACTCTAGATCACCTAAAGCACATTCTTGTGCCTAACACACGTATTATTCACAAGACAATAATTCCCTATATATCAGTTTGATGTTCCATAAATCCTGAAGCAAAGTAAGAATAAAAATCCTTGTACTATATTAAAAGGTAAAAGCACAACATGATAACTTCCGAAAAGATAAATAGGATTTCTTAGAGAAATACCTTAGCATGAATAAACTTCTCTTTCACTGAAATGGGATCAAATTCCTTAGGCTTACTGGGCTGAGAAAAACTGCGCGAGTACATCAAAGTGAACTTTAGTAATAAACGAGTAGAGAAATACTTAATTTTGAAATATATCTGGCTATGCATAAGTAGAACTTCTTGGGTTGTCATCATCCTGAACATCACTTCTTGAGTGCAAAGATTCCTCCCAGATCCAGTTAGCGTATGTATTACTCAGTGACTGAAGCAAACTTATAACAGAAGGTTCCCAAACTTTCACATCAAGAGTAAGCGATCTTACCTGCAATAATGTCAAAGAAAAAACCTATCCATTTTTAGTTGAAGCTAGCTACAAGACATAATTTTGTTATGAAGCGCACGGTTTTATGAGCAGTAAACCTCTCTTAGTTAAGATTCTTGGGAACGCGCCTATAACATTGTTGGTAACTAATAATGTAATATACTCCTGGTGAGCCCACAAGATTGTAATATGCAAAAAGTAATGGTTTCTTGTGAAGTTATCATTATTTTGAAAGTTGAGGGTGGACAACATGCTCCCCTCAGCTTTATGAAGATCCGCCCCCGATTATAGACCACCGGGTATCTTAGAAAGAACATCAGCCTTAACAACCAGTTTATCCAGAGGAATTTGATTGGTATCCAAATAAACTTTTTTTTATCTACATTATTGTCATTATTGTGATTGGATATTGCATGCATTGAGAGCTCAAATTAATCAAAATGGTTAAGCTTAATTTACCTTTGATATATGTACACCAAGATTACGATGAACACTCGAGCACTCAATGCAAATGAGGACACCAAGATTTAACGATGCCCAATCTGGATCAGGAGCACCACAATCAACACATTTATTGTTTCCACACACTCTTCTCAGCACATCAATTGGCTTCTCAAGTTTTAGACTCAAGCAATGTTGTTGTGATACTCTAGCTAAGCGTCCATAATGTCCAGTCAAGAGATTCCTTTTAGACGTATATTCTTCACTTGCCGAGTGATCAAAATCACATGAGCTCTCAAACGAACTGGTCTTGCTTGCTGAACGTTAATGACAACTGCCAATGGGACTAGCAGGGAGACTCCGGAAATGGAATATATGCATAATGTAAATGATCAAAGGAGGAGTAATTCCGAAACAATTACCATATAAAAATCTTACCACAAAATGGTTATACAGCTCCTGATAGATACCGCCAATTTATTATTTAGTTATTCCAAAATGGGCAAGTTCTCACCTGCTCAAAGGTTTTTATAAACTCTATGAACTCTTCTAAAGAACCGTTCGTCGCAGTTTTTTTTTTTTTTTTGCCATAAATTTTGTTTGTTTGTCTGAGAGAACACCTTCCGAAAAAAAATGAGAATTTTGAGAACTTGGTAACAATTTGAGAAGTTTTTATTTAGGAATTTGTTTCTTAAGGAATTAATCATAATGTGAAGAAAGACTTATATATTGAGTACAGCTGGGATAATGAAGTGTGTGTATGGCAGTAAGAAATAATATGAAAACATTGCTATGGAAAAATTACTAACATTTACTGGTTCAGGTGATTGGGAGCTCAACAGCGAAACCATAACTCCTGTTATCTTCTCAATCCAGTCTAACTGATCCACTGCACTCTCTGCCTGTGCCAACAAGCAAACACCTTAACAGAGTAAAGAATTTGTTCAATTAATAAAGGGTACTGATACTCTAGACGTGTTTTGATAATCTAGTAAATTTTTTTTGATAAAAGACCATAAGAACACAATTTTAAAAAAAAACTTTTCAAAATAGCACTTCAAAGGACATAGGTCGTGGTCGCGACGACCCGAGACCTATTAATATGATACATATCCTAGTTAATAACGTTGTTAATATTATGTGGGTTTCTTAGGTACCATACCAAAATAATAATAATCTAAACTTGAATATTTATGGAGGGCTCCAAACTGTACCTGCAAAGTATAATTCTTCGATGGTGATATAATCCTGAAGCAGAATCTCAAATTCGACTGGTCTGCATCAAATTTTATTGTTGATATTAGAAGGTTCACAGTGTGATGCTCAACAGACTTCTCATCATGCACACCACCATGATAATGAGAAGAAAGTCACCGGTTCAATAGCCCTAAACCAAGCTCAGAAGATTTATGATTCCTCTGACTGGAAAGTTGACTCCCAGCTCCCTGAAAGATTACATTCAGTATTACTAAAAACAAATATATCTAGGGCCATCAACAGACCGATTATGGATCAGTTTTATAAATTTTTGGGTACAGTCTGACCCGTTTTAAGCATGAGGATAACGGGGGGGGGGGGGGGGGGGGGGGGGAGGGGGGAGAAGTATATAAAAATACCACACATCCAGCATTGTTTTTCAGGCAATGCCTTACAGAAGGTTTACTAGATTGTTAGCGATAACAGTACAGCATTCCTCGGCTATCAAGTACAAAAAACTTTCTTTTCCTGTAGCCTCTTAAGCTTGATAGAGAGATAACATTGTCGGATGGTTTGTACCTGAATAATATCACACATCTTAAATTAAGAAGTAAAGCTAGAGCATAAATAAAGTTCTATGGTAATATAAGTATTTCCATTAAAGTACCTTTCCCTTAGCAGCAGATTGCATAACTGTTTCTATCACTTTATGAGAACTTCTACCGATGTTTTGTATGCCATTTCCATTAGGAGAACTACGAGAGCCATTTGAAAGCCATCGATTTTCTCTATCAATCTGTCTTTTGTAATCTTGCATCCTTTCATTGAGAGCGGCATGCTCATAGTTTGACCTTTCTCGTGACTGCCGTGCATAAATCATGACCTTCAAAACAGTAAGAATTCATGAAAAAAATACCACTCACGTTTGACGTTGATGCATTGAAATGCTATATACCAATGAAATGGGTCACAGTGTATGAAACTACAAATAAAATAGCAAACCTAATTAATATAAGGCTCCATTTGATGTAATAGCTCATAACCCTGATATAGTCCAAGACAAAAAGGTTTATTACAAGCTAATAAGTATAAGGCACATAGATAAAAATGAAAATCCACTGCACATGACTTGACCTGTTTGAAGTAACGATGAAGCTTTTCGATCTTCCTGACTAGGCTAGCTTCGCTCCCTCTTTGCTATGGCTATGGATTCCCGCTCGCCTTTTTTTTAGGCTTGTATTAAAGAAAGTGGCCCAACCAATTTTTTATTTTTTTAATAGAAAAATAACTCTTAATGAACCTACTAAAGTTAAAATGGCCCAAGCTTTAATACGATTGGCCATCATAACAGTTTCTGAAATAATCCCATCAACCAGCTCATGGTTGCCCTGGGGTGAATTTTTGTAAAGGAGGTCCTTCTGACTGCAGCATAGGTCAGAGTACTTAAAGCCAGATGTGTTCTGAGAGCTTTGAGTTTTGTTTCAATCCATCTACTGCAGTTAATATACACTCTGTGTCTAGATTTCCCCATAAAATGGTACCTCTTGAAACTTCTGAGCCAGCATCTTTCCTGCTGATTTTGGGTTTTTCTTCCTCTGGTCCAAAATCGGTTGACAAAGGAGTCTTACGACGTTTCCGTTCAATTTTTTCAGGAGTCTCTTTGTGCGCTTACATGGAGCACTTTTCTTAGCCTTAACATTCAAAAAGCATAAGCCAGAACCCTCATTATCTCCAACAATCTGTCCTTATTATCTATACCTTGAATTTAACATCCTCGACTAACTGAAAGACTAAAGCATACCCTTCAGTTAGTTTGTGAGCAACGGCAAATATTTTCCATCCAACACTAACTGCCAACGCCTTAACTATATATTTCACTGTGTATTCTTCATCTTTCACATCAACCAGAGTAATCATAATATCATTCTTTGGTAAGTGTGAAGCGTAGAATTTTGAGGGAAGAGCCAACCAGAAAATGCCACTAACGTTTGATGGGAACATAGCTTTCACAAAGCTAGGGTAGTTAGGATCTAGCTTACGTTGAACTTCTTCTGCTTACTCTATAGCGCATGGTTTAGCTCTTGCAGTCCCAGCATGATCAACACCTTCCTCTTCTTTATTTATTGCATTTGACCGAGCTTCAAGCGGAAATTATATTCGTGGGGTAATTTGCTTTACACGAGCTTCTGACTTTTGAAGGCCATAACCAAAATGAACTCGGGATGAACTTTGTGCCCTGATAACATACACCTGGAACTCGATACACTTAACTAAGTGAAAGACCATAGAGTCTCCCTCAACTAAGTTGTGACCAATTGAGAATTCTTTCCAGCCACCACGAAATACTTTATCCATATATTGAACCGTGCATATAGCTTTATTCTCGTCCACCAAAGTGATTATGTAGTCATTCTCTGGTAGGTATGAATTGCATAATTTTGCAGGAAGATACATATGATAACAACCACGAACGTGAGACTTCACCACAGATTTTAAAAAACTAGGGTGCTTAGGGTCTAGACTTTTTTGAGCCTCTTCTGCCTGCACTCTAGCGCTTGTCTTAGCACTATCATTTGTTAAAACTCCATTTCTCTGAGAGCTCTCAGCATGGTCAGGAACTACCTCTTCTTTCCGCTCTCTAACACGTCTTAACACTATCATCATCATCATCTGTGAAAGCTCTCTTTCTCGCAGAGCTCTCATCATGGTCATCAAGTACCTCTGCTTTATCTATAACTTTTGACTGAGCTTCAGCCGAAGCAGCTACTTGTGGGGTACTTCGCTTTACACGAGCTTCTGAATATTAAAGGCCGAAACCTCAATCAAATCCAGACGAACTATATGTCCTGATTACAAACACCTGGAATTCAGCAGGCTTGACTAACTGGAAGACTAATGCATCTCCGACGACTAAGTTGTGATTGGTGGAGAACGTTCTCCAGCCAGTACCACTAAATCCTTTACCTACATATCTTACTATGCTTGTTGTTTCATTTTCGTCCACCAAAGTAATCATGAATCATGATGTCTTTCTTTTATAAGTATGAATTGCAGAATGGTGTAGGAAGACTCATCATAAAATAACCGTCGACGTGCGACGCTTTCATGAATTTTACAAAACTAGGGTTCTTAGGATCCATATTTTTTTGAATTTCTTCAGCCCGTTCTCTAGCACATGTTTTAGCTCTATCATAATCCTCTTCCTTTTTGCTCACAGAGCTCTTAGCATGGTCTGCAACAACCATTGGAGGCTTAGAAGTGGTGGAGCCAGTCCAGCAATCGCAGAGCACTTATTGTGTCCTCGTTCTCCATTAGAGTGAAGCTCTGAAAACAAGTAAATCCCTGATCTGGCCCAACTGACTTGTAGACCTGAGAAGTCCAATTTTTGGATGAAGATCGCAAGGATCCTTTTTATCATCCATCTCTAAGCTACTTAACTCCTTTTAAAGCCCTGGATTTTGGAAGATCATTCTTTGATCAACGTACGCAAGTCTTCGCCTCAACCCAGCAAGGCGGGAAGAATAGAAAGTGCTTTAAACTACCTTTCGCTAAAAGGAGTAGCTATTACCCACGCTTCCTTTCGTTCGCTTTTCTGTAGAGCGCGCATAGCAGGAAGAGATCAACTAGACTTTGATCTCGTGATAGATATTTGCGTCCTAAGCCTTAGTTTAGATCCTGCTAGGATCCTTCTTTCATAGTGGGGGAGTGCATTAGGGGAGCTATTTGCAACAAGTTGGGCTGATGTCATTTTTGAGGAGCACTAAAAAAAAACTACCAAAAGACCTATTATCTAGTACCCAAAAATACTAGGATCTCGCTTCCAAACTACCTATAGACAGAATGGAAGACCGGCTCCCTTACTCCTTTGGGTTGGTGCGCATTGGCTCTCCTTTCGTTCGTACCAACTTGACTTGGGAATCCCACAAAAAAGATACCAACCGCACTTGCGTACGTTGATCAATAGTAGCGGGATTCTTTTCCTAAATAAAAAAAGCTAATTGCAGCCTTCAACTATTCAAACGCTCATTTTTTTCTCCGAGCTCATAACCACTAGTCTCACCGTACGCAAGTAACCAACTATGAATCCGAGGAGCTCAGAGCATCTGTAGTCGACTCTCTATATTGGCTTAAAGTCAAATTTGGAGAGCTAAATATCTATAAAACACCTACATCCGACTCTCCAAATTAAAGTTAAATTGCCTAAAGTCATATTTGTTTATCAAATTTGACTATTTTTTCACTCTTCAAACCAAATTTAATGAAACAAAATCTACCCAAAAATTAAGGATTTTATGGAAAAGTTGACATGTGGCATTTGACGAGTACTTTTTGAGGAGTTGGATGTAATAATTTTTTTTTATGACTTTTATTAGCCAATAAAGCCAAATTTGGTGGCTAATATTTGAAGAGTAGACTACAGATGCTCTCAGTATCCTAGGTTCGGCCTAAGCTTAGCTACATTTCCCTCTCTAGAAAGCATTGGTTGAAATCCGACCGCAACTCCTACGTAGTTTGGAAAGCGACTATCCAGCAAGAAAGCAAAGAAAGTAACCAACAAGAATCATCAAGATTATAGAAGTAGTTAGGAGCCATTTTGCTCAAATTTTACAGCAACTCCTAGCTTGGATAGTGGAGCAGCAAGAAAACATAGGAGAAATCCAACCGAGGTATCTAGTGCTAGCGCAACTCCTAGAGCTATGTTGCTAATTATCATCCGTGCGTGTTGAGTTGAGTTTTTATTATTAAAGGAGTGGATGTATTTTCCTACATCGAAAATGCATATTACAGAGACCCGAAGCACAATCATTCTCCAACCCAACAACCACAAGATACCCATGCACCTGCATACCCATCTTAAAATCACTAATCCCCGCGCAACCTGTCAAAATACTAGCACAAGAGTCATCAGGCACCCAAAACTCACCACACTTCATCCAATTAAATAACTCCACCGCACCCCACTCTACCCCATTACTCACATAAGCGTAACCATCGCATTCCACGATACCCCATTTCTCTCAAGCATTTCATCAAAAAAAATCCTTGACCACTGATCAGCAACCCCATATTTCCCATACATATCCAACAAGGAAGTCTACACAACCAGAGTAGGCAGAAAGCTACTCTTAATAACACACCCATAATGGGAAATCCCTAACTACAACCACCAATTAAAAATCAAAAATCAAAGAACATCCAAAGCAAAATCATAAAATCCCTAACTATAGCCACCAATTGTAAACCCATATCAAGTACATGAACATGAATAATTTTAGAGAAACATGATATAGAATTAAGGAACGTCCAATACCAGGTCCAAAACCAATATCATGTCTCTGATCTTTCGTCTTTCTGTAGATCTTTTAGCACCATTTCCCTTGCTATCTGGAACAGCAAAAATTCACTTGTCTTTGAGCAACTATCAAAATTGACGAGAAACATCCTGCACCACGCAAAAAGGCTCCGCACCATCCCAAACCTGCCGCCGAACCCCCATCTCACCATTAGGCAAACCCAGACCCAATACCAGGTCCAGGAGGGATGGCACATCATCAATGTGGATGCCTCCTGGACTGCCCAGGATAAGCCTGGGGGGTCGAGTTTCACTATTAAAAATCACTCAAACTTTTTTATTTGTGCAAGTTTTGACCAGACCAGAGCAGCTGACACTGAAGAAGCCGAGGCGATCTCAGCGCTTAGGGGATTGGATGCGGCTCGACACTTAGGTTTCTAGAGGATTTTACTTTTGTCTGACTGCCAGAGGATCGTGCGCGCATTCAGAAAGCGGTCAGAAGATCTCAGTTGGGGAGCTCTTACTATTGCCCCATATTTTCGAGCTTTGGCCGAGTATTTTTCTGCTTTTAGATTCGAGTATGTAAACTGCAGTTGGAACCTTTCGACTCACTATTTAGCAGCTAGGGGAGTTGGTTTCCCTACTGTCGGTTATTTTGTAGGCCATGAGGCCAATGACTTTGTATTTTCTCTTTCCCCCCCCATCGCTCTTAGACGAGCATTATTTAATCCTTCTTTCTGTTGCTAAAAAAAAAAAGGAATGTCCAAAGCAAAATAGTAAATTTGACAAAAA
Source organism: Kingdonia uniflora (assembly GCA_014058105.1). NCBI lineage: Eukaryota > Viridiplantae > Streptophyta > Magnoliopsida > Ranunculales > Circaeasteraceae > Kingdonia > Kingdonia uniflora. The sequence continues at coordinate 521,977 of JACGCM010000076.1, read as the reverse complement.
CCCGAATCACTAATAAATACTCAAATCATTAATAAATACCTAGAATTTGAGGGATTCAATTCTGGTTTACAAATTCCAGGCTTCAATAAACCCTGTGAGTTCACCAGAGCAAATTGATTTAGAGAAACAAACTTATATATGCTTTGAGAGCTTATGGCTCTCATCGATTAATCAAAAATTGAAATTTAATTACCTCTATGAGATTTGAGATTCGGAGAAAGAGAGATATGGTCGAAGATTTCGTTGACAAAACCCTAAAATTCGTACTGGGATCTGGGAACTGGAAACTAGTAACTTTGAACAGTGAATTGTGAATGGAAGAGAGGAAGGGAAATAAAACTTTTAATTTGGGATCCCGCATTTTGAATAGCATTTGCCACGGTTTTGGCTACGGTTCAAAATTAGTGGCACCAAAAATAAATAAGTATCTGTCTTTGGCCACAAATTTTATGGTTTTGCCACGGTTACGTTTGTAGCATTTAGCTACGGTTGTCACCGTGGCTGATCGATTATAAACCGACGTCTTAAAAGACCCGCAAGCGTATAGTGTACCGTTAAGTGCAATGGTAAGCGGGGTCGTATCCCAAGAGACTTGTGGTGCAAATTATACTTCGAGCTACTAGTTTTATCCAATTACAATGAGTTTGTGTAGGTTTTGAAATAAAAAGAAGAACGAAGCAAATTATAAGATAAATATGAGTGGAAACCAAGGCATCGATTCTACTCTACCCTTTAAAATCCTTAGATAGTATAAATAATTAAAGTAAATTACGAGTTCCCATATCGCATATCCTTGGTCGGGCATATGCAATACATCAAAAGATACAAGAGATTTAGTAATTGAGAGCTACCCATAAACCAACTTACTCAACCATGGTCCGGTTGATAAGTATGGATTATGTTCTCTTTTTCATGTTCCTAACCTATCTTGTTATGGTCCAACAAGATGGTTACATAGATTCATTATTCCTTCTAATCCTAGTTATGGTCAAGCATAGAATAAAGGAATACGAATATGTAATATTTCGGGATAAAAAGAAAGTAATTACTCTAACTAAGCTATACAATCTACACTAAGGCTACATTGGGTGAAGATTCCTCTAGCCTTGGCTAAGAAGATTAGCTACTCATCCCTTTGATCATTGCCATACTACAATTACTATGATAAAATTAAAAAACAAGAACAAGAGAAGAACAAGAACTTTATTGCTTATTGAACTTTGATTTACCCTCTCCCAGATGATCCGTCATGGATGGAACTCCCCTCCTATTTATAGAGTATAGGAAGGGTTACTAAATATCACCATTAATATAAAATCCCCTAAACAATGCCTAAAATTGTGCATAGATATTATAACTCATGAGAATAGTATCTATATCTAATTCTCTTCAATGGGCTTCCATGCATGGGTCTTTGGTTGACAACTTCTAATGAGAATCATTGTTAGAGTGCAATACCCTTGTTTTTCGTTAAAAATTGGAAAAATGTACAACTTGTTTATCATGTGACTGATTTCTGTAAATACAAACAAAAGTACTATTAGTGTCACATTTATTTAATAAATGACTAGGAAGATATAAATTTAGGAGTTACACGTAAATATTACGTGTCTATCAGACTTTATGGTCCCCTTTCCGGTGTCTAATGGTTATTTATGAATCTTAGTAGGAGTTGACTATGTTTTCAATTAGGTAGAAGCTGTACCATGTCGGAAAAATGATCACGCTGTCGTAGTTAACTTTTTAAATAATAACATTTTAGTCCGATTTGGTACACCTCGTGCAATTATAAGTGACGGTGGAACTTATTTTTGTAACCGTTATTTTGAAAGTCTTATACACAAATATGACATTACTCATAAAGTTGTCACCCCATATCATCCACAGACAAGTGGGCAAGTAGAGGTTTCAAATCAGAAAATTAAAACAATTTTAGAGAAAACTGTCCGACCAGATCCTAAAGATTGGTCCACCCATCTTAATGATGCTCTTTAGGCCTATCAGACTGCTTTAAAAACCCTGATTGGAATGTCACCTTATAGATATATTTTTGGCAAAACTTATCACTTGCTTGTGGAATTGAAACATAAAGCTTACTGGGCAATTAAGATAATTAATTTTAAAATAGACACAACAGTACTTTATCGAAAACTTCAACTAAGTGAGTTAGATGAAATAAGATAAGAGGCGTACGACAATGCTAAAATATATAAGGATTGGATCAAAACATACCATGATAAACATATAGTCTGAAAAATCTTTACACCAGGACAAAAAGTCTTATTATTTTAACTTAAAGTTGCATTTTTTTCTTGAAAAATTACAAACCCGTTGGCATGGCCCGTTTGAAGTCGTAAATATACACTAAAATGGTTGGGCTGATGTAAAAATTATCGTACTGGGAAATTTTTTAACGTCAATGGCCAACGTTTGAAACCTTATCTCGAGACAATCCCTTTAGAAAATTTCCCTGACATAGATCTTTGCGAGCATGAATACAAAGAATTTCCTATCTCTGAATAATTCCATGACTTCACATAAATTTGGGGGTACGGGAGTTTTCTCTGGCTGAAGACGATAAACTTAGCACTTTCTGGTAGGCAACCCACGGCACATTCAGGTAAGAAATTCTAATTTTCCTTTCCATTTTTATTTTTTTGTTCTCCAATATTAGGGATAATATTTCATTTAAGTTTGGGGGTAGGAAAATCATTTTTAAAATATTTTTTAAAGAAAAGTGAAATAATGACACTCTTGGCAATTTAGGATGTATTTTTTGATAAATTTCTAACATTTAGACTTAATTTATTTTGACATAAATATTGGTTGGGAAACCCGAATAAATCTAAAAAGAAACTAAAAACTTAAAAGTTTACAAGTATACACTAAAATATTTTGCACACCATCTTAAGTTAGATATACTATCTTTTAATTAGCGACTAATTCAAGTTAATGTGGTATATTTTGGAAACCTGCACTTCACTATAGTTTTGTAATTGATACATTCGATTGATTATTGACCACTTTTAGGGAAATCTAGTATTTATGTTAGGAATAATTCTCTCTAAGGGAGATAACTGCCTAAGAATAAGTTCATTCCCGATAGTATAAAAAGATAAAAAGAAAAAAGAAGAAGCCAAAGTTGCTCTAAAAACTTTCACGCTACAAGGCTACTTGCATGATTAAGAATTGAAAGAGGAAAAATTATCACCAATCTCGAGTATGACCATGAACTATGTGAAAAGAGTACAAAAAATGTTACTTGTGATAATCCTGAGTCTAGGTCACGAAGGAGCATCAAACCCCGACAACCTTAGCCAACTGACAGGGATTGTCGACCGAAAAATCCATGTTACGGAGGCTTCACTAAGAGACAATGTACTCAAAAAGGCTATGAAAAATAAGATACCGGGGAGTAAAATTAACTAAGACACTTGTCAAACTGACCGCTGAATTTATTCTAGTAAGTACCCGACTACCATACACTGACTCAATGATTTTAGATAACATATTAGGCAATAAAACTATCTTCATAATACACTCAGATATATATGGTAAAATACTTGAATTTCTTTCTAATCATGAGGTTGTATATCTTGTTTCGGATAAGTACAATATATTTTAAGGTATACTCGGAGAATAATAGGTTTTAAGGAATTTCCTGCTTGTATATTTTTATCATAACTAAATAAGGATAAATTAACAGGAAATGAGTCTCTTGTCATTTAGAATTGCCATAATGTCATTATGGGCTTTAGTAGGTAGTCACTGTAAATCCTCACGAGACAGCACTTGTCCACCAGGGACTCCTGGGGGTTTAACGGCTTGTTGTATATGCTAAATACAATCGCGAATCCTGCGAAAGTGGTTTTCTTGTTTACTTTAATTTTATTTCTTTATTTTCCTTGGGACGAGAAAAATGGTAAGTTTGGGGGTATTTGATAGACGTAGAAATACGTAGGATTAATATGTCTAAAAGTATTGTTTTGTTAATCTCGATTTATTATTTTCTAATGTTAGTAGAATTTTCTTATTTTCAGGCACTTATCACTATTGAAGCTAATAAGTAGAAAAAAAAATCTAATAGAAGGTATAAAAAACTTAAGCATCTCCATCAGTCTCTCAGGTACAAGGAAGATGTCTACATTCAATGTACTTGTAGATTTTCTCCATGGAATAAAGATGTTGAAGGACTCTATAAGGATTTATCTTTACTTAGGGAATAAAGCTTGCAGTTTTCAATATTTTTCTCTTTCCCTCTCTTTTATTTTATGCATTTAACTTATACTGTGATTAACACCATTAATGGTGAGCTAATCTCCTTAGCTTAGGCTAAGGATTGAACCTTCGGTGATGTGAGCTAAATTGATGTTAATAGTAGTTTAAATCTAGAATTAATCTTCAATTCTTTGATTTGTAGTTACGAAGAGTAGATTTAGCCATGAAAACTCTAAGTTACTACGGATATGAGGAAGATGCTGAATTAGCCATATTCGGTTGTTTTCACTCTTAAAGATAATTCTAGATCACTAGAGTTAATACTCTCCACCTGGCCATGGAAAGGAGTTTATAAACCCTAGATCCGATTGTCCATGAGCAACAAAGTTCTTACCTAGGGTTTTAGCCACAAACCCTAGATCTTAGACCCAAATAGACCTAGCCATGACTATTACGTGCAGAGGTGATCCAAAGCCTAGGTTCTTTTCCTTAAAATCGTACCGAAAGTTAGTAATTTAGATTTATGTTTTAGTCCAAAACCTTTTTATCAAAATTAGCTTAGATTCGCTTATTAGTTAATTTAGAAAACATATTTTTAATACGTTTACTCCCCGTGGATTCGACCACCGCTTACCCTTATTATATTACGACACCCGTAGTTTTGAGTAGGGTATTTAAAGACTGGGTTTTTCTTGCATCAGGTACTTACTTGATTTTGATTTTAAAGATGAGTTGGTGAGATAAACAATCATGAGAAAACGTTACTGAGGTGTTGGATTAAAAAAATGTTGTGGGTCCAAAGAACTTGATTATGTTTATCATCGAGCTTATTTGTGATTGCAAGAGAGCCTCATTTTGGTTTTAATTGTTTAATATTTACTCACTTGGTCTTGAACTTAAAGTTTTACCATTCAATTTTTTTTACAAGCCTCTTACCTACCACAAAAGGTTTAATGCTCTTGAGCACGAGTTGCTTTTGTGAATTTTACTTAAATTATGATAAAGGCATTAAGTTTGCTAATCTCGATTAGCACTCTCCAATCTTGATAAAACACACCGATCGAACTTTGGTAATTTTTGGCATTGGTAGACGAGATAAAAAAACACGAACAATGGAGAAGATGGATATATGCAAATCTTAAAGGGCAAAAAATTTCTTAAAATATCCTTCTTGTGCCCCCTAAGTGAAGGGGTCCTTCCTTATTTTGCCCCCTAAGTGAAGGGGCAACCACAGCTACACCGAGAAACACTTCCCATAGGTTGGTACTTCTCTAACTTGACATCTAAAAGGGGTACATATCCGCTCTGCCCTGGCACTAGGACATATAAAGTCGTATGGACTGTACAAATACACGTTGCTCTAATAAAAAAATTACTGTGGTTGGATTGACCAATTGTTGTGTTTCATATTCTTTTTCATTCCAACATTTGTAAAGGTAAAAACGGTTAGAGACTTGAGGGTTTTTATCACCCAAAAAGCTCTCTAACAAGTGGGACCACCCATTAGGGATACGAAGAAATTCATATTACATGAAAATTGAACGTCTCAGACCTCAAAATAACTTATAATAAAAAAGAGTAGCAAGATTCCTACGGGATTTCATCACCCAGCGGATAGGTGTACCGGACCGGGTCACAAACACGGGTTCATAGGATACAGCCCCAGCCTAGCACAACGAAATAATAGTTATAGGTTTGTGACGTCATCATTTCGAGTGCGAACGTATGATAAGGTGACTCACTCAGGTGTGAAGACTGAACATCTACTTTAAGCTGGTACTAGCATAGTGACACAGGGGAGTATATGAACCAAAACCTTTTGCTATTCTACCCATTTTGAACATAGAAGAATATAGGAGAAACCTAATTATTACTTCTAAAAATGTTGATGTGCTAGAGTCTAGGTTTGATTGATTGTTTACTGCACCGGGTGCCAAATTTTATTGATTATTAGTTATGCATGATCAATTGGACACGTGGAGGAAAATGTTTAGGAAGCTTACCAGAATCTTTGCCCATTTACGGCTTACCACCTCAGCCTAAGTGGAGATGGCAACCACCTCGCCCTGTCAATTCAATAAAGGACTTAAGATTCTCTGTTTGGGATGAAAGTGATCCATCTCGAGTTTTCCCAATTATGGAGGAGGGTAATTCCTCTACAGTTGACCCAATGGAATTGCTGTTGGGTTAGAAGTCGAACCCCCAATCATGGCTGCCACTAAATCTCTTAGGGACTATTGGACCCTAGTGATGAGTGATATGCCTTTGTGTATCATGTTACCGGCCGTCATGATAAACCATTATGAAGTCAAGCCTAGTGTGATCCAAATGTTATATACATTTCATAAGCTTGATTCTGAGGGCCCTTATAAGCACGTCCATGAATTTTAAATTTTTTTTGCGCTCTCCAAATACTAACATTTTACTGAGGATTTTGTCCGCATTCATTTATTTCCATTCTCACTAAAAGATAAGGCGAGTCATTTACTTTATTCATTGGTTCCAGCATCAATCAATTCATGGGATCAAATGGAGACCAAGTTCAAAGCCAAATGGTTTTCTATGGGAAAAATCCTTGCTCTTAGAAATGTAATTGTTGATTTTGTTTAAAATGAGAGTGAAACATTTAACGAGGCATATGAGAGATATAAAGATCTTCTTTCACAATGTCCCCATCATGGTTTTGAGAAATAACATCTATCCTAGATCTTCTATCGTGGAATAACTTATATCGTGGAATAACCCGATAGAGCTTATGAGGAGTTTGAGACATTAGCTGAGAACTCTCAATAGTGGGATTTTGATCTAAATAGAAATGTTCGTACAACCAAGAAAGGTGGCTTATACGAAGTGAGTAAGGGAATGGTCATCAAAGCCTAATTAGATATTCTTACCCAAAAAATTGAGGCTATGTCTATGAATCAATCTAAGGGTAGTGTGAACCAGGTTCAGCAACAGGGTTGCACCGTTTGTTATAATGCAACCCATGTGACTCAAATGTGTCTCATGCTCAATGAAATGAATGACAATCAAGAGCAAGTGAATTCTTTAAATAATACCTTCAAGAGACCATTTGACCAGTACAAGCCAACTTGGCAGAACCACCCAAAATTTTCGTGGAAGAGCAACCAACCCAGTTCGGGTTTCGGAGAGCCACAAACCTCAGGTCATAATTTACCTAAGAATCCCCTTCCTCAATCTTATCCCCAGGCATCTCAGCAATCCTTTTAGTCACCCAAACAGTTTCCACCTGTTCCACCCAAACCATCTTTGGAAGATACCCTTGATCTCTTCATGTAACAATCAATGGAAAGTAAAAAACAAGCGTTACAATTTCAACAACAAATGATGCAATTCCAATAACAGACTTTGGTGAATTAAAATTTTAAATCCCAATCTATCTATAATCTGAAGACTCAGATGGGATAATTGGCAAATGCATTGTATGAGAGACCACCAGGTAAGCTACCTAGCCAACTTGTATCTAATCCGAAAGGTCCACTGGGTTTTAATTCTAGCTCTATCCCAAAATAGCTTAATGCCATTACCACTCTTCGAGGTGGTAGACAAATTAATAATCGAGTTAAAATACCTAGTCTTAAGCCAACACCAGTTGCTATTAAGGATGAGGTAGGTACGAGCGAACTAGTTGTAGTGAGCAACTATTAACCTTCTAAGAAATCTAAGGAGTTGCCCACCTCGTCCGTTTCTGTACCAAAGACACGTTTTAAGCCAAAGGTGCCTTATCCACAATGCCTTCTTCAGGCTAATAAATGATTCAATTTGACGAGATATTGGATACATTTAGGTAAGTTCATATAAATATTCCAGTACTCGATGCAATCATGTTTATCCCTGCATATGCCAAATTCCTTAAGGATGCGTGTACTAGGAAAAGGAAAATCAATGTGCACAAGAAAGTCTTCTTGATTAAGATATTAGCCCTGTCTGTGCTTCGAGATCCTTGAAGCCCAACTATCCCTTATAAAATTGGAGATCACAAAGTGGATAGGGCGTTACTCGACTTAGGGGCTAGGGTGAAAGTCTTACCTTACTCGGTCTATCAGGAATTAGGACTTGGAGAACTAGAATCTACTCGAATGATACTTCAATTGGATGACAGGTCAATACGATACCCACGTGGTATCCTTGAGGATATTCTTATCAAGGTTGATACTCTTATTTTTCCTGTAGACTTTGTTATTTTAAACACTGAAGATGTTACGAATCCTAGCTGTTAGATCCCCGCCATATTGGGTTGCCATTTCTTTGCGACTGCTCATGCCATTATTAATTGCTTTAATGGGGTCTTACAACTATCAATGGGAGACATGAAGATCAAGGTCAATGTTTTTAATAATAATATTCAAGTCCCTCATTCTGAAGACATGGCTGAGCTGAATATGATTGACTCCTTAGTTTACAACTCGTTCTCTAAATTATTTTATGAGGACCCCTTTGAATCATGTCTTGTGAACTTTGGTGAAGACTTTGATGAAGATACAATGGTTGAAGAGCTTAATGCTCTACCTGACTCAATACCTATTCTTAAAATGTCCAAATGGAGACCTCATGTTGAACCACTTGAACCGTCCACTACTTTGCCTATTCTATCCATCGTTAAAGCACCCAAGTTAGACCTCAAGCCATTACCTAAGACTCTGAAGTATGCTTTCTTAAGTGATTCTGAAACTCTGCCGGTGATCATGGCTTCCAATCTAAATATTGACCAAGAAAGTAGATTATTGGGTGTCCTTGGAAGACACAAATCATCCCTAGGGTGGTCTATAGAAAACTTGAAGGGGATTAACCCGGCTGTTTGCTTGCATCACATCAATCTTGAGGAAGGTGCTAAAAATTTCTGCGAGATACAGTAGCGGTTGAATCCCACTATGATGGGGGTGGTGAAGAAGGAAGTTCTTAAACTTTTGGACTCAGGTATCATATACCCCATTTCGGATAGTAAATGGGTCAGCCCCGTTCAGGTTGTACCTAAGAAATCAGGGATTACTATAGTTGAAAATGAGAATAATGACTTAATCCCCACCCACATGACTACCAGGTGGTGTGTATGTATCGACTATAGGAAATTGAACACGGTCACAAGGAAAGATCATTTTTCTCTTCCATTCAATGATCAAATGCTTGAACGCTTAGCCAAAAAAAGTCATTACTATTTTTTTAACGGCTATTCTGGATACAATCAGATCTCCATTGCCCCTGAAGATTTGGAGAAGACAACTTTCACGTATCCCTACGGGATATATGCTTATCGACGTATGCCATTTGGGTTGTGCAATGCACCTGCAACATTCCAGCGTTGTATGATGAACATATTTTCTTGAAATCTTTATGGATGACTTTTCTGTGTTTGGATTTCTTTTGACAATTGTTTACACCATTTAGAGCTCGTGCTAGAATGATGTACACAAACCAATTTGGTGTTAAACTGGGAAAAGTGTCACTTCATGGTGACACAAGAGATAGTTCTTGTACATATTATCTCCAACAAAGGGATTGAAGTTGATAAGGCCAAGATCAACATTATTTCTTCTTTACCTCCACCTTGGGCAGTTAAGGCCATTCGATCATTTCTAGGCCATGCTGGATTTTATCGTCGGTTCATCAAAGAGTTTAGTTAAATTTCCAGCTCTTGTGCAATTTGCTTGCTAAAGACACTGATTTCAAATTTGATGATGCATGTTTAGGAGCTTTTGAGAAGCTCAAACTTTTATTAACTTTAACCCTATTATTCAACCTCCCAATTGGGAACTTTCCTTCGAGCTCATGTGCGGCACTTCAGATTATACTGTGGGAGCGATTTTAGGGAAAATAGTAGATAATAATCCTCATGTATTTATTATGCTAATCCCACGCTCAATGACGCACAGTTAAATTACTCTACCACGGAGAAGGAGTTATTAGCCATTGTGTTTGCCTTAAAGAAATTTTGATCATACCTTATTGGATCCAAAATCATTGTTTATGGCCTTAAAGTATTTACTATCTAAAAAAGATGCTAAGCCGCGGTTAATTAGATAAATTCTTTTGTTACAAGAATTTGATATCAAAATTTGGGATAAGAAAGGTTCTGAGAATGTGGTTGTGGATCATCTATCTTAAATTTTCACTGAAGGTGTTGAAGATTTTCTCCATATCTTAGAGACATTTCCTGATGAGCAACTTATGGTTATCTCACAATTGCCTTGGTACGTCGATATTGTCAATTATCTTACTACAAAATGATTACCTGCCCATTGGTCAAAGTAATATAGAACCAAATTCTTACACGAGGTTAGACGTTTTAGTTGGGATGATTCTTATCTATAAAATTTTTGTTCTGACCAAGTGCTTAGGAGATGGATCCTAAAGGATGAGTTCCATAGTGTACTCACATTTTGCCACACCTTAGCTTGCGGAGGACATTTTGGTGCCAAGAAAATTGCCGCAAAATTCCTTCAATCCGGTTTTTATTGGCCTACCTTTATTCGTAACGTACATACCTATTATTCTGAATGTGATAGGTGCCAGAGGATCGAGAATATTTTTCATTGCCCTTGAATAACATCCTTATTGTTGAACTATTTGATGTTTGGGGCATTGAATTTATGGGCCCATTTCTTTCTTCTCGCGGGTACCTTTACATTATCGTTGTAGACGATTATGTTTCCAAATGGGTTGAGGCGATGCTATTTCAAATGAATTACCATAAGCTTGTGGTAAAATTTTTGAAAAATATTTTTAATCATTTTGGCACCCCTCGGGCAATTATTAGTGATGGTGTTAAATATTTTTGCAACCATGTCTTTCAAAATCTTTTGAAAAATTACTCAATCACTCATAAAGTGGCGACACCATGCCATCCCCAAACAAGTGGCCAAGTCGAAGTTTCAAATCGGGAGATCAAATGAATTTTAGAAAAAATTGTTCGAACCGATCATAAAGATTGGACTGATCGTCTTGATGATGCCCTTTGGATATATCGAATATCTTGCAAAACCCTGATTGGTATGTTTCCCTATAGACTCGTCTTTGGGAAGGCTTATCACTTGCGAGTGGAATTGGAATACAAGGCTTAGTGGGCTGCAAAGGCCTTTAATTTTGAAATGGATAAAGCCGGATCACATAGAAAACTTTAACTTTCCGAACTTGACGAACTTCGTTGCGAGGCTTATGAAAATTCAAAATTTTACAAGGAATGAGCTAAAGTTTTTCATAATAAGTCGATTGTTTGCAAATTTTTTGAGCCTAATTAGAAAGTGTTACTATACAATTCACGGCTACGCTTATTTTATGAGAAATTACATTCTCGTTGATACGGCTCTATCGTAGTTAAAAACTGTTTATCCTCATGGAGCCGTGGAAGTAGAGGATCCTAAAGATGGTAATACTTTCAAAGTTAACTTGCAACGTTTAAAGCCGTATTTTGAATCTTGTACTTCCAGTGAAGAGACAACTTTTCTAGAATTGATTACTTGTACCCCTTATATCCCTTATTATTATATTTATGTTTTGGGGGGTATTCATCTGGCTGAAGACATTAAAACTTAGCACTTCCTGGGAGGCAACCCATGCTACATTCAGGTGAGAAGTTCAATTTTTTATTTCCTATTCCAAGTATTTAATTTTGTTCTCAAACATTGAAGACAATATTTTTTTTAAGTTTGGGGGCATAAAAACTATATTTTATATACTTTTTGATGAAGAGCAAAATAATGACTATTTGGTAATTTATGATATATTTTTGGCAAATTTCTAGCACTTAGACTAATTTTATTTAGCAAAATGATATGCTGATTGGAAAACCCAAAAAACTTTGATATTTTACCAAGTGTACACTAGATTATTTATTTATCGTGTTCTTAAACTCGATGTACTACCTTGTGATTAACAAAAAACTCAAATTGTTCTTGGTATATTTTCAAAACTTGTACTTCACTATAGTTATACTACCAATACCTTCAAAAGAGTTTTTAACCAGAATATGTAAAATTTAACATTTATGTTAGGAATAATTCGCTCCAATGGAGACAACTGCCTAAAAATAAATTCATTTATGAAAGTATAAAAGAAAAGCCAAACTTGCTCTAAAACTTTCACGCTGCAAAACATACTCGCATGATTAAGAACTGAAAAAGGAAAAATTATCACCAATCTCGAGTATGACCATGAACTATGTGAAGGGAGCAAGAAAAGTGTTACTTGTGAGAATCCTAGGTCTAGGTCAAGAAGGGGCTCCAAATCCTATGGGGTTGTAAAAGTTTCATACCACATTTATGTTTTTGAGTGGCCCATTGGTGCAATAACATGGTATGTAGTTTACTTTTATTCTTATTTGTAAATGGTATATGCTAGTACCTGCTACGGAGTTTTTAAGTAACAAATATTAATATTCTTGTTTATGTTTTGAGTTGTGACATTAGTTTTTTTATTAGGCAATTTCACTTGACAATATTATTTATACTAAAATTGTAGCCAATACGTGTGCCTTCTATTTTGTGTGGCTTATTTTGATAAGCTTCAGGATGTACCATTATCCTTCTACTTGCAACATGCCAGGGGCTCCTATGCCTTCGATTCCATATGAAGTACTTGGGTGATGGCTGTAGTCATTCCAAAGGTAACTTTTTAATCTAACTTAATTCACTCAAACCCTATATATATGAAGGGATACTCTTGAATTGTCTGCACATAAATGACATCTAATAGTTGGGGTCAAATATAGTTACTCTACTGTACTTTGGTTAATGATGCTAACCTAAACCTCTTCTGAAATGATCCCAATGTCTAGTCGATATTTACAATAGTTGATACTCATAATCTTAGAATACATAAATCATGAAGAGATGTATGTTAATCAAGACAACTAACTCATGCTGATATTTATATTGGCTTCATGTCGACATATTGACTAGTTTCGAACTGTACTATAAAATTAACTAATAATATCAAAAATTGCCTTAGTTATTTATATCAAAAGCAATTGTAGAGTTGAGATTTTGGAGTAAAGTTCTTCACATGGTATCACCCCACCATGAAATCCAGGCTCTGCCCCTGGTAGTGGTTGCCAAGAGTATTGCACTAATAGGTGTTTTAGTTTTCTAGGATCCACGAGGGTGAACCAGGGTGGAATCATGTGTATCGATCAATCTGAGTAGTATAACTACCTTTTCCTAGCACCCCACCATTAAATCTATCGTAATCCTTTTAATTGCATCTATAACCACAATTTACCTAACCCACATCATATGAACATTAATCTGAAATGCTACAAAAATGTCTCATTTACATCTATATCATTGTACTTCAGGATCATACTCAAGGCCAATGCGATGATTAGGGTACCAAAACTTACTATCCAGGTTATTTGGGTTGCTTGTTATCCAGATTGCTCTCCATGGTTACAAAGGACATGCAAATCATATATTTGAACTGAAGTATTATTGTAAATTTATATACTGCGATCTTATATTATGCTTTTACCCATGTACGTTTAATAATTTTCTTTATATTGTATTTTTTTTTGTATGATACCACCATCTTCATATGGTGCTTATTTCTCATTATGTTGTTTTCAGTATGGTCGAAATGGTTGTGAGCTAGGAGAAATTCATGGATGATGCTAAACAGGTACTAATAGAAACCAAAATTTATTTCAAATTTGAGTTTGTGCGTAGGATAAACATGATGTGCAAAATGCAGAAAGCTGACGACCAAGATCTTCGTCCCATTTCTTATAATAAAGTAGTAGAAAGTTGATCATCCATGACTTACAAGTTCTATAATTTGGCAGGATATTAGTGCAACCCTAGTTATCTATCGACGAAGCATTCACAAAATGGAAGTGATTTACTAATGTACAATAGCTCAGAGCATCTACACTAGTTGTAGGGTGGATTTTCACCAATCCACCCCAAAAACCAATCCACCCCAAAGTCACCCACAGCAATTGAGCCCAAAATCAAGGTGGATTTTACCCAACGCAGTTCTGAACTGCGCGGCATAATCAAAAACTTAAGATCTGGCCACATGTCTCCATCTAGAGCGTCTATTACCCTACGCGCAGTTCTGAACTGCGCGGCATCAATCCACCAAAAATTCACCCGAATCCACCCTCAAGGTGGAAAATGGGTGTACACGTGAACAATTCACCTAGCTGCTTGGAGGTGGATTGGTGCCTAAGGGCTTGATTTGTCAATCTACCTTGCCACGTCAGAATTGACCTAGCTGCTGTAGATCCTCTTACATGCTGTTAGATGGGTTGGCCCCCTGAAATTTAAATTAATTGGAATGACAACAGGTAGTATTGATGCTTGGAGGCCGTTTGGATGCTTCTAAAAGTTTTTTAAGTGTTGGTACACTATCAAATCTAATCCTGGTAAGTTATACAATTTATTACGGAACATAAAGTTTGCCAGTTCTGTCGATACTTATTTGAAACACTGTGGACTTCGGTATATAGGTTTGCTGTGTCTACTTTGTGTACACTTTAGGGATATGGTTTGCATTGGGGGCAACGTTACAATAATTTTGGAGGGAGAAAAACATAAGAAGATTTGGGAGAACTACAAGGAAGATGAATACACGAGCAAATCCAAAATTCGTGACAAGGGCATTGCAATGTGTATTAGATCATTAAATGAGACAGACTAGTTTATATACTATCTTCAATATTGTAACTTTAGATTGTTGACAGTACTTAAATGAGTTAAAAGTAAATAAAGTGCATTTCCATTATTTATTTATGTTATGATGTTGATATTTACATATATTTATAAAAAAAATTAATTAAATGGTTTTTCGCGACGTTATTCATTATAGCAGCAAAACATTGTTTCTAAAATGATTACTGACACAATTATGCCGTCGGCAAAGCTATAATTACAAAAACAATAGTGACATGCGAGTCATTTGGACGATAACATAATATTGTTGCAAAAGTTGGTGTCATAAAAAAAAATTGCGACGGAAGTTTTCATCGCGAAATATGCAACCAATAGCAACACAATAGCCTTGTCGCAGAATATATGGCATATAATGACAGTTTTGTCCATTGCCAAACCTTTAGTGACCCCATTATCAACGACAATAGTCCGACGGTTAAAGGCCATCGCTAAAGGGCTTTTGTGACATATTTTACCTTAATTGTCCGTTGCCGAACTACGAGAGGACCCTATTTTTTATGTTTTGTTACATTTAGTACCTTAATCTTTTATAATACCTGTACTACCCCAATTTTAATTTTAAACTAAATTCCATACTACAACTGATTATAATAAGTCCACAAAATAGAACCTTTTTTTTATAGGGTTTCTTATTCCCCGACTTCTCTTTTCTGGGGTTTCTACAACTTGGATACCAACACTAGGACCACCCACAAATTATAGTACATGACTGGTGCTACCAGGTTGTTAAATAACCACCCACTACTGGAACAAACTATAAGACAATGTGAGAATCGTCACTACAAACATTACCAAACCCCATAACACGATGTGAGCCTTTAACGCACGCTGTGCATACCTTTCTCAACTTATTGACTATTCTATCCTGACTCTCGTCTTCAGTCTTTGATCTCATCCCAACCTCCAGAAGGCTATTCTTAAATAAAATGAATGCTTGCGAGATTAATCAACCGTGTTCAAGCACAATCAATTGAGCATTTTGTTTTAGGCTTAACTATGAAACTTAACTATGAGAAAAAGGACGATAACATAAAGGTTTGAGTATTTTTCCCTATTACCTGCTGATCAGGTTCGAGTAAAGTATTGAATTTTAAATTAAAAGATTTTTGCAAATATGGAATAATGGAATTTTAAGGTACTAAATGTAACAAAACTTCAAAAAAATGGTTCTTTCATTGTTTTTAAAAGTATGAGGTACTAAATGTAATTTTAAAGGTACTTTAGACCCTTTTACAAATAAATTCTCATAAAAATAAAACAAATAGGGCTTAATCAAAATCAAATTTGGGGACACTTGTCGACATGTCGTTTGTAGAATCCAGGGGTGTCCCTGAGGTTTGGTTGAACAGGAAAAGGGGCCCCGTGAATGTTTTGTTTAAGTACTCTCTAAATTTATTTCTTTTGCTGGTACCCGAATTTTCCCTCTTGCGAAGACATAGGAAATATCATATGTCTCAAAGACCTAACTTTATTAATCCTTAATGCACTACCAGAATTGACCTTAAGAAAACATATGATATGGTACTGTGGGAAACTATCACTGCTGCCTTAATTGCTCTTAACTTCCCCAAAAACTTTGTGGAGCGGCCGTTAAACAAGCGATTTAGGTCTACATAGTAATATTAATTGGACAGGACTTCCTTGTAATGATATTTGATGAGCGCATAATTATGACATTTTTAATATACCCGAACATGTATTTTAGTCATCTATTAAATTTAATTTTGGGTACTTATGCGTGTTTGTTTGATTGCAGCTATTGGAGATGGATATTTTGAAACTAAGCATTTCAAAGTCAGATAAAAATACCTTCAGCAGTTCTTTAGGAATGGATATTGATGGGCATGTAAAAATGCCCATTTTACCCTACTTATTTAAGGGCTCTAGACTTTATTTTATTGCTAAAAAGATTAATTATTAATTTATTATTGTTTCAGGTTATGTTAGATAAGAGTGTACAAAAAACTGAATTTGAGTGCTAAAGCTGCAACTGTTGGAGAAGACCACCTATCTAAGTTATAACTCATAGCATTTCCAGTAGAAAACAAATATCAAGAACAAATTAAGAGAATATTTGACATATTGAGGATATTTTATTATGACTAGGAAGATTTTATTGAGTATAATGAATATTTCACTGAGAATATAATCTTCAAGAAAATAGCAGCTGTAGAGATGTGACAAGCAGACAGGTTTTTATTCACCTAAAAATTCTGAAACTTTTTGGAGAAGTTGCCAATATGTGAGGATATTTTATGAATTTTTTTCAGATTTTTATACTGAGTATATATTTCTGAATAAATTTTAAAATTTGATTATATTTGATTTGGCAAAAATACTTTCTTACTAAATATGTAACCCTCTCCTTCATCTATTAAATGAGAGGTCTTGACCATGAATGATCATCCAATTTTGAGAGCTTGAGAGCATTTATTAGAGAGCAAAAAAATTGAAGTTCTTGGAGTTGCTTGTAACCTCAGAGCAATTGACCTTTTGTAAGTTTTATTTGATCAATAAAGTGTTTTTTTTTTTTTTTTCTATTATCATTATGTCTTTCTTTTTACTAGTATGCTGTATTTTAGGATTCATGTCTAGCTAAACCATCCTCAAGGGTAGGGGATTAAGCCGTATTCAATATATATTTAATTTGATCAACTAAACGTAAATTGTTTATTTTGTTTTAACGTCAAACTATCTTTATGCTAACAATTTTATTATTGGTTCATGATCAAATTAATATGAATCAAGTTTTATGAATGTTTATATAGTTGATTTTAGTTGCACAATTATTACTAACATTGGATTGTGAATCAAAGATTAACGGAACGTATTTAGATTGCTTTAACATTTCATATTTTCACATATGATTTCTCATCTAATGTATTTTGATAAATTTGCTTATTAAAAGATGGTAAATAGACATTTGGTCAAAATCATTATTTCTTTCAAGATCAATTTACGTTTGGCTGATCACATTAAATATATATTGAATACGGCTTCATCCCCTCCCCTAGAAGATGGTTTAGCTAGACATGAATCTTAATACAACATACTAGTAAAAAGAAAGACATGATGATAATAGAAAAAAAAACACTTTATTGGTCAAATAAAACTTACAAAAGGTCAATTGCTCTGAGGTTACAAGAAACTCCAAGAACTTCAATCTCTTTGCCCTCTAACCAATGCTCTCAAGCTCTCAAAATTGGATAATCATTCATGGCTAAGACCTCCCCTTTTATAGATGAAGGAGAGGGTTACATTCACCAAATCAAATATAATCAAATTTTAGAATTTATTCATAAATATATACTCAGTATAAAAATCTAAATTTTTTTCATAAAATATCTTCACATATTGGTAACTTCTCCAAAGATTTATAGAATTTTTGGGAGAATATAAACCTGCCTGCTTGTCACATCTCCACAACTGCTATTTTCTTAAAAATTCTATTCTCAGTAAAATATTTATTATACTCATTAAAATCTTCCTAGTCATAATAAAATATCCTCAATATGTCAAATATCTCTTAATTTTCTCTTGAGATTTGTTTTCTATTGGAGATGCTTTGAGTTATAGCTTAAATAGGTGGTCTTCTCCAATAGTTACAACTTTAGCACTCAAATTTAGCTTTTTGTACACTTTTATCTAACATAACCTGAAACAATAATAATTAATAATTAATATTTTTAGTAATAAAATAAAGTCTAGAACCCTTAAATGAGTAGGGTAAAATGGACATTTTTACATGCCCATTAAACACCGCCAAACTTAAAGTTTGTTAGTCCTTGAGTAAAGAAAAAAAATAAAAATAAAACCTTTTCGTGGTTAAGACGATTGCATTTAGCATATGCAACAAACCGTTAAGCCTATAGGTTACCTATATAGGACGAGTTTTGTCTCGTGAGGGTTTGTAGTGATTATACTCACAAAAGTTGATAAGGGCATTCTTGTAATTTAGATACTTATTAGGTCATTTCAGCAAACTTATCGATATCTGATAATAGTAAAAGCATTAAGAAGGTGAACCCCTTAAAATTTAATTCTTTCACATATATATAACTAGAGATATTGGAGAACTATCCGAAATTAGAGATACTACCCAATAATTAAATGAGATTTCACATATTTATTTAATATCCTCAAGTATTGTGAATATAGTTATTGCACTTACACAACTTTATTTGAAGGCTCTTGAGTCAATATCCAGTCATTTTATATTTCATGAAACAAATCTAACGATCAGTTTGACAAGTGCCATAGTCAATTTAAATCCTGTTATTGATTTTGGAGAATAACTATAAGCCTTTTTATTTTGGTACTTGTTTCTTTTGTGAAGCCTCCGTAATATGAGTCTTTGGTCGACAATCCCAGCCAGTTAGCTTAGGTTACCGGGGTTTGGTACACCTTCGTGACCTAGGCTTTGGATTCTCACATTTAGAAATTTTTCCTTACTCCTTTCACATAGTTCATAGTTATACTCAAGATTTGTGATAATTCTTTCTCTTTCAACTCTAATTATGCAAATATGCCTTACGTCGTGAAATTTTTTAGAGCTATTTTAGCTTATAGAAATTCTTATTATATTATTTCAGGATCAAACTTATTCTTAGGCAGTTGTTTCCCTTGTAGTGGATCATTCCTACCTCAAATACTAGATTCCCTTTGATTGGTCAATTTTTTTGCAAAAGTTACAAATGCAACACTACCGTGAAATGCATTTATTTCGAGAAATATCAGTCAACGTGAAATTTCTTCTAATTAAAGGGCAGTACATCTAGAGAGGTTGCTCCATGCATAGAAGATGATTTTATAGCCAATAAACTCACCTCGAGTTTATTATGAATAATGCAAAAATTGTGAGTGTAAATAGAGGAAAGAAAAATAAATAAATCATAATAGTAAATGGAGGAAAGAAATACCTTTGCTAAAGAGTAATTGACTATCTGTAGAAACCTCCCTAGAAGTGTTTGAATCAAGCTGGAAAAAATCTAAAAATGATAAAGGATGGTAACAATTTTTGATGCTCTAAGCGCTACTTGAAAGAACGAGATAACCAAGTAATTGAACAAAACAACAGAAGTGCACAATGCCAGAAACCTCTAAGCACTACTTGAACTATATAGCGGGGTTGTCCCGAGTTCTAGTAAAATGTGATCTTAAAGATCTGCATAAAGCCATCGCATTTGGATGATGTCAATCATCAATAATACAAACTTCTATCGGTAATTCATAAACATATGAATAATAAAAAATAGGGCTAGTGGATGTATTAATTAGATAGAAAATTTGTGTCTAAATGCAGAAATTTATACTCTTGAGAAGAACACTTTTTTTATTGAATGAGCAAATAAATTAATCTTATAAGCACATGAGAGAAATGTACAGAAGGGAGGAAACAAAGAATAACATGGTAGTTTATTTCGCTTGTGTATTTATTATCTTTGGAATATGTATCGAATTTAGAAACCCACTTACCTGATTACTAGGTCAGCATTAATCTTTTATTCGTTAATAAGCTTTGCATTAGGTTGATCATTATACTTAATCCTCCACTTAGCAACGTCTGGAGGTTTTCCTGTTGAGATATGCCTCTTCCCCACTCGTTCCATTACTTTATTGATGCCAACCTCGATGAACCATTTCTCATTAAACACAGATGAAACTTCCTTCCTGGCCCCTTTTTCAAGGAGCACGTAATTTCCTTCTACTATCACTACTTTGTGCTGAAGGTTCATAAAAGTATCATCTTCAACTGGATCTCCAACACCATGGTTAAACAATGGCACATAAACAAATCCCTGACTCCTGACAGTCTTAAGAAATGTTAGAACCTGAGCTGTATCAAATGTCCATGGGGCTTCCCTTCTTGCATGAGCTTCTTCTGGATTCTCCATTGTATCCAGCTGGTGACAATAAAGATAGAACCCGTCCATAGGAAGAACGATAGCAATGCCAAAAGGTTCAACTAGTAAATCCATTGCAGAGGCCTTTTGAGGCTTAGGCATTAGTTTTTCTCTCTTTAGACATCATAATGATAAAGCATAACTCAATTCAATCAAATTCATGAACCACTATAGCTCATCTCCTTCGGCCGTATTCGATCACTTTGCTCTTCGATTCACACCATTGAAAATCATCCAAATTCTAGAAAAAGAATATTAACAGATCTAATTAATGAAAACCATCTAAAATCTAAATAATTCCCATATCAAATTTAAGAAGTAAACAGCAATACAAATTGTTTTCACAAATCCACAGAGTTTGAGTAGCAATTCAGCACTCAAACCAACTGAGATGTAAGCAATTTGGCCAATTCATTTTGTTTGCTTTGGGAGATATAATGGGAAAAACAATAGCAATTGGGAAGTGGTATGGGGCATAAGTTATAGAATATGGAACCCCTACAGTCGTACTACAATTCAATTAACGCAATAGTAACGAACCCTAGTATTTATAATTTCTGATATAAATTAGAAACTTTGAATTAAAGCTAGGGTTTCAAGTTCTTACCCAATTCCATGATCTGGGATGAAGACCTCTGAATTTTTACATAGTGAAGACTTAACATGGGAAAGGAAGAAGAAATAAAGGGATTCACGAGTTTGGAATCGATAAACTTGCGAGGGAGGGAAACAAGTTGGTAAATTTCAGAAGGCAGGGGTTCTCTAAAAAGAAGCATAAGAATATAACACGAGCTCTATCCATTTTAAGTATAAAAAATGACTCTATTTTGACTCTTTTCGTCCGTCACAAATAATCGACTACTAAAGTCGATAATAAATTTTATCCAAAATTAGTTGATTTCTTATAGTGATAGGGAGTGCGATTGTATTTAGCCTATGCAACATACTGTTAATCCCCTAGGTTTAACCTGGTGGACGAGTATTGTCTCGTGAGGGTTTGTAATAACTATACCCAGAAAAGTCAATAATGACATTTTAGACAATTCTAAAATATACATGACTCATTTCCTGTTAACTTATTCTTACTTAATTGCGACAAAAATATATTAATGGGAAATCCTTAAACCTGCTATTCTCCCAAGTATTCCAAAGAATATTTTATGCTTATCCGAAACAAGAGGTACTATCTCAAAATTAGAAAAAGATTCAAGTATTTTGCTTTAGCTATATCTGAGTGTACAGTGAAAATAGTTTTATCACTTAATACGTTGTTTAAAATAATTTACTCAGTTTTTGGTAGTCCAGTTCTTACTGGAATAAATTCAACGGTCAGTTCGACAAGTGCCTTAGTCAATTTGTCTTCCTTGAAAAAAAATTTCTTCTTCTTTTGTAAGTCTTTTTTTTAAGTGCATTATTTCTTAGTGAAGCCTCTGTAACAAGGAGTCTTTGGTCGACAATACCCGCTAGTTGGCTAAGGTTGCTAAGGTGTGGTGCCCCATCATGAACTAAACTCAGGATTCTCACAAGTAATATTTATTGCGCTTCTTCCACATAGTTTATGGTCAAACTCGAGATTGGTAATAATTTTTCTTCTTTCAGTTCTTAATCATGCAAGTAGCCTTGCAATATGAAAGTTTTTAGAGAACATTTGGCTTATTCTATGGTAGTTGTCTCCCATGTAGCAAATTATTCCTAATAAATGTTAAATTTCCTTAAATTGAGCAAAAATTTATTGAAGGTATTAATTACAAAACTAGAGTAAAGTGCATATTTTTAAAATATGCCAAGTTAACTTCAATTAGTCACTAATAAAAATATAATTCATCTAGCTTTAGATAGTCTAAAATATTATAGTATATAATTGGTATAATTTCAAAATTTAAGTTTTTCTACAATATTTTTGTCAGGTAAAATCTACTTAAGTGTTTGGAAATTCGTCAAAAATATATGATAAATTGTCAAAGTGCTATTATTTTACTTTTCTTCAAAAAACATTTAAAGAAATGGTTTCCTACCCCCAAACTTAAATGAAACATTGTCCTCAATGTTTGAGAACAAGAAAATAAATAGAAGAGGAAAACTAATTTTTTTTTCCTGAATGTGCTATGGGTTGCCTCCCAAGAAGCACGAAGTTTACTGTCTTTAGCCAGACGAATATACCCCCATACTTAAATGATATTGCAATGGTACTATAGGGTTACATAATATCAGGTGTGATATACTAGATCATTTAGAAATATCGAAACTTTATCGAAAGTGTAGGACTCTAAGTATAGTTTTAGTCATTGGCCCTTGACCTTAAAAATATTTTTGTTCTTAGGATCTTCAACCTCCACGGCCCCATGAGGAAAAATGATTTTAACTGGCCGTGCCAATGAGATCATAGTTTCTTAGGAAATAGACGAAGCTTGGAGTTAAAAAAAAATATCTTTTGATTGGGCTCGAGAGTGTTAGGAATAATCAATTTATCTTGAAAATATTTGGTGCATTCCTTGTAAAATTTTGAATTTTCATAAGCCTCATGACAAAGTTCATCTAACTCAGAAAGTTGAAGCTTTCTTTTGGACCTAGCTTGGTCCATCTCAAAGTTAAGGGCCTTTGTGGCCCAAAGTGCTTTGTGCTCTAGTTCTGCAGAAAAGTGACAAGCCTTCCCAAAGACAAGTCTATAGAGTGACATTCTAATCAGGATTTTGTAAGCTGTTTTATAGGCCCAAAGAACATTATCAAGATGGTCTGGCCAGTCTTTGCGATCAGTTCAAGCAACTTTTTCTAAAATTATTTTAATCTCCCGATTAGAAACTTCCACTTTACCACTTATTTGTGGATGGTAAGGTGTGACAACTTTATGAGTGATGAAATAATATTTTTATAAAGTTTTGAAAATACGATTCTAAAAATATTTCCACCATCACTAAATGCTGCTCGAGGAGTGCCAAAATGATTAAAAATATTCTTCATCAATTTTACCACAATCTTATGGTCATTTGTTTGACATGCTACCGCTTCGACCCATTTTGAGACACAGTCCAATGTAACTAGAATGTAAAGGTTTCCACAAGATGAAGGAAACTGGTACATAAAATCTATGCCCCAAGTATAAAAGAGTTCAACAATAAGAATATTATTTTGGGACATCATGTTGTGGTGAGAAATATTACCGGTCCTTTGGCCTCTATCATAAGTAGAACAAAGATTTGTGCGTCACGGAAAATGGCAGGCCAAGAAAGACTAGATTGAAGAATTTTTGTAGTCATTTTCTTGGTACTAAAATACCCTCCATAGGCATAGGTGTGGTAAAATATGAATACGCTCTGAAACTTATCATTTTGATTATATCTCATAATAACTTGTTAGAATAAAACTTATATAGATAAGAATCGTCCTAACTAAAATGTCTAACCTCATATAGAAATTTAGCTTTATTTTTCTTAGACCAGTGGACAGGTAATTGTTCAGTAGCAAGATAATTGACAATGTCGACACACCAAGGTAGTTGTAAAATGGTCATGAGCTGCTCATCTGGAAATGTCTCCAACATAGGAGGAGATCTTCACCACCTTCGATGAGAAGTCAGGATAAATGGTCCGCTACAACGTTTATAATACCTGTCTTATCTTAAATTTTGATGTTAAATTCTTGTAACAAGAGAATCCATCGGATTAATCTAGGCTTGACATCATTTTTGGATAACAAATATTTTAAGGCCGTGTGATCGGCATAGACAATGATTTTGGACCCAACAATATATGACCAAAATATTTCTAAGGCAAATATAGTGGCTAATAACTTTTTCTTAGTAGTGGAATAATTTATTTATGCATCATTGAGTGCGCGACTTGCATAGCAAATAACATGAGGTTTTTTTATCTACTCTCTGCCCTAAAATTACTCCAAAAACGTAGTCAGTGTACATCAATTCAAAGGGAAGATCCCAGTTGGGCAGTTGGATGATTGAAGTGGAAGTTATTCGAAGTTTGAGCTTCTCAAAAGCTTTGGAACACTTATGATAAAAATAGAAGTCAGTATCCTTAGCAAATAAATTGCACAAGGGTTGGGAAATTTTACTAAAATCTTTGATGAACCGACTATAAAACCCAGTATGGCCTAAAAATGATCGAATGGCCTTAACCGTCTGAGGAGGAGGTAAGGAAGAAATAATATCGATTTTTGCCTTATTAATTAACTTCTGTCCTATTGTTGGAGAGGCTATGCCCAAGAACTATCCCTTGTGTCACCATGAAGTGTCACTTTTCCCAGTTTAACACCAAATTGGTTTATGTACATTGTTCTAGCATAACCTCCAAATGGTATAAACATTCATCAAAAGAGGAACAAAAAACTGAAAAATCATCCCTGAAGATTTTAATAAATTTATCAACCATATCAGAGAATATACCCATCATACAACATTTAAATGTAGCAGGTGCATTACCCAAACCAAATGGCATACATAGATAAGCATAAGTTCCATAGGGACATGCAAATGTGGTTTTCTCCTAATCTTCTAGAGCGATGGGGATTTGATTATATTCCGAATAACTGTCAAGATAGCAGTAATAACTTCTTTTGGCTAATCGTTCAAGCATTTGATCAATGAATGAAAGAGGAAAATGATCCTTCCTAGTGACCGTGTTCAACTTTCTGTAATCGATACAAACATGCCACCCGGTGGTCATACAGGTGGGGATTAATTTATTATCATTTTTGACTATAGTAATCTCTAATTTCTTGGGCACATCTTGAAGAGGGCTGACCCACTTACTATCTAAAATGGGGTATATGATACCCGAGTCTAAAAGCTTAAGAACTTTCTTCTTAACCACCTCCATCATAGTTGGATTTAAACGCCATTGCATCTTGCGCGAATTTCGTACCTTCTTCGAGATTAGTCCGATGCATGCACACAATCAGGCTAATTCCCATCAAGTCTTTTATATTCTACCCTATGGCTGATTTATCTTTTCTAAGGACACTCAACAGTCTATCTTTCTGGTCAACATCTAGATCATAAGCTATTATTAGAGGTAGAGTTTCAAAATCACCTAGAAATGCATACTTGAGAGTATTGTGTAATGGCTTGAGGTCCAACTGGGGTGGTTTAACAATGGATGGAATAGGTAAAGTTGTTGATGGTTAAAGAGGTTTCAGTTTAGGTCTCCATTTGGACATGTTAAAAAATAGGAGTTGAGTCGAGTAAGGTATTAAGCTCTTCAACAATTATGTCTTCATCAAAGTCCTCACTAAATTTACAAGATATGATTCTAATAGGTTCTTATAAAAGGATTTGGGGAAAGAGTTGTAAACTAGTGAGTCAATCATATTAAGCTCAACCATATCATCAGAATCAGGGACTTGAGTAATATTGTTAAAAACATTGAGTTTGATTTTCAAGTCGCCTAGTGATACTTGTAATATCCCATTAAAGCAATTGATAATGACATGGGCAATATCAAGAAAAGGGTAGCCCAATATGACAATGATCTCATAACTAAGATTTGTAACATCATCAGCGTCCAATACGATAAAGTCTATTGAAAAAAATAAGATTATCGACCTTGATAAGAATATAATCAAGGATACCATGTGGGTGTCGCATTAACTTATTGGCCAATTAGATTATCATCCGGGTAGGTTCGAGTTCCCCAAGTTCTAATTCCTGATAAACCGATTAAGGTATGACATTCACACTAGCATTTTTATTGAGTAATTCCCTATCCACCTTGTGATTTCTAATCTTATATGGGATAGTCGGGCTTCTAGGATCAGGAAGCTTCAGAGGGGCCAGTATTTCAGTCAAACATACTTTCTTGTGTACATTGATTTTACTTTTCTTGGTACACGCATCCTTAAGAAATTTGGCATAAGTAGGGATAATCATGATTGCATCGAGATTTAGAATATTTATATGAACTTGTTTAAATGTATCCAATATCTCATCAAATTGTATCCCTTTGTTAGCCTCAAGAAGGTGCTGCAGATATGACACTTTTAACTCAAAATTAATGGGCCTTGGGTACTTGAATGGAGGAAGTAGACAATTCTTTAGATGTCTTAAAGTTTTTGGTTGCAAACTACTACTGGTTCATTCGTACGTACCTCATCCTCAATCATAACAGGTGGTTGCTCAACCATAAGCGTTTCAACTCAATTATCAATTTGTCTACCACTTCGAAGGGTGGTAATGACATTAAGTTATTTGGGGATCGAGTTAGGTTTAATCCCAGGTGGTCCTTTGGGATTAGATTAAGGTTGGCTTGGAAAGTTACCCGGTGTTCTCTCATTCATTGTATTTGTTAATTGCCCTATCTGAGTATCTAGATTAGAGATAGATTGGGGCCTAGAGTTTTTAATTAACAATGTCTTTTACTCGAATTGCATTATTTGTTGCTAAAATTGCAACGCTTTTTTTTTACTTTCCATTGATTATTTCATGAAGAAAGAAAAGGTATCTTCTAAAGATGGTTTGGGTAGAGCAGGTGGTAACTGTTTATATGATTGAAAGGGTTGTTGAGATATTCGAGGATAAGACTGAGAATGGGGATTCTTCGGTAAATTATGAACTAAGGTTTGTGGCTCTCGAAAACCTGAACTGGGTTGGTTATTCTTCCAAGAAAAAATTGGGTAGTTCTGCCAAGTTGGCTTGTACAGGTAAAATAGCCTTTTGTAAGTATTATTTGAAGTATTCACTTGCTCTTGATTGTCATTCATTTTATTAGACATGAGGCACATTTGAGTCACATAGGTGACATCATAACAAATAGTGCAACCCTATTACTTAAATTGGTTCGTATTACCCTCAGATTGATTCATACCCATAACCTCGATTTTTGGAGTAAGATTATCTAATTGGGCTTTTATGGCCATTCCCTCACTCACCTCGTGTAAGGTACATTTCTTGGTTGTACGAACATTTCTAAGTTGATCAAAATCCCACTGCTGAGAGTTCGCAGCCAATGTCTCAAACTCCTCATAAGCTCTATCGGGTTCAAGATCCTGGAATTTGTCACTATGCATGGATTCTAGCCTATAACAATTATCAGAGGTTATTTCATGATAAAAGATTTGGGCTAGATGTTGCTTCTCATAGCCATGATGGGAATATTGTGAAAGAAGATTTTTATATATTTCCTATGCCTCGTAAAATGTTTTGCTCTTGATAGACACGTAATATTTATGTGTACAACTCCTAAATTTATATATACCTAGTCATTTATTAAATAAATGTCATACTAATAGTACTTTTGTTTGTATTTATAGAAATCGGTCACATGATAAACAAGTCGTATAATTTTCTAGTCTTTAGCGAAGAACAAGGGTGATACACTCCAACAAAGATTCTCATTTGAAGTTGTAAACCAAAGGCCCATGCATGGAAACCCATTGAAGAGAATTAGATATATATTATTCTCATGAGTTGTAATGCCTGATTTTAGGCATTGTTTAGGAGATTTCATATTAATGGTGATTTTTAGTAACCCTTCCTATACTCTATAAATAGGAGGGGAATCCTACCCATGAGGGATCATATTGGAGAGAGTAAATCAAAGTTCATAGCAATAAAGCTTATTCTTTCTCTTGTTCTTGTCTTTTAATTTTATCGTAGTAATAGTAGTATGACAATGATCAAAGGGTTGGCTAGAGGAAACTCCAACCAATATAGCCTTAGTGTAGATTGTGCAGCTTAGTTAGAGTAATTACTTTCCCTTTATCCAAGAATATTGCATATTCGTATTCCTTCGTTCTATGCTTGACCATAGCTAGGATTAGGAGGAATAATGAATCTATGTAACCATCTTGTTAGACCATAACAAGATAGGTTAGGAACATGGAGAAGAGAACATAATCCATACTTATCAACCGGACCATGGTTGAGGAAGTTGGTTTATAGGTAGTTCTCAATTACTAAATCTCTTGTATCTTTTGATGTATTGCATATGCCCGACCAAGGATATGCGATGTGGGAACTCAAAATTTACTTTAATTATTTATGATATCTAAATGGTTTCAAAGGGTGGAGTGAAATTGATGACTTGGTTTCCACTCCAATTTATCTTGTAATTTGTTTCGTTCTTCTTTTTATTTTAAAACCTACACAAACTCGTTGTTATTAGATAAAACTAGTGGCTCGAAGTATAATTCGTACCACAAGTCTCTTGGGATACGACCCCACTTTCCTTTGTACTCAATGGTACACCGTGCGCTTGCGGGTCTTTTAAAACGTCGGTTTATAATCGATCAAGTTTTTGGTGCCGTTGCCGGGGACTTGCAAAGTTGCGTTTTACTTTTGAGTTGTTTTATTTTAAGCCAATATTTTCTTTCTTGCTTTTCTTTTCTTTTTTTGGATTCGGAAACGAAATGATTAAGTGATTGGCTCAAACTCTCTTGGCACTACAGTAGTCGTGAAGTCTGTCCCAGAATGTTTTATCGTTTTTGATCATCTATACTTCACAGTTGGGAAATGCGCTTGCTACGAAAGTTTTAGCAAATTCAAAATCTTTTTCGAATTTCTATAGATCATATTTTTTTGTTTAGTCGTTTGTGAGTTACAGCCTTTTGAAAAAATAGTAAAAAATAGTCTCTATAAAGGACGCCACTATTCATTAATTAATTGTTTTAAGCATTAACAAAGATAAATTATAGAATACTTCCTTATTGAATATTTTTCCTTTCTGAATTATCTTTCGAAATTGATATTATTTAATATTTTCTCGCAATCGAGCTGAAAGATATGCGCATTTGAAGATCAGGACATCATAGACTACAATAAACTCGGAAATTGAATTAATATTGTTGTCGCAAGTTCACTAATCATTTATCTCTTGTTTTGCAGGATAGTCACAAAGTTGGAAACGAGACGAACAATACGCAAAGTGAAAAACATCATCAAATCCATCCTTCTTGTGCCCTCAAAGTGAAGGGGCACTTCCTTCTTTCGCCCCCTAAGTAAAGGGGCGGCCACAGCCACACCGGGAATCACTTTTTGTAGGTTGGTACTTCTTAAAACTTGACATCTAGAAGGGGTACATATCTGCTCCGCCCCGGCACTAGAAACATAAAGTCGTGTGGACTGTGCAAATACACGCTGCTCTAATAAAATATTTGTTGTGGTTAGATTGACCTATTGACGTGTTTAAAATTCATTTCATTCCAACATTAGTAAAGGTAAAAAATGTTAGAGACTTGCGAGATTTTATCACCCAAAAATCTCTCAAATAAGTGGGACCACCCATTAGGGATACGAAGAAATTCGCATCATACGAAAATTGAACGTCCCGGACCTGAAAATAATTGATAAGGGTAAAAAGATTCCCGCGGGATTTCATCACCCAACGAATAGGTGTACCAGACTAGGGTACAAACACGGGTTCATAGGATACGGCCCCAGCCTAGCGCCACGAAATACTGGTTGTAGGTTTGCGACGTCACTGTTCCGAGTGCTGACGTACGATAAGGTGACTCGTTCGGGCATGAGGACTGAACATCTACTTTAAACTGGTACTAGCATAATGAGGCAGGGAAGTATAGAAACCAAAGCCTTTTGCCATCGTACCCATTTTGAATATAGAAGAATATAGGGGAGACCTAATTATTACTTCTAAAAAATATTGATGTGCTAGAGTTTAAAATTTATTAGTTGTTTATTGCGTTGGGTGTTGCTTTTATTTTAAAATGTCATACATGTAAGAACATTAGAAGCCTTACAGCTCACAATTTAACATCTCGCAACAACCTCAAAATCATTTTCAATCATGAGATCACCAAAATTTACAATACGTGGAACCTTTCCAATCTTATTCACATATCCAGGCCCATCAGTCCGTCCAGTCATCCATTCAGTTCCCACTCGATCCACCTAAACCATCTTTGGAAGATACCCTTGCTCTCTTCATAAAATAATCAATTGAATGTAAAAAACAAGCGTTGCAATTTTAGCAACAAATGATGCAATTTCAGCAACAAACATTGGTGAATCAAACTTCTACGACCCAATCTATCTCTAGATTAGAGACTGAGATAACTCAGTTGTCAACTACGTGGAGTGAAATAGAGCATGAAAAACTTCTAGGCAATAAAGAAGAACAATCCAAAGTTAAATCCCCTTGGGATTTAGAAATGGATGAATTCAAGCGTAATCAAGGAATGTTTTCTCCGTGGGGTGAATGGATACCATATTGTGAGATAGATTTAGAAGATGAATATTTTAAGTTTGATGATCCTATGTCACAAGAAGATCTTGAAGAAGCCTTCCAAATTTAACCATCGATGTCACCATCCATCATTTTATCCGTTAACCCAATAAATTGTTTTGAGGAAACTATGACCGAGACAGAATTGCTTTCCCTCCCCTCTAATGATTTTTCTGACGATGATGATGACGAGATAAAATATGAATATATGGAATCACCATCTCATTATACGATAATTTGCAAGAAATTTATAAATGATGATATTTGTACCAAAGTCAAGAAATTAGAAGTTGCCGAACCTGCTGCAGATGTTATCAACTTGACATTTTTTTCTAAGTCTCCTTATGAGTCACCTCAGCCTTGTCTTGAGCTGCGTCCACCTGACACAAATTACAATATTGAAAACCAGTGGGTGGATGACCCTTCTTTACAGGATATACCACTATTATTGGGGGTTGATTATGTTTTGGTTACTCATTCACCAACCATACCTATACCTATGCCTACATTTCCATTTCACGAGTCTAATGGGGGTACCATGGCCATAAATAATTTTGAGGACTTGTACGGAGATAATTCTTGTTGTATTTCTGTTAATGAATGTTTAAATTATTTTGAGGACTCGAATGATCCTGAGATTCGTAAAATGGTACAATCATTAGCATCTAAAAATATGTTTCAACTTGGCCATGTCCCTAACCCAATGAATATCCACGTCAATGGTCAGGATGAGACCCTTGAGATAAGTTGCGATTTTAGGCACATAAATTTTAAATATTTGTTAGAGTCAATTTTTCCCCGATCCCCACATCCACAAATATGTTATATAGTTTTTCTTCTGCTAAAATAAAACATCTTTTTGAAAAATTATAATTTTGGGGATTCCTCACGGACTTGCTTTGTCAGAACCACCAATCACATTTTTTGGAATATCAACGATAACATGGGGGTTTTAAAATTTTTTAAAGAAAATATCTTTCCAAGAAAATTGAGTTTTGAATCTAGTACATTTTCGGGGATGAATACTTGTATACTAATCTTCTTATTTACCGCTTCATGTAGTAATCATATGATTGTATTGAAAATTCTAAAGGAAAATATGTTCCCGGGGTATGTATTTGCTTTATCTTGGAGAAAATGGTTTTTCTTGATTTGTCT
The DNA here is from genome assembly GCA_014058105.1 of Kingdonia uniflora. Taxonomy (NCBI): domain Eukaryota; kingdom Viridiplantae; phylum Streptophyta; class Magnoliopsida; order Ranunculales; family Circaeasteraceae; genus Kingdonia; species Kingdonia uniflora. The sequence goes on along the minus strand of JACGCM010000076.1, from coordinate 489,826 downwards.
AAGATTTTCAACTCTGAATCATCAAATGATAGGCAAAGTTTTTAGAAAAAATCTTTTTCATTGAGAATTAGTTTTAAACTCTCTCTGGTTTTTGCAAAATATATCTGCCCAATTAAGGGTTAATATTAAGGATTACCATTCATGTGTAATCTGGTTTTTGAAAAAAAAATTGCAACCAGGATAGTACATCACCTTTTCAGCTTCGTACTCTTTCAGTCATATTAAAATTTTTAAGTTTGGGGGTACATTCGCCTGGCTGAAGACAGTAAACTTAGCGCTTCTTGGGAGGCAACCCATGACGCATTCAGGTGAGAAATTCTAATTTCTATTCCTCTATTTTTTTATGCTCTGAAACATTGAGGGCAATGTTTCATTTAAGTTTGGGGGTAGGAAACCATTTCTTTAAATGTTTTTTGAAGAAAAGTAAAATAATGGCACTTTGACAATTTATGATATATTTTTGACAAATTTCCAAACACTTAAACTGATTTTACCTTGACATAAATATTATGGAAAAACCTAAATTTTAAAATTGTACCAAATATACACTAGAATATTTTGGAATATCTCAACATAGATTTATTATCTTTTTATTAGGGACTAATTCAAGTTAACTTGGCATATTTTGATAACGTGCACTTCACTGTAGTTTTGCAATTAATATCTTCAATGGATTTTTGCTCAGTATAAGGGACATTTAGCATTTATTTTAGGAATAGTTTGCTACATGGGAGACAACTGCCTAAGAATAAGTTCATTCCTAAAAATAAATAATAAGCCAAATATGTTCTAAAAACATTCACGCTGCAAGGCTACTCGCATGATTAAGAGCTGAAAGAGGAAAAATTATTACCAATCTCGAGTTTGACTATGAACTATGTGAAAGGAGCATAAGAAACTGTTAGTTGTGAGAATCCTGAGTTTGGCCATGATGGGGCACCACACCCTGACAATCTTCGCCAACTGATAGAGATTATCGACCAAAAACTCCTTGTTTCGAAGGCTTCACTAAGAAACAAAGTTCTCAAAAGAAAAGGTTTACAAAAGAAAGAAAAAAGTAAAATTCTAGGAAGACGAATTGACTAAGGTACTTATCGAACTGATCGCTGAATTTATTCCAGTGAGAACTAGACTACCAAAAACTGAGTAAATTATTCTAGACAACGTATTAGGCGATAAAACTATTTTTATTGTACACTCAAATATAGCTAAAGAAAAATACTTGAATCTTTTTCTAATCTTGAGGTAGTACCTCTAGTTTTAGATAAGCTTAAAATATTCATTGATAACTTGGGAAAATAACAAATTTAAGGATTTTTTTCATTGGTATATTTTTGTCAAAACTAAGTAAGGATAAGTTCACAGGAAATGAGTCATATGTATTCTAGAATTGCTTAAAATGTCATTATTGACTTTTGTGAGTATAGTCACTACAAACCCTCACGAGACAACACTCGTCCACCAGGCTAAACCCGGAGGTTTAACGGCTTGTTGCATATGCTAAATGCAACCGCGTGACATGCGAAAATTATTTTTATTTACTTTTGCTCGAGGACTAGGAAAATATAAGTTCGAGGGTATTTGATAGTCTCACGCCCCAAAATCCAGTAATCGATAGCTTGACCAATTACTAGATTCTAAGTAGGGCAGGTCAGGGAATCCAAAGATTCTACCCCACAAATAGCCAAGCTGTAGACAAATTTTGGCTCGGCTATTCACATATGGCAATAATCATCAGAGTAAAGAATAAACAATAACAATATAATGCGGAAGCAAAAAACATATATATACATATCAGATGAAAATGTGATACAACATCTCGAATAAAAGCTCAGCGACACATGCTGAGAACACCTACAAAAATCTAGAACCAAAGGAAATCTCCAGCGGCAAAATCTGTCTCTGAACTGGCTACCCATAAGGCAGTCAAAGCTAATCAACCTCTGAAATGGTTAAAATGTGAGAGTGAGCAAACAACGAGCTCACTAATTCAACAGAACTAAACAACGTACAAACAACTGGTACTGAAAAATAGAGTACAGATGAATGTAATATAGAACAGGTAAATACAATCTAGCAAAATAATAAGTGACCATAATAGATGCAGAGTTGATAAGGAAAGGAAATAGAGTTGATGAGAGGAGAGAATAGAGAAGGAATGTGAGAAGAGAGTAGAGTAAGGAATATGAGAAGAGAATGTAATGATATGATAATATGCAATTCCATGACGTGAAGTTATGACTAGGATAATCCCATACTTATCCTAGAGACAATGATATGTTATGATGAGCAGGGATATTCCCGTAAATATCCCAAAATACAGAATGATTCAGTATTTTAAAAGTCTACGAGATCTATTATAATATTGGTTGATCAACCGCTAACGTCTAATTTCTTAAAGAGATCAGTAAAGGGATACACAGGTACGATTTGGTTAAGCTCGACCAAGCTAGGATGGTCGCACTTGATCAAAGTAGATTTGGGTGTATCAACCCTCAGAACAATAGTCTGAACATTTTAAGGAATTTCAACCACATCGTGGAATAAGTTGGGATCTCCATGAGTCTTCCTAATAGCATTCCACACTCCAGAGTGGTTGTACTAGGTATGATAGTGCCATTCCCAATCTCACCGTGTCTTTTAACCCGATCTCAAGGACTCCTTGGATCCTGTCAGAGGTCAACTGAAGCGGAATGTTCGTGTATCCAATCTCAAGAAGTTTTGAAAGACGTGTTAAAGTTATAAAGTGCAACAGGTGCACAAGAAAGCAACACAGCTGCCGCTCACACGGCAGCACAACCAGGATGAATAGGGACTCGGTTACACCGACTATGCATAGCCGACACAGCAACCTAACCGTCACTACATCCAACCCAACAATCTCTTAAGGCTAGAAGGGGTATTCCTGGGCAAGCCACAAGAACGCTAACCCAACCACCACTAACTAACTCAGGTCTTATGCGAACCAAAAACCAACTCCAAAAACAATTATAAACCCAAACTACAGGTTAACACTTCTAACATAATAATTTATAGGTTAAACTATAGCTAATCACAAAACATCTATAAGTTCAATATAACTCTCTAAAACAATACTAAGAAACTAGTATAGAAACTTAGTAATGAAGGAATAAAACTCGTCTGATAAAAATCCAAGTCATGCGGAAAAATCTAACTCGGAAACCCAACCAAAATCCGCAGAACGGTAACGGAATGCCTGATAATCTCACACCAGGAATGGAGAACAACAAACAACCAATCAATTCAAGTAAACAAAAGTAAGCCCAAACCCTAGAATTTAACCTACGCCAAATCAAGCGAAATTGACGGAAAGGGAATCAAGAATTACTTACCCAAGATAGGAGTGAAGGTTGCGACGAAGCTTGGCGAAGAATCCATGAGCGATAGGGAAGATTGGATTATGAGTGAGGGGGAGAGGAGAGATACTGAAATCGGAAAGCCGATGATCTGAAGATGATGATGATGAGTAGGAGGTGATGAATGGAGGTGATGGGGATGATTGGAGGTGAATAATCCTCTCTTTAGAACTCTGTCCCTCTCTAAAATTGTCCTATGCAGCGCCTAACAGAAAACCAACCACAAAGAAATGAGGAAGACAGACTTAAGTAGTCAAAATATACGAAAGTGATTCGAACGAGTTTTCAAGTCGTTCGAACGAGAAATCCTCTACAGGCCAAAATTCCAGGGGGAAAGGTAACTCGTTCGAACGATAATAGATCTCGTTCGAACGACAATCTGTCCAATGGCCAAAACATCCAGAAGACACTGAGACACTGAGGGGTTCGTTCAAGAGAATCTAAAACTCGTTCGGGAACTGGGAAAATCCAAAAAATGCCACTTTGAGGTCCTCCTGAACCACACACAACACCAAGACCCTCAGAAGATCAAAACCACCCGAAACAGCAAACACAACCCTAACAGGAACTACCTACAGGCTCCTCAAATCAAAACACAACCTCCTCAGATCAAACAACCACCGAAACTACTGAAACCACAAAAGCTACAGAAACCCCAGAGAAAGAATAACCACGAGCCAGCCAAATAGGAAACAATGTGAGGAAGCATAACGGAATACTAATAGCCAAAAACTTAACCAAAAGGAATAAATGGATGGAAGGAGTCCGACAACGGTCTGATAGGCGTTGAGAAATCAGAGGTAGCTAATCCCTATTTCTCCACCCCAGAACGAAAATCGAAAATGCCAGAAATCCCCGGGGATCGAAAACACTATAACCCACGCGAAGGAGAGAAGCAGAAAACTCTTTTGGGATATAGAAATCACTCTCCGAACACGCACTACACAAAAAAACTAAAACACTTAAACGCCAAACCACCAAAATGCTACCTAAAAGGAATCCACACCAAACCTGACAAGTAGAAATAACACGGAAGCATAACGAACAACAATTAGGAATAACAATAATAATACTTAATAATAATTAAAAAAAAAAACCCAAAAATCCGAAACATTACAGACAGACACGTAATATTTACGTGTACAACTTCTAAATTTATATCTACCTAGTTATTTATTAAATAAATGTGACACTAATAGTGCTTTTGTTTGTATTTACAGAAATTGGTCACATGATAAACAAGTTGTATATTTTTCCAGTTTTTAACGAAGAACAATGGTGATGCACTCCAACAATGATTATCATTTGAAGTTGTCAACCAAAGGCCCATGCAAAGAAGCCCATTGAAGAGAATTAGATATATATACTATTCTCATGAGTTATAATATCTATGCATGATTTTAGGTATTGTTTAGGGGATTTTATATTAATGGTGATATTTAGTAACCCTTCCAATACTCTATAAATAGGAGGGGAATTCCACCCATGAGGGATCATCTTGGAGAGTGTAAATATTTAGGTTCAATAAGCAATAAAGTTTTTGTTCTTCTCTTTTTCTTGTCTTTTACCTTTATCATAGTAATAGTAGTATGGCAATGATCAAATGGACGAGTAGCTAATCTTTTTTAGCCAAGGCTAGAGGAAACTCCACCCAATGTAGCCTTAGTGTAGATTGTGTAGCTTAGTTAAAGTAATTACTATCTCTTTATCCCGGAATAGTGCATATTTGTATTCCTTCATCCTATGTTTGACTATAGCTAGGATTAGAAGGAATAATGAATCTATGTAACCATCTTGTTAGACCATAACAAGATAGGTTAGAAATATGGAGAAGAGAACATAATCCATACTTATCAACCGGACTATGGTTGAGTAAGTTGGTTTATGGGTAGTTCCCAATTACTAAATCTCTTGTATCTTTTGATGTATTCCATATGCCCGACCAAGCATATGCGATGCGGGAACTCGTAATTTACTTTAATTATTTATGCTATCTAAATGGTTACAAAGGGTAGAGTATAATCGATACCTTGGTTTCCACTCCAATTTATCTTGTAATTTATTTCGTTCTTCTTTTTATTTCAAAACCTACACAAACTCGTTGTTATTGGATAAAACTAGTAGCTCGAAGTATAATTCGTACCACAAGTCTCTTAGGATACGACCCCGCTTTCCTTTGTACTCAATGGTACACCATGCGCTTGCGGGTCTCTTAAGACGTCAGTTTATAATCGATAATCTCATCCTGACCATTGACGTGGATATTTATCGGCTTAGGGACATGGCCAAGTTGAAACATATTTTCAGATGCTAAATATTGTACCATTTCACGAATCTCAGGATCATTCGAGTCCTCAAAATAATTTAAACATTCATTAACAGAAATACAACAAGAATTATCTCCGTACAAGTCCTCAAAATCATTTATGGTCATGGAACCCCCATTAGGCTCGTGAAATGGAGAAGTAGGCATAAGTATAGGTGTGGTTGGTGAATGAGTAACCAAAACAGAATTAGCCCCCAATAATAGTGGTATATCCTATAAAGAAGGGTTGTCCACCCATTGGTTTTCATTATTGGAATTTGTGTCAGGTGGATGGGCTCATGGCAAGGCTGAGGTGACTCATAAGGAGACTGAGAAGGAAATGACAAGTTGATAACATCTGCAACAGGTTCAGCAATATCTAATTTCTTGATTTTGGTACAAATATCATCTATAAATTCCTCACATATTATCGTATAATGAGATGGTGATTTCATATATTCATATTTTATCTCGTCATCATCATCGTCAGAAAAATCATTAGAGGAGAGGGAAAAATATTCGTCTCGGTCATAGTTTCCTCAAAGCAATTTATTGGGTTAACAAATGAAATGATGGATGGTGACATCGGCGGTTGAATGCTAAGGGTTGAATTTAGAGGTGAATGAGAAAGAATTATATTAGACATGATAGCTGCTTCTTCAAGATCTTCTTGTGACATAGGATCGTCGACCTTAAAATATTCATCTTCTAAATCTGTCTCACAATATGGTATCCATTGCCCTCACGGAGAAAACATTTCTTCATTACACTTGAATTCATCCATTTCTAACTCACAAGGGGATTTAACTTCGGATTGTTCTTCTTCATTGCTTAAAAGCTTTTCATGCTCTATTTCACTCCATGTAGTTGACAACTGAGTTATCTGAGTCTCTAATCAAGAGATAGATTGGGTCGTAGAATTTTGATTCACCAAAGTCTGTTGTTGAAATTATATCATTTGTTGCTGAAATTGCAATGCTTGTTGCATGAAGAGAGCAAGGGTATCATCTAAAGAAGGTTTGGGTGGATCGGGTGGGAACTGATTGGATGACTAGACAGACTGATGGGCCTGCATATATGAATAAGATTGGAAATGTTCAACGTATTGAGAATTTTGGTGATCACATGATTAAAAATTATTTTGAGGTTGTTGCGGGATGTTGAATTGTGAGTTGTAAGGATTCCAATGTTCTTGCATGTATGACATTTTAAAATAAAAGCAACACCTAACGCAATAAACAACCAATCAAACTTAAACTCTATCACATCTGCATTTTTTAGAAGTAATAATTAGGTCTCCCTAATATTCTTCTATGTTAAAAATGGGTACGATGGCAAAAGGCTTTAGTTCCTATACTCCCCTGTGTCACTATGCTAGTACCAGGTTAAAGTAGATATTCAGTCCTCACGCCCGAATGAGTCGCCTTATCGTATGTCTGCACTCGAACCGGTAACGTCGCAAACCTACATCCAGTATTTAACGATGCTAGGCTGGGGCCCTATCCTTCGAACCCGTGTTTGTACCCCGGTCCGGTACACCTATCCGTTGGGTGATGAAATCCCGCGGGAATCTTGCAACTCTTTTCTATTAACAGTTATGTTGAGGTCCGGGACGTTCAATTTCGTGTGATGCGAATTTATTCGTATCCCTAATGGGTGGTCCCACTTGTCGGAGATCTTTTTGGGTGATGAAATCCCGCAAGTCCCTAACAGTTTTTACCTTTACTAATGTTGGAATGAAAAAAAATATTAAACACAACAATAGGTCAATCCAACCACAACAATTTTTTTTATTAAAGCAGCGTGTATTTGCACAATCCATACAACTTTATATGTCCTAGTGCCGGGGCGGAGCGAATATGTACCCATTCTAGATGTCAACAAGTTTTAACAACTACCAACCTACGGGAAGTGTTTCCCGGTGTAGCTATGGCCGCCCCTTCACTTAGGGAGCACAAGAATGATGGATTTGATGATGTTTTTAGCTTTGTGTATTGTCCGTCTCGTTTCCAACTTTGTGACTATCCTGCAAAACAAGAGAAAAAGAATTAGTGAACTTGAGACAATAATATTAATTCAATTTCCAAGTTTATTATAGTCTATGATGTCCTTATTTTCAAATGCGTATATCTTTCAGCTCGGTTGAGAGAGAGCATTAAATAATATCAATTTGGAAAGATAATTCAGAAAGGAAAGTCATTCAAGAAGGAAGTTTCTTAGAATTTAGCTTTTCTACTACTCAAAGCAAGTGATTAATGAATGCGGCGTTCTTTATAGAGACTACTTTTTACTGTTATTTCAAAAGACTGTAACTCACAAACGACTAAATAAAAAAATATGATCTATAGTAATTCAGAAAGTGTTTTAAATTATCTAAAATTTTTATAGAAAACGTATTTCCCAACTGTGAAGTATAGATGATCATAAATGGTGAAACATTCAGGGATAGACTTCACAGCTACTGTAGCGCCAAAAGAGTTTGAGCCAATCACTCAATCACTTTGTTTCCGAATCCAAAAAAAGAAAAGAAAACAAAAAAAAAGAAAATCAAAAAAGAAAAATTAGCTTAAAATAAAACAACTCGAATATAAAACGCAACTTTCCAAGTCCCCGGCAACGGCGCCAAAAACATGTTCGATTATAAACCGATGCCTTAAGAGACCCGCAAGAGAACGGTGTACCGTTGAGTACAAAGTAAAACGGAGTTGTATCTCAAGAGAGTTGTGGTATGAATTATACTCCGAGCTACTATTTTTATCCAATAACAACGAGTTTGTGTTGGTTTAGAAATAAAAAGAAGAACGAAACAAATTACAAGATAAATTGGAGTGGAAACCAAGGCATCGATTCCACTCTACCCATTTTAACCGTTAGATAGCATAAATAATTAAAGTAAATTACGAGTTCTCGTACCGGATATCCTTGGTCGGGCATATGCAATACATCAAAAGATACAAGAGATTTAGTAATTGGGAACTACCCATAAACCAACTTACTCAACCATGGTCTAGTTGATAAGTATGGATTATGTTCTCTTCTCCATGTTCGTAACCTATCTTGTTATGGTCCAACAAGATGGTTACATAAATTCATTATTCCTCCTAATCCTAGCTATGGTCAAGCATAGGACGAAGGAATACGAATATGCAATATTCTGGGATAAAGGAAAAGTAATTACTCTAACTAAGCTGCACAATCTACACTAATGCTATTTTGGGTGGAGCTTCCTCTAGCCTTGGCTAAGAAGATTAGCTACTCATCCATTTGATCATTGCCATACTACTATTACTCGATAAAATCAAAAGACAAGAACAAGAGAAAGAATAAGCTTTATTGCTATGAACTTTGATTTACACTCTCAAGATGCTCTCTCATGGGTAAGATTCCCCTCCTATTTATAGAGTATATGAAATGTTACTAAAAATCACCATTAATATAAAATCTCTTAAACAATGCATAAAATCATGCATTACAACTCATGAGAATAATATATATATATATATATATATATAATTCTCTTCAACGGGCTTCCATGCATGGGCCTTTCGTTGACAACTTCAAATGAGAATCATTGTTGGAATGCATTACCCTTGTTATTTGTTAAAAGCCAAAAAATTGTATGACTTGTTTATCATGTGACCGATTTCTGTAAATACAAACAAAAGTACTATTAGTGTCATATTTATTTAATAAATGACTAGGTAGATATAAATATTGAAGTTGTAGACATAAATATTACGTCTCTAAGACAACTTGCTCTTTACTCATGAAATTCTCAACCATTATAATAAAGATAAAGGCCCTCCTAGAAGTACTGTTAAGGTGGATTTGTGAAAAGGTTTTGGCCTGGTTCAGTGGGAAGTTATTATCACCATAATGCAAACTCTAAATTTTCCTGAAGCCTTCATATACTGGGTATCTTAATGCATTACTACTCCTTTTTATTCTTTTTCTATGAATGAGGCTCTTGAAGGTTATTTTAAGGGAGAGATAGGGCTCAGACAAGGAGATCCGCTCTCCCCCTATCTTTTTGTGATGATTATGGAGGTGTTAGGCCTTCTGTTAGATGATAAAGTTCGGTTAAAGGAGATTGGTCTCCATAAAAAAATGCAATGACCCCATTCTGACACATCTAGCTTTTGCAGATGTTTTGAGTTATTCACTGAGCTCAATGGTTTAGAGGTGAACCACAATAAATCCAAATTATAATGCAGTGGAGTGAATGGTTACACAAAGATTGTTAGTAGTGATGCCTTGGGTATTGGTATGCGGTCTATTCCTGTCAAGTATTTGGGGCTCCCTCTTCTTTCTTCAGGGGTCAAAAAGGGTAATTGTCGGCAGTTTATTGAGAGACTTATTGGTAGAATCTATAGCTTGCAGAACAGGTATCTTTCTGGTGCTGGCAGAGCTCCTCTTATTAATGCAGCCTTTCAAAGTATTTATACATACTGGTTATGTACCTTTATGATGCCAGGTAGTATAATTGATGACATTAATAGCATTTTCTCTAGATTTCTTTGGCATGGGAGCAACACAGACAAAAAAACATACCCTAATTTCCTGGAAAAGTCTATGCTATCCCAAAAAAGAGGGAGGGTTGGGGTTTAAATTTTTGAGGACATGGAATAAAGCTGCTATTATGAGGCATACTTTTAGATTAGTTGCTAAGGAACATAATATTTGGGTGGCTTGGGTTACAAAGAATCTACTCCATGGAAAGAATATTTGGACTACTAATATGCCTGGAAGGTGTTCTTGGGCATGGAAGAACATTATGAAGACTAGAGAAGAAGCTAAGAATTTTGTTATGCATTTTATTAGGGATGGGTCTAAAGCTCTTTTCTGGCAGGACCCTTGGCTGAAATGCGGCATCCTTGCAAATACATTTGAGCAACACTTTAGATATGACTCTACTCTCTTTCTCACTGCTCCTGTTTCAAACATTTTGGTGAATTCTCTCTCGTCCATACCTCAACATTTGAAGAATATGTTAGGGAGAGCGATTACTCAAGAGATTGAGTCAACTTGCATTAATAGATATAAAGCATATCTTGTTATTTGGACTCCATCTCAGGATGGTGTGTACAAGGTTGCATCAACTTATGAAGCTCTTAGAGATAGAAGAGATAAAGTTGACTGGTTTGAGCTATGTTGGGGTTGTATGGCCTCTCCTAGAAGTAAATTTACCACTTTTAAAGCTCTGAAAGGTACTCTTGTTACAGGAGATAAGATGGTCCAAATGAATATTGTTCAAGTTGCTTATTGTACCATATGTGGTCGGCTGGGAGAAAATGGGCCTTGTAGTGACTTATTCCGCATCACGACCTTATGCTTCATCTTCAAACTATAAAAGAACTTCCGACCTCATCAACAGTGCACATGGCACAATCACAACCATATACAAAACAAGTTTCTCAAATAATACCACTCATCCCTAGCAATACTCATTCTATTGGTAGAAAGCCATCTTGTAATAGCTTAATTTGTATCTCGGGCTCAGACCTCACCCTCGATCTCATCAACATATAAGAAACACTACTAAAGACACTACCAAACTTTCCCCAGTTTGAGATATCACTTTCGACCTCTACACCAGCAGTTCGAGACATCACTTTCGATCTCTGTACAGAAGTTTGGCCTACACGGCACACAGTCAGCAATAGAGCCATTGTACAGCATCAAAGGCCGAAACGTTACACAACTTGGTCAAAGAATATCTCGGACTCACTTTGTAACGTCTATCATTAAGGAACTTTATGGTCATCAAACGGTAATATTAGAGGACCTGGAGAACTGAGATGAGGGATGGAACGATCATCGTAGAAAGGTTCCTGCTCTATTATTTTACATTCTAAAATTGTTCATTATAATAGACTAGCAACCTGAATAAGATCATTAATTTCTCAAAATCCTCAAGAGAGGTCATGGTTATTAACCTATTCAAAGGTTTTCCACACTAAATCATCTTGCTGTTCATTGTCTATTATTCTTGAAATGTTATATATACATTCGGTATAAAGGCTAAGTTCGTATTCCAGAGTTAGGCTATTACATTTGGCGCAGTCTGTGGGAATCAAAATTCTCAAACCTATTATCTTAAACGCCACTGGTCACCTTTTCTTAGAATGTCACCCCCATATCAAAGTACGCGATCGTCGGGGTGGAAGAGAACGTGACCTTAGCAGACCCGAGGGCCACTATAAACTCAGAAACATAATGACGTGCAGCCCTAGAATAACAACTCGTAAGTGTTTAGGATGCGCTAAAAATCTTACAAGGTCAGCAGGTCGCCGCCCAAAAGAACAAAGCCATATTACTTGAAGGGTCACGAATTTCTGTACATGACAGAATAAATCCTCTTAGGAAAGGCGTTCACATAGAAGGTGCGCTTTGATCTAACCGTCAGTAATAGGATATGGATCCTGCCCTGATCCAAAAGATTTAACATAAAGTAGATGGTGACCTAGTGAGAGCTAGACATATTTAAAAATACACCTTGGAAAATTCAAATCCTAGCGAAGGAGCGTCTAAGTAAAGTGAGTGGTGACCACAACCCTGGGGAAGGACGCGTCATACGACCAACCATTATAGCTCAATAATTCATCACTCTGGAGCATGTCAAAAAATGGATCAAAGAATTGCTCGAATCCCACACGCCGACAAAAGGGATCCACAACAGATTATGGAAGAGCCCGATCACCCAATAGCTCTTGGATTGTGAGGTCCATGCCGGTTTTCACACTCTAAAGATCCGAAAGTACAAGGGGACTGATCCAGTGGAGCAAGTTCAAGAGTTCCAGGATGCTTTAGGCCTGTATTCTACGTCCAAACACATTCTATGTCGTCTAATTCCTACTAGCTTATCAGGCAAACCCTTTCGATAGTTCCACACACTGCCCGAAGGATTCATCACGATTTTCAAACAGTTATGCGCACTCTTTGTCACGAATTACTCGCACAACAGAGATAAAGAAGATAACGTATATTCTCTTTTCAGCCTCAAATAGATGCCAGGGGAGAAACTCGAGACGTTTTTCTAAAAAATTCCTAGAATTAGCTCAAAAAGTAGATCGACCCGACAAGAAGATTACTATTTCTGCTTTCACTAACGCTCTATTCGTCAATGGCCGAGCAAAGGAGTATCTCATCCTCAACAAACCAACAACATTAGAAGACATGATCGAAAAGGTCAACGGATACATTGACCTAGAATGGATGGTGTCCGATAGGCAAAAATCTCAAAAATCAACGCTGGCAGCTCAAGACCAGCCAAACCATTCCGATTTTAATCGAACATTAGATCAAGAAGGAGACATAAAATAGACCAAATCCAACAATGAGCGACCTCGGAAGGGGAGAAACCTTCCTCGACCTTACCTTTTAAAGATGAATGTGACTATAGCTAACATATATCCTATATTACAGAAAGGCAGATTCTTCAGAAATACACAGTACCTACAGCCGATCAAGAACAAACCATACTGCATCCACCATAAAGTCCGGCATCATGAGACAGAGCAATGTTTTACCCTACAATGGCTTCTAGAGTATATCTTCGCAGATGGACGAATGCACGAATACATTGTAGAAGTAGAGAGTTTTAAGAACTGGTGTTATAGAAACCCCGCTACAGCTGTGCAAGTCGAGGAGCCCGCAGCTGATAAGCATTTGTACTATATATCACTCTGCCACCTCGTGGACACCTTGGTCATCAAAGAGTCAAATAGAAGCAAGTGAAGGCGTGTCGCCCAATGTCATGATCTATCCATGCAAGATAAAGAAGCTCATTTAATTTTAGTATCTAGCTCTTAGCAAACTGGGATCTCTTTCGACGATTATGACATTCGGCATGTCAACTATCCTCACCATGATGCCTTGGTGATCATGTTAAAAATGCAGAACATGGTGCTTCACACAATGATGGTAGACATCGGCAGCACCATTAAAATCTTTTTTCAGAGCGCAATCGACCAAATGGGTCTGGCCAATATGGTTTAACCTAGCGACGTTGACGTCTGTGGTTTTAATGGATCTAAGGAGGAACGCGTAGGGAAGATCGTACTCCCCATCACCGCAGGGCTGGTGACACTCGACATCGCCTTTTACGTCGTCAACACAAAGTCTTATTATCTAGGGATCATGGGTCGTTGTTGGCTATACAATATGCACGCTATTCCATTAACCTACCACTTGGCATTACGTTTTGAGTGAGAAGGGTGGCGTTTACGAGATAAAAGGTAGTTAAAAATTAGCATGAGCATGTGAAAATTCTGTCATCATTAAACCGGAACCTTCCAAACATCAACTCGCATAATAATTATAGAAGACAACAGAAAACATTACAGAGAACTCTGCAGTTAATACGGCAGAGCAACATCTGCCCAGTGCAGAGACCACAGAGTACGTTGAAATCAGTAGACCCAAGCGGGGAACACATATTGGCACCCATATGCCCCCTGCAGAGTGCGACACTCTCATCCAGTTCCTTAAAGAAAATAGTGACATTTTTGCCTGGACGTTTCACGAAATGCCGGGTATCGACCCGAACCTTGCCTGTCACAAACTCAACTTAAAGGAAAAAGCCATAGATATCAAATAGAAACAAAGAACTTTAACACCCATACTTCATGATGAGGTCAACAAGGAAATCACAAAACTCATCGAAGTCAGTTTTATCCGCAAGGCCAATTATCCAGAATGGATATCGAATATGTAGCAGTACCAAAGAAGAATGGGAAGATTAGGGTATGCGTGGATTTCACCAACCTGAATAGGCATACTCCAAAAGATAGTTTCCTACTCCCTGTCATCAATAATCTGCTCGACTCTATATCGGAGTACGAGCTCCTATCTATAATGGATGTCGTGTCAGGCTACAACCAGATATCTATGTTACCTGAAGACCAAGAGAAAATAACTTTTACCACAGAACACGGCCTATACTACTGCAAAGTCATGCCATTCAGTCTCAGGAATGCTGGTGCTACTTACAAGCGGTTGATGACCCAAATGTTCAAGGATCACCTCGAAAAAATAATGGAGGTCTATATAGACGATATGTTATGCAAAATTTTTAAGAAGGAAAAACATATTTTAGATTTATACACGGCCTTCGATATCCTCTTTCTCTACAAGATGCGACTCAACCCTGACAAATGCTAGTTCGGAGTCCAATAAGGGAAATTCTCGGGTCACTTAATCAACAAGCGCGATATTAAAGCTAATCCAGATCACATTCGCACACTGTTATCCATGTCTTCCCTCAGAATGAAGAAAGACGTCTAGAAATTAGTAGGAAAGATTGCCACGATAAATTGTCTTGTTTCAAAATTGTCAGATCGCCGTCGATAGTTGTTCAACTTACTGCGTAAGGGGACAACAAAACAAAAACCTTAGAAGGACCACGAGATTGAATGGACAGCGGAATGCGAAGAAGCTTTTCAGCAGTTAAAACTTTACTTGGGAGCACCGCTAGTAATGAGTACACCTAGCGAAGGGGAAGAGCTAACCATCTACCTTGCAGTTTCTGAAGAATCATTAAGTTCTATTCTTATTCGGCTTGATGAGAAAACTGGGAAGCCTATCTATTTTATCAGTAAAACTCTTACTCCAGCAGAATCCCGATACAGTAAGATCAAAAACTATTGTTGGCTCTCGTTTAGACCTCACAAAAATTGAGACAATACTTCCAAGCCCACTCAGTCCGAGTAGTGACCAACTACCTTTTACGTGAAATACTATCCAAGCGAGAAAAATCAAGACGAGTCCTGCAATGGCCAGTCACTCTTGGCGAGCATGACATCCGATTTGAACCCAGACATTGTGAAAAGGGTCAGGCCATAGAAGATTTCTTTGCTGACTTCCCCGTAGAAGATCCTGACTGGGAGGAAGATTGTGTAAAAATTCATAAAGAACAACTCGATGAAAGGGTAGACTGGATAACACAAAAGGAATAACGTCTTCTGACAGATGGATCCTCTCGACCACAGATTCAGGCATTGGAATCGTGCCGATCATGCCTTCTAATGATTGAATTGAAAAGGCAATCCATTTAAACTTTGAAGCTACCTAGAATACAGTAGAATATGAGGCAATGATTCACGGTTTAGGCATGGCTCTAGAGTTTGGAGTATCCGAGCTGTCTGTATATACAGACTCTCTGCTTATTGTAAACCATTACACAAAAAAGTTCCAGAAGAATGGGAAAATGATCGATTACGTAGCCGCAGTAGTCGACAAAATGAGTAGATTCAAGAAATTTTCCATCGAGCATTTGCTGCGTAGAGAAAATAGACATTTGGATTCCCCTTGCCTATCTCGTAGGAGTCCTTGGCTCAGAAGCTTGATATCTTAAGATTAAAGTAATATCACCCCCAGCATTAACATCATAAGCTTACATTTTGTTAATACTGAGGGGGTTGAAGAGGATGAGGATGATTAGAGACGACCTTTCCTCAAGTTTATTGGTACTGAGAACAAATTCGACGACAAAATCCCGCAAGACCCCACAGAAAGAAGGTGCGTACTTGATAACGCAAAATATGACATTGTCAAAAATGGTCTTTTATGCAAGATTTCAGTCACAGGACCAAATCTCGAATACTTATCTTGCAAAGAAGCTCAAAAATTCTTTTAAGAATTACATGAAGGAACTTGTGGTTACCACGCAGTAGGAAGATCTCTAGCCAACCGAGCTCTTACCTAAGGCGTCTTATGGCCTAAAATAAAAGCTCAAGCAATTGAGCTCGCAAGCAAATGCGATGCCTGTCAACGTCATGGTCCTCAAATTTGAGCCCCAGCTTTAGAACTACATTACAACAATGTTGTATGTCCATTTTAAAGATAGGTCCTCGACCTTGTAGGAGAGTTTCCTACTGTACCTGGAAAGCGGAAATATCTATTAGTCACAACGAATTACTTCACTAAGTGGGTGGGTAGAAGCAGTCCCCTTGTGGCGCACACGAGAAGATGAAGTCATCACGTTCATCTGGGAAAACATCATTATTCGATTTGGTTCCCCTAATCTTATCAGGATCAACAATGGACCTCAGTTCGTTGGCTCCAAAGTTATTAAGTTCCTCAATCAACACAACATCATACATTACCCTTCAAGTCTGTATTATCCGCAAGAAAATGGACAAGCCGAGATCACTAATCACACTATAGTGAATGGGATAAAAAAATGCCTGACAAAAAAGAAAGGAAATTGGGCCATAGAGTTACCACATATTTTATGGGCGTATCGAACTACGCCCAGAGTTTCCACCGGATCCACAACATTCCTTCTGGCTTATGGTATCGATGCAATCATCCCCACTCAGTATTATCGCCCTATTCGCGACGATAACATGACGAATGAAGAAAGCGAGTTCCAGTTGGCATGTAATATGAACTGGATTGAAGAGACTCGAGACAAAACAATCATGCAATTGGGAAGGTATCACCAAACGTTAGCCCGATCTTTCAACAAACGAGTTCGACATTGAGAATTTGAAATCAAGGACCCAGTCCTCCGGGAGATCCCAAAGCATCGCAAAGAGCTCAATGCCAAAAAAAATTCAGAAAACTTGGAAGGTCCTTTTGTCGTCATCGGGAAAAGTGGCATCGGTTCTTATGACCTCGCCACTGAGCATGGCGAGAACGTACCTAATCCTTGGAACACATGGAGACTAAAATTGTATCGTAGATAACGCATTTGTCACAGTATATTTTTCTCCAAAAATAGTCTATCATTTCATGTGACGAGGTCACATCAATAAAAGATTATTGTTTGATGAAGACATCTGAGTACTTTATACTATGCCATACAACATTTTCTATACACAGATTACAGATCATTTGTTGCTTTGGCCAAATCAATAATTTAATACATTACAGATCATTTGCTGCTTCGGCCAAACAGACCTATCTAATATATTTGCTCTACGCCAATCTTACACCAATGAAATACTTGTGTTCGATAGTCCTACAATTTTTCTTACACAGATTACAGATCATTTGTTGCTTTGGCCAAATCCATTATCTAATACATTACAGATCGTTTGTTGCTTCAGCCAAACCGACCTATCTAATACATTCGTTGTATGTCAATCTTACACCAATGAAATACTTGTGTTCGATTACCCTATAAAACATTTCTATGCACATGCTACAGATCATTTGTTGTTCTGGCCAAATTGATCGTCTAATACATTACATAATGTTTTTGTTGCTTCAGCCAAATCGATCATCTAAACTACATTACAGATCACTTTTTATCGTTACAGCCACACTGATCAATTCACATCTCACAGATCGTCTACCAGTTAAGCCGAACCAATCACATATCGTGATGCCTTACATACATTAGCGTTGCTACCTCACACGGTTAGTACAGATTACTACTTGTCCTTGACTATTTCTTTATATATCCATATTTCTTTTCTATCCATTGTTCATATATATACAACACAATCACATTAATCATTCTTCACTAAGGTTGTTACCGAACTCATTTCTCACATTAAAAGGTCTTGTCACGTTCTTTCTACCACCCTTCTGCAACTCATGCAACATAAAATCTGGCATTTTCCCCATAACAATCATCTTTCCCTCCCTGATCATCCTCTATTTAAGCGATTCAATCCTGGAAATTATGGGTTATAAATATTCAGATCGGATTACCTCCATCTCACATTCTATACCTCGGGAGATCAAACCATCACATATCCCCTTACTCTTCGATTCTACCCTTGTCAATTCTACCGTAAAAAATGATATTACTGCAACCATATCCCTCTAATGACTACTACCTGCCTCACTTTTTACCTGCTTACTAAGAAGAAGTTCGCTCAGCTCACGTTGTACTTCCTTTAATTTACTTTCCAGCTACTTACAATGATCGTCCCCTCGCCGTGCTGTACGATACACATCAGCATTCCGAACTGCGAACACGGTCATGAATTCATCCATATGATAAATCAGAGATATTATATTTTCATAACCTTCACATTCTATCCACTTCGAATCATACCTTACCTCCAACCGCAATAGATCTTTCTCCAGCCTCACATTCACGTTTCGAAGTCTTTCATTGTCAGCCAGGAATTCCAAGACATCTAGGTGACGCTTTTGCATAAGTTGCTCTAGATCACATATTTTGTTCTAGTCATTCTTAATGACTTCATTTTGTTGAACACAAACCTCCTCTATCTCTTTTCCCGTCACCTCAGTAACCAACCATAATACTTCATACTTGCGAGCACGAGCTTTAACATCGCTTATCTCCGCTTCATGCATACTCACTTGAAATTGCAGCTCCTTCACATTATTTCCTTCAGCCTCTAACGCGACCAGCAGCTCTGCAATTTGCACTCGCATAGATAATAATTCAGCACATTGTTGAGTAACGCGTCTAGACCAACTTTTAACTTCAACGCTTCTTTTTCTTATCTCCTCCTCTAAACTCTCTACCTTTCTCAAACTAAGAGACATCGCAGCCTCTTTCTCTTGAAGAGTTCTACTCATCTCCACCCTCAATTTTTCTTCAGCCGCAATAGCAAACTTTCTGGCTTCTCGACTCAATCTTAGCTCAGCACGCATGTGTTCATTTTCTACACGTAACGTATCACACTGGCTTTGTACAGCATCCAGATCAACCTATCATAACAGATTATATTTATAATAATTCTTCATAATAATAGAGTACATATAACAGTTCACAAGGTTACATCAAGAACGTGGTATATGAGTAAATCAGATACGTCATTCTGTTCTAACAAAAAAAAAGATTACATTTCTCATCAAACACTACGAAGAGCTAGTCACGGAAAATCAAGAGCAATCTATTTATAACTCTTTCGAATAGGAGACAACTACAGCTTGTCTCTCCCCGCCTTCCTACTCGACACCTGCACATCTACCGGCGTGGTAAAAGTCACGACCTCCTGTTAACATTGTTTGTGCCGCGTTCATGATATCAAAGGCTCGACTTCCTCCTCTTCTGATGACTCCTCCCACGACCGTGGGCGGGAGTGGTCACCAACGATTCCTCCTTCACCTCGACTAAACCATAGGTTTTCTACTTTGGAATTCTCCACTTCAAAATCCTTCCCACATTCCTCTACGAACTTCCTAAATGTGTTCTCTACTCTAGCTAGTTCCCCCCATAAAACTCGACAACACTGTCTATATGACGCTCATGCTTCGTTCGAGCAACACCTTTTTCTCGCGAGGGGCACAGATGCTCCTTCAATTTCATTTGTACTTTGTGCAACCACTGACGCGTGTTTTTTAGTAGCACACACTACAACAAAAATAGGCTTTTATGTCACTTAAATAACGTCATTTATAGGAAAAATGACATAATAAGTACAATATTTTATTTCCTTCCCGTGAGTTGAATTATTTGGGTAAGCTACAACGTCATTCCCCAAATAATGACTTCATTTCCGTCTTATCTCCCTTTAACGTTACTTTTGCTAATGATGTGAAAATATATCCGATGGCATTTATGTCATTTTTGGTTCAATTGACGTTGATATATAAACCAGTTTTTCAAATCCTTTGAAGAAAAAAATTCTTCTATTTTTTCTCTCTCCCTCTCTCTCTCTAAGAGCGCTAATTTGCTCGCTATCTTCAACCGGTCGAAGTGAAATCCCTTCTCCGACTCCTAAATCTTTGGTTACAGTTCTCTCTCTAAAACTCCTTACCTCTCTCTCTTTGGTTTGTAAAATAGAGTCGACAAACATCGAAGATGACATCGATGAGCACATCAGCTCTCCTAAGTGGATCGATTTCTCCATTCTCGAAGACTCAGTCAAAGAAAATGATGAAACTTTGTTCTTCTACATACCTGGTAATCCCCCATCACTCAATCTCAACTCCCTTTAATCCCCATCTCCCATAATCTTTGAGTTATGAGAACTTGAGGTCTCCTGAAATTCTCCCATTGGGGAATCATAATTACAAGCAATGAAGCAAACCTTAATTATTATTTTTGCCAATTGGATCGAATTATGTTCAGTAATTCACCTTGAATTTGTGACTTTTTATTGTTACTTAGAGACAAACCCATTCTCATTTCTTCTAACTCTATCTTTTTCTCTCATCTCATCCTTCTATTCTAAGATAAGATTTTGAGATAACAACTCTTCTCATTAGGTACAATTAATAAACCCCAACATTGGCTTTTGGTGATTAAGTCCATTTTTTGGTAACTATATTTTTGTTGCAGTTTCAAGCGATTCAGTACTATGGGACTGTGGCGACGATATTGGCGAAGATGTGTTGGAATGTGGCGGTGAGGTTTGTCGCAGTGGGTGGGAGTAATCGGAATGCAGGGGGTTTAAATTATGCCGGTAAGGTTCATTGGTTTGTTGCATTGTATGTTGGATTGTTGCTTTTATCAATTAATTAGTTGGGATAGAGTAAAATGCTTTCCTTTATCTTCATTGAATATGGGTAGTTTAGGATTTAGATTTGTTCCTAGTGTGAATTGTTTGAGGGTTTTGTCAATGTTATTGCCATTTCTTAGTAGGTTCTTAGGGTGTTATGATCGTGTTCCGATAAATTGGGGATCAATTAGGCAATTGGGGAGGAAATGGGTGTGACCGGTTTCGTTGTTTTTCATGACAGTTGTGCTCATTTTTCATGTGGTTATTAGTTTTTTGTGGATTGAACAATGTAGTGATGGGATGGTCTTTAGTTAATGTCGTAGTTTTTGAGGTGTTTTGAGTGAAAGTTATGGTGATGAGAAGTTAGCAAGCTCAATAGATTTCCAGAGGGAGTTCGTTGCGATGTTGGAGTGCACTCTTATTTTGGAGCACTTTTACGTCCCTGAACTTTCACTTTTTGGGATTTTGTTATGTATTTTTCTGGTGCAGTTTTTGGCTGGAGAATTGAATCGTGTCATTGCACCATCTTGAATTGGCCATTGAATCTTCCGATTCATTCACGTCAATGGTTATGAAGCCAATTTACCATGTTCTCACTAACAGGAAATCTTGGAAGATTACGCTTTTTCTTCTTATTAACACAGCTTACATGGTTGTGGAGTTTGTTGCTTGGTTCATGTACTTGTTTACTTTTTTGTTTTCCGAATATCTTTCCCATTTTTCAGGCTTTTTGCCATCCTATTGGTCTGTTTGCACTGTGATTTTGGCCTGTTTACTGACTTTCTTCTTCAACATTGTTTGTAGTTTCTTATTCTTGGTTTTTAAGCAATGTGGGGTTTGGCGGTTTGCCTTTATAATGGTTGTAGGAAAAATGTTCTCTTGGCGAATTTTAGTGCCGTTTTGACATGGACAACGTATTGGTTTTGGTTACCTTGTTTCACAAAAATATAATGGAGAAAATGCTCACTATAAGGTTCTGCGGAACTCAAAGTTTCTTGAGTTAACCATAAAACTTGTGACTCAAACGTGGATTATCCAATTGGACATTAACTCCCATACTCCATCATATTGCATTGTTTCTGGATTTGGTGCCGACGTTTCTGCATCAAAGTGAGTTATTTTCACAGTTACTTTTTTAATATATTTTTATGTTAATCAAGCACTACAACTCCTAGTGGGAATGCTATCTGTTGTAGAGAGAGAGAAGGGTTTAGTAGGAATGTAGAGAGGAAAAGAGGGTTTCAACACTCAGTTATGGATTCTTCTTTAAATGGATATGCACTCGACCCTTCTAAATGCAGTAAACTGATTATGGAGGAAAAAGGAGAACTAATCTACCAGATATCAGAGTGGTCAAATGATGCTGTAGAGATGCTTCAATCATTAAGTCGGCCGGAACATCTATGTAGACTATGTGCTGAGATGGGCAAGGACAGAAAGTATACTGGAATGACAGAATAAAATGATAGAACATCTTTTAAGTGCTATATCTGAGAATTTTTTTGGAAAACAGGTGCCTGAAGCAGATCAGGAAGGAAAACCTACATATCCAAACAATCAAACTGCTATCAAGAGGCAGGGGAAAACTTATACTCCTTCACGGCTTTCCATTGCAACAAATGGGGATTTAAACACTAAATACTGTGAAAACTCAGCTTGTAGAGCTACCCTACACCGAGAAGATGCTTTTTGCAAAAGGTGTTCTTGTTGCATATTCTATAAATATAATGATAACAAAGATCCTAGTCTATGGTTGATTTGCAGTTCAGAGCCTCCTTTTGAATATGATTCATGTGGGATGTCATATCATCTAAAATGTGCTCTTAAGGATAAAAGAGTTGTCATTGCTAAGGAAACACACCAAGGGGGATTAGATGGGAGCTATAATTGTGTATCTTGCAGAAAAGTGAACGACTTGCATGGATGTTGGAGGAAACAACTAATGACGGCGATGGATACTCGTCGAGTAGATACTCTTTATTATCTTGTCTCACTTAGCCAAAAGCTTCTCCTTGGAACCAAAAAGTACCAAAAGCTAATTGAGATTGTGGAGATTGCAGCAAAAAAGCTCGAGACTGAAGTGGGACCTCTAGCTGGCTTACCTGTGAAAATGGTACGAGGTCTTGTTAATAGGCTTCAGGCCCCGAAGTTTAAAAGCTGTGTTTCTATAGTGGAGTCGCTTGATTTAATGTTGTCTTCGAGTGTTCTCAATCTGCCACCAAATAAATCTACAGGAGCAGGGGTAATCAAATTTGAAAATGTGTGCTACATCTCTTGTTGTTTTACATGCTGAAGAGGAAATGTCTGACAAGCCTGTAAAATATATCTTATGGCATTGCAAGGCTGAGAAGAATTATCCATCTGAACCAACTTGTACTTTGTCCATCCCAAACACAAGTTTTTTAGTGCCAGGTCATGCTCCTGGAACTGAGTATGTGTTCAAGGTCCCATTTTAGAATATTGTTTTAGTAAGCAATTTTATTGTGAACCCAACTTGCAAGATGTACACAAGTACGACAAAACAGATATGACCTAAAGATTGATTGGCTATGAAAATGTGTATACCCCTTCTTTTACCAGCTTTCAGAGTTATCCATTTCAAGATATCCGAAGGCCAGCAGGTAATCTTTGACATTTTAGGTCTAGTAAACTTTAATTTTTATGTATACCACAATATAGAAGAATATTTTGAATTTACCATTGACCTGGCAGTATCAGTAACCTGTAACCCTTTCATGGGAGTTTCCCACTATTAGGCCCACCAACTACAGTTTCTAGAAAGGTTCACCAGAGATGTGCTGCAATTTTAAATACTGCTGAATGATTCTTGCAGCCTATGAGCATAACATTGATGAAGTAAGTACCTTCCTTCACATGGTTGCAGTTCCAGAATTATATTTTGAGATCCGAATCCTTCTCACTCACTCATCATAAGTGCAACATCTATTTCAGGTAGTTCAGGATTTGCTTAACTGCCTTGATAGCCCTGGGCTTCATTTCCTTCAGTGGCAAGAGATCGTAGGAAACTGGAAACTGAAAACTGGATAATATTTCTTTTTAGAGCTCAATCCACGATTACAGGTTTGTGAAACTTATTATGTTCATTTAAGAGAAAGTAGTCAACTATCTTACTGCAATAGATAATTACATGTATTTTATGGCGAAATCAATTGTCATAATAACATTAGTTTCATTTCTTATGAACGATGGACATATGCAACTTATGGGGATCCAGAATGTATAATTGTCACGAGGTGAAATCCTTTAAACAAATAAGTATTTTTCTTCTCCTCTTATTCTGTATTATTTTCTTTTCTTTTACGATTGCAAGCATCTTATTTTGTACTCACATTTACATAACTAATGTTTAATTTGTATGCTTTGACAGGTTTACAAATTGATCCAGATTAGTATAAGCACATAAAGGCACACAAAGTCACTGAAGGACTGTAAGCATTCTAGCAGTGAAATATCTGAGACCCATTTTAATGGTTGATTTATTAGTTTTTTTGTGCATTGGTTAAGTTTATCAGTGATTTAGCTCTGTAATTTAAATAATGAAGTAATTAAGTTCGAACACATTGTATTGAGTGAAAGTAATATAATTTAGCAAACTATTTTACCTTTTTGTAGAATATGGTGGTGGTCCTGTAGAAAGAATGACAGGGCAGTGTATTGACAATATTTGATTTTTTTTAATTTTTTTTTGTATTTTTTTAGGTATTAACGTCATTTAAAAAATGTCATTGTTGATATATGAATACGCTACCATGTCACTTCAAATATGACGTTAAAAGAGTTCAACTACGTCATTCGGCCACCAGAATTGGGTATCAATAACAGCATTTTTTGAAACCCCTTATACGTCACTTAATTAATGACGTTAGTACCTTGCTTTCCACGTCACTTATTTAATGACGTTGTTAGACCCTACCTTTTCACGTCATCGCCTTCGACGTCAATTATACAAATGACGTTAAATCCCTTTTACGTCATTTTTTAATGACATAAAAACTTGTATTTGTTGTAGTGACACCTAAAGCCCTCATTTTTGTCTCTACTTTCATTCGAACAACCACTTCTTTTGACAGCCGCGTTGCTAAAGATATTTTCTGCTCATGTGCTGCGATAGCTCATCCTATAACCCCTTTACCTCACCCTCTAATTGCATTTGAACTTTTGTTTGTTCTTTCTTTATACTGAAAAATACAATCCTCATGGCCCTCCGATCCTGCATAAAGCCAAAGACATCAGATAAAGGTTTTACATCACCCTATACAACAGACACACCACCCCGAGCTAAACATTTTTTTGCTTCTAAACTATGACGGTTGCGTGCTTCTTGAGCTAAAAACATCCCTTGAGCTAGGTCTGGAACTACACCTCTCTTCTTTAAAAGCTCTATATAAGCCTCATTTATCCCTCGCTCACTATCTACTTCCACCTTAAAATAAAAAGTCAGACCTAATAGCATACTCTGACACTTCGCCTTATCACTCGGGTTGTTAACACAAACCAACTCTTTCAGTTTTCAAACTAATACATCCCTTTCCTCTTCCTATTTTAACACTTTGTCCATCTCCACTTTTATCTTAGCATATTTATATTACAGATCATATAACTTTTTAAAGGTTTTTTCTGAATTTAACTTAAATTGCCTCCTCTCCTATTCAGTTTTGTTAAGTACCTGTTGAATTTAGACCACAGAGTCCAATTCGGAGTTTGTTTTTCTCAAGCACTCTAGTTCCTACACAGATTACAGATATCTTATTTCAATACCAACATTCACGAAAAACATATTTCATTCAAAAAGAAAAAAAGTATACGATTATACAGAGTACTATAACATCCAAGTCATGCGAACTGAAAAACAGAGGACAAGATACTACTGAATGTTAGAGAGGCTTGCTAATTTCTAGCTCGAAAGGAGATTTTAGCGATTTCTTTGGAGAGAGAACTGTTTCAGCACGATTTAACAAAGAATCTACTTTTTGCTCTATAGTACAGACTGCCTCTACATTACCTAGAGAAAGTTCTAAAACTTTCTCAGACATACTAGCAGCATCACCAGCCATCCCATCCTCCTCAGTAGGGAGCTCGATCTCTGCATTCCTACCATTCTTGGCCAAATCCACATCATCAGCAGTCAACCCAAAGCAATAATACGAATTGATAAAGTGGTCTCTTTCCACCAAAGCTACTGCAATCGCATCCGACATGAGCTTATCATGCTTTGACATTCACTATACTTTACTATAGCTGCAGTAACATCTGCAGCCCTTCTCTCTCTCTCCAACTGAAGGTTACCCTCGAGCTCATTCACACGAGCTGACTGAGCCTTGAACTTCACAGTCAAAACATTAACCTTTTGGCTTCTCTTGTCCATACATTGTATGGCCCCCTTCAACATTGTTGACGGCTGGCAACATAACAAGAATAGAAGAGTCAGTCCAACAGTTTCATTCAGCTTGAAAGCAACGCCAAGCAAATAGTTTTTTAAACACATACCGTGAACGTGTACTCAAGATACTCATCCTCGAGTTTCTGAGAGTTCGTCCCCACCATTTGACAGTATCTCCACTCCAACTCTTGCATCTTGGTAGTAGCAAGAGGTTTAGTTTGACCACTGTCCTGATCCACAGGCTGCTTCCTCTTCAGACTCTTCTCAACATCCCCTAGCACAGACACGCCCACTTTAGGTGTTTCTGGCACGCCACCGACAGTAGGCTTTGCGATTTCTTATTCTGTGGATAACCTTTTATGCTTTACTGATAAATTTAAGTTTGGGGGTATATTCGTCTGGCTAAAGATGGTAAAACTTAACGTTTCATGGGAGACAACTCAAGACACATACAGATGAGAAGTTTTATTTTTATTTCCCATTCCATGTATTTAATTTTGCTCTCAAACATTGAGGGCAATATTTTATTTATGTTTGGGGCAGAGAAACTGCATTTTATATACTTTTTGATGAAGAGTAAAATAATGACTATTTGGTAATTTATGATATACTTTTTGGTAAAATTCCAACACTTACACTAATTTTATTTAGGCAAAATGATATGCGGATTGAAAATCCCAAAAAACATAGATAGTTTACCAAGTGTACACTAGAATATTTATTTATAGTGTTCATAAACTCGATATACTGCTACCTTGTGATTTGCAAAAAACTTAAATTATTCTTGGTATATTTTCAAAACTTGCACTTCACTATTGTTATACTAACAATACCTTTAACAGAGTTTTTGACAATGTAGAGACCTATCCTTCGACCTAACCCAATTCAAACTACCTCTATATCTGACTCACGTATTTCACCCGTGACATAAACAGTCAGCATTGCCACCTAGACCACGAACTGATAAAGAATGTAGATTGAGCACAACAAAAGAATATGAACAAATCAAAGACATTTGTCTCCCACGAACTTAACAGTTACACAGTCAACCACCACTTACCTCATTATTCAGAGAATGTGCTTCAACACGATAACGAGCTGCGGGTAAGGTCTATATAAAGAAAAAGTTCCATGAAAGACCCAAGAAAAACCAGATTTTCTAGACTCTAACACAGAAATTTCAAGATTCTAAAATACCACAAAACTTCTTATTTACAAGATCAAGTATTTCCAGTTTGAGAGATTACTTGTAATAAGATATTAGCCTCAAGCAATAAAAATTACTGCTACTAAAACCCTCAACTCGAGGTTGTGGTTCTTTACCTATTCAAAGATTTTCCGCGCTAAATCGCCTGTGTCATTTTTTACTTTACATTAGTTTTTGTCACAGGTATATTTGGTGTAAGAGCTAATTTCGAGCTACAGAATTAAGCCATTATATTTTGCGCCGTCTGTGGGAATGAAGACATTTTCACGATATTCTAAGGCATGCATTCACTCTACTATCAATCTCCAATCATGGTCACTTCCAGGCGACTAGCAACAGAAATCCAGCTCGATTTTTCAGTTAAACTCGAATAACTTACAAAACTACGGGCAAATCTTCATACCGAAATAGAGAAAAGTAATGAGCTCGAGCACCAATTAACTCTTAACCGAGAGCTCCGCAAGAAAGAACTTGAAGCTGAGCGACAAGCTCATTTAACAGCTTTCAAATGACATGAAAACCAAATGAAAACTATGTAAACCGTATTACAAGCTTTGTAGGATACTCAATAGGCTCCCCAGACCAAAGATTGTGACCAAATTCTGGAGAACTCCCAAGTTTCTACAAGAGAAAGGTTAGGACCACGAGGAGCTACCAGCAAAGCCATTTCCTGAAATGTTCAACACGAACCTCAACCTTCTATTCATTTGGGTGGTGAAGTTCAGTCTGATATCAGCAGAGGTCTCCAACCTTCTAAACGTCAAGAGGAAGAATGACGTCCTCAACCTCAAATTCTAGCACGTGATCGTTTGAGTGAGGGCACCGATACTCATAATCCTCAACAATCTCGCCAAGCCACTCAGGCCACACGTCAATACGATATACAAGAGCATATGGATTAACTAATCAAGGAATTAATTGAAGCCCAAACTTTAGGCAATAAAAACAATCTTACCAAGTTGTAGGGAAGTTCGATTGCAAAAGAGTTATTCGATATGGAAGTACCAAAAGGTTTCTATACACTGAAGAGACGTAAATACAAGGGCACCGATCCAAAGGAGCACATTCAACAATATAGTAATTCATTGGGATTGTACTCCAATCTTAACAACATTCCCTGCCGTCTTTTCGTAACAAGTCTACAGGGAGAACCACTCCGGCGGTTCTATTCTCTATCTGAAGATTTTATCCTTACATTCGATCAGCTACAGAAGTAATTTATCAAAATGTATGCTCACAACAAAGACAAGGAGGAGTTATATTCTCTTATTAGTCCTAAACAGTCACAAGGGGAGAAGCTCGAGGCCTTTGCAAAGAATTTTTTGGAGATTACGCGTAAATTAGATAATCTTGATTAAAAAATAGTTGTTACTACTTTTACCAACGCGCCCCAACTCGACTGCAAGGTCAAAGAGCATCTCATCTTAAACAAACCCGCGACTTTGGAGGATATGATCATCAAAGTTAATGGGTATGTTGACCTGGAATGGATAATGTCCAAAAGGCATAAATCTACTAAATCTATCCTAACCACTAAAGGCCCAATTACAGAATGAAACAATAAACAGAATGAGGATCAAGGTGATCAAAAGAGTTCCAATGCCGACAGTGGCAAACCTTAGAAATGCAATACAATACCCAAACCAGTCCTCCCCAAGATGAATGTTAGAATCTCCACAATTTTTCCAATTCTATCAAAGGATAAGCTATACCGTCTATCTCAGCCATTATAACCAATCGAAGGCCGCCCGTACTGCATGTATCATAAAGTAAATCATTATGTTATTGACAACTGCTATGTTTTACAGAGGTTGTTAGAATTAATTTTTAAAAGTGGGAGGATGTACGAATATATTGTCGATCTGGACTAATATAAGAATGGAAGCTACAAGACGCAGATCAACGTAGTCTAGGTCAACGATCAAGCTGAGGAGAAACATCTTACCATATGTACCACAATAACATGATCGAGAGTTATCTGATCAACAACTCTTGCAAATTCAAGCGCAGGAGATTATTAGAATATTGCGATCTCACACCTTAAGATAAAGAAGCTAAGCTTCTTCACGAGTTGAGTAATCGCCGACGTGGGATTTCCTTTGAAGATTGTGACATCAGTCAAGTAAAATTTCTACATCATGATACATTAGTGATAATGCTCAAGATGAAGAAGTTTATCATGCATACAATGATGATCGATACTAGAAGCAGTATTGAGATTCTTTTTTAGAGCACAATCGATTAGATGGGATTGGCCGATCAAGTCATTTCGAGCGGTACCGATATCAGTGGATTTAATGGTTCCAAGGAAGAGCGCGTAGGTAAGATCATCTAACCTATCACCACTGGACCTGCCACAATCGATGTCGTATTCGACATTATCAAACCCAAATCTTACTATCTCGGGATTATGGACCGGATTCACGACATGGAAGCGATTGCTTCCACTTATCATCAAACACTTTGTTTCAAACACAATGATGGAATCTATGAAATCAAAGGCAATCAAAAGCTTTCCTGAGCTTGAGAAAATACCATCTCTGCCATTCTAGATACATTAGACAAATATACTGCATAACAATTACAGAAAGCTTGTCACATCGAGGATCAGCCGTCAACTGAAGAGCCTACAGAATATATCGACATTGATGGACCTAACCGAGGTACTTTTATCGGTACCTAGCTGGTCCAACACGATAAGGATGCTCTCATTCACTTCTTATGAATGAATTGATACATATTTGCATAGACTTTCAAAGAGGTGCCCGGGTTGATCTATCTAAGGCATGTCATTGATTGGCCATCAACATCAACGCCATGGCAGTTAAATTAAAACAACGATGACTCTCACCTCATCTTTGAGATGAAGTTAACATTAAGATCAAGAAATTGATCAAAGTGGGATTCATTCAAAAAGCCAAATATCCAGATTGGATCTCCAACATCGTCGCATTTCTTATGTAGAATGGAAAGTCTGAGTTTGTATAGATTTTACCGATCTAATCAGATTCCTTTCTTGGAAGAAGATCAAGAAAATACTACTTTTGTCACTGAAAGACGACTTTAGTACTGTAAAGTCATGCCCATTGGACTAAAGAACGCATGCGTAACTTATCAACGATTAATGACGATTATGCTTAAAGCACATCTTGGGAAAATCGTTGAAGTCTACATCGATAATCTCCTGTGTAAGAGCATGCAGTCAAAAGACTACATCACAGATCTAACCACAATATTCAACATTCTATGATCTTACAAGATACGACTTAATTTTGATAAGTATCAATTCAGAGTACATTCAGGCTGATTCCTCGACCATCTCATCAACAAGAAGGGAACTGAGGCCGATTTAGATCAAATTCAAGCTCTCCTCAATATGCCATCTCTAAAGACGAAGAAAGATGTATAAAAACTTATCGGTAAGAGTGCCGCTATGAACCGATTTGTTTCTAAATCTTTAGATCACTGTCGTTGGCTATTCCTACTACTTCGAGGTTGTACCAAATGAGGAAAAGTTCAGCCCAATGCAGGGAGAAAATGGACATCAAAATGCGAGGTAGATTTTCAGGAACTCAAAACCTAACTGGAGATGTCTCCCATTATGAGCACCCCGGTAAATAATGAGGAACTGATCATCTACCTGGCAATTACAGACACTTCTATAAGTTTGGATCTCATTCAACTTGAGACGAAGATCAAAGAGCCAGTCTATTTCATTAGTAAAACCCTCACTCCAGCGAAAATGTGGTATTCGAAAATCAAATTACTCTTCTAACTCTTGTTTACACTTTACAAAAACTTAAGCATTACTTCAAAGCTCATTCAGTCAAATTCATGACAAACTACCCACTCCAAGAAGTTTTGACCAAAAAAGAAAAATAATGAAGAGTGTAGCAATGGTCAGTCAGTTTGGGAGAACATGATATCAAGTTCAAACAACGACATTCAGAAAAAGGTCAGGTCGTTGCCAATTTTCTCACAGATTTTCTAGTAGAAGATCCCGATTGGGAGGAGCACGATCCTGACCTTACAAAAGAAATTACAAAAGATCTACCCACCAATGCATTTAACGAGCGAGCTGAATGGGTAACAAGGAAAGGGTAAAAGCTTCTTCAAATAGTTTAGCAGGACCCGCAGGGTCAGGAATTGGAATCGTATTGATTACCCCTTTAAACAACAGAATCGACAGAATCGACAGACTCGACCTCATTCTTGAGCTTGGCGTCCTGGAGCTCTTTAGTCTACACAGATTCTCTACTCATCGTCTACCATTATTCTTAACAATACAAGAAGAATGGTAAGATGATTGAGTATGCAGTCCTCATTACTAACAGGATAAGTAGATTTGTACAGGTAACTTTTGACTATCTACCTCGAGGTAAAAATCGGCATACTGATTCTTGGGCTTGTCTAGCCGGGGTCTTGGGTACAGAAACAAGATATCTATAAATTGAAGTGATAACAACCCACAATATTGATCTCCATTCTGTATGCGCAATCAATACTGGGGGCGATGAAGAGGAGGATAACGATTGGCAAAAGCCCTTTAGTACCTATCTTGGCCCCGATAACTAATGTAAATCACCCCTCCCAACAGATCCAAATGAGCGCCGACAGTTGATCGAGAACTCAACGCGTTACACAGTTCAGAATAGTCATTTATATCATCGTTCAGTCATAGGGCCTTACCTTAAGTGCCTCACAAAATGGAAAGTTGATGGAATGCTCAGAGATTTACATGAAGGAACTTGCGGCTCCCATGCCGCTGGTCAATCACTCACTAATAGAGCAATTATATAAGGAGTATTCTGGTCCAGAATGCACAAAAAAGTAGAAGAGTACTCATACAAATGTGACACATGTCAGCGACATAGACAAATGATCCGTACCGCTGCACTCGAACTACATGCCAGGAAGGTGTTCTGGTCATTCAAGCGGAGGGCTCTCAATTTTATCAGGGAGTTTCCTAGCACTCCAGGTAACCGAGGATTCCTACTCATAGTAATAGATTATTTTGCAAAATGGGTGGAAGCAGTTCCACTCTGCTGAACTAGAAAAGAAGAGGTCATCTCTTTTATCTGGAAACACATTATCATACAGTTTGGATGTCCCCACCTAATTCGGATCGATAATGGGTCATAATTTGTAGGAAAAAAAGTTATAGCCTTCTACAATAAACACAACATCATCCACTTACCACCCAATCTCTACTACCCTCGTGATAATGGCCAAACCGAAATTACCAACAAAACCATAGTGGATGGACTCAAGAAAAGGCTTCAAATCACAGAAAAAAAGAAATTGGATATAAGAAATTCCTCATGTCTTATGGGTATATCACACCACTTCACGTTAATCAACCGACTATACTGCCTTTATCGTCGCATATGGCACAAAAGCAGTCATTCTAACAGAATATCACCATCCCATCAGAGATCACGAGCTTACATATGAAAAAAATAAGTTTGAATTGGCTTGCAATATGAATTGAATTAATGAGACTTGGGAACGCGCTATTGCCAACCTAGGTCGATATCACCATATGCTGGCCAGCTCGTACAACAGAAGAGTCCAAAGCCGTGAGTTCCAAATCAATGACCTCATCCTTAAAGAAATCCCACAACACAGAAAAGTAGCACATGTCGAGAAGCTGGCAGAAGATTCGGAAGGTCCATTCCTCATCATCGGTAGAACTGGACTGGGATCATGCTATCTCATGACAGAGCAAGGAGTCTGAATCCCAAATCTATGGAACACTTGGCGACTGAGACGGTATTATCGTTAAGTCCCTGGTTTTTTCATTTCAATATTCTCGTTCTTTCTATTCCAAAAGCGAGATTTCAATCTCAAAATAACATACATTCTATTCTACTCAATGAAAACTCTCAAGTTTTTTCCCATATTACTCTCTACTTATGTAGATTCTACTACATTACATAGATTAAAGCAAAGGTAATACTAACTTTTAATCACCTATCTATACAGATTAAAACAAAGGTAAAACTAGCATTCAATCACCCATTTATACAGATTATAGCAAAGGTAAAACTAGCTTTTAATTACCCATCTCTACAGATTAAAGCAAAGGTAAAACTAGCTTTTAATCGCCCAACTATACAAATCTACGATTAAAACAAATGTAATACTAGTTTTCAATCAAAGATCTCTAACAAATATAAGATAAAGCAAATGTAAAACTAGCTTCTATCTCTTAATATGTCTGTAATACAGATACTTCTATAGATACTTCTATAGAAAAGCAAAGGTAAAACTAACTTTACATCTACAAGCCACTTCTAAGGGTTCTTTTCTGCTGATGAGAGGTCAGCTACGCATTCCTCTATAATAGGAGGATGTTCAACCATAAATCTGGAGCTCGAGCAGTTACAGTAATCCTATTTTCTCTACCAATATAATAGGTCGAGAACTTAGCTTCATTTCCATGGCATTTATACAGTTTTCTCGATCCACATCGGCTTTACAAATGTATCCTCTTCCCGACAGACAATCGTGCAAGGTATCCCTCTCAAACTTAAGTCTTTTCACTTCCTCCACAAAATAGACAATAATAGTCATTATCATATGTAAGCACGTTGCTTCAGGCATAACTGCCTAGGAAAAATACTCTCTCAATCTCTGATAATGCTCTTACAAGTTTTTATATCGTCTGTAATACCACTTCATATGTCTATTTATGCGTGACATAATCTCAATATGCTCCTTTGCCTGCTCTGCTACTTTATCTAACTCTACCTGGCTTGTCGTCCTTAATTCTGCCAACTGAGCACGAAGTTCCTCTATCTCCTTATCTTTGCTTACAACAGAAGACTTCTTTAACAATTCATCTTTCTTCCTTATCAACTGATCCTTACCTCTGACCACCGCCTCTAATGAGCGCGTAATTATGATATTTTTAATATACCCGAACATGTATTTTAGTCGTCCATTATATTTAAATTTGGGTACTTATGCACGTTTGTTTGATTATAGCTATTGGAGATGGATATTTGAAGTCAAGCTCTTAAAGTCAAGTAAAAGTGTCTCCAACAGTTCATAGCACAAAAAGTCAAAGACACAATATATTTGGTCTCAAGATTAAAGAAATATATACAAAAATATTCTTGGAGAATAAGATCAAAGAATATATTGTATCCAAGATCCTTGAAGACTTTTTATATTGAAGATATATGCAAGAGTTTCCATAAAGAAATATCTCTACATCACTTAAGAAAATTATATAAAAGAATATTAGGTAATTAGTAACAATATTAGAAGATATTATTCTGCAAATATATTCTTAAGAATTTAATGTATTGTTTCTAAATTTAGGTTCCTTCTCCTATAAAAGAAACCCTCCCCCTATTATAATTGGGCATCTCATATTAGGGCAAGTTTATAAGAAATAATTGAAGTTTTAGTTTTATTTCAATGTCTTTTCTTCTTTTTGGTTTAATTATTGTTAATGTCTTTTTTAGCTGTTAATACGATGAAGTCCGAGATGAGCGGCTAATCTCCTAGCTAAGGCTAGGATGAGTCCTCTTCATGGATGAGCAATAGTTGATAATAGTTAGGTTCTAATTAGTTTTTTTTTAGTATTTTATAATTGATAAGTTAGTGCATCATATCGAAGGCTTGACCATAGCTTCGATTTGGTGTATGATAACTTTGGATACAAACAAGTGCTATTAACCGTAGACTTGATTTGGAGATCTAAATAAGAGAAAATATTAGAGAACTTACTCAAGCCTAGCCATGGTTGAGTTGATAATTCTCTAAGACACTCTTCACCATCTCATAAAAGCATAACCACTAAATGCTTGACCAAAGATTTAGTGGTTTATTTTACAATATCGTATGTGTCTTAACACAGACATATGATGGGTAGAGATATTAGGCTCTAGTTATATATCGATTAGTACTTTGAAAGGTAGAGGCCAAGTCCGAACCTTTGCTCTCTCCCTCATTAAGTTTTATAATTAGTTTTTATTTATTCTTCTTAGATTTATCTCGCATAAAATCGTCATTCGGCCTAGAAAGTATTTGCTTTCCCAAACCTCCTTGTGGATTCGATCCCATCATCCGTGCTATAATTTGACAACAGTACTTTGAACCGATATTTTATAGAGGACCTAAAATCCTCTTATCAAATGGGGCCATTGCCGGGGAGGCATCATTGGAAACTTTTCTCTCTAATACCAAATTTCTTTTGTTATTATTATTTTTTAATTATTTCTAATACCCTGCTAATGATTTTTAAATTCTTTGTTTCTAATATTTGTTAAAAAGTATAGTGGGCTGGTAATAGCATATAGTATTTCTATTATTATCGTTTTACTTTCTGTTTCTCTAGCTTAGTTTAAAAAAAAATAGTTTCGAGTTTTTGGTGCTATTGTAGTTGTGAAGTCTGCTTCTGAATGTTTCTATAATTTTGATCATCTATACTTCACAGTTGGGAAATATGTTTGCTACAAAAGTTTTAGATAATTCAAAACCCTATCAGAATTGTTATAGATAATATTTATCTTCTTAGTTATTTGTGAGTTACAGCGTTTAAAAAAAACAGTAAAAAGCACTCTCCATAAAGGACGCCGCTGTTTATTCATCACTTGTTTTAAGAATTAGAGAAGCTAAATTCTAGAGAACTTCCTTCTTGAATTTTTTTTCCTTTTTAAATTATCTTTCCAAATTAATATTATTTATTGCTCTCTATCAACCGAGATGAAAGATATACGCATTTGAAAATAAGGACATCATAGACTGCAATAAACTTGGAAATTGAATTAATATTGTTGTCGTAAGTCCACTAATCATTTTTCTCTTATTGTACAGGATAGTCACAAAGTTGGAAACGAGACGAAAAATACGCAAAGCTAAAAGCATCATCAAATCCATCCTTCTTGTGCCCCCTAAGTGAAGGGGAGGCCACAGCTTCACCGGGAAACACTTCCCATAGGTTGGTACCTCCCTAAAGTTGACATCTATAAGGGGTTCATATCCGCTCTGCCCCGGCATCTATAAACATGACATCAAATCCATCCTTCTTGTGCCCCCTAAGTGAAGGGGCACTTCCTTCTTTCACCCCCTAAGTGAAGGGGCGGTCACAGCTTCACTGGGAAACATTTCCCGCAGATTGGTACCTCTCTAAACTTGACATCTATAAGGGGTTCATATCCGCTCCGTCCCAGCACTAGGAACATAAAGTCGTGTGGACTATGCAAATACAGACTGCCCTAATAAAATATTTGTTGTGGTTGGATTGACCTATTGATGTGTTTAAATTTCTTTTCATTCCAACATTAGTAAAGGTAAAAACTAATAGAGACTTGTGGTATTTAATCACCCAAAAAGTTCTCTAACAAGTGGGACCACCCATTAGGGATAAGAAGAAATTTGTATCACACAAAAATTGAACGTCCCGGACCTGAAAATAACTGATAATAAAAATGAGTAGCAAGATTCCTGTGGGATTTCATCACCCAGTGGATAGGTATACCGGACTGGGGTACAAACACGGATTCGCAGGATACGGCTCCAGCCTAGCGCCGTGAAATACTAGTTATAGATTTGCGACGTAACCATTCGGAGTGCTGACGTACAATAAGGCGACTCGCTCGGGCGTGAGGACTAAACATCTACTTTAAGCTGGTACTAACATAATGATGCAGGGGAGTATAAGATCCAAAGCCTTTTGCCATCCTACCCATTTTAAACATAGAAGAATATAGAGGAGACCTAATTATTACTTCTAAAAAATGTTGATGTGCCAGAGTGTAGGTTTTATTGATTGTTTACTGCACCAGGTGCTGAATTTTATTGATTATTAGTTATGCATGATCAACTAGGCACGTAAAGATAAACGTTTTGGAAGTTTACCAGAACCTTTGCCTATTTACGGCCCACCACCTCAGCCAAAGCGGAGTGGGCGAATACTTTTCCCAATTAACACAATAGAGAACTTAGGGCCCCCAATTTTGGAGGAGGGAAATCTATTTAGAGTTGACCCAATTAAGCCTATTGTTGAGCTAGAAGTTAAACCCCCAATCATGGCTGCCGCCAAATCTCTTAGGGACTATTGGACCCCAGTGGTGAATGATATACCTTCGTATATTGTGTTACCAGCCGTCACAACAAATCATTATGAAATTAAGCCTAGTGTGATCCAAATATTACCTACATTTCATGGGCTTGAATCTGAGAGCCTTTATAAGCACGTCCACGAATTTAAGAAAATTTGTGCGCTCTTAAAATATCATCATTTTACTGAGGATTTTGTCCACCTTTGTTTATTCCCATTCTCACAAAAAGATAAGGCGAGTCATTGGCTTGATTCATTAGTACCAGCATCTATCAATTCATGGGACCAAATTGAGACAAAGTTCAAAACTAAATTGTTTTTAATGGGTAAAACCCTTGCCCCTAGAAATACAATTGTTGAATTTTCTCAAAATGAGAGTAAAACATTTTTCGAGGCATGGGAGAGATATAAAGATCTTCTTTCACAATATCCCCATCATGGTTTTGAAAAGTAATATTTAGCCTAGATCTTCTATCGTGGAATGACATCTGAGGATCATTACATGCTAGAATCCATGCATAGTGGCAAATTTTAGGACCTTGAACCCGATAGAGCTTATGTGAAGTTTGAGACATTGGCTGAGAACTCTCAGCAGTGAGATTTTGATC
The DNA here is from genome assembly GCA_014058105.1 of Kingdonia uniflora. NCBI lineage: Eukaryota > Viridiplantae > Streptophyta > Magnoliopsida > Ranunculales > Circaeasteraceae > Kingdonia > Kingdonia uniflora. Next base: position 451,479 of record JACGCM010000076.1, on the reverse strand, counting down.
CACATAGAAATGTTTGTACAAACAAGAAAGGTGGCTTATATGAAGTAAGTAAGGGAACGGCCGTAAAATCCCAATTAAATACTCATACCCAAAAAATCATGGCTATGGCTATGAATCAATCTAAGGGTAGTGTGAACCACGTTCAGCAGCAGGGGTGCACCATTTGTTATGATGTTACCCATGTGACTCAAATGTGTCCCATGTTAAATGAAATGAATGGCAATCAAGAGAAAGTGAATGCTTTGAATAATTCCTAAAAGAGGCCATTTAACCCGTACAAGCCAACTTGGTAGAACCACCCAAACTTTTTGTGGAAGAACAACTAACCCAGTCCTGGTTTTGGAGAGCCAAAGACCTTAGTTCATAATTTTCGTAGGAACCCCAATTCTCAGTCTTATCCTCAAGCATCTCAGCAAACCTTTCTGTCATCAAAACTTTTCTCGCCAACTCTACCTAAACCATTTTTGCAAGACACCTTTGCTCTCTTCATGCAACAATCAATGGAAAGTCAAAAACAATTAATGGAAAGTTAAAAACAAGCATTGTAATTTCAGTAACAAATGATGCAATTCCAACAACAGACTTTGGTGAATCAAAATTATGCATCCCAATCTATCTCTAATTTAGAGACTCATATAGGACAATTGGCAAATGCATTGCATGAGAGACCACCAGGTAAGCTACCTAGCCAGCCTAATTTTAATCCCAAAGGACCACCTGGGTTTGATGTTAGCTTAATCCCAAAACAGCTTAATGTCATTACCATACTTCGTAGTGGTAGAAAAATTGATAACCGAGTTGAAATGCCTAAGGCTGGGCCAAGTGAACAAGTTATAGTAAGCAACCATGAACCTTCCAAGAAATCTAAGGAGTTGCCTACCTTAACTATTTCTGTACCAAAGGCACATATTAAGCCAAAGGTGTCTTATCCACAATGCCTTCTTTCGGCTAATAAAGGGATTCAATTTGATGAGATATTGGATACATTTAAGCAAGTTCATATAAATATTCCAGTACTCGATGCCATCATACTTATCCCTACATATGCCAAATTCCTTAAGGATGCGTGTACTAGGAAAAGGAAAATAAATGTGCACAAGAAAGTCTTCTTGATTGAGACATTAACCCCGCCAAAGCTTCGAGATCCTGGAAGTCCAGCCATCCCTCGTAAAATTGGGGATCACAAAGTAGATAGGGCGTTACTTGACTTAGGTGCTAGGGTGAATGTCTTACCTTACTCGGTCTATCAAGAAATAGGACTTGGAGAACTCGAACCTACCCGAATAACACTTCAATTGGCTGATAGGTCAATACGATACCCATGTGGTATCCTTGAGGATATTCTTATCAAGGTTGATACTCTCATTTTCTCGTGGACTTTGTTCTTTTGGACACTGAAGATGTCACGAATCGTAGCTGTGAGATCCCCGTCATATTGGGCCACCCATTCCTTGCGACTGCTCATGCCATTATTAATTGCTTTAATGGGGTCCTACAATTATCAATAGGCGACATGAAGATCAAACTCAATGTTTTTAACAATAATACTCAAGTCCCTCATTCTAAATCATTTTCTGACGACCCCTTAGATTTATATCTTATAAACTTTGGTGAGGACTTTAATGAAGACACAATCGTTGACGAATTTAGTGATTTACTCGACCCGACTCCTATTTTTAACATATCCAAATAGAGACCTAGACTAGAACCTCTTGAACCATCAACTACTTTACCTATTCCATCCATTGTTAAGCTACCCTAGTTGGACCTCAAGTCATTACCCAATATTCTTAAGTATGCCTTTCTAGGTAATTCTGAAACTCTACCTGTGATAACAGCTTATAATCTAGATGTTGACCAGGAAGGTAGACTATCAATTGTTCATAGAAAACATAAATCATCCATAGGGTAGTCTATATCAGACTTAAAGGGAATTAGCCCAGCCGTGTGCATGCATAGCATCAATCTCGAGGAAGGTGCTAAAAATTCGTGTGAGAAGCAACGGTGTTTGAATCCAACTATAATGGAGGTGGTTAAGACAGAAGTTCTCAAGCTATTAGACTCAGGTATCATATACCCCATTTCGGATAGTAAGTAGGTCAGCCATGTTCAAGTTGTACCCAAGAAATCAGGGAATACTATAGTAAAAATGAGAGTAATGAATTAATCCCTACCGTATGACCACCGGGTGGCGTGTTTGTATTGATTATAGAAAGTTGAACACGGTCACTAGGAAAGATCATTTTCCTCTTCCATTCATTGATCAAATGCTTGAACGATTAGCGGGAAAAGTCATTATTGTTTTCTTGATGGTTATTCTGGATATAATCAGATCCCCATCGCTCTAGAAGATCAGTAGAAAACCACATTGACATGTCTCTATGTAACTTAAACTTATCGACATAAGCCATTTGGTTTGAGCAATGCACCTACTACATTTCAACGTTGTATGATGTGTATTTTCTCTGATATGGTTGATAAATTTATCGAAATCTTCATGGATGATTTTTCAGTGTTTGGTTCCTCTTTGGATGAATGTTTGCACTATTTGGAGCTCGTGCTAGAGTGATGTACACAAACCAATTTGGTGTTAAACTGGGAAAAGTTTCACTTCATGGTAACACAAGGGATAGTTCTTGGGCATATCATCTCCAACAAAAGGATAGAAGTTGATAAGGCCAAAATTGATATTATTTCTTCTTTACCTTCTCCTCGGATGGTTAAGACCATTCGATCATTTCTAGGACATGAGGGGTTTTATCGTCGGTTCATCAAAGATTTTAGCAAAATTTTCTAACCCTTGTGCAATTTACTTGCTAAGTATACTAATTTCTACTTTGATGATGAATGTTCTAGAGATTTTGAGAAGCTCAAACTTCTATTAACTTCCACTCCAATAATCGAACCGCCCAATTCGGATCTTCCATTTGAATTGATGTGCGATGCATCTGACTACGCTGTTGGAGCAGTTTTAGGGCAAAGAGTAGATAAAAAACCTCATGTTATTTACCATACCAGTCGTGCACTCAATGCTGCATAAATGAATTACCCCACCACTGAGAATGAGTTATTAGCCATTGTGTTTACATTAAAAAAAATTTGGTCATATCTTGTTGGGTCAAAAATCATTATCTATACCGATCACGCGACCTTAAAATATTTATTATCCAAAAAGGATACTAAGCCTCGGTTAATCCGATGGATCCTCTTATTACATGAATTTGACATCAAAATTTGAGATAAGAAAGGTGTTGAAAATGTTGTAGCAGATTATTTATCCCGACTTCTGATCGATGGTGGTGAAGATCTCCTCCCTATTTTAGAGATATTTCCTGATGAGCAGCTTATGGCTATTATACAACTACCATGGTATGCCGATATCGTCAATTATCTTGTTACTGAGTGATTACCTGACCACTGGTCTAAGCATGATAAAACCAAATTCTTATACGAGATTAGACGTTTCAGTTGGGTCGATCCCTATCTGTATAAATTTTGTTCTGACCAAGTTATTAGAAGATGCATTCCAAATAATGAGTTCCAGAGCATACTCATGTTTTGCCACACCTATGCCTATGGAGGGCATTTTAGTGCCAAAAAAATGGTTGCCAAAATTCTTCAATCTGATCTTTATTGGCTTAACCTTTTTCGTGATACACAGACCTTTTGTTCTACTTGTGATAGATGTTAGAGGACCGACAATATTTCACACCGCAACATGATACCCCTAAACAACATTCTTATTGTTGAAATTTTTTATGCTTGGGGCATAGATTTAATGGGTACGTTTCCTTTATCTCGCGGAAACCTTTATATACTAGTCGCACTGAACTATGTCTACAAATGGGTCAAAGCAGTAACATGTCCGACAAATGACCATAAGCCTGTGGTAAAATTTATGAAATCAATTTTTAATCATTTTGGCACTTCTCAAGCAGTTATAAGTGATGGTCGAAAGCATTTTTATAATCGTATTTTAAAAATTTATTGAAAAATTATTCCATCACACATAAAGTTGCCACACCTTACCATCCACAAACAAGTTGCCAAGTAGAAGTTTCCAATTGGAAGATTAAAAGAATTTTAGAAAAAGTTGTTAGAACTGATCGTAAAGATTGGTCAGATCATCTTGATGATGCTCTTTGGGCTAATCGAACAGCTTATAAAACACCGATTGGAATGTTACCCTATAAACTTATCTTTTGGAAGGCTTGCCACTTGCTTGCAGAACTAGAACACAAAGCTCTTTGGGCAACAAAGGCCTTTTAACTTTGAGATGGAACAAGCTGGGTCAAGAAAAGGCTTCAACATTTTGAGTTGGATGAACTCCGTCATAAGGCTTATGAAAGTTTAAAAATTTTCAAGGAATGTACCAAATCTTTTTACGATAAATCAATTATTCGTAAAACCTTCGGGCCAAATTAAATGGTATTGCTTTATAACTCCAAGCTTCGTCTATTTGCCGGGAAACTATGATCCCGTTGGTATTGTCCCTATACGGTTAAAACTATTTTTCCTCATGGGGTTATAGAGGTTGAGAATCCTAAGAACAAAAATATTTTTAAGGTCAATGGCCAACGATTAAAACTGTACTTAGAGTCTTACACTTTTGATGAAGAGATAACATTTCTAAATGATCCAGTATATCAGAGCGGATATTGTGTACCCCTATAGTACCATTACAACATCATTTAAGTATGGGGGTATATTAGTTTGGCTGAAGACGGTAAACTTAACGCTTCTTTGGAGGTAACCCATGACACATTCAGCTGAAAATTTTTAGTTTTCCTCTTATATTTATTTTATTGTTCTCAAATATTAGGGGCAATACTTTATTTAAGTTTGATGGTAGGAAGCCATTTCTTTAAATGTTTTTTGAAGAAAAGTAAAATAATGGCACTTTGATAATTTATGATATATTTTTGACGAATTTCCAAATACTTAAACTGATTTTACCTTGACATAAATATTATGGAAAAGCCTAAATTTTGAAATTGTACCAAGTATACACTAGAATATTTTAGAATATCTTAAGCTAGATGTATTATCTTTTTATTAGCGACTAATTCAAGTTAACTTGGCATATTTTGAAAATGTGTACATCACTGTAGTTTTACAATTAATACCTTCAATAGATTTTTGTTCAGTATAAGGTAAATTTAACATTTATGTTAGGAATAGTTTGCTACAAATGAGACAACTGCCTAAGAATAAGTTCATTCCTAAAAAAATAAAATAAGCCAAATGTGCTTTAAAAACTTTCACGCTGCAAGGCTACTCACATGATAAAGAACTGAAAGAGAAAAAATTATCACCAATCTCGAGTTTGACCATGAACTATGTGAAAGGAGCACAAAAAATGTTCTATGTGAGAATCCTGGGTCTAGGTCATGATGGGGCACCCCACCCTAGCAACCTTAGCAAACTGGCAGGGATTGTCGACTGAAAAATCCTTATTAGAAAGGCTTCACTAAAAAGCAAAGTACTCAAAATAAATAGCTTGCAAAAGAAACGAAAAAAATGAAGTAAAATTCTAGGAAAATGAATTGACTAAAGAACTTGTCGAACTGACCGTTGAATTTATTCGAGTAAGAACTAGACTACCAAAAATTAACTAAATTATTCTATACAGCATATTAGGCGATAAAACTATTTTTACTGTATACTCAAATATAGCTAAAGCAAAATACTTGAATCTCTTTCTAATCTTGTGATAGTACCTCTAGTTTCGGATTAGCTTAATATATTCATTGATATACTTGGGAGAATAGTAGGTTTAATGATTTCCCATTGATGTATTTTTGTCACAACTAAGTAAGAATAAGTTCATAGGAAATGAGTCATGTGTATTTAGAATTTTTAAAAATGTCATTATCGACTTTTGTCGGCATAATGGCCAAATTCCGCAGCTCGATATGATTAGGAATTAGCTATCACATCAATGAACCTGTAACAATATTCTAATACAAAGTAAGAATTTGAAACAAGTGTTTTTAGCATGGAAAACCTCTGAACAGGTAAAATACAATGACCTCGTATGGAAATTTTTTGTGAAGTATTTTTATAGCTTGGAGTGAATATCTTTATTTCATGTGATCTCTAGGATATAGAAATGCTTTTGATCTCGTAAATAAGAAGTTTTTGAGCAATTTTTTTGGTCCATGTCTCTTTTGGAACTTTTCTCTTATATAGGCTTCTCCACAGCTCTTCATCGTGCTTGAACATATTTTCCAAATAATGTGGTTAGTGGCAGTTGACTGAATAAATGATGAGTTTGTGGATGGCAGGTGTCTTTGACTGGATAACGTTTTCCAGGTTTAGCTCGACCCATGTTCTTGAGTAGTTCATGCGGCTGGTTGGAATGTTGACTGGAGTGTTAAGTGTTAAAAAATGCGTGAGCCTGAGATGGAAGTAAATTGAACTGCGTGAGCTCAATTATGAGTAAGTTCAAGGGATAAGTCCCTGTAATCGCCCCCTGGTAACCGAAGTCACGAGTAGCTTTGGTTGAGAAAGAATGTGTTAAAAATTTGAAATTCGAAACAGAGCAATGATGACGTTTAACTGGGTGGAAGTTACGTGATATTGGGAAGTGATGGGTATTAAATGATGATGTAGAATTATGTGACAGTTGCGTTTGAATAGTCACGTCCCTAAAGATTGATGACGGTTGGGAAAATGTACATGCACAATAAATTTAGGGTTATATAAAGAGTACCTGTAGCAAATCTTTGGAACATTTCCTGTATGCGTAACATTTTATGATATGGTAAAAACACGAAGTATGGTCCTTGAAGAGAGGATTGCGTCTGAAACGCAGAGGTTAAAGTTGAAATACTTTGGTGACTATTCTTTGGAAATGGCGATCCCCACCCCTATTCCTCTGATGTATCAAGGCTTGTCGGGAGAGGAAGCGGTTGAAGCTGAGGAAGATTTCTACTATAAGTGGAGATTTTATGTCTTCGTCTTGACAGGCGAGGAACATTGGGCCTGTCTCTGCACCATTGTAGAAGATAGGGTTAGGGCCTCATATGCAGGGAAAGGTATATCTGCGGGGAAGATATGTTGATTTCTTGTGTTGGCCCAGATTCTAAGGTTGGCCCTCTTCATCTCTACCAACTCTTTGGTGGTGGTGGTTATAGAAGAGGTGGTGATGACAGTGGAGGAGGAAAACAAGATGTGGGAGTATGTTGATGCATTTCCATTGTGTTTTGGCGCTCATAAGACCTTCATCTTATTTTGTGGGGGCCAACATTGAATCTACTGCTTGCATAGTTTTCACTTGGAGTTGGACTGGGCTTCAACCGAGTCGTGTGAGGAAAGATCATTGCTAGTTCTAATGTCTTCTTTACATCAGGGTGAAGAATCACTGAATTTAAGAAGAACTGGAAGGCATGATGCCTCTGCATGCCTAAATGACCTGTAACTTTGAACAAACAGGAAGAAACTTGTTATTTGTAAGTACCTGGAGTTTGGTGCTGATCGAATAATAGTTCATTGTATTCTTGAGATCAATATTTTGAAAAAATCGTTATCTGTAAATCGTATGTAATATCTTTTAAATGAATAAAAGTTAATATTTATTAAACTCCGTATAGAAAAATTTCTTTGAATTGAACTGAATTGTGTTGGGTATATGTTGATTAACTGCTGATAATTGATGAAACAACGCTGTAATGTTGCTCAAACTGAGGTGAATATGTGTTGACAATGTCGTGTTGACAATGTCGTGTTGATATAAATGATTTATGTGTAACAGGTGAGGAATAGAATTTCTAGGAACAAGTCAATAGGGATACTACTCGTGGCAGCGTAAGGTTGAGTGTAGTAACTAATGTGTGTACTAGTGAGGGGATAAGTTCAAATAATTTATTCTAAGATTTTGGGTTTCTGTTATGAGATACAAGATAAAAATCACGTATTTTGAGGAGAAAGTGAGTGAGAAAAGAATAAATACGAGTAGGATGAAAGAAAAATGGAGGAGAGATTAGGATTGTATGGCTCTCTTTCTCCTCTCCTTATCCTTCTCCTTCCCCCATGTTTTTTCCTAGCAAGATAAAACCCTAATCACATTTTCTACAGCCTCTCCTCTCTACCCCTTTCTTCATACCAGGCTCCCCAACCCAGATCCACAATAACCTAATCTCTGACCGGCAGACTTTAACATCAAATACCTCCTCTTTTTTCAATAACATCACCTATTTTTTCTCCCCCGGCTGCAGGCCTTCATCACTCCTCTTTATCACATCTCCCCATAGATCCATGGAGAACAAAGACATCGAGAAAAATACCCACCCGAAGGCCGAAGTAAGCGAACTAACCAAAAAACTCCGAGGCTGCTCAACACACGACCTGTTTCCTATCCTGTTGTTAGATACACTAAAATGGGAAGGGCTTAAAAGGCGTTGGAAATTTGCACTCGCTTTAAAATCTATTTCCTCTTGCGTTGAAGAACAAGCTATCCTCGATGGTGTGACTAGAGAATGCGCCAAAATCATCCCACATATCCCTCCCATTTCCTACGAGAAAGACTCAAGAACCTTCATAGCAAACTTTGATAACCTGGATGACTTTAGAACGATAATACAAACTCCACCTATCAACGTGTACGGTTACTCCATGTCACAACAATTAGCTGACCCATTACTATACCAATCAGAGTTGGTATTTCCCCGTTACCTATGCTGGGTACAACTCTTCGGTCTACCGTGCTACCTCTGGGAAAAAAACATGCTCGAGGTCTTAGGGAACAAAATCGGAGAGTTCGTCAGAGACGACTTTGAAATAAAGAAAGGTTTCTCCTCAAAGACAAGCTTCATTCGAATCCTTGTAAGGCGACTTTGAAATAAAGAAAGGTTGCTCCTCAAAGACAAGCTTCATTCAAATCCTTGTAAACCTTATTACCAACAAACCACTGGTGTTGTCGATCCCCGTCTCAATACCTTCAAAATACGGAAATGCGATGATCACAGTAAAATACGAGAGACTAAAAGGATTTTATCCATATCGTGGAATCCTAACTCACTCCCTTGATACTTGCAAAAGATATGAAAGCATTATTCATGAGCGCAGACGCCTCAATATCTCGACACCATTCCAGTTCCCTTTTGGTGAGCACATTCAAGTTAACCCGGCCAATAGAACCCACTCATCCCCTTTTAAACAGTACTACAATGATACAACACAATACTGTCATCATCAACACTCCCCACAACATACTAACCACAATCTAACCAACCATACCTCGAATGCTACGAGAGACACAGTGGGAGAGATCATCCTTGGTGCTGTTAACAGACTCAACTCGTGGAACGCACAGTTCTTCAAAGGAACGCAACCGGAATCCAACCATGCAGTCGGCCATGCAGGCGGACCCACACACCTAAGCAAAAAGAAGGCCTCCTCAGGGATTTTACTAACCTCAAAATGCGAGTGACAAACTGTAGACAGAGAGACACAACTGCTCCAAAGCCTAGCACATCAATCACCAGATTTTAGCTCTTCTCGGGCGCCTCAAAATCCGTCCCACTCCAAGATCTTTTGGGAGGCAATTTTGGTGGAGTAGGGACCACCAAAAATCTAATAAAATATTTTACGGAAGCTTCCAACGGTCAACTAAAAATCCTCACCGAAAAGACCACAAGAGGGACCCAACAAAATTTAAATACTTTCTTCCCCCTATCTGTTGATGTTCCAGCACGAAAAAAGATCCAGTTCTTCCCAGACATAGGGGGCCCACCACCTGTCAAACAATTAATTCATCCTAGGGCTGTTCGCGGGTCGAGTCGGGCCGGGTTCAGCCATATTTGAACCCGAACCCTGGCTGGTCGGGTTAACCACATTTGAACCCAAACCCAAACCGACTATGCACAGAACCCGAACCCAAACCGAAACGAATTGATCGGGTCGGGCCGGGTTCTGAACTTCATTTTTTTTAGGCGATTTTGTTGCTGCAGCAAGTTAGAAGAGCTCCACCACTAAGGGGCATTTATGTCCTTCTCTTCCAAGTTAAATCTTGTTCGTTGAATACTTTAAGTTCTATGGCTTAGATTTGTTTTTGTTGAATGCTTTAAGTTGAATACTTTAAGTTCCTCTAAAGTAGCATTTAATACATAACTGTAGGCTACATCATCAGCTAAAACCCCATTAATCATTCACAAAGAAAACTCAAATCTAATGTCAATCTAAATCATTTAATACATAACAGTAGGCTGGTCGGGTTAAACCACATTTAATACATAATTGTAATCTATCATTTCTTACTCCTACAGATCTGAATCAGAAGATAGAGAGAGAGCCGACAGATCCGAATCAGAAGCAGGGCTATCTACTATAGATGGAACCCTAAGGAACCAACAGATCTAAACCGACAGATCACATGCCCCATTTGAAGAACCCTAAGTTTCAAACCTACAAATCTAACATCAGCGATCTCTCAAGTCTGAAAAAGAGAGGATTTTATTGGGGTATCATCATGTGTTTATGGTAGGGATTTTATTGGAGAGGAGTTACTCTTGCCGTTTGTTGAGATGTGGAGAACAGCATCAAATCATTTTCATTTGATTTCTTCGTCATCTTCGTCGTACAATTCGGTTTGGGGTATGGTTTGTTGTTGCTTGAATTACAGGTCTGTTTAGTTGTTGGTTTCTTTAGAGAGATTGAGGAGTAGATCCATGGAAGGAGGAGGGAGAAGTGAGAGAGAGGGGTCAGCTAGAGTTGTGAAGGAATCAAGGCTTGTTGTTGTGGCTGAGGTAATTTGAGGGAGGTTTCTAGAGAGAGAGAGAGAGAGGGGGGAGGAGATTGAGGGAAGAGAGAGGCTGTTGGCTAGGGTAAGACTTATAACTGTAAACAAAAATTTAGTATTTATAGAGTCGGTTCGGGTCAGGTCTAACCTGTTGGCCAAATGTGAAAATCGAACCCGAACCGATAGCAACCGGGTTTTTAAATCTTGAACCGAAACCGACCCGATTTTTTTTAAAACCGGACCGAACCGGCCGGTTCGGCTCGGTCCGGGTCAGTTTCTCGGGTTTCGGGTTTCGATGTACAACCCTAATTCTACCTGCCACGTCATCGGGCAACAAAAAAAATAGTTGGAACTGCTTGAGTAGGGGCCGCCCAGTTTCTATCACGGGTTTGGGCCTGATCGAACTTCAGTCCATGGACACCAAAACAGGGTTGGCAATCCCACGACCTCTTTTGAGCGGGTTTTAGAGTTCAAAAAATTTTTCTCCAAAAAAAATATTACTCAACAGCCAAACGAAAAAAAATGGCCTGCTGGGCCAAAGAAACACCAACTGCCAGCCAATACACATTTCTGCTTTCCGGTCGGAATAGCATCGCCCGACAGCAAGACCAGCCGGGTGAACGAATCGGTTTCGGATAAACAACCACTGGAAGTCGGGTACTCCTCGGAAGACAGTGAAGGATGGCACCCGTATAGTAGAGAACTATTCAGATCCGACTCCGGACAAGAGAGCGGAAATTATAGTTCCTCTTCCTTCGACCGGCTCCTGCAACTTCTCCTCGGCTCCGGTAACACAAAGGAAGGTACGGGGGAGTCGAGTTCCCCTGCAAAGGTGCGAATAATTTCCAAAAATCTAGATTCAACTTATTTCCCTTATTTTTATGATCATGATTCTAACTTGTCATACACGTTAATACACCTAAATGAGCACGAAACAAAACTATCAGGGAGATTTAGACCTCCGGTCACCGGGCACACGACGCCCTCTTCAACAAAGGAGAGGGATGATAGTAGTTTTACACACAAGACACCACTTGTTTCCCCAAACGACACACCTTTAGAACGGCCACTTGATCGTCACCGGGGAAAACATACTAAAAACCCAACTCATTTTAAACAGAGTCAACTCAAATTTTATCCGGCAAGGGTTTGGAGGGGGCCAAACGATCTAGCACCAAAGTCACTCGTGCCATATTCTCGACCAAACTCTCGATAGCCAGAAACACTTTTTGCAAACAATACAAATCTATCTGTACTAACCTACTAGGAAAAAAAATGAGGATGCATCACGTCCTACGGTTGTTCCCCCCCAAAAAAAAACCTCACTCAGAGAGACGCACACTATGAATCTAAATACTCGAAAGCGGGACCGATACCGTCCCTCGGTTACAAATGTTAATTATTTCCTGGAACTGTAGGGGGAGTGGAAAGGTGTCCACCCTGCGTGAGCTTCTAGCTCACCAAAAAAAGTTTAAAACAAACATTATTTTCCTCTCTGAAGCAAAGGCTACCAGACCTGAAGGCCTGAGAAAACTTGACTCTCTGGGGTTTAGCCTATCCCACTCTGTTTATGCCTCCGCTGGACATGGGGGAGGTCTATGGCTGGCCTGGAACAACCACATAAACCTCACTATACTCTCATCCTCACCAAATGGCATTGACGCGCTCATCCACTCCCAATCCATCACTAGTACAGGGGGACACGCAAGAGGACCATTGGATGTGTTCAATTACGTACGGGCCTCCGGCCGCGCAGTATAGTTGGAACTACTGGAACGTTATTGGCCAACTGGCCCAAAATATCCATATCCCCTGGATTATACTTGGAGACCTCAACAACATTATTTGCAAAGAGGATAAGTTGGGGAGCATTCCTTTTGACTACTCTGCCCCTAGCCCCCTCGATAATTTTATTTTCAACGCTGCTGTGATTAACCTGGGTTTCTTCGGCGTGCCTTTTACCTGGTCCAGCAAACATGCTGGAAGGGATCTGGTCAAGCAACGCCTTGATAGAGGCCTCGCAAATGCATCCTGGTACACAAAATTCCCTGACGCCAACATTCAAAATCTACCTATTAAAGGCTATGACCATGGACCTATCCTGCTTAATACTTTGCCTAAACCTTACAACCTTCCAAAACAATTCCACTTCTAATCTCTCTGGATAAAGTATCCTGACTGGAGAAATGTCGTTTCCTTGGCTTGGAATAAAAACCAAGAGGGCACCCGTCCCCTGCGCCTATGCAAAAAGCTTAGACATACCAAAAAGGAGCTTACAACGTGGAATAAAGCTGATTTCAATTACACCCCCAGTAGAATTCAAATGCTTAAGAATAAAATCCTCGACCTCCAAAAGGCAGCTCCTGCAGATCAAAACATCAATCTTGAGATCGAGCTTCAGAAGGAGCTAAATAACACCCTGACCCAAGAAGAGACTCTCTGGCGAGATAAATCCAGAGAAACCTGGCTTCGCGAAGGCACCTGGGCTCACAACCATGAGGATATTGGGAATGTTTTCATTAATTTCTACAAGGAGCTGTTCTCTCCCTCTCTCCCCACTCTAAAGATCCAAGACCTAAACATCATGGACAAAGTGATCACGGACAAAGAAAACTCCCAACTCATAAAATACCCCTCCATTGAAGAGGTCAAGGAGGCCCTTTTCTCTATGAACCCCCAAAAATCCCCGGGACCTAACGGCTTTACCCCCCTTTCTATCAAAAATCTTGGGATATCTTCAAAGACGATCTCTTCCAAGCTACTCTTGCCTTCATCCAGTCTGGTAATATACTGCCTGAGTATAATCATACCAATATTACTCTCATCGCCAAGACCAACCAACCTGACAGACCGGGGCATTACTGTCCTATCAGCCTCTGCAATGTAAAACTCAAGATCATCACAAAAAATATGGCTAACCGCCTCAAGCCCCTTCTAAACAAGATCATATCTCCTACCCAAAACGCTTTCATCCCAGGACGGTAAATCTTTGATAACATTATCCTGGCCTAAGAAATCATCACCTCTCTGAAGAAGAAAAAATGGTCAATTGGCACTATGGCCATCAAACTTGACCTTAGAAAAGCTTTCGATAGAGTCGAATGGGGTTCCCTTGGAGATACCCTCAAAGGTATGGGGTTCACTGATAAATGGTGTCAATGGACTCACCAATACATTTAGACCACATCACTTTCTTTCAATTTAGATGGTGTGCCTTATGGTTTCCTGAGGCCTGGTCGTGGCATCCGGCAGGGCGATCTCCTTTCTCCAGCCCTGTTCCTTATCTGCTCGGAAGTCCTCTCGCAAATCCTCCTCCGAGCGGAGCTAAACAAGGAGATTCATGGCATTAGAACCGCCAAAGGGTGCACCCCTATATCTCACCTTCATTTTGCGGAAAGAAGCTGGCGCCCTTCAAGACGCCCTGAATACCTTCAAAAATGTTTCTAGACAGGATATTAACCTTGATAAATCTTGTATTCTTTTAAGAAAAAATAGCCCTTGCAGACATCACAAAATAATTCAAGTTATTCTCCATATCAAAAAAGATACGGTGGGGTAAAAATATCTGGGAGCTCCGCTCATTTTTGATAGATCCAAAAGGCAAAATTTTCAAGATATCATGACCTGTGTATCCCACCGCCTTGAAGGATGGAAAGCCAGACAATTATCCCAAGCTGGCAGACTCACCCTTATCAAAGTTGTTAACTCAGCAATACCCTCTTTCCTTATGTCAATTTTCCCCCTCCCCATAAAGACTTACAAAATGCTGGACTCCATGAATGGCAGATTCCTTTGGGGTAACAACTGCAATGGTTCGGCTAAGACCCACCTCATCAGCTGGAAGAAGAAGTGCCAAAAAACCAGATGTGGAGGTTTGGGCATCAGAACAGCCTTAAATCACAATCAGGCCATGTTGGCAAAACTGTTTTGGAGAGTCATGAAGGAGCCTGAAAAACTCTAGACCCACAACTTAAAGCAAAAGTATGCGCCAAAAGAGTCTCCTATGATCACGATTGCCGAGCCTTCTAGCAGTTGGATCTGGAAAGGGATCCTCAAAGCCCGTAACCGTATTTGGATGGACCTCATTTGGTACATTGGAGACGGAAAACAGGTTGACTTCTGGCTCGAACCTTGGATCCCGGGTATTCCTTATAGTAGGCCCTCGGGACCTGTACTAAAGCACAAAGATATTTCCAAGGTGGCTGAATTAATTTATCATGACAACCGTACGTGGAACCTCACTTTGATCAAATCCCTCTTCCACCAAGACATTGCCGAGCTCATCTTGGTGATTCCCCTTAGCATCCACCCGACCTATGACATTTTAAGATGGAGAAAAGAAAAAAAATGGGATCCTCACCGTCAAATCAGACTACCATGCCTCCATGACGGAGCCCACCAAGGACCCCCCCTGGCAATGCCAGTCATTACCCTGACAGTAACTGTTGGAAGCATATTTGGAAACTCAAGATTCCCTTTTGCTTACAACTTTTCATGTGGAAAGCCCTCCATAATGGCATCCCCTCAAAGCTCAGGCTTTGGCATGGAAAGGATAATTGGGATACCACCTGTCTCAGGTACGGCGAGGAAGAAGAATCAACCACCCACGCCCTATTTTTTTGTAAGAACATCAAGGATTACTAGACCTTATCGGCCCTCCATACTGACCTCATCACGCATCCTTACTCCGACTCGGTGGGAAATATGCTAAACACCCTCACCTTTCAGCACGAAAATGATTTTGATACCACCACCCTTTGGAGCATGATAGGAACCATTATGCATGTTATCTGGATGGACAAGAATGCACTTATATTTAACAATGTAAAACCTTACCCGCAGAAAGCCATCACTCTTTCTAGGAGCTACATCGCAAAAAAGCACCCCCACTCCAATGCCCTCATCACACATCCAGGAATACTTGGCCTGTTGTGCCAGAGGGGTGGTACATTATCACCGTGGATGCCGCCTGGAGTAACCGAACCAACTTGGGAGGAACAAGATTTACTATTAAAAACTCTCACTCTATTTTGATTTGTACAGGATATGATTCAGCAAAAACGGAGGACTCGAAAGAGGCAGAAGCAATTGCAGTGATCTGAGGGATATAGGCGGCACACCGGATTGGACTCGAGCACATCCTTCTCCTGACAGACTGTCGATGCCTTGTTAGAGCTTTTGAGATGAGCTCCGATGACCTTTCTTGGGGAGCCTTGACTCTCGCACCGGACATGCTCGCTGCCTCTACCAGTTTTGATACTTTTTGTTTTTCTTTTATCCCTAGATCCAGTAACCTTGAGGCTCATGTTTTAGTTAGGAGGGGAGCCACCTCACCCACTATTTTTTGCTGTCAGCCGTTGGAGGCTTCAAACCTTTTAAACACTGTATCATCTTTTGGTACCATTTAGGCCTTTATGTATATCTAGTTTGCCTAAAAAAAAGGATGGTATGGCTCAATCTCAGAGGATTTTTCTTGCCGCAGAAGGACGATCAATTATAGAGGTTGCTCAAGTACGTGAGTGGATCTTTGAGTTCGTTTGATTATAATGCCGAACTACTGGGGATGGAATGTGAGCTCAAAGGTTGGATGTAAGGAGACCTCGTGAGTATGCTCATTATTTTGAGGAGGTATGCTTCTGTAAATTAGTAAGGGATTTAGTAGATCGAGAGAAGTTGGCTGGTTTGAATTCTAAAGTTGAGATCAAATTTGAAGATCTGAGGATTGATGAATAATGTGATTAGATGATTTTTGTTTAAGTTACCAAGGTTGTGATTGATGTTGTGTAAAGTGTATCTTATGAATAATATAATTGTTTTGAATGTAACAGAAATAATATAAGTCAATCGGATTCTCTATAGGGGCGAATCTATTTTGAGACTATTTTAGCAAACATTTTGAATAATTTTGAACATGTGTACAGTGTAGAAAATGATGTCAATCACTAGTTTTATTTTGTATGCAAAAGGAAATATAACTCTAACATTGTACATAGTGAGTGATCATGAGTGTAGGGAGGTCAGGAAAAGATATGGAAATATGGAGAAAAAATATGTTAAAAAATAAGGGGAGTTGCAATGATGGAAATGTTATTTTATCGAAAAGGTACAAGGCGTCTAACATGGAGAGTGGAAATGATGCCTCGGTTCTGGAATCGAAGACGGTTCGTGCATGGAGCAATAAATGCCAGCCGCATGAGATAGAAAGGATAAATAGTCTTCTTCATCTCCAAACAAACAAAGGTGATAAAGAGTTATCCGAAGGTGATAAACGGTTGAAGAGGGCAATAGATTTTGGATCTCATAGGTGGCAATACAGCAGTGTTGTGAGGGGAAAGCTTGACTCTACTGCCGATTCTCATTCGGATACTGAAGGTTAGTAGAGATGTATGCGATATATGTTGATGTACGTATATATATATATATATGTTAAAGATATATGTTATATGTAAACGGTTGATCGAAGATATATGTTAAATAAATATATATATATATATATATACCTTAACCTGTATGCAGGTCGAGCGTGAGAGACACTTGTATAGGTCAAAAACGTGCCTATATAATCTGATTTTAGGATGGTTTGTTCGTCTGTTAATGAGGTATTGACCTCTTGTCCAACGAATGAGTCTGATAATGATGGGGAAGTAAGATTGGAACAATTCCCTTGTTTCCCTGGTTAATTGGTATCTTATCCTCCGGGTTCGGATGCCTTAAGAGAGTTTTGTAAAGACAAGGCGGATGTAGGAGGGAAGTGGGGCAATTGTGTAGAGTTTGTCGATAGGCAGTTTAGGGGTTGTATGGTAGCGGAGGGGGAAGAGTATTTTTATCTACTGGTAGATTTGGAAGTAGAAAAAGGAGATAGGGGTATAGATGAATCGATCTCGATAAAATATTTTGATGGGGATGTCCGGAGTAATCTCTCGGAAGGTTTTCTGTGTTACCTATCTCATGTGAGGGAAATTTTTTGTTGTGTCCAATGTCTTCTTTATATCTGGGTGAAAAATTACTGAATTAAAAAGAATTGGAAGACATGATTCCTCTGCCTTCCTGAATGACCTGTGCCTTTTAACAAACATGAAAAACTTTCTATCTGTAAAGTACCTGGAGTTCGGTACTGGATGGATAACATTCTGTTGTATTCCTGAGGTCGATATGGTAAAAAACTTGTTATCTGTAAATCGCATATAAATTTTTTTGACATGAATAAAAGTTGATATTCAATAAACTGTATATAGACAAATGTTTAGAATCGAACTAAATTGTATTGGGTATTGGGGTAAATAACTGGTTATAAGTGATGTAGCAACGTTTAAATGCTGCTCGAACTGAAATGAATACGTGCTGACAATTGTAGAGGTCGAGGAAAGGGCCAGGCTGGCGGTTCTCTAAGGAGAGGAAGACACGAGCAAGATGGTAAATTTTTATCAGAAAAGAAATGCTTAATATACTTCGGGCTTATCGCTAAGATCGATGTAATTTTTGTAGGTTGCTTGTTTTATAAAGGGGATTTGGCTCGGTATAGAGGAAGAGAAAAATGAGCTGAAGAAGGTCAATGTCGAGCTAGAAAAAGAATTAGCTCAATCCAGGGCTAACGTTTTAAAGGAAGTCAAGCAGCTGAAGGCTTCTCATGTCGTGGCGATTGGTCAGCTTGGACGTGGAGCTAAAGGCATATCTTGACGAGATAGTTGAGGAGCGTGACAGACTAGGGCGTCATTTGATGCTGAAAGGCTATTCTGTGGAGGAGGTGGATGCCATTTAGGCGGACACCTATATTGAGGAAGAAGATGAGGAGGAAGCAGAAGTGGTGGGGATCGTGGACGGTCTGGATGGTGCTTCCCGCCAGACAGTGCTCAATAATCAAAGAGATGATGTCGAGCTCCCAAAAGGTGGTAGTGAGAAGGCGGGGTAGACATATATGCTTGTATAAATATTTGTAAGTAGTTTGAACTGTGTGTGGGGAAGAAACTTTTATAGATTGACTTTGATTTATAAACCTTTTGTAGGCAGTTAGAGAGATAAGTCTCAGAATAGACGATCTAAGGTCTGGACTTGCCAAGGAAAGAACAACCTCTAAAGCCTTGCTGTCTGTGCAAGCGGAGCTGCAGGTTAGATCGGAATAGGTCTTTTGACTTACATGTTATTCTAATGTTAAGCTATCAACTTAATAGGATATAAATGCATGGTAAAAATACAACGCAATTAATATAGAGTAGTATATCAAAAGTATGTACCTTGTACACCGAAAGAAGGCTCATGAATCGTTTATCTGATAATGAACTCCAAACTTTTAGTCTTAAAGTATTGAAAGCAGCTGTTTAGAAATCACAAAGTCTCTTTAGAAACGTAGTATGTATATATTCAAAGGCTTTCCTGAATCGAACTAAAACTTGTAATATTTCCTAGGTCGAATTAGATTTATCTCGCTCACGTGAGGATGACGTAATCATGTGTAATCGGGAATTGGCAGAGCAGTTCAATAGGATGAAAGAGGCAAACGAGAATAGAGAAGATCAATACGTAAAGGCACATTTTAGACTTGTGGAGTTGACCCAGGCCATTTCTGACCTGACTCTTTAGGTCGAAGTGAAAAATTCTGAGATAAAAAAGGGATTAAAAGAGCTAGCTGAGGTAACAGAACGTGCCGAGAAGCTTCAACGTCAAGTTAACGCGTTGACTATGAAGGGTAAGCAGGCCGACACGATTCAATACTGTATTCAGGCGTTGGAACAATCGGAGGAACGATTTCAATCTGATCTCCAAAACTGTAAGAACGAGCTGGAGCGAATGAGACAGTAATTAATCAAAAAGGACGACGAGCTGAGGGTTGCTTGAGAAAATCTTTCAGCTTCGGATGCCGTAGCTTAACATTTGCAAATAGCCCTACCCGCCATGGACATGGAATTTCGGGAAATGCAACGAAGGTGTAACGATTTAAACGAGAGGGTTGCACGACTTAAGGCCGAACTGGCACAAGCCATTGCGCGTGCCATGAAAGCCAAGGCTAGAGAGCGCTCAGGGAGAAGTAGAACTGAGGTTAAGACTCCTTTAGCTCAAGGGGATGTAGTTAGTCTCTCAGGTCAAATTAGAAAGCTAGAGAGTGACGTATCTCGTGTTCAGGGGCATGTTCAGAAGGGAAATGCGAATTTGAGAGAATGCCAACATAAGTTGGATGTTGTTCTTATCAGGGAAATTTTTTTGGAAGGGGAGATCAAAGCGAAGGAATCGCTTGTAAGGAGGAAAGGAGAATTATTGAAAGATATATCAGCTAGGGAAGAGTTGAACGCAGAAATTGGGAGACTTCGTGCTCGGGTAGTAGACTTAGAAGCCATGAACCTTGTTGAATCAGTGAAGTATATTGCAAAGTTGGAAGAAAATGAAATCTACCATGCTAAGGTTGATACGGAAATGACTAAACTGAAGAGTGACTACGCTAGACTAGAGTCACGCATCGAGATGTTGAGAGTGAGATTTGTAACAATGGTCATACCTGATATATCACAATCTGACCTGTTAAAGGTGATTGTTACAAATTTTGTAGAGGAAGTAAAAAGACTTGAGTTAGAACGGGATAACGTATTCAAAACTCTGTTGGATAAGGGATGCTTTTGTGGTGCTATGATAGATCGAGGGAACCATCTGGGCATCATGGAGACTCAACTAGGCCCTCGTACTACTGAATTGATAGATTCAGGTAGAGCTGCTGTGACCCGCAAACTGAAAGTTCGACCTCTTGAGTTAGGGGGAAGTACTGCTGACTCTCTATCAGCAGAAAAGAAACCCTTGTAATATGAATTTGACCTGAAAATAAATAGTATATGTCACAGACACGTTGAAAATAGATGAAAGCTAGTATGACCATTTCCTTATCTTGTGTCTGGTGGGGTCTTTGATATAAAATAAATTTTTTACATTCGTTTTAATCGCAGAAATAGGTTGAGTTAAACCAAGTTGAAATTTGAGTTGAATTATAGAAATGTCGCAGACATATTGAAAGAGATGAAAGCTAGTATGAACTTTACCTTATCTTATGCCTGGTTGAGTCTTTGATGTTAAACAAACTTCTACACTTGCCACAATCGCACAAAAGTAAAGATTCAGCTAAACCGTTATCCTTGATCAAGCCGATAGAAATGATCCAAAATAGTTGAAAAAGATGAAGACTAGTATTACCTTTGTCTAATCTCTTGTTTGGAAGAGTCTTTGATATGAAATAAGTTTTTACACTTGCTACAATCGTGGAGATGCAATGATTCAGCTAAACCAAGTATTATCCTTGATCCAACCGGTAGAAATGATCCAAAGAAGTTGAAAAAGATGAAGACTAGTATTACCTTTGTCTTATCTCTTGTTTGGCAGAGTTTTTGATATAAAACAAGTTTTTACACTTGCTACAATCGCAGAGATGTAATGATTCAGCTAAACCAAGTGTTATTCTTGATCCAGCTGGTTAAAATGATCCAAACAAGTTGAAAAAACGAAGACTAGTATTACCTTTGCCTTATCTCTTGTTTGGCAGAGTCTTTGATATTAAACAAGTTTTTACACTTGCTACAATCGCAGAGATGTAAAGATTTAGCTAAACCAAGTGTTATTCTTGATCCAGCCGATAGAAATGATCCAAACAAGTTGAAAAAGATGAAGACTAGTATTACCTTTATCTTATCTCTTGTTTGGCAATATTTGATATGAAACAAGTTTTTACACTTGCTATAATCGAAGAGATGTAGTAAAAGAAGCCAAATCAGGTGATATTCTTGATCTAACTTGGATAAGATTGATTGCAAGCTAGTATTATCTATGCTTTACTCTGTAAAATGTGGATGAATGTTCGTGAAGAAAATGACATTGTTCCAAAAAAAAAAATCATTGATAAGTTCAAAATTTACATTCGATGGAGATTAGAATCTCACTTTTGGAATTGAAAAACAAATAAATGATTAATGGAAATGGAGTAGTAAGACGCCTAACGATAGTACCGCTTCAGTTGCCTAGTGTTCTAAAGATTTGAAATGGGGATTCCCTCTTCTGCCATGAGATAGTATGATCCCAGGCCTGAGAGACCTGTGATAATGAATGGACCCTCCCAATTATCGACTAATTTTCCTGCATGAGGCACTTTGCGATGTTGAGAAATTTCTCTGAGGATGAGATTTTTGATTTTCAAGGTACGACTCCTGACTCGGATATTATACAATCTGGCAAGCATATTATGATAACGACCTAGGTTAGCGATAGCACGTTCCCTGGTCGCATCTATCATATTGAGGTTGTAAGCCAATTCAAACTCATTTTCCTCGTCAGTCAGCTCATGATCGTGAACTGGATGATGATATTCATAAGGAATAGCAGCCTAAGTGCCATAAGCAAGGGGGAATGAGGTACACCCATTGGATTGTCGGGGAGTAGTTTGATACGCCCACACGACGTAAGGTAGTTCACGAACCCAATTCCCTTTTTTATGTGAGTGAAGCCATTTTTTGAGTCCATCTACGATTATTTTGTTGGTAATTTTGGCTTGGCCATTACCTTGAGGGTAGTATGGATTTGATGGTGAGTAGATGATATTGTGGTGGTTTAGGAAGGATATGACCGTTTCCCCTACAAATTGGGGCCTGTTATCGATACGAATTAGGTAGGGGAACCTAAATTGAGTGATTATGTGGTTCTAGATAAAAGAGATGACCTCTTCTTCTCTGGTTCGACATACTGGAATTGCTTCTACCCATGAATCACGGTATCTCCAATGAATCACGGTATTGTTGAATATGCTCCTTCGGGTCTGTACCTTTGTATTTGTGAATTTTGGGAATATGGAAACCTTTCGGTATCACCATATCAAATAGTTCTTTGGCAATCAGACTCCCTTGTAACTTTGTATTATCGTCAGTAGTAACCAGAACTTGTGCCTCGATCAGCTCCTTAATTCATTGGTTCATGTGTTCTTTCAAGATATAATGACGTGTTGGTTGAATCGCTGGATGTGGTGGCAGGGGATGATGAGTTCCCGTACCTTCACTCAAGCTATCTCGTACTGGAACTTGATATAAAGGTCGTTGGTCTTCCTCCTGACGCATGGGAATCTGGTGACCTCAACTGACTTCTGATTAAACTTCTCCACCCAAATGGATGGAGGGTTGCAGTCCGTGTGGTCAATTTCTGGAAATGGCTATATTAGTGACTCCCCGAGGTCCCAATCTTTCCCTCGCTGAAATGTGTGAGGTCTCAGAAGCTGATCACGAACAATAGCTAGAGGATCCTGTTGAGTATTTTGCAGAGCCTAGAGTACAGTCTACATCATCATCATCTGCTCTTCATGTCGTTTAAGCACTGTTAAACGAGCTTGTTTTTCTGCATCGAGCCCTTTCTCTTGGAGCTCGCGATCCTTTGTAAATTGAAGTTCGAGTTCAACCCATTTTTCTGTCTCGGCTTGAAGATTCGCCCGTAACTCGGTGAGCTATCCCGGATACACAAAAATTTTGAGTTGAGTTTCTGCGGCTTGTCCTCGGGAAAAAACCATAATTAAAAATTATAATAAAAGACTGCCTTAGGGTATCGTGGAAATACAATCGATCCCACAGACGGTGCCAAATGTAATGGCCAAATTTCGTAAGATCGATATGATTTAGAATTAGCTATCACTACAATGAACCTGTAACAATATTCTAATAGGAAGTAAGAAATGGAAACAAGTGTTTTTAGCGTGAAAAACCTCTGAATAGGTAAAAACCATGATCTCGTATGGAAGATTTTTGTAAAAGTATCTGTATTGCTTGGAGTGGATTTCTTTATTATAAGTAATCTCTAAAATATAGAAATGCTTTTGATCTCCTAAATAAGAAGTTTGAGTAATTTTTTTGGTCCCTGTATCTTCTAGAACTTTTTCTTTATATAGGCATTTCCCACAACTCTTCATCGTGCTGGAACACGTTTACCGAATAATGTGGTTAGTGGCGGTTGACTGAATAACTGACAAGTTCGTGGGAGACAGGTGTCTTTGACTGGATAACGTTTTCCAGGTTTAGCTCGATCCACGTTCTTGAGTAGTTCATAGAACTGGGTGGAATGTTGACTGGAGTGCTAAGTATTAAAAATGCGTGAACCTGGGATAAAGGTAATTCGAGATGGATGAGCTCGACTTTGTGTGAGATCGAGGGATAAGTTCCTACAGATCTCAAATTTAAAAACTATGCATTAAATTATAAATAATATTTTTATAATAATATCTTCTAATATTACAACCAATAACTTTATAATCTTGCATATAATTTCCTAAAGTGATGTAGAGATCTTTCTTCATGGAAACTCTTGCATATATCTTCAATATAAAATATCTTTAAGGATCTTGGATACAATATATTCTTTAATATTATTTTCAAAGAATATTTGTGTATATATTTCTTCAATCTTGAGACCAAATATATTGTGTCTTTGACTTTTTGTGCTATGAACTGCTGGAGACACTTTTACTTGAATTTAAGAGCTTGGTTTCAAATATCCATCTCCAGTAGCTACAATCAAACAAATGCGCATAAGTACCCAAAATTAAATATAATGGACAACTAAAATACATGTTCGGGTATATTAAAAATGTCATAATTATGCGCTCATCACATACCGTGGAGACCAAACACCGATTCGATCCAATTAGCAATGAACAAGCTAAAAAAAAATACAATCAATCGAGAACACACATTTACCGTTATTTGGCAAATTACCTATGTCCGCACAAAATAGGGAGATGGAGTTTTAATCAATGATCCGAGGTTACAATCACTCACAAACCAATTTACGATCTCTCAAGTCTTTTCTCTCAAAAGATCTCACCAAGAGTGGCTACCAAATACCCTGAGTTTCTCTTATATACTTGGGAAACTTATTACATTAACATAGATCACGAGGCAAAACCAACGTCTTAAATTTAGCACTTTAAAACTAAATTTGCGATGTCTACTCGAGTAGACTCCAAAGTCTGTTTTGGCCTATTCTGTTCAAATAGATACAAAGTCTATTCGAACAGAACACTGATCCTCTACAAAACTCGATCTTTTCTCTTATACTTTCAAGATAGGAACTTCAAACGGTAGACCATTGTAACGGTTTATTCTTCTAAAGTCGCTTCCTTGTTCTTATGAGCATCTTAAATAAACTATTATTTATGGTAAGGAAGTTCTTAAGTTCGGTAAAGTTTCTAGTATCCTAATTTCTGATGAGGGAAGAAGGAAGGCTTCATGGGAAATCGATCAAGCCGAGGATTTGGGGGTAAGGAGAAGGACGAAAAGAAGAAAGAATAAGAGATGCTCTTCTAGGTCAAAGTCACGATCTAGGAAGAACCTCGAATGCTTCGAGTGTGGAAAGTTTGGTCACTTTAGGCGAGATTGTCCCACTAAAATTGATCCCCATCTTAATGTCCAACTAAAATCTCACAACTGTGAAAGAATAAGATGAACTGGAATACAAGAAGAGGAGATTCAATGCCTAAGCTTCAACCTGCTAGGTTACGGCTCAAAAATAACAGTCGTTAAGGTATAAACTAAAATTCATTCGAACGAAAAGCTTATTTCTAGGTTGGGAACTTGGTTCTGCCAAAGTCGTTCAAACGTGGCTAAAAGTTGCTTGAACGAAAGCCTCGTAGGCTGGTTCTGTGATATCATTTTTTGGTCGTTCGAAGTACATCATGATCCGTACTTTCCTGATTACCTAATAGAGAGTCTATAATGCTAGGGCTTTGTTAGACTATGATATATTGAGTTCAAAGCCTCTTAGAGAGAAAAAGATTTAGAGAGAGAAAAGGGAGAAATTGAGGGTTTTACTCTTGAGAGATTTATTGGGTTTTCGTTTTAGGGTTTCTCGTTGGGGATTATCTGTAAAGGTAGAGGTGAGGTTGAGTGATCTTTAGAACTTCTTGTAACCCTAATTGATAATAGATTCGTCGTGCTTGTCGGGGGTAGTTTTGATCCTTTTTGGTTTTCACCTAAATTTAAACTGTATGTATACGTGTATTGCTTTGATTGAATTCTCTGTGGTTAAAGTTAGATTTTTAGTTCTTGCTCAATCATATCGTGCTTCCGCGTTGCGATTTATCCTCCTTGTTTTTTAACAATTTGTATCTGAGCGAGGTTTAGGGCAAGTATAAAAGCAAGATGGGAGGGTCTACGTACTCTAACGCGATCAAATTTTATGTGGATAAGTTTAATGGGAAGATAAATTTTGGAGCGTGACAAATACAAGTCGATTGAAGGTATAGTGGCCCAGAAAGTCGACGACGATGTAGAAGACTAGGAAAATATAGATCCAAGGGTTGCACGCGGGATTCGCCTTTATCTCGCTAAAAATATTTTGGCAAACGTGGCTAGAAAGAAGACCGCAAGAGGTCTTTGGGAAAAGCTTGAAAGTTTTTACCAAATGAAGAGTCTTTCGAATCGCTTATACCTCAAGGAACGGCTTCATACGCTTTGGATGGATGAGGGTACGAGCGTTGGTGATCACCTAGGTTCTTTGAACGGGATTGTTTTGGAATTGGAATTGATCAGAGTTAAAGTTGACGATGAAGATAAGGCCCTTCAACTCATATGATCTCTTCCTTCTACCTTCAAGCATCTTCAACCTACGTTGATGTATGGGAAGGAAACCTTGAGTTTTGAGGATGTTACAAGTATGCTTCTTTTCGAGAAAAAAAGGCTTAAGGGTAGCGAATCCTCTGCGGGAAACTCGGCGATGGTCGCTAGTGAGAAGAGAAGCTTTAATAAGTTCAGAAAAGGAACTTGTTGTGGTTGTGGTTAATCAAGTTATTATAGATCGGATTGCAAAGCAGGGAAAGGTAAATGAACAATTTTGTCGAAGGTCTCCGAAGGTGACACTAACAGACTGGCGACGGTTACGGTTGATGATGGTGATGAGTCGCTCCTCGTGGTGGCCGCTAATGGTCCTTGCCATGATAGAGGATGGGTGTTTGATAGTGGGGCTACATTGCATGTTTGCGCACACAAGGTATGGTTCGGCAAATATGTAAGGTGTGAGAGTAGCAAGTTTGTGTCGACGAGCGATGACTCTCGAAGGCCTAAAATATGACTTATAATCTAATTTCATCATAGTTCTTCATGATGTTCGACATGTGCCAAGTATGACACATAATCGAATTTTACTTTCCAAATAAGATAATGAGGGTTACAATTACTCCGGGCGAGGTGGAGTAATGAAAGTTTATTGGAAGTCTTTTTTGATCATGAAAAGAGTTCTTAGTGGGAACTTATATCTATTGGTTGGTAAATTAGTGGGTGGAAATGTGAAGGTTACATGTACCGATAGAGCTATAGAGATTTCTCGAAATGGGAATATAGTTTAAGGTGGAGAATGGCACGTTCTACAATAATGATCAGAAAGTGGGTTTCGATTTGCGGATCTAGAAAAAACCAAGACTCGGGTAATTATCTTAATTGAGAAGTTACCCCCAAGGGCAACATGACAAAGATACACGACGAATTCAGCGGAAGAAACAATTTTTTTGCCGAGGTGGAGATTGCAAGGTTATGGCTAAAAAAGCAGTTATTAAGGTATGAACTCAAAGTCGTTCGAATGAAAAGCTTGTTTCTAGGTTGGAAACTTGGTTAAGTCAAAGTCGTTCGAATGTGACTGAAAGTCATTCGAACGAAAGCCGTGCAAGCTGGTTCTATGAGATCATTTTTTTGGTCGTTCAAAGTACATCGTAATGCGTACTTCGCTGATAACCTAATGGAGATTCTATAAAGCTAGGGCTTTGTTAGACTATGATCTATTGAGTTCAAAGCCTATGATCAATGGATAGGTGTACCAGACTGGGGTACAAACACGGGTTCATAGGATACGACCCTAGCCTAGTACCGCAAAATACTGATTGCAGGTTTGTGATGTCACCGTTCTGAGTGTTGACGTAGCATAGTGACGTAGGGGAGTGTTTGAACCAAAACCTTTGACCATTATACCTTTTTGTGAACATAAAAGAATATAGGTGAAACCTAATTATTACGTCTTAAAAAATGTTAAAGTGCTAAATTATAGGTTTGATTGATTATTTACTACACCGGGTGCCAAATTTTATTACATATTAGTTTGTACAAGATCAATTGGACACGTGGCAAAAAATGTTTAGGAAGTTTACCAGAACCTTTACCTATTTACGACCCACCACCTCAGCCAAAGCGGAGAGGGCGACTACCTCACCCAATCAACACAATAGAGAACTTAGGACCCTCAATTTTGGAGGAGGGTGGTAATCTATCTAGAGTTGACCCAGTTGAGCTTGTTGTTAAGCTAGAAGTCGAACCCCCAATCATGGCTGTCGCAAAATCTCTTAGAGACTATTGGACTCTAGTGGTGAGCAATATAACTTCGTGTATCGTGTTACCAGCCATCACAACAAATCAAGCCTAGTGTGATCCAAATGTTACCTACATTTTATGGGCTTGATTCTGAGAGCCCTTATAAGCATGTCCACGAATTTAAGAAAATTTGTACACTCTTAAAATATCAACATTTTACTGAGGATTCCATCCACCTTCGGTTATTTTATTCTCATTCTCACTAAAAGGCAAGGCGAGTCATTGGCTTGATTTATTAGCACCAGCATCTATCAATTCATGGGACCAAATGGAGACCAAGATCAAAACCAAATGGTTTTCAATGGGAAAAACCCTCACTCTTAGAAATATAATTGTTAAATTTCCTCAAAATAAAAGTAAAACATTTTATGAGGCATAGGAGAGATATAAAGATCTTCATTCATAATGTCCCCATCATGGTTTTGAGATGCAATATTTAGCCCAGATTTTCTATCGTAGAATAACCTCTGAGAATCGTTATAGGCTAGAATTCATGCATATTGGCACATTCCAGGATCTTGAACCTAATAGAGCTTATGAGGAGTTTAAGGCATTGGTTGAGAACTTTCAGCAGTGGGATTTTGATCTACATAGAAATGTTTGTACATCCAAGAAAGGTGACTTATACGAAGTGAGTGAGGGAATGGCCATCAAAGCCCAATTAGATACTCTTACCCAAAAAATTAAGGCTATGGCTATGAATCAATCTAAGGGTAGTATAAACTAAGTTTACCAATAGGGTTGCACCGTTTGTCATGATGTCACCCATGTGACTCAAATATGACCCATGTTGAATGAAATGAATGATAATCAAGAGCAAGTAAATATTTTAAATAATACCTACAAGAGGCCTTTTGACCCGTACAAGCCAACATGGCAGAACCACCTAAATTTTTTGCAGAAGAACAACCAACCCAGTTCGGGTTTTGGAGAGCCACAAACCTCAGGTCATAATTTACCTAGGAATTCCATTTCTTAATCATATCCTCGGGCATCTCAGCAATCCTTTGAGTCATCCAAATAGTTCCCTCCCGCTCCACCTAAACCATCTTTGGAAGATACCCTTGCTCTCTTCATACAGCAATCAATGGAAAGTAAAATAAAAGCGTTGCAATTTCGGCAACAAATGATACAATTCTAACAATAAACTTTTGTGACTCAAAATTCTGCATCCCAATCTATCTTTAATTTAGGGACTCAGATAGGACAATTGGCAAATACATTGCATGAGAGACCACCAGGTAAGCTACCTAGCCAACCTGTATCTAATCCGAAAGGACCACCAGGTATTGATTTTAACTCAATCCCAAAATAGCTTAATGTCATTACTACTCTTCGAAGTGGTAGACAAATTAATAACCGAATTAAAATACCTAGGGTTCAGCCAATACCAGTTGTTTATTGAGGATGAGGTTGGTACGAGTGAACCAGTTGTAGTAAGCAACCATGAACCTTCTAAGAAATCTAAAGAATTGTCTTCTTCCTTTGTTCCGTATCAAAGGGTCATCTTGAGTTAAAAGTGCCATATCCACAACGCCTTATTCCAGCTAATAAAGGGATTCAATTTGGTGAGATATTTGATACATTTAAGCAAGTTCATGTAAATATTCCAATACTCAATGCCATCATGCTTATCCCTGCATATGCAAAATTTCTTAAAGATGCGTGTACTGGGAAATGGAAAATCAATGTACACAAGAAAGTCTTCTTGACTGAGACATTAACCCCTCCTAAGCTTCGAGACCCTCTAAGCCTAACCATCCTTTATAAAATTGGAGTTCATAAAGGGGATAAAGCGTTACTCGACTTGGGGGCTAGTGTGAATG
This sequence comes from Kingdonia uniflora, assembly GCA_014058105.1. Classification (NCBI taxonomy): domain Eukaryota; kingdom Viridiplantae; phylum Streptophyta; class Magnoliopsida; order Ranunculales; family Circaeasteraceae; genus Kingdonia; species Kingdonia uniflora. Next base: position 421,558 of record JACGCM010000076.1, on the reverse strand, counting down.
TCTTACCTTACTCAGTTTATCAGGAATTAGGACTTGGAGAACTCGAACCTACCCGAATGACACTTCAATTGGCTGATAGGTCAATAAGATACCCAAGTGGTATCCTTGAGGATATTCTTATCAAGGTTAATTTTCTCATATTTCCTGTAGACTTTGTTGTTTTGGACACTGAAGATATCACGAATCCTCGCTGTGAGATCCCCGTTATATTGGGCCACCCTTTCCTTGCGGCTGCTCATGCCATTATTAATTGCTTTAATGGGGTCTTACAATTATTAATGGGAGACATGAAGATCAAACTCAATGTTTATAATAATAATACTCAAATCCCTCATTCTGATGACATGGCTGAGCTGAATATGATTGACTCCCTAGTTTACAACTTATTCCCTAAAATTTTTTCTAAAGACCCCTTATAATCATGTCTTGTAAACTTTGGTGAGGACATTGACGAAGACACGAACGTTGACTAATTTAATGCCTTACCCGACTCAACTCCTATATTTAACATGTCCAAATAGAGACCTAGACTAGAACCTCATAAACCATCAACTACTTTACCTATTCCATCCATTGTTAAACCACCCCAGTTGATCCTCATGCCATTACCCAATACTCTCAAGTATGCCTTTATAGGTGATTGTGAAACTCTCTTGGTGATAATAGCTTTCAATCTAGATGCTGACCAGGAATGTAGACTATTGAGTGTCCTTATAAAACATAAATTAACCATAAGGTGGTCTATAGCAGACTTGAAGGTAATTAGCTCGGCCGTGTGCATGCATCGCATTAATCTTGAGGACGGTGCTAAAAATTTATAAGATGTAATGGGGTTTAAATCCATATATGATAGAGGTGGTTAAGAAGGAAGTTCTCAAGTTATTAAACTCAGGTATCATATACCCCATTTCGGATAGTAAGTGGGTCAGCCCTGTTCAAGTTATACCCAAGAAATCAGGGATTACTGTTATCGAAAATGAGAAAAATGAATTAATCCCTGCCCGTATGGCCACCGTGGGCTTGTTTGTATCGATTACAAAAAGTTGGACACGGTCATTAGGAAAGATCATTTTCTTCTTCCATTCATTGATCAAATGCTTAAGCAATTAGTGGGAAAAAGTCATTATTATTTTCTTGACGGTTATTCTAGATATAATCAGATCCCCATCGCTCTAAAAGATCAGGAGAAAACCACATTTACATGCCCCTATGGGACTTATGCTTATCAACGTATGCCATTTGGTTTGTGTAATTCCCCCGCTACATTTCAACGTTGTACGATGAACATTATCTCTGTTATGGTTGATAAATTTATCAAAATCTTCATGGATGATTTTTTAGTGTTTAGTTTCTCTTTTAATGAATGTTTTCACCATTTGGAGCTCGTTTTAGAATGATGTACACAAACCAATTTGGTGTTAAACTGGAAAAAGTGTCACTTCATGGTGACACAAGGGATAGTTCTTGGGCATATGATCTCCAATAAAGGGATAGAAGTTGATAAGGCCAAAATCGATATTATTTCTTCCTCACCTCCTCCTTGGACGGTTAAGGCCATTAGATCATTTAAAGGCCATGCGAGATTTAATCGTCGGTTCATCAAAGATTTTAGCAAAATTTCCCAATCCTTGTGCCATTTACTTGCTAAGGACATTGATTTCCACTTTGATGATGAATGTTCTAGAGCTTTTGAGAAGCTCAAACTTCTATTAACTTCTGCTCTAATCATCCAACTGCCCAACTGTAATCTTCCATTTGAAGTGATGTGCGATGCATCTGACTACGCTGTTGGAGCAGTATTAGGGCAAAGAGTAGATAAAAAACCTTATGTTATTTACTATGCCATTCGCACACTCAACGATGCTCAAATTAATTACTCCACCACTGAGAAGGAGTTATTAGCCATTGTGCTTGCATTAGAAAAATTTCGGTCATATCTTGTTGGGTCCAAAATCATTATCTACAACTATCACACGGCCTTAAAATATTTGTTATCCAAAATGGATGCTAAGCCTCGGTTAATCCAATGGATCCCCTTATTCCAAAAAATTTACATTAAAATTCTAGATAAGAAAAGTGTTGAAAATGTTGCAGCTGACCATTTATCCTGACTTCTAATCGAAGGTGGTGAAGATCTCCTCCTTATCTTAGAGACATTTCCTGATGAGCAGCTTATGGCTATTATACAACTACCTTGGAATGTCGACATTGCCAATTATCTTGCTACTGAACGATTACCTGACCATTGGTCTAAGCAAGATAAAACCAAATTCTTACACGAGGTTAGAAGTTTTAGTTGGGACAATCCTTATCTGTATAAATTTTGTTTTGACCAAGTTATTAGGAAATGCATTCCAAATAATGAGTTTCAGAACGTACTCATGTTTTGGCCGCACCTATACCTGTGGAGGGCATTTCAGTGCCAAGAAAATGGCTACCAAAATTCTTCAATCTGGTCTTTATTGGCCTCCCCTTTTTCGTGATACACAGACCTTTTACTCTACTTGTAATAGATGTCAGAAGACCGCCAATATTTCTCACTGCCATATGATGCCCCTAAACAACATTCTTATTATTGAACTTTTGGATGTTTGGGGCATAGATTTTATGGGCCCATTTCCTTCATCTCGTGGAAACCATTATATTTTAGTTGCAGTGGACTATGTCTCTAAATGGGTAGAAGCGGTAGCATGTCCGATAAATTACCATAACCCTGTGGTCAAATTTATGAAAACCATTTTTAATAATTTTGGAACTCCTCGAGCAGTTATTAGTGATGGTGGGAAACATTTTTACAATCGCATTTTTAAAACTTTATTGAAAAATTATTCTATAGTTCTACACCTTACCATCCATAAACAAGTGGTCAAGTAGAAGTTTTCAATCGAGAGATTAAACTTTTTTTAGAAAATGTTGTTCAAACTGATTGTAATGACTGGTTAGATCGTCTAGATGATGCTCTTTGGGCCTATCGAACAGCTTATAAAACCCATATTGAAATGTCACCCTATAGACTTATCTTTGGGAAGGCTTGCTACTTGCCTGTGGAACTAGGGCAGAAAGCTTTTTGGGCCACTAATGCCTTTAACTTTGAGATAGACCATGCTGGGTCAAAGAAAATGCTTCAACTTTCTGAGTTGGATGAACTCCGTCATGAGGCTTATGAAAGTTTAAAAATTTTCAAGGAACGTACAAAATCTTTTCACGATAAATTAATTATTCGTAAACCCTTTGAGCCCAATCAAAAGGTATTTCTTTATAACACCAAGCATCATGTATTCCTGAGAAACTGTGATCCCGTTGGCATTGCCCCTTTACGATTAAAACTATTTTTCCTCATGGGGCCATGGAGGTGGAGGATCCTAATGACAAAAATATTTTAAAGGTAAATGGCTAACGATTAAAACCGTACTTAGAGTCCTACACTTTTGATGAAGAGATAACATTTCTATATGATCCAGTATTTCAGAGCTGATATCGTGTACCCCTATAGTACCATTGCAACATCATTTTAAGTATGGGGGTATTTAGTCAGGCTGAAGATGGCAAAAGCGCTTCTTGGGAGGCAACCCATGACACATTCAACTAAATAATTTTAGTTTTCCACTTTAATTTATTTTCTTGTTCTTAAACATTGAGGGCAATGTTTGATTTAAGTTTGGGGGTATGAAACTATTTCTTTAAATGTTTTTTGAAAAAAAGTGAAATAATGTTACTTTGACAATTTATGATATATTTTTGAAGAATTTTTAAACACTTAAACTGATTTTATCTTGACATAAATATTAGGGAAAAACTTAAATTTTGAAATTGAACCAAGTATATACTAGAATATTTTGGATTATCTTAAGCTAGATGTACTATCTTTTTATTAGTAAAAAATTCAAGTTAACCTGGCATATTTTGAAAATGTGCACTTCACTATAGTTTTGTAATTAATACCTTCAATAGATTTTTGCTCAGTATAAAGGAAATTTAGCATTTATGTTAGGAATAGTTTGCTACAAGGGAGACAACTACCTATAAATAAGTTCATTCCTAAGAAAATAATAATAAGCCAAATGTGCTCTAAAAGCTTTCACGCTACAAGGCTCCTCGCATGATTAAGAACTGAATGAGGTAAAATTATCAGCAATCTCGAGTTTGACCATGAACTATGTGAAAATAGCACAAGAAAATGTTACTTGTGAGAATCTTGAGTCTAGGTCATGATGGGGCACCACACCCCGGCAACCCTTAGCCAACTGGCAGGGATTGTCGACCGAAAATTCCTTGTTACAGAGGCTTCACTAAGAAATAATATACTCAAAAGAAAAGGCTTAAAAGAATAGAAAAGAAAAGTTAAATTCTAGGAAAATAAATTGACTAAGTCACTTATCAAACTAACCGTTGAAATTATTCCAATAAGAACTAGACTATCAAAAATTGAGTAAATTATTCTTGACAACATATTAGGCGATACAACTATTTTTAATATACACTCAACTATAGCTAAAGAAAAATACTTGAATCTATTTCTAATCTTGAGGTAGTACCTTTAGTTTCAGATAAGCTTAAAAAATTCTTTGGTATACTTGGGGGAATAACAAGTTTTTTATTGGTATATTTTTGTCACAACTAAGTAAGGATAAATTTACAGGAAGTGAGTCATGTGCATTTTAGAATTGTTTAAAATATCATTATTGACTTTTGTGTGTATAGTCACTGCAAACCCTTACGAGATAACACTCATCCACCAGGCTAAACCTATAGGTTAAACGGCTTGTTGCATATGCTAAATACAATCATACTCCCTGCAAAAGTGGCTATTATTTTATTTTACTCGGGTCTAGCAAAAGACAAGTTTGTGGATATTTGATGAGCGCATTGTAGGGACCTATCCCTCGATCTCACCTAAAATTGAGTTGTCACCAGTTCGAATTACCTCTATCTTAGACTCACACATTTTTAACATAACTTCCCCAGTCAACATTCCAGCCTACTCCACGAACTAGTGAAGAACGTGGGTCGAACTTCAAACTAAAAATCCTTATCCCGTAAAAGAGACATGTCTATCATGAACTCGTCAGTTACTCAATCAATCGCCACTAACCACATTATTTGGGAAACGTACTCCAGCACGATGAAGAGTTGCGAAGAAGGCCTATTTAAAGAAGAAGTTCCAGAAAAGACTGAGACCAAAAAAATTACACAAGAGATTACTAAGAAACTACTTGTCTAGATTCTCAAAAGCATTTAAACTTCTTACTTACAAGGTTCAAGCATTTCTATATCTTGAGATCACCTGTAATACAATATCTGCCTCAAGGTCGTGGTATTTCACCTATTTTGAGGTTTTCCACGCTAAAAATCACCTGTATCATTTCTTGCTTTCCATTAGAATATTGTCACAGGTTTATTGGTATGATAGCGAATTCTAAGTCATTTCGAGCTTATGGAATTTGGCTATTATATTTGGCACCGTCTGTGGGAAAGATTGCATTTCTACGATGTCCTAAGACATTCTTTCACTACGATTTTCAATCATGGTTACTTCCAGAGGACCAGCTACAGGCATCCAGCTCGATGTTTCAAAGAAGCCAGGACAGCTTACAGAGTTACGGGCGAATCTCAATGCCGAAACAGAGAAACGCGTCGAGCTCGAATTTCAGTTAACTAAGGATCGGGAGCTCTGCGAGAAAGAGCTCATCGCAGAACGACAAGCTCGTTTGTTAGTGCTCAAAAGACATGAAGACCAGATGATAGCAATGCTGACTGTACTAGAAGATTTACGAAATACTTAGCAGGCTCCTCCAATAAGAGGTCACGATCAGTTGCCAGAGACCTCCCGTGTTTCTGTAAGGGATAGATTGGGACCTCGAGGAGTCGCTGGTAAAGCTATTTCCATGAATCTTCAGCACTGTCTACAACCCTCCATACATTTGGGCGGTGAAGTTCAGTCAGAAGTCAGCCGAGGTCACTAAATACTCATCCGTCAAGAGGAAGAACAACGACCTCAACATCAAGTTTCAGTATGAGATCGTGTGAGTAAAGGTAATGGTACACATCATCCACTACCCACTCCAACACGCTATTGCGCCACTGACCGATTATAAACTAACGTCTTAAAAGACCCACAAGTGCACGGTGTATCATTAAGTACAAGGGAAAACGGGGTCGCATCCCTAGAGACTTGTGGTACGAATTATACTTTGAGCTACTAGTTTTATCTGATAACAACGAGTTTGTATATTTTTTGAAATAAAAAGAAGAACGAAACAAATTACATGATAAATTGGAGTGGAAACCAAGGCATTGATTCCACTCCACCCTTTTTAGCCGTTAAATAGCATAAATAATTAAAGTAAATTACGAGTTCCCGTATCGCATATCCTTGGTCGGGCATATGCAATAAAACAAAAGAAATAAGAGATTTAGTAATTGGGAACTACCCATAAACCAACTTAGTCAACCATGGTCTAGTTGATAACTATGGATTATGTTCTTTTCTCCATGTTCCTAACCTATCTTGTTATGGTCCAACAAGATGGTTACAAATATTCATTATTCCTCCTAATCCTAGCTATGGTCAAGCATAGGACGAAGGAATATGAATATGCAATATTCTGGGATAAAGAGAAAGTAATTACTCTAACTAAGCTACACAATCTACACTAAGGTTACATTAGATGGAGCTTCTTCTAGCCTTAGCTAAGAAGATTAGCTACTCATCCCTTTGATCATTGTCATACTACTATTACTACAATAAAATTAAAATACAAGAACAAGAGAAGAAAAAGAATTTTATTGCTTATTAAACTTTGATTTAGTCTCTCCAAGATGCTCCCTCATGGGTCGGATTCCCCTTCTATTTATAGAGTATAGGAAGGGTTAATAAAATTACCATTAATATAAAATCTCCTAGACAATGCCTAAAATCATGCATTACAATTCATGAGAATAATATCTATATCTAATTATCTTCAATGGGCTTCCATACATAGGCCTTTGGTTGACAACTTTAAATGAGAATTATTGTTGAAGTGCATCACCCCTGTTCTTCGTTAAAAACTGGAAAAATGTACGGCTTGTTTATCATGCGACCGATTTCTGTAAATACAAACAAAATCACTATTAGTGTCACATTTATTTAATAAATGACTAGGTAGATATATATTTAGGAGCTGTACACGTAAATATTACATGTCTATCAAATACCCCCGAACATATATTTTGCTTGTCCTCGAGCAAAAGTAAACAAAAACCATTTTTGCATGTCACGCTGTTGCATTTAGCGTATGCAATAAGCCGTTAAACCCCCAGGTTTAGCTAGGTAGACAAGTATTGTCTCGTGAGGGTTTGCAGTGACTATACCCACAAAAGTCAATAATGACATTTTAAACAATTCTAGAATACACATGACTCATTTCTTGTGAACTTAACCTTACTTAGCTGTGACAAAAATATACCAATGAATAAATTCTTAAACTTGCTATTCTCCCAAGTATATCAAAGAATATTTTAAGCTTATCCAAAACAAGAGGTACTACCTCAAGATTAGAAAGAGATTCAAGTATTTTTCTTTAGCTATATTTGAGTGTATAATGAAAATAGTTTTATCGCCTAATACGTTGTCTAGAATAATTCTTCAGTTTTTGGTAGTCTAGTTCTTACTAGATTAAATTCAACGGTCAGTTCGACAAGTTCCTTAGTCAGTTCGTCTTCCTAGAATTTTACTTTTTTTTGTTTTCTTTTACAAGACTTTTCTTATTGAGTACATTGTCTCTTAGTAAAGCCTCCGTTACAAAGAGTTTTTGGTCGATAATCCCTGCCAGTTAGCTAAGGCTGTAAGGGTGTGGTGCCCCATCATGACCTAGACTCAGGATTCTCACAAGTAATATTTTCTTGTACTCCTTTCACATAGATCATGGTCAAACTCGAGATTGGTGATAATTTTTCCTCTTTTAGCTCTTAATCATGCGAGTAGCCTTGCAGGGTAAAATTTTATAGAGTACATTTAGCTTATTATTTATTCTTAGGAATGAACTTATTCTTAGGCAGTTGTCTCCCTTGTAACAAACTATTCTAAACTAAAATGCTAAATTTCCCTTATACTGAGCAAAAATCAATTGAAGGAATTAATTGCAAAACTACAGTAAAGTGCACGTTTTTAAAATATGCCAAGTTAACTTGAATTAATCATTAATAAAGAGATAGTAAATCTATTTTAAGATATTCTAAAATATTCTTGTGTATATTTGGTACAATTTCAAATTTTAGGTTTTTCCATAATATTTATGTCAATGTAAAATCAGTTGAAGTGTTTGGAAATTTGTCAAAAATATATCATAAATTGTCAAAGTGTCATTATTTCACTTTTCTTCAAAAATCATTTAAAGAAATGTTTTCCTACACCCAAACTTAAATGAAACATTACCCTCAATGTTTGAGGGCATAAAAAAATAGACTGGAATTTCTCACCTGAATTTGTTATGGGTTGCCTCCCAAGAAGCGCTAAGTTTACTGTCTTCAGCCAGACGAATATACCCCCAAACTCAAAATTTTCAATATGAATGGAAGGGTACGAAGTTAAAAAGGTGATGTACTATCCTAGTTGCAAGTTCTCTTTCAAAAACTAGATAACACCTGAATGGTGATCCTTAATTTTAGCCTTTAATTGGGCAGATATATTCTGTAAAAACTAGAGAGAGATTAAAACTAATTCTCTATGGAAAAGATTTTTTCTAAAAACTTTACCTAACATTTGATGATTCCAAGTTAAAAATCTTAGACAAATAAAAAAAACCATTTTCTCTAAGATAAAGCAAATACATACCCAGAGAAGATATTTTCAATACAATCATATGATTGCTACATGTTGTAGTAAATAAGAATATTGGTATACAAGATTCAAAACTCAATTTTCCTAGAAAGATATTTTCATTGAAAATTATCAAAACCCCCATGTTTTCGTTGATATTCCAAAAAATGTGATAGGTAGTTTTAACAAAGCAAGTCCGTGAGGCATCCCCAAAATTATAATTTTTCAAAATGATGTTTCCTTTTAGTAGAAGAAAAACTATATAACATATTTGTGGATGTGGGGATCGGGGAACAATTGACTCTAACAAACATTTTAAATTTGTGTGCCCAAAGTCACAACTTATCTCAAGGGACTCATCCTGACCATTAGCATGGATATTCATTGGCTTAGGGACATGGCCAAGTTGAAACACGCTTTTAGATGTTAATGATTGTACCATTTCACGAATCTCAGGATCATTCGAGTCCTCAAAATAATTTAAACATTTATTAGCAGAAATACAACAAGAATTATCTCCGTACAAGTTCTCAAAATCATTTATGGTCATGGTACCCCTATTAGGCTCGTAAAATGGAGATGCAGGCATAGGTATAGGTGTGGTTGGTGAATGAGTAACCAAAATAGAATTAACCCCCAATAATAGTGGTATATCCTGTAAAGAAGGGTCGGTCGTCCACCCGCTGGTTTTCAACATTATAATTTGTGTCAGGTGGACGCGGCTCAAGGCAAGGCTGAGGTGACTCATAAGGGGACTAAGAAAAAAAGGGAAAGTTGATAACATCTGTAATAGGTTCGGCAATTTACAATTTCTTGACTTTGGTACAAATATCATCATCTACAAATTCCTCGCATGTTAACATATAATGAGACGGTGATTCCATTTGTTCATATTTTATCTCGTCATCATCTTCGTAGAAGAATCATTAGAGGAGAGGGAAAAATATTCAGTCTCGGTCATAGTTTCCTCTAAACAATTTATTGGGTTAGCAAATGAAATGATGTATGGTAACATCGGTGGTTGAATGCTAAGGGCTGAATTTAGAGGTGATTGAGAATGAATTGTATTAAAAATGATAGCCATTTCTTCAAGATCTTCTTGTGACATAGGATCGTCAACCATAAAATATTCATCTTCTAAATCAGTCTAGCAATATGGTATCCATTCACCCCACAGAGAAAATATTCCTTGATTGCGCTTGAATTCATCCATTTCTAAATCACAAGGGGATTTAACTCCGGATTGTTCTTCTTCATTGCTTAGAATTTTTTCATGCTCTATTTCACTCCATGTAGTTAACAACTGAGTTATCTGAGTCTCTAATCTAGAGATAGATTGGGTCGTAAAATTTTGATTCACCAAAGTCTGTTGTTGAAATTGCATCATTGTTTGCTGAAATTGCAACGCTTGTTTTTTGCTTTCAATTGATTGTTTTTGGCTTTCCATTGATTGTTGCATAAAGAGAACAATGGTGTCTTCCAAAGATGGTTTGGGTGGAGCAGGTTAGAACTGATTGGATGATTGGACGGACTGATGGGCATGCATATATGAATAAGATTGGAAAGGTTCTACGTATTGAGAATTTTTGTGATCCCATGATTGGATATGATTTTGAGGTTGTTGCGGAATGTTGAATTGTGAGATGTATGGATTACAATGTTCTTGCATGTATGAAATTTTGAAATAAAAACAACACCCAATGCAATAAATAACCAACCAAGCCTAAACTCTAGCACATCAACATTTTTTAGAAGTAATAATAGGTCTCCCCTATATTCTTCTATGTTCAAGATGGGTAGGATGGTAAAAGGCTTTGGTTCCTATACTCCACTAGATCACTATGCTAGTACCAGCTTAAAGTAGATGTTCAGTCTTCACGCCCGAGCGAGTCGCCATATCGTACGTCAGCACTCGAAACGGCGACGTCGTAAACCTACAACGAGTATTTCGCGGTACTAGGATAGAGCCGTATCCTACAAACCCGTGATTGTACTCCGGTCCGGTACACCTATCCGTTGGGTGATGAAATCCCGCGGGAATCTTGCTACTCTTTTTTATTAATAGTTATTTTGAGGTCCAGGACGTTCAATTTTTGTATGATACAAATTTTTTCGTATCCCTAATAGGTGGCCCCACTTGTTGGAGAGCTTTTTGGGTGATGAAATCCCGTAAGTCTCTAACAATTTTTACCTTTACTTATGTTAAAATGAAAAATAATATTAAGCACAACAATAGGTCAATCCAACCACAGTAAAAATTTTATAGAGCAGCGTGTATTTGCATAATCCACCCGACTTTATATATCCTAGTACTGAGGCAGAGCGGATATGTACCCCTTCTAGATGTCAAATTTTAAGAAGTACCAATCTATGGAAAGTGTTTCCCGGTGTAGCTGTGGCCGCCCCTTCACTTAGGGGGCGAAAGAAGGAAGTGCCCCTTCACTTAGGGGGCACAAGAATGATGGATTTGATGATGCTTTTAGCTTTGCGTATTGTCCGTCTCGTTTCCAACTTTGTGACTATCCTGCAAAACAAGAGAAAAATAATTAGTAAACTTGCGACAATAACATTAATTTAATTTCTAAGTTTATTGTAGTCTATGATGTCCTGAATTTCAAATGCGCATATCTATCAGCTCGGTTGAGAGAGAGCATTAAATAATATCAATTTGGAAAGATAATTTAGAAAGGAAAGACATTCAAGAAGAAATTTTTCAAGAATTTAGCTTCCCTACTGCTCAAAACAAGTGATTAATGAACACGGCGTCTTTTACAGAGACTATTTTTTTTTGTTTTTTCAAAAGGTTGTAACTCGCAAACGGCTAAACAGAAAAATATGATCTATAGCAATTCAGAGACAGACTTCACAGCTACTGTAGCGCCAAGAGAGTTTGAGCCAATCACTCAATCACTTGTTTCCGGATCTAAAAAAAAAACTTAAAAATAAAATGCAACTTTGCAAGTCCCCGGCAACGGCGCCAAAAACTTGATCGATTATAAACCGATGTCTAAAAATACCTGTAAGTGCACGGTGTACCGTTAAGTACAAGGGTAAGTGGGGCCGTATCCCAAGAGACTTCTGATGCGAATTATATTTTGAGCTACTAGTTTTATCCAATAATAACGAGTTTCTGTTGGTTTTGAAATTTAAAAAAGAACGAAACAAATTTTAAGATAAATTCGAGTGGAAACCAAGCCATCGATTCCACTCCACCATTTTTAACCGTTAGATAGCATAAATAATTAAAATAAATTACGAGTTCCCGTATCGCATTTCTTTGGTTGGGCATATGCTATACACCAAAAGATACAAGAGATTTAGTAATTGGGAACTACCCATAAACCAACTTACTCAACCATGGTCTGGTTAATAAGTATGGATTATGTTATCTTCTCCATGTTCCTAACCTATCTTGTTATGGCCCAACAAGATGGTTATAAAGATCTATTATTCCTCATAATCCTAGCTATGGTCAATCATTGGACGAAGGAATAAGAATATGCAATATTCAGGTTTAAAGATAAAATAATTACTCTAACTAAGCTACGCAATCTACACTAAGGCTACATTGGGTGGAGCTTCATCTAGGCTTGGCTAAAAAGATTAGCTACTCATCCTTTTGATCATTGTCATACTACTATTACTATAATAAAATTAAAAGACAAGAACAAGAGATGAACAAGAACTTTATTGCTTATTAAACTTTAATTTATACTCTCCAAGATGCTCCCTCATGGGTGGGATTCCCCTCCTATTTATAGAGTATAGGAAATGTTACTAAAAATCACCATTAATATAAAATCCCCTAAACAATGCCTAAAATCATGCATTACAACTCATGAGAATAATATTTATATCTAATTTTCTTCAATGGGCTTCCATGCAGGGGCTTTTAGTTGACAATTTCAAATGAGAATCATTGTTAGAGTGCATCACCCTTTTTCTTCGCTAAAAACTAGAAAAATGTACAACTTGTTTATCATGTGACCAATTTCTATAAATACAAACAAAAACACTATTAGTGTCACATTTATTTAATAAATACCTAGGTAAATATAAATTTAGGAGTTGTATACGTAAATATTATGTGTCTATAAGTCACGAAAAAGTATATGAACCAATGAATTAAGGATGTGATCGAAGCACAAGTTTTGGGTACTGCCGGTGATTTCACAGTATTATAAGGAAGTCTGATTGCCAAAGAACTATTCGATATGGAGATACCAAAAGGTTTCCATACTCTAAAAATTCAAAAATACAAAGATACTGGCCCGAAAGTGCGCATTCAACATTACCGTGATTCATTGGGGTTGTACTCCAATCTCAACCACATCCTTTGCCGTCTGTTCACCACATATCTGTAGGGGGACCCACTCCGATGGTTCTACTCTCTCCCTGAGGACTCCATATATACATTCGACCAGCTACAGAAATAGTTCATTAAGGCTTATGCTCACAATAGGGATAAATAGGAGAATTTGTATTTACTTATCAGTCTCAAACAGTCATACAAAGAGAAGCTCGAGGCTTTTGCGAATAAATTTTTAGAGCTCGCGCATAAAGGGGATAGCCTTGATCTGAAAATAGTTGTTACTGCTTTTACCAACGCGCTCTAGCTTGATTGCAAGGCCAAAGAGTACCTCTTCCTCAATAAACCTGTAACCTTGGATGACATGATCACCAAGGTAAATAGTTATGTCGACCTGGAGAGGATGATGTCTAAGCGATAAAAATCTACTAAATTCGTCTTCTCCACCAAAGGTCTATCTACAGATCAAAACACTGAACCAAAAAAGGAACAGGGAGATCAGAAGTGTACCAAGGGCAATACTGGCTACCCTCGGAAAGGCGGTCTGCCAAATAAACCCATCTTCCCAAAGTTGAAAGTCCAAATCTCTATAATTTTTCTACTACTTTTGAAGGATAAGCTCTACCGCATTTCTCAACCACTGAAACCAATCGATAATTGACCATATTACCTGTATCATAAGGTAAACCATCATTCTACAAATAATTGTTATACTTTACAGAGGTTGCTCAAGAACATTTTTAAAGAAGGAGGGATGTTCGAATATATTGTCGACCTGGAATCATACAAAAATTGTAGCTATAAAAAACAACTTGAAGTTATTTAGGTCAATGATCAAGCTGAGGAAAAGCATCTCTAATATATGTACCACAACAACATGATCAAAATCAATCAGATCACCAATTCTACAAAGTCCAAGTGCAAGAGACTATCGGAATACTGCGATCTCACACCTCAAGACAAATAAGCCAAGCTTCTTCCTGAGTCGAGCAATCCCCGGCTTGGGATTTCATTTGAAGATTATGATACTAGCCATGTCAAATTTCAACATCATGATGCGTTAGTAATAATATTTAAAATGAAGAAGTTTGTCATGCACACGATGATGATCGATACAGGGAGAGGTATTGAGATTCTATTTCATAGCACTATCGACCAAATGGGTTTGGCCGACCAAGTTATTCAGAGCGACACCGATATCAGTGGGTTCAATGGTTCCAGAGAAGAACGAGTAGGCAAAATCATCTTACCTATTACCGTAGGACCAACCACCATTGGCGTTGTCTTCTATATCATCAACGCCAAATCTCGTTATCTCGAGATTATGGGCCGCTGCTAGATTCACAACATGGGAGCAATCGCTTCTACTTAACAAGTGAGAAAGATACATACATCTTCTACTTGATTTCTCAAATAAATAATATAAGAGATAATGGATTACCTTGTCTAAAATATCTAGACAACTTAAAATAGCCATTGTATACCCCTAAAGAGCATCACCAAAAACCATGGAGTCTTCACGCATTGAGCAATCAATAGCACTCATTTCTCAAGAAAAAAACAAATCTGAGTAACACAGCTCTCAAGAAATTCCAATTAATAGTCATAAGCCTTCAACATGTCTATCTTGATCACCATATTGTTTCCCTCTAGCCTCCTCTTAAAATTACCCACAATTTCCTGAGCCAAACAAATGTTCTCACAAATAAAATAATTGAGTTAATATACTTATACGTTCTCGCGAGCAGTCGAAGATTCTCTAATTTCAAATATACTCGGTGGAAAATTAGAATTCGTATACATTGTTAGATTTTGAAGGTTAGGCGCCTCCATTGTGCGATACAGTTATTCTCTAAATATGTCATTCACAGTTATTACAGGTGCAGGCACTTCAGTTTTGGTGACGCTATCCAAAGCTTGAGACATTGGTAATTCAGTGTGCATACTCTATTAATCCCAGTATTTAAGGTATTGGTATGTAAGGTATGGTATGACGGTTCTTGGTTAAATAACATAGAAACAGTTGCAGATTCTCTAAGTTTCCTCCCTTATTCTCTTCTTGCACCTTGTGCAATTGCTCATTTAAATAGCACATAATTGGTGTGCCCCATTAGATTCAATAGGTTAGTCACCTCCGTCGTTCGATGTGGTTCTTCCAAAGTTGTCACACTGTTAGATGGTAAAGGCAGGGAAAATTTAGTTTCTGTTATGTTTTCAGGAGTATGAGGAGGGGTGGCCCTAGTATGCACAATAGTTTCTACGAAGTTATTGGGAGTTTGAGGAGCGAGGGATCCGGTATGCCCAGATTCCCTTAGTTACCACTTGCACTTTCTTCTAGCACGTTGTGCTAGTACCCCTTTTGAGAGTCCTTCCCGAACTAAAGTGCTAATGAGATTTGGCACCTCAACAACAATGGTTGTTGAAACCTCATTTGAAGGTGTTTCTCCTATCACTATACCGCCAATAGAAGGTACGGGAGGTACGGGGACATTTTTCATATCTATGGTATGGGGCGAAACCTATTTAAATAAGAGTTACAATGAGTAGGGTAAAACCAATTTAATTAATACATCAATGTACATGGTGATTCCTAATTTACAGTTAGAACGATTAGGTTTAATGAGTATAGGTTTAATGATTTAGGAGTAGCACAATAAAAAAATTATAAAATTAACTAAAACTAACTATCTAAACAAAAAATTAACAAAATCATAACTCAAAAGTGGATAATGCTAAAGTTAACTAAGAAATGCTTATAATAGTTAATATGAAAATATAATCTCAAAAATGTTTCTAATATTTATCCAGGTAGCAATTGAAAACTCATGCATAAATTTTAAATGCAAGAGTATAAAGCTTTACTTACTTGAGGAACAGGAAGAGTATTATTTTCATTGTTGTTTCTCCCATTTTTGTTGTTGTTGTTATTGTTCGGCGGTAAATTCGTCATGAAGTTAGCAATAAAACCTAATTACAATGAGATAGGTGATAAAAGAAGCATAAAGTAACAATGAGACAAAAAGTAGCTAATATTCAAGCAGGGCTAAATCATTCAACCACATATGTATTGCAAAAAAAATTATTAAAAGAAGAAGTAGAAACACTAAAAATTAGGAATAACAACTCCATGCATAGAAATCATAGAAAGATTTTTTTTTGTTGAGCACCAATCAATCTAGAGCATGCATACTGCTCTCTTTGTGTTACTCTTGAAGAGAATAGAGTTCACATATTCTTTCAATGCCCCTACAATAAAGTTTATGGTCTAGTGTTCTAATTAAACTGGGATTCTCTAAACAAATTGATGGTAGGGACTCTAAATTTAATTGGCTGATCTGAAAGGCTTCAATAGACCTATATAAAGGTAAAGTATGAAAGGTTGCTTTTTTTTTTCTGTGTTTACCATATATGGAAGGAAAAAAACTTAAGACATTTTTTTCTCTGAGGTAATTTTCAGATAAGTTATTTTTTAGACTTCCTTCAGGTGCAGCATATCACAATTTAAGAAATAGGATATAACACGTGATTGATCAGCGTACAATACAACTCTCGAGGTTATATCCCAAAGATTGTTCCGCGGTATAGCTCAAACATGAATTTTTATCAAAGGCCAGAAGCATAAAATAGATTAAATGAATGTAGGAGTGGAAGCATCAAATCATTTTAAATATGGATGGATGTGTTAGAAATGATAGAAGAGCATGTGAAGGAATACTTAGACTCCCAAATGGTTTTCCTAATATTGCTTTCAGTAAAAAAGTTACTGGAGACTATGGTATTTGTCTCAGATTGCTCTTATGTTGTTCAAGTAATGAAGATGGAGCGTGAAGTACCTTGAGCAAGTCTGGTTAATTTAAGAAGGGCCAAGAGAATTTTGAGTAAAATGCAGGATCAAGATATAATTTATAAACAGAGAGAAGTAAACGAAATGGCAGACTTGCTCTAAAAATTTCCTTATTTTTTCTAGTTTATTAGAATGATGGTTCGTAAAGGGTCTGTGCTACCTTAAAGAAGTCCTGCTACTCTCCGTGCTAGGTCAAAGAAGTTGTAAAGACCTCAAGAAGTATATAAACTATCATTCTAGAAAGTAATACAGAGTTGAATGATTAAAATAAATTGAGCACCATTATAATGTCAATAACATAGTAGAAATTGAGAAGAAGTAAAAAAGAGCAAATGCAGGAATAAATAGCACTAACACCATTATAATGTTAAGACTTAACTACCCTTTTACCATTATAATGTCTGGAATAAATAATACTAACACCAACTGTTATGGCCTCATAACCCACTACTGTCCCAACTTTGGATTCCCTCAACTTGGAATCAGATTATGAGTCGGGTAAAAAACAGATTGATAACTCTTCCTCTCGCAAAGTTGATTTAGAAAAAAAATTACTTGAAAATTGTAATAGCCTAATTCTGGAATACAAACTTAGCCTTTATACCAAATGTATTTAGAGCGTTCAAGAATAGTAGACAATGAACAATAAGATGGTTTAGCGTGGAAAACCTTTGAATAGGTTAAAAACTACGACCTCTCCTGAGGATTTCAAAAAAGTGATGGCCTTATTGAGATTAATAGTCTATTACAATGAACGATTTGGGAATATAGAATGATAGAGCATGAAATTTTTATGGTGATTCTTCTGTCCTTCATCTGCAGTTTTCCAGGTCCCCTTATAGGTTTTCTAATATGACCGTTTGATGACTATAAAGTTCCTTAATAATGGATGTTACAAAGTGAGTGTGAGATATTCTTTGACCATGTTGTATAATGTCCCGACCCTTGCTATTTGTACAACGGCTCTATAGCTGACTATGTGTTTTTCCGGGTCGAAAGTGATGTCCTAAACTAGGCCAAGTTTGGCTGGTCGAACTGCTGGTGCCATGGTCGAGAATGATATATCGAACTGGGGAAAGTTGTGTAGGTCAAACTGCTGGTGCCGAGGTCGAAAGTGATGTCTCAAACTGGGCAAAGTTTGGTTACGTCTTTTGTAGTGTTTCCTGTACGCTGATGAGGTTGAGGGTGAGGTTTAAGTCTGAGATACGAAATTATAAGATGACTCTTAACCAATAGCATGAGTATTGATAGGGATGAGTGGTATTAGTAGAGAAACACATTAAGTATATGTTTGTGATTGTGCCACGTGCTCTGTTGTTGAGGTTGAAAGTTTGTTTGTAGTTTGAAGATAAAACATGAGCTCGTGATGCGGAATAAGCCACTACAACCGCCCCCTCTCAGCTAACAGTAGGAAAATGAGTGTAGGTGAGTGGCGTTTGTTGAGAAGTGCTATTAAATGTTGCAGTCATGTCAGAGGCTCATTTCCCATATCAATTCATGAATCTCTGTTGGTATCTGTTGGGTTATCTAGAGCCAATGGCTGTAGTCAAATATTATTGTATGGGGAATCCATTTGGCGTTGGGAATTTGTAAAGTCTGCTTTGAATGCTGACCGGTGTATAAAAGGTACTCTGAGTTAGGTTTTGAGGATCAAACCCTTCGTCTCTAATTTTTTTCCTCACTATTTTCTTGTCGTAATAATGGTGACGACTAGGACTCAGGCCCGAGAATCTGGGATCAGGAGGAAGATGGAAGAATTGCGTATTTGGTATTTTGGTTGTCAAACCGCTGCATCTTCCTACTCTAATTCCTATGTCCCCCACTTTTCATCGTATGTCTTATGAAAGAGTGATGGAGGCAGAGGATGATTATTACCAAATGGTACGTTTTCATTACTTGGTGACATCTGAGGCAGAACGTCATAACGGTCTTCGTCTGCTGGTGGAGAAGGCTATTACAACTGAAGATGAAGCAGAAGGCATTCGGTCGAGGGAGTCGCGTCGCTATCCAGCTAATGAGTGGGTATTGTTAAAGAAATGAGGCATTTCGTCTATCTATAGCATGCGGGTAGGTGAGGAGGATGCTGAGGATCATTTTCTTCTATGGACCATAGTTCTTTGGCTATAAAGAAGATCTTTCATTTATGAAACTGTTTCTGGCTTCCCTGCGTCTTGTAACATGGGATCAAAGTTTGGGTCTGCTTTTTCTGTGAACTGTTCATGTCAGGGAAATGATTTTTAGCTAATGCTTGATATTAATTGAAGTAATCTGCAAAATCTCTGTTGTAAAGTATTCTCTAAGAGTATATTTTAGACTGAATAAAATAAATGTTTTCTATTATGATGATGCTGTGTCTTCGGGCTTGGTTATTTTCTGCTGTAATTAGATAACTAGGTGTCATGTATTTGAAGGTAAAATCTAGAGAAGGTCGAGTTGTTGGTTAAAACTAGAATTCTCATCTTTATGCGAACTGTGTGTGCTGCCATGTACGCGTCTCAGGGGATATTTTGTGTTATGGTATAGTGATTTGTCACGATATCCTGCATATATATTCTGCTGTTCTAGAAATGTTCGCACCGATATTTTTGAAGGAAAATTTACAGGGTGATTAATTCTGCGGAGATCTTCCTTTGTTATTAAGTAGGGATTCCTTGTTGTTGTTACTTTAATGGCTCTAGAGTTGTTGTGTTCGAGCATGGTGAGAATACGGTCTCAACGTACACAGCAGGCGGCTGATGGTTGGTTTCATATCAAGGTTGTTGAGCTCCGTTAACGCTATTTTTGTCATTTTCCATATGATGTTATTCTTTCAAAATGGCCATTGAATCTGGCTGGCTTGGATGATGAAGGCAGGCATGTCGAGCATGATCGCTTCGTCTGGTGCAACATTTTCTGTAAGTCTCTGCTGGATCCCCGCGTGTAATCTAACTATTCGATAGCTCGCATGCGATAAGACCGTGGAAGAGGATATGAGGACAGCGAATGGGGAGATAATTCTTTGTGGGCAACCAAACCATCGAGGGTGCTTCAGATGTAATTGGGGAACTCTGTGAGCTCGAGGTTGTGAGATTTGTTAAAAGTAATCCATTTTGTGGTAGTAATCTGTGGTTGAGTGTTGAATAAATGTAATATGAGAGATCGTGATTTTCCAATCTAATTAAATAAAGTATTCTGTTATATTTAATGTGTACGGATGTTGTATATGACAGTTGTAGGATTTAAACAGCTATAGGGATAAATTCAAATTTTGAAAATTGAGCTATGTTAGGAAAGTTTGTACGATCTTGGTAGAGTATAAGTAAGATGATTGGTCATTTTGGTATGGGGCTGAGAAAAGGTGTAGGGTTGGTAATGGTAGATAACAGAGATAAACGTGATGGTGGCAAACGTTATCACAGAAGTCATGATGATGTTGTGAAATGAAAAGACATGCCTGTAACAACAGTGGGGATGACTGACACGTATCAGAAAGAGGCATCGCTTCATAAACTGAGGGAGAGTATAAAAACTTGTCTCTCTCTCCTTCATAAATTGTTTGTAGTTTCAGAGAGAGAAAAATATGGTACACATATCATTATCAAGGAGAGGAGGCGTCTGAGGGATGATTGTGTGTTGAGAATGGCATCTTCACCGAGTGATAGGAGGTTGTCGGAGAGGTGACTGGAACGCTCATATTCGAAGAGACGCCCAGGTAAAGTAGAGGATTGCTGCTCCGCAAGTATAGGTTGGTGATAAAAAACTTTTGTCTATTTGATTTTGTAAGTACTCTGTGTAGTGATCTATAAACGTTAGTAATCTGTGTGGTTGGTTATAGAAACTGGGGTTTTCAAAGGATTTTGAAAAATAAAAATGAAAGAAAGTCTGTAATGTAGCATTTGTGTATATGTTGTTTTAGAGAGAGAATAAATGTGTGCTGGAGATGAAGAGGGAAATTTGAGATGATTTGATTTTGCCTTTTTTATTTTTGAGATTTGAGAGATATAGACGTATTGACTGGGCAGAAGGTAGGTTTGTTTATACTGTTTGTAACATATTGATAATGATAAAATGTGTTTATGTATCTATCGGTTCGGTATACGCTCTAAACCTATTATTCATGCTAGTAAGCTTGTAGTCTCGTCTAATTTCGAAGAAACATCATCTTCGGGGAGGAGGAATGAGTGTAGTGTAATGGAGGAACCTGTTAATAGTGCGGGGGTGATGGTAGAGGTAGTGGGGCCCAGTAGATCTGAGGGCTAATGGAGAGGGAGGAAGAAAGGGAAAAAGAGAGAATCTTTGTCATATACCCCGAGGAGGCGAATGTTGGGAAATAGTACTTGAGATATTAAAAGAAATGCCAAGGAGAGTGGGGTAGGTATGTTGTGGACCGAGGTCTCTTGTTCAGAGCCTATGTTTCCAAAATGAGGAGCAAGCAACGTACTATCAAGTTCCATGTTTGAAAAAGTGGAAGAAGGAGTGAGGCATTAGTGAGGTGGTTAACCTCTCGTATTACAATGGGCTTGGGTTATCAAGCCCAAGTGGAGGATTTTTATGTTTCTTGAATCAGGTCGTGTACGGCCTCAAAATTCTGCTGACCTATTTTCAAATAGGGGTCATGAATGCGTTACAGTGCTGCCCTGCCCAGTTTAATGGGAGTGTCTATAAGATGATGAGGGTATGTAAGGCACTGAATAAAAAATGGAGGTAGGAAGGGACTACGAGGCAGTTCATAGCTGAAGATGTTTTAAAGTTTTACAAGTTTAAGTACATGGAGGGTTAAAATAGTGGTTACCTGTATAGTGACTCGGCTAGGCCAAAATTCTTTAATTTTTAGTCTGCGGGTAAGCCATGGAACGACCACCTTGTGTGGGTTGAGGGGAGCTGTTTGCAGGTTCCAGGTGAACCAGCGCTCGAGCTTAACCTTAGATATTTTAATCTGAGTAACTAATGTTGACCAACCTCCAAATAGTTGATAGCTATGTTCGCATGTTGTGTAACTGGTATTCTATTCTTCTTCTTTTTTGTAGAGCCCAAACCTTTGGCTACTGCGGATAAGACTAGTTTATTTGATTGTGTTGCTCGCGACCAAGACGAGATAACGGAGGTACTCAGTGAATTGTGTATCCGAAGGTATAAAAGAGTAGATTCGATAGTGCCAAAAGTTTAGTGAGCTCAAGAAAAATGAGCTATGGCCGAGAGGAAAGCCGTAGAGGCCATTACAGACTAGCTAAGTCCTCTACCTTTTGTTCCTCAGACTATTAAACGGCTTACTCATAAAGCTCGGAAGCTAGCACAGCAAAGTAGTTCTACTGTTGGGGTTGTCCTCACAGAACAAGAAACCCAAAGCCGGTTATTGGTATGTGCTGGAAAAATTTGAAGTGAGCATGTCTGCGCTTGGGGATGTTGAGAAGAGTTTGAAGAGGAAACGGCCAGTAGAGGTGGACAATGATCAAACTAACCCTCATGCTGCTGCCAAGATGACAGAGTTGGAGCGGAGATACTGTCAAATGGCCGGGACACACTCGCAGAAGCTTGAGGATGAGTATCTCGAGTACACATTCGCGGTATGTTGTTGAAAAACTTGTTTACTTGATGTTGCCTTCTAACTGAATGAAGCTGTTGAACTGATTCTTCTATTTTTGTTAAATTGGTCATTGACCAGACAATATCTGGACAAGAAAGACCAGGAATTTGATGTTCTGACAGCGAATTTTAAGGCTCAGTCAGTTTGCGTGAAGGAGCTCGAGGGTGACCTTCAGTTGGAGAGTGAGAGAAGGGCTGCAGATGTTACTAGTGTTGTATAAAAGTACAGTGTGCTGTCAAAGCATGACAAGCTCATGTCTGAGGCAGTTGTAGCAACTTTGTTGAAAAGAGACCACTTCATCAACTCATACTATTATTTGGGGTTGAGTGTTGATGATGTGGCGTTGGCCTAGAATGTTAGGTATGCAAAGATCAAACTCCCTGTTAAGGAGGAAGAGATGGCTGGTGATGCTGCTGGTGCATCTGAGAAAGTTCCAGACCTTCATCCAGATAGGTAATGCAGAGGCAGTCCATACTGTTGAGCAAACAGTAGATCCTCTGTTGAATCGTGCTAAAACAGTTCTCCCTCTAGAGGAAACGATAAAATCTTCTTCCGAGGTAGACATTAGCAAGCCTCTCCAAACGTTCTATGGTATCTTTTCTTTTATTTTTCAGCTCGCGTGACTTGGATGTGATAGTACTCTGTATAATCGTGCACTACTTTTTTTAAGTGATATTTTGAAATATGATTTTCGTGAATGCTGGTATTGAAATAAGATATTTGTAATCTATGTAGGAGATAGAGCGTTTGAGAAAAATGAACTCCGAATTAGAGAAGCTGTTGAGTAAAGCGAGGGACTCTGTGGCCCATATTCAACAGGTACTTAACAAAACTGAATACGATAGAAGGCTATTTAAGTTAAATTCAAAGAAAACCTTTAAAGAGTTATATGATATACAATGTAAATATGCTAAGATAAAAGTGGAGAGAGACGAAATATTAAGAAACGAAGAGGAAAGGGGGGTATTAGTTCTAAAACTGAAAGAGTAGGTTTGTTTTAACAACCTAAGTGAAAAGACGAGGTGTCAGAGTATACTATTAGTTTTGACTTTGTATTTTGAGGTCGAAGTAGATAGTGAGTGAGGGCTAAAGGAGGCTCATCTAGAGCTTTTGAGGGAGAGAGGTGTAGCTCCAGACCCTGCTCAAGTTATGTTTTTAGCTCAAGAAGCACACAATCGTCATAGTTTAGAAGCGAAAAAATGCTCAGCTCGGGCCGGTGTATCTATTATATGGGGCGATGTCGAACCTTTATCTAATGTCTTTGTCTTTATGTAGGATCGGAAGGCCATGAGAATTGTATTTTTCAGGATAAAGATAGAGCAAATAGAGGTTCAAGCGCAATTAGAGGGCGAGGTAAAGAGGTTATAGGATGAGCTATCGCAACACGTGGAGCAAAAAATGTCTTTAGTAACGCGGCCGTCGAAAGATGTGGCTGTTCAAATGAAGGTAGAAGCGGAAATGAGGGCTTTAGGTGTGCTGGTGAAAAACACGCATCAGCGGTTGCATGAAGCGCAAATGAAATTGAAGGAGCATCAATGTCCCTCGTGAGCAAAAGTTGCTGCTCGAACGAAGCATGAGCGTCATATAGACAGTGTTGTTGAGTTTTATGGGGGGGAACTAGTTATAATAGAGACTCATTTAGGAAGTTCTTAGAGGAATATGGGAAGGATTTTGAAGTAGAAAATTCCAAAGTAGAAAACTTATGGTTTAGCTGAGGTTAAGGAGAAATTGTTGATGACTACTCCCGCCCGAGGTCGTGGGAGGAGTCATCAGAAGAGGAAGAGGTCGAGCCTTTGATATCTTAAATGCGGCACAAACAACATCAATAGGAGGTCATGATTTTTACCACGCTGGTAGATGTGCAGGTGTCGAATAGTAAGGCATTGAGAGACAAGCTGCGGTTCTCTCCTGTCCGGAAGATTTATAAGTAGATTACCCTTGTTTTCATGTGACTAGCCCTTCATAGTATTTGATGAGAAATATAATCTACTTCTTTTTTGTTAAAACAGAATGACGTATCTGACTTACTCAGATACCAAGTTCTTGATGTAAACTTGTGAACTATTATATGTATTTTATTGTTATAAAGAATTATTATAAATATAATCTGTTGTGATAGGCTGATCTGGCTGCTGTACATAGTCAGTGTGACGCGTTATACGTAGAAAATGAACAAATGCGTGTTGAGCTAAGATCGAGTCAAGAAGCCAGAAAAAGTGTTATTAAGGTTGAAGAAAGAGGCGGTAATGTCAGTCAGCTTGAGAAAGATAGAGAGTTTAGAGGAAGAGATAAGAAAAGGGGCATTGGAGTTGGAAGTGGGTCTGGACGAGTAAGTCAACAAGGAGATGATTTGTTGTCTGTACGAACGCAAATTTCAGAACTGCTAGTCGCATTAGAGGTAGAAGGAAATAATGTGAAGGAGCTGTAGTTTTAAGTGAATATGCTTGAAGCGGAGATAAGCGATGTTAGAGCTCATGCTCGCAAATATGAAGTATTGTGGTTGGTTACTGAGGTGATGGGTAAAGAGATGGAGGAGGTTTATGCTCAAGGGAATAAAGTCATAAAGAAGGACAGGAACAAAATATGTGATCAAGAGCAGCTTTTGCAAACGTGGCACTTGGAGATCTTGGAATATCAGTCTGAAAATAACAGACTTCGAATTGCAAAAATGAAGCTGGAGGAAGATCTACTGTGGTTGGAGCGAAGTTATGACATGAAGCGGATAGAATGTGAAGGTTATGAAAATTCAACATCTCTGATTTATCATATGGATGGATTCATGACCGTGCTGGCAGCTCGGAGTGCTGATGTGTATCATTGAAAATGACGAATCGATGATCGTTATAAGCAACTGGAAGATGCATTGAAGGAAGCACAGCATGAGCTGAGCGAACTCCTTCTCAGTAAGCAGGTGAAAAATAAGATAGATGGTAGTCATAAAAGGGAGATGGTTGCAGTAATATTGTTTTTTGTTGCAGAATTGAAGAGGGTGGAAGCGGAAAGTAAGAAGATATGTGATTGTTTGATCTCCTGAGGTGTAGAATGTGAGATGGAGGTAATCCGATCTGAATATTTAGATCCCATGATTTTCAGGATTGGATCGTTTAAACAGAGGATGGTTAGAGAGGGAAAGAAGATTGTTATGGGGAAGATGCCAGAATTTATGTGTCATGAGTTGTAGAAGAGTGGTGTAGAGGACCCAGCAGGACCTTCTAATTTAGGTGGCGAGTTAAATGACAGTTTAATTGAAGAAGGAGTAATGTTATCATGTTGTATGAATACGAGCAATGGATTGAAAAGAAATACTGATATAAAAAGAAATAGTTAAGGATGAGTAGTGAGTTGTACTAACCGTGTAAGGTACCAACGATAATGTATATAAAGTGGTGTGATATGTGATCGGTTTAGCTCAACTGGTAAACTACCTGTGTCACATGAGTTGATCAGTATGGCCGAAGTAGCAAACGATCTGTAATCTATGTATAGAATTTTTGGTAGGGCAATTGAACACAAGAATTACATTGGTGTAGGATTGACGTACAGTGAATGTATTAGATAGATCAGTTTGGCCGAAGCAACAAGCGATTTGTAATATATTATATGATCAATTTGGCCAAAGCAACAAATGATCTATAATCTGTGTATAGAAATTTTTGCAGGGCAATCAAACACAAATATTTCATTGGTGTAGGATTGACGTACAGCGAATGTATTAGATAGATCGGTTTGGCCGAAGCAACAAACCATCTATAATGTATTAGATGATCAATTTGGCCAAAGAAACAAAAGATCTGTAACCCGCGTATAGAATATTTGTAGGGTAATCGAACACAAGTATTTCATTGGTGTAAAATTGACGTACAACAAATATATTACATAGATTGGTTTGGTCGAAGCGACAAACGATCTGTAATGTATTATATGATCAATTTGGCCAAAGCAACAAATGATCTGTAACCTATGTATAGAATATATGTAGGGAAATCGAACACAAGTATTTCATTGGTGTAGGATTGACATACAGCGGATCTATTAGATAGATTGGTTTAGCTGAAGCAACAAACGATCTGCATTAGATGATCAATTTGGCCAAAGCAACAAATGATCTGTAATCTGTAAATAGATGATCATATGGCCGAAGCAATAAACAATCTAAAATCTATGAATAACAAATTTGTGTGGCATAGTAGAAAGTATTCAGATATATTGATTAAATAGTAAACTTTTATTGATGTGAGCTCATCATGATAGATTAGTTTGAAGAAAGTATACTGTGACAGATGTGTTATCTACAATACAATTCCAGTCTCCTTGTGTTCCAAGGATTAGGTATGTGCTTACCATGCTAAGTGGCAAGGTCATAATAACTGAAGCCGCTTTTCCCAATGACAACCAAAGGACCTTCCCAGTTTTCGGATGATTTCCCTGTGTTGAGCTTTTTACGATATTTTGGAATCTCCCGGAGGACCAGATCCTTGATTTTGAACTCTCTATGTCGAACACGTGTATTATAAGATTAGGCTAAAGCTTGGTGATACCTTTCCAATTTCATGATTGCTTTGTCCCAAGTCTCTTCGATCCAGTTCATATTACAAGCCAACTGGAATTCGTTTTCTTCATCGGTCATGGTATGGTCGTGATTACAGTGATGATACTGAGTTGGGATGATAACATCGGTACCGTAAGCCAGAAGGAACGGTGTGCATCCAGTTAAAACTTAGGGCGTAGTTCGATACGCCCATAACAAATGTGGTAGCTTTATGATCCAATTTCCTTTCTTTTCTGTAAGCCACTTTTTGATTCCATCTACGATAGTGTGATTAGTGATCTCGGCTTGGCCATTCCCTTGTAGGTAATATAAATTTGAAGGGTAATGCATGATGTTGTTCTGATTGAGGAATTCGACGACTTTGGAGCCAGCGAACTGAGGTCCATTGTCGATCCTGATGAGATGGGGGTAGCTAAATCAGATGATGATGTTTTCCCAGATGAACTAGATAACTTCATCTTCTTGTGTGCGGCACAGAGGGACTGCTTCTGCCCATTTAGTAAAGTAATTTGTTACAACAAAGAGATGTGTCTGTTTTCCTGGTGCAGTAGGAAACTCACCGACAAGGTCGAGGGCCCATCTTTTTAACGGTCATACAACGTTGCTGGAATGTAGTTCTAATGATGGAGCTCAAATTTATGGACCATGATATTGACAGGCATCGTATTTGCTTGCGAGTTCGATTGCTTAAGCTTTCATTTTAGGCCAAAAGACGTCTTGGGTAAGAGCTCGGTTGGCTAGAGATCTTCCTGCTGTATGGGAACCACAAGTTCCTTCATGTAGTTCGTATAGGAATTTTTGAGCTTCTTTGTAAGATAAGTATTCAAGATACGGCCCTGTGACCGAAATCTTATATAAGAGACCGTTTTTGATGATGTAGCGTTTGGCGTTATCAAGTACATGCCTTCTTTCCGTGGGGCCTTGAAGGAGTTCGCCATCAAATGTGTTCTTAGTACCAATATACTTGAGGAAAGGGCGTCTCCAATCCTCCTCATCCTCTTCAACGCCCCCAGTATTAGTAGAATTTGAGTTTATGATGTTAATGATGGGGGTTGATATTATTTTAATCTTGAGATACCGAGCATCTGAGCCAAGGACTCCTGCGAGATATGCAAGGGAGTCAGAATGTTTATTTCCTCTGCGCGGAAAATGTTCGATAAAAGTTTTTTTGAATCTACTCATTCTTGCGGCTGCGTAATCGATCATTTTCCCATTCTTCTAGAATTTTTATGTGTAATGGTTTATAATGAGCAAAGAGTCTGTATATACGGACAGTTCGGACACTCCAATCTCTAGAGCCATATATAAACCTTAAATCATTACCTTGTATTCTATTATATTATTAGTTGCCTCGAAATTTAAATGGGTCGCCTTTTTAATTCTATCATTAGAAGGTATAATCAGCACGATTCCGATACGTGATCCTGTGGGTCAAGATGATCCATCAGTTAGACGATGTCATCCCTTTTTTGTTATCCAGTTTGCCATTTCTTTGTGCTGATCTTCATGAATTTCCATTTCTTTGTGCTGATCTTCATGAATTTCCGCGCTGTCTTCTTCCGAGCTAAGATCTTCTACGGGGAAGTCCACAAGGAAATCTGTTATGGCATGACCCTTTTTAGAATGTCTGTGCTCAAAGTGGATGTCATGCTCGCCAAGAGTGACTGACCACTGCTGGACTCGTCTTGATTTTTCTCGTTGGGATAATATTTCGCGTAGAGGATAGTTGGTCACTACTTGAATTGAGTGGGCTTGGAAGTATTGTCTCAATTTTTGTGAGGTATAGATGAGAACCAAAACTAGTTTCTCGACCTTACTGTATCGGGATTCTACTGAAGTGAGAGATTTATTGATGAAGTAGACAGGCTTCTCAGTTTTCTCATCAAGCCGTATGAGAACGAAACTTAATGATTCTTCGGTGACTGCAAGATAGATGGTGAGTTCTTCCCCTTTGCTAGGTGTACACATCACTGGTGGTGAACCCAAGTAAGGTTTAAGCTATTGAGAAGATACTTCACACTCTACTATCCATTTGATCTCGTGGTCCTTCTTAGGTTAATGTTTTCTTGTCCCCTCACATAATAAGTTGAACAGCCATTGACAGTAATCGAACAATTTTGAGACAAAACGGCTTATTGCGGTAATCTTCTCTGCTAACTTCTGGACGTCTTTCTTCGTTCTGGGGGAAGGCATAGATAATAGTGTACGAATGCGATCTGGATTGGCTTCAATACCGTGCTTGCCGATTAAGTGGCCCAAGAATTTCCCAGATTGAACTCTAAACTGGTATTTGTCAGGGTTAAGTCTCATCTTGTAGACACAGAGGATATCGAAGGCCGTGTGCAAATCTGTAATATGGTTTTTCTTCTTTAAACTTTTACACAACATATCGTCTATATAGACCTCCATTGTTTTTCCAGGGTGATCCTTGAACATTTGGATCATCAGTCACTGGTAAGTAGCTCCAGAATTCATGAGACCGAATGGCATGACTTTGTAGTAGTATAGGCCGTGCTCTGTAATGAAAGCCATTTTTTCATGGTCTTTAGGTAGCATAGTTATCTGGTTGTAGCCTAATGCGACATCCATCATAGACAGGAGCTCGTGCCCTGATGTAGAGTCGAGCAGGTTATTGATGATAGGGAGTGGGAAACTATCTTTCAGAGTATGCCTATTCAGGTCAGTGAAATCCACGCATACCCTGATCTTCCCATTCTTCTTCGGTACCGCTACAATATTCGATATCCATTCTGGATAATTGGCCTTATGGATAAAACTGACTTTGATGAGTTTTTTGATTTCCTTGTTGACCTCATCGTGAAGTGTAGGTGTTAAAGTTCTCTATTTATTATTGATAGCTACAGCTTTTTCCTTTAAGTTGAGTTTGTGACAGGCCAAGTTCGGATCAATACCCGGCATCTCGTGAAACGTCCAGGCAAAGACATCACTATTTTCTTTAAGGAACTGGATGAGAGTGTCGCGCTTCGCTGGGGGAAGATGACCTCCAATATGTGTCCCCCACTTGGGTCCATTGATTTCAACGTATTCTATGGTCTCTTTGTTGGGCAGATGTTGCCATGCAGTGTTGATTGTATAGTTCTCTGTAATGTTTCCTGTTATCTTCTATAATTGCAATACGAGTTGATGCTCGAAAGGTTCTGGCTCGATGATAAAGGAATTTTTGCATGCTTGTGTTAATTTCTGACTTCCTTTTACCTCGTAAATGCTACCCTCCCACTCAAAAAGTAATACCAAGTGGTAGGTTGATGGAATAACGTGCATATTACGTAACCAGCAACGACACATAATCCCCAGATAACGGAACTTTGAGTTAACGATGTAGAAGGATAACCTCGAGTATCACCAACCTTACATTCCTCCATAGACCCATTAAAACCATAGACATCAACGTCGTTGGGTTGGACCTTATCAGCCAGACCTATTTGGTCGATCGTGCTCTAAAAAAAGAGTTTGATGGTACAGCCGGTGTCTATCATCATTGTATGAAGCACTATGCTCTACATTTTCAACATGATCACCAAGGCATCATGGTGAGGATAGTTGACGTGCCGAACGTCGCAATCGTCGAAAGAGATCCCGGTTCGCTGAGAACTGGATATCGGAATTAATTGAGCTTCTTTATCTTGCATGGATAAGTCATGACATTGGGCGATACGCCTTCGCTTGCTTCTGTTTGTTTCTTTGACGACCTGGATCTTCACGGGTGGCAGAGCAAGAGATGGTACAGATGTTTGTGTTTTGGTTGCGGGCTCTTCAATCGTGCATAGCTTCCGTAGGGTTTTTGTAACTCCCGTTCTTATAACTCTCCACGTCCACTATGTACTCATGCATTCGTCCATCTACGAAGCTATAGTTCAACAACTGTTGTAAGGAAAAACATTGCTCTGTCTCATGATGTCGGACTTTATAGTGGATGCAGTACAGTCTGTTCTCGATCGGCTGTAGGTATTGTGTATTTCAGAAGAATCTGTCTTTCGGTAATATATGATATATGCTGGCTATAGTCATTTTCATATTTGAAAGGTAAGGTCGAGGGAAGTTACTCCCCTTCCGAGATCGTTCGTCGTTAGATCTGGTTCATTTTCTGTCTCCTCCATGATCTGATGTCCAATTAAAATAGGAATGGTTTGGCTGATCTCAAGCTGTCAGCATTAATTTCTGAGGGTTCTGCCTATCGGATACCATCCGTTCTAGGTTGATGAATCCATTAACCATTTCAATCATGTCTTCCAATGTTGTTGGCGTGTTAAGGATGAGGTACTCCTTTACTCGGCCATCGACGAGTAAGGCATTGGTGAAAGTAGAAATAGTGATCTTCTGGTCGAGTCGATCTACTTTTCGTGCTAATTCCAGGAACTTTTTGGCAAACACCTCGAGTTTTTCTCCTGGCATTTGCTTAAGGTTGAAAAGAGAATATAAGTTCTCTTCCTTATCTCTATTGTGCGAGTAATTTTTGGCAAAGAGTTTGCGCAACTGTTTGAAAGTCGTGATGAATCCCTCAGGCAGTGTGTGGAACCACCGTAAGAATTTGCCTGACAAGCTGGTAGGAAAAAACCAGCATAGAATGTGGTTGGACGAAGAATAAAGGCCTAGAACATTCTAGAACACTTGGACGTGCTCCACTGGATCAGTCCCTTTATAATTTTCTGATCTTTGGAGTGTAAAGCCCGGTAGGAACCTCACAATCCAAGAGCTCTTGGGCAATCAGGCTCTTCTGTAATCTGTTGTAGATACCGTTTGTCGGTGTGTGGGCTTCGAGCAATTCTTTGATCCATTTTTTGACATGCTCCTGAGTTATATATTATCCCACTATGATGGTTGGTCATGTGACGTGCCCTTCTCTAGGATTGTGGTCACCATTTCCTTTACTTAGGCGTTCCTTCGCCGGAACTTGAACTCATTGAGGTGGATTTTTAGCCTGTATATCTACCTCCTGTTGAATCACCTGAACCGGAGGGGATCCATATCCTGTTGTTGACGGTTAGATCGAAGTGCACCTCCCGCGTGAACTCCCTTCGTTGGAGGCCCTATTTTGTCATGGACGGAAATTCGTGACCCCTCATGTAGTATGGCTATGTTCTTCTGGGCGGTGACCTACTGATTTTGCAAGACCTTTAGCGCATCCTGGACACTCGTGAGTTGTTGTTTCAGGGCTGTACGCCTTTTCTATTTCTGAGTTCAGAGTGGCCCTCAGGTCTGCTAAAGTTGCATTCTCTTCCACCTGGATGATCGGCGTGATCTGACCTGGAGGCAACATTCTGATAAAAGGTGATCAGTGGCGCTTGAGATAATGGGTTTGAGAATTTTAGTTCCCACAGACGGTGCCAAATGTAATAGCCTAATTCCAGAATACAGACTTAGTCTTTATACTAAATTTATTTAGAGCGTTCATGAATAGTAGACAATGAACAACAAGACGGTTTAGGGTAGAAAACCTTTGAATAGGTTAAAAACCACGACCACTCCTGAGGATTTAGAAAAAGTGATGATCTTATTGAGATTACTAGTCTATTATAATAAACGACTTGGGAATATAGAATGATAGAGCAGGAACTTTTCTATGGTGATTCTTCCGTCCTTCATCTACAGTTCTCCAGGTCCTCTTATAGGTCTTCTAATATGACCGTTTGATGACCATAAAGTTCTTTAATGATAGACGTTACAAAGTGAGTGTAATATATTATTTTACCATGTTGTGTAACGTTCTGACCCTTGTTGTTTATACAATGGCTCTATTGCTGACTGTGCGTTTCGTGCGGGTCAAAAGTGATGTCTCGAATTGGGGTAAGTTTGGCAGGTCAAACTGCTGGTGCCGAGGTCGAGAGTAATGCTTCAAATTGGGGAAAGTTTGGTAGGTCGAACTGCTGGTGCCGAGGTCAAAAGTAATGTCTCGAACTAGGGAATGTTTGCTACATCTTTAGTAGTATTTCTTGTACGCTGATGAGGTCGAGGGTGAGGTTTGAATCTGTGATACGAAATAAGCTATTACAAGATGGCTCTGAACCAATAGCATGAGTATTACTAGGGATGAGTGGTATTGGTTGAGAAACTCGTTCTTTATATGTTTGTGATTGTGCCACGTGTTCTGTTGTTGAGATTGAAAGTTTGTCTGTAGCTCAAAGATGAAGCATGAGCTCGTGATGTGGAATATACAGCTATAAGAACAGTTTGTTAGAGACAAATAAGAACAAACCTAGATGCTTAGAGACAGTTAGTTGGAGAAGATGTGCAATCTGTTTAATGAGAACAAACCTAGACAAATGAGAACAGTTTGTTGCAGAAGATGTGCAATCTGCTGAAGTAATCACAAACCTAGATGCTTAGAAAGAGAGAGAGAGAGAAAAAAAAAAAGTACCTTGCTAAGAAAAATAGAGGAAGGTTCTGATGAGAGAGACAAAGAGTTGGGAGAGATAAAGAGATGAAAGAGAAGCAATAAGACTTAACTACTCCTTTTATGTGTTATGTCAAAAGTACCCATAAGCTAAAAAGTTGAATAAACCTCATCCGTTGATATCTCTTTTCCCCATAAATCTGAGCCCCTCTTTATCTTTGAGACCACTATTGTGTAATGTAATATAGATGTTAGTACTCATAACAATTTCCACAAGGAGTCGCCACTTGCAATATAATAAAGAAAACTGTTATGGGCACAAGTATTCTTAATGGGAGCACACCCTTGGAAAGGACATAAAGGTAAAACCTACAAAAAATAGAGTACTTATTTTAAATCTGCCCCTTTCTCCTCTAATAATTTCCTTTTAGCTCCTTCACCATTAAAATTTTTCATCTAACCCGTTGATGAAGTTTCTTTTTTCAACATCAAGAGTACAATAAACTCTATTCTCCACTTTTTTACCTTAATCATATATTTCCATTGTAAAATTTTAAAAAAAAATACCGATTCATAAAGTAGGACTCAAGTTAAAAAAAAATTACATGTAAGCGTATTTGTTAAGAGAACTATATTTACTATGGAAAGATGTGAAAAAAATGTGAAAAAAGAAAATGGAGTTTATTGTTTTCTTGATATTGCGACCGTAAGAGATGCTTTAATGAAGTATTTTAATGGGGAATGAGGCAAAAAAACTTTATTAAAGGAATAAGGAGGGGTTTTAAAAGAATTACGTTTTAATATATTAGATTTACCATTTGGCCATTTCTTTAAGATGTGCAATCTGGGTAAGGTAATACGTCAGATACTAGAGGTGTTCATCTCTTAGAGTGGTTATATGAAGGAAGAAGAAGATCATCACCATTTGGTGTGGGTCTTCATTATATAGACACTTCGGAGGCTAGGGCTCTTTGCCCTAGATATCCCTTTATCCCTTATCTACCCTTCCAAGATTATTGGATGACTTAGGTAGGTATTAGATTTTGGCTAGTTTGCTAAGTGACGAGCTAGCTATGTATGAATATCCATAGCGGGTAGTTAGTAGATTACTTAAGCTAGCTCATCAAGTGACGAGCTAGCAATGTATGAATGTCTGTAACGGGTAGTTACTAGACAACAAAGGCTAGCACATCATGTGACGGGCAAGTTATGAATGAATATCCTTAGTGGGGCCTTTATTCTTATAAAAGAAGAATATTTTTTATACTATAGAAATATATTTATATATTAAATAAACCAGTCTTAGACTAGACGCTCCCATTTCTTAGCCCCAAGTGCCAAACCTTAGGCAGTTGAATATCCTCATTAAAAATTGTCATTATAATGCCATGAAAGTTACACATTTACACTTAAAAAAAAAACAAAAAAAAAATCTTCCTTAAAATTGTCCTCATTATATAGATACTTGGGAGGCTAGGATTCTTTGCCCTAGATGACTCTTTATTCCTAATCTACCCTTCCAAGATTATTGGACAACTTGGGTAGTTAGTAGATTTTGGATAGCTCGCCAAGTGACGAGCTAGCAATGTATGAATATCTATATCAGATAGTTAGTGAACTTTCTAACTACTTGGGATTAATCAATTTTGATTAATTTAGGTTAAAATTAATAGTTTCGAAAATCCTTCAATTAAAGATTTAACCCTAGCCTAATTCATGATGATTCAATTATATAGTGACAACAAGCAAAAGTAAATCATGCACAAGAACAAATAATTTTATCCCTGTAGAAAACCTTTCCAGGAGAAAAACCCACAGGTCGCTACCGAATCTTCCGACAACTAAACAATCTAATATTAAAACAAAATTACAAGAATTCAATTACTTACATACTGGATAAACACATCCCATGGCTACCTCTCTTCTAATCAAGCTCATTGCAATCGATTCCTCGCTCTCGCATCGCCTTGCTTCAATCTCCCGTCAAAGTATCCAAGCTTAAAACTCACAAGCTTTTCAAATCAAGATTAGGCTTTCTAATTCTTCGATTAATTCAATTTGAGTTTTACTTCGCATTGAATCCCTCGTTGAAATCTCTCCTTTATAAAATCTCAAGCCCAAGAAAAGTTAATTTTGGTAGAGGTGAAAAACATAAAAAGAAATTATGTCTTTATAAAAAAAACTAAAAACATGTACTCTGTTCGAACAGATAAATAGTTTATTCTAACATACAAGGTTCTATTCAAACAGAAATAATGATTTTATTCAAATAAACAGTGGTCTGAGTAATCTATTCGAACAGATAAAGAGGCCTGTTCGAATAGATATTTTTATTCAAAAAGGAAAAAGAGTCTATTCGAATATGGTTTAATCGAGCAGAACAAAAACCTTATTCGAGCATAAACTTATTTTCTTCAAAAACCAAAATTTCATTTTTAACTTTTGTAAAATACTAATGGGCTTGAGTTTTAGAGTGAAGAGGTACAAACCAACGTACCTGTTCAGCATCAGTCCAGCTATAGTCGCTCCAAGTTGACTCTTTGACGATGACTAACCATGAGGTAGTGTTCACACCTATTCTAGACACGAAATGAATCCAATACCAAATATGGTTATTTCAATCGACCCTTTTGGTTCATTTCATGAAAAAACTATAACTATAAGAAAGAAAGAAAAAATACAACTCCAGGCCACCTGAACTAAATAACTAAATAAGGGTAAATGTCATGGCCGGGAGCAGGACCACCAGAACTAGATCCCCAAAAAGTATTGCTTATAATCTCAAGAGAAGATTGTACCTTTTCAACAGAGGTTTGCAATGTCTGAACAACAAGCTTGAGCTTATGAATATCCTCATGATAAAGACTAAATTGAGAGTTCATATAAGCATAGAAAGAAGCGATATCATGGGGTATCGCTCCAGCAAGAGCAACTAGCACAACAACTGGCACAATACCACCTGGCATAACCTCTTACTCAGAGTCCTCCATGCTCTCATTCATCTTATAATCACTTTCAGCGACCATATGCTTCTGACTCTTTTCCCAATACCAAAAATTGATCACTTTTTCTCGACGATCAGCTTCCTCCCCCTCAAGAATATGATAACTCATATCCATCGAGAGCTGAGAGACAAAATGGCTTAACGGCAAAGCTTGTGTATGATGATTTGGGTTAGCCATAATAAGCATCACGTGCATGATAATACCAGGCAAATTAAGGATGTGGCCTTGGTGGTAAAGATATACCAGGTAGATCATGGTCTCAGCCAGAAAATTCTTATTCCTAATTTGGGGAAGAATTTTATAGTAGGCAATCATGTGAACAAATACATAACCCTCGACACATTCTTTCGCTATACATACGGTCCTTTCTTCTTCCTAGAATTTATAAGTCGATCCTCAAGTTCTTTCTTTGGAAGAAACTGATCAGGAACTGGGGGACACTCTGTAGGTAGGACTGGAGAGGGGATATTCTCTAAATCAAATGCCCTCATGAGATCAGCCTGAGTAACATGAAACTTCCTACAATCAATTGACACATCAAAGCTCTTATTATTTGCTGTTTTGCGCATATTGCAGATACTGGCAGAACAACCGAACTAGGCGATGGTAGCAAGGTATCATGGGCTTCACAATCCCTATCCAGCCACGGGCTAAAAATATCATGAAACATATCATAGAACTAGGAAGAAACCTCAAGTAAACTCACCTTGTCAATAGACACTTCCTTCTGGTTGCCGCAAAACTTGAAACCATGTTTTGTTCACCAATTAGCAAAGTTTGAAAACATTTTATAGTTTCTGCCATCATTGTCTGGTGCGCATGAAGCCTACTTGACCCCCCAAGACCACTGGCACCACGACAAACTATAGCCAATCCACACCAAACAATCAAGAACCAGGACCCAAGAACCACAGGAGCCCAACCTCCAATCGCCGCACAATACAATCGCCAAGTGCAGTCACTACGAAACACAAACCCCCAATATCAAGGTTCAATTACCACCAACAAACTCTAATAAATACCGACACCCAGCAAGTAGTATCTACAAAGTCAGAATTTAACAACACCTACGATATCCATGAGCATTCACAAACAACACCAAAATTGAAAACCCAAAGTTGCAATTTCCATAATTATATGAGATAAAGATATCAAGCCCTAGAATTGGATGATGCAACACTACAGAAGAATCGGTAAGAAGCCTACCATGATCAAAATTTGAGAGAAGGAGAGCTATTTAAGAAATTTATAAACCCTAGAGCAAACCCTCATGAAGACAGTCTTAAAAATTGGATCACTAAACCCTTGTAAAAGATCAAATTGGCATCATCAAAATCTAATATTCAATGATGATCAATGGGAGATATACGAATTTGAAGAATTGAAGATGTGAGAAAGAAGAATAGTTGTTGTGAGAGAGAGAGAGAGTCAGTAATGAAAGAATTTTGTGGTTTGGTTAAAACTTAGTCTTTCTTTTCTCAAGAGAAACAAAAACATAAAAGTGAAAGAAAAAATCAAAATATTAACTACTCCCTCGTATGCTCCACAAAAAGATAAATCAAAATATATAAGAATGTCATAGAAGAAATCTCTTCAGTGTTATAGCAAGTTAGTATAAGAACCTACTTAGTGTGTATGTGTGTACAGTCAAACTAAAGCATAAACATGCAGTCAACAAAATGAGCAATCAGAAACAAATAACTATGGAAGAAAGTTGATTCAACTTTGGCATCTCATAGTGGTCACTCAAAATCACTGAGAATTGACGAGCAAATACTCTGTGCGAAATATGAATATGAATAATATGCAAAGAAAAATTGATATTTCTTTAAATAAGGGACACACTATTGTAGTATCATATTGCCCAGATTCGACAAGAATACAGCCAGCACTCTGTAATCAAAGATATCTTAGCATTCTGTAGTCGAAGATAGCCCAATGTTCTAGAAGGATCTGAGAGTCCCCGATACACCAAAAGTAACCGTTATAGCCCGGTCAAGAAAGAACTGTTAGAGATCCATAAAGTTTGCCCACTACCTTCGGAATAGGAGACTTTATCTTTCTTTTTGTAAAACTGCATGCATATACTATAAATACAGGCAGAGAATAGGTTCTAAGGGGCAGACATCTTTTAAATCTCTTTATCCTAAACATACATAACACTCATAAACTTGTAATAACTAGCATCAACTAGATTTTACATCAAATCCTCCTCGAGGTCGTGGTTTTTCTCGATTTCTATAGAGTTTTCCACGTAAAATCTAAATTGATATTTATTTATTACAAAATCCTTACAAAAAAGTATTGGCGAAGGTTCTCCTCCCAAAAAACACGTCATTACAATTGGCGCCGTCTGTGGGAATTTTCACATTTTTCCTTCCATTTCTAACCTGAGCACCGTCCAAATGACAAACATGAACTTCAAAAGCCATTCTAGTACCATAAGAGATCAGGACATTCCAGGAGCTCTTGATCTGCACGGTGCGGTTCTTGAACTTTAAAAACAAATGGCTTCGGAAAAAAAATAGAGGCTGGAAGATCAACGTGTTCACATTCAAGCTTTACAAACAGAGAGAGACAAACGTAGAAAAGCCCTAGATTAGCAGAGCCAAACCCATCAAAAGGAAATGGAAAGACTACGAAGAATACAAGATCAAATAATAGCTCGTCAAGCATCGCCACCACTGGCTTGAAGTGAACATGGATCGAGAGCAATTCAACGCGATGATCCGCCTAGGGAGGACGACCAACGAATGTCTCGATCCAGATCTGGAAACCCTAATAGAGCATCTCATCATTTTGGTTTAACTTCTTCGGCCTTGACAACCCAAGGAAGTCGACGTACACGTCGCCAGACCCCTCCGCAAGAAAGAAGACCCATCAGAGAGCAATTGGGACCAGAGGGACAGGGAAATTTTGTTCCTCATGTTCCATCTTTACCTTTCCATTTGTAGCAATTCGTCACTCTGGATGACCTTAACAGGATTCAAGCTATCAACTATGATATCCCCGGCCGACAATCTACGCTCGACAGGATTGAAACAAACCCCATCTCTCCATATCTAAAAACATGCCTATTTCAGACAACTTCCATATGCCCAAATTCATACAGTATGCAGGCCTCACCGATCCTCTTATACATGTTCAACATTTTAAAACCGCCGTTGGGTTATATTCTAAACTCTACCACATGCTTTGTCGACTGTTTAACATGAGCTTAAAAGAAGAACCACTCCGATGGTTTCATACTATACAAGAAGCCTCCATCACCTCCTTCCCCCAATTACAAAATCTATTCGAGTCCAACTACACTCATGCAAGGGAACGTGAAATCACAGTGAACTCTTTATTTTACATCGAGCAAGGTGTAAAAGAAACCCTGGCAAGTTTTTATAAATGTTTTCTGCAAGAAACACGGAAGATTTGAAATTCAGACCCTAAAATCATGGCTCTAGCATTTACTTCCTCCCCGCACATCGACTCAAAAATTCGCGAAGAACTTACGCTATACAAACCACGTACGGTTACTGAAGTGATTGACGTGGCTAATAATTACATCGACCTGGAGCGCTCGAAGAAAGATAAGATGAAAAGTTCTTCTGTCATACATTCTCGAGAAGTTTCTTCGACCCCTTCTCAAAGAGTAGTTGCCGCAATAGCAACGAAGCCGCCTGCTAAAAATGTTGATAGTACTCGAAGAAGAGATGGTAAACTGGATAGGCTTATCCCAATTCTACCACCCATGACAATAACCCTCTCTGCTATCTTACCAACAATAAAGGGAGACGAGTGTTATCGTGTGCCACAAGTTATTGAAGATCTTCCAAATAGACCCTTATGTCAGTATCATAATGTGCACAGCCATGAAACTGATAGTTATTACTCCCTCATTCGTATTTTTCACCGTATCCTCTTAGCTAGAGGACTCCATAATTACGTTATCAACATTCAGAAATTTCTCAATGAACAAGCAAAAACTATTCAAGTAAAGCAGAATAATATCCAGGGCCTAGCTCAACATTTATATATGATCGATATCGAAAAAGGGAAGAAAAGAAAGCAAGAGGATCGTATTACGTCTTGCTGCAAAATGACTTCCTAAGACAAATCAACAAAACTTCTCCCCAGCACCAGAAAATCCAAACGTCCTTACCAGATAATATTCGAGGACTGTAACACCAGCCATGTACAATACCCACATGATGACCCACTCGTTATTATGCTTAAAGTGGGACTGGATTACTTATATAAACTTCTCATCGACACCAGTAGTACCACATATGTCTTATTCCGAAGAGCAATCGAAGTTTTAGGCCTTACAAATTCAGTCAAAGCTTCGACAACATCAATCACGGGTTTCAATGGTTCTAAAGAATCAACCACAGGAGAAATCACTCTCCCTGTTCAAGCAGGTTCAGAAACTACATTTGTCAATTTTTTTGTAATTGATACAGAGTCCAAATATTTAGGCATTTTGGAATACAGCTGGTTACATTTGATCAAAGCGAAACCATCGACTTACCATTTAGCACTACGTTTTCCTAAGGATCACGGGGTCTATGAAATCAAGGGCAGCCAAGCAGTCGCATGCATGTGCAAAAATACCACCGTTAACCCTCATACAGCAAAACTCCTCAAGGCATAGCAAATATAGTCTACCACACCACCCACATTCAAGCAAAATGATACTGAATTAGTTGAAACTGCTGAACTCGATGGACCATGATACAACTACTTAAGCAAAACATTGACGTCTTCGCTTTGACTTTTAACAAAATGCCCGAAATTGATCCTTTTATCGCTTGCCACCACCTCAACCTTATTCCAAACAGCAAGGCAGTTATCCAAAAGCGACAAAATTTGGCCCCTAGACTTCGGAAAGCAGTTAATGAAGAAATTGATAAGCTCATCCGTGTTGGTTTTATTCGGGAGGCCAAATATCTGTAGTGGGTTTCTAATATCGTCGCCGTACCAAAGAAAAATGGTAAAATACGGGTTTGTGTTGATTTCACTGAACCCAACAAATACACATTGAAAGACAATTTTTTGCTCCCATTGATTCCACAACTTCTCGACTCAATCGCAGGACACGAACTTCTTTCTATGATGGATGCCGCCTCGGGATACGACCAAGTTCCACTCGCCAAAGAAGATCAGGAAAAAACTACTTTTATAACCGAAAGAGGACTTTACTGTTTCACAGTAATGCCTTTTTGATTAAAAAATGCTGGCGCCACTTACCAATGATTGGTCACTCAAATGTTCAAAGAACAACTAGGCCACATCGCGGAAGTATATATCGATGATATGATTTGTAAAAGATTGAAAAGAACATATAATCTCCAAGGCCTCCAAACTATCTTTGATATCTTTCGACAATACTAGATGAAGCTTAACCCAAAATAATGTCAGTTCGGCGTTACATCCAGAAAATTCTTGGGACATCTAGTCAGCAAACGAGGAATCAAAATCGATCTGGCTCAAATCAAAGCACTCATGGCAATGCCATCTCCTCGAACAAAAAAAGATGTTCAGAATTTCACCGGCAAGATAGCCGTTCTTCACAGATTCATCTTCAAGTCATCTGATTGATGCAAACTTATTTACCTTCTTCTTCGTGGCAACCCAACTACTCTTTCAAATAAACAGCAAAAGGAAGTTCTATGGACTCTTGATTGTGAACTGGCGTTTCATGAACTTAAACGATACTTGGGGCGTCCTCCTATAATGAGTACTCCCATTGATGGCAAATTACTCACAATGTACTAATTCACCACTGAAGACTCCATCAATTCTGTCCATATTCGAGAAGATGCATGCATCGAGAATCCTATTTACTTCATCAGTAAAACTCTTATGCCTGCTAAAAAGCGATATACTACCATAGAAAAATAATTGCTAGCCTTGGTTTACAGTTCTCAAAAACTCTGTCCATACTTCATAGCTCACCCCATCAAATTCATTACAAAATATCCTTTCAAACACGTACTCTCCAAAAAAAAATCTCGGCGAATTCAACAGTAGTCTATTTTCCTTGGTGAATATGACATCTCTTTTGAACCTCAAATATTAATCAAGGGGCAAACTGTGGCTGACTTTTTAGCAGATTTTCTGATTAAATACCCCGATTGGGAAGAACTTGAAGAAATTTTAACTGGACTCAATTGCCAAACCAGAGGCATGGTCCAAGCAAGAGTTTTGGTTGGTGATTTTTTATGAACGGATCAGCAGGACCACACGGTTCTGGAATTGGCATCGTACTCGTCACACCTTCCAATCATCGGATAAAAAAAGCTCTTAAACTCAAATTCTATGCAACCAATTATGAAATAGAATATGAAGGCATCTTGCACGGCCTTGATCTCACACTTACTCTAGGAGCTAAAGAATTAACAGTTTATGTTGACTCCTTACTCGTCACCAATCAACAACAAAACTTTCAGGACAACAGGCAAGATGGTTGATTATGCTACCCTGGTCGAAGACAAAATGAAGAAATTCAAGCATGCGACCATTTCATATTTACCTCGGCAAGAAAATTATCATGCCAACGCCTTAGCTTACATTGTTGCCATGCTGGGAGACAGTAAAAAAAGATCTTTGGGCATTGAGATCCTCGAACACTCTAGCCTCGATATCTTGTCCACACTCCACTTGACCGTTACTGAAGATGAGGACCTCGATGATTGGAAAAATCCATTTACTGCATACCTCAACTCTAACATCTTACCCAGTAATAAAGAAGAAGCTCGATCCCTGTTAGCCAAGTGCCCTCGATTCAAAGTTCAAGATGGTATTTTATATCGACTCACTAGAGGGAAGCCATATATCGAATGTATATCACAGAAACAAGCTCAGATAAAAATAAGAAAACTTCACGAAGGTATTTATTGTATACATGTTTCGGGTCGATCACTAGCTCAACGTGCCTTCACATAGGGACTCTATTAGCCCAAAATGCGACAATACTACGAAGACTTTATTCGAATATGCTACAAGTGCCAAATTCATGCTCAGGACATCAAGTGCCCCGCCCTCGACTTACATATCAGTAATGTTTTTGGCCATTTAAACGATCGCTAGTCAACATCATTGGTCATTTTCATCCCGCTTCGGGAAATAGGAGATTCGTCTTGGTTGCTAGCGATTACTTTACCAAGTGGGTCGAAGCAGTCCCTTTATGCCATACTAATGAGAATGAGGTTATCAAATTCCTTTAGGAGCACATCATTACCCAGTTTAGTTGTCCGCAAATGATACGTTCTGACAATGGTTAACAATTCATCAGCACCAAAGTACTTGCTTTCCTTCATAAATACAAGATTCAGTTGATGACTTCCACACCATATTACCCTCAAGGCAATGGAAAAGCTGAAGCCATCAATAAAAGCATCAAATCTGGTTTACGCAAACGCCTCAACGATAAGAAAGGCAGATGGGTCGACGAAATCCTTATTATATTGTAGGCTTACCGTACCACTCCTCGAGTCTCCACAGGGCATACTCCCTTAATAATAGCTTTTGGTATAGAAGCAATTATACCTTCAGACCTAGATCTACCAAGTACTCGACAAAAAAATTCGAATGAAGACAATGAGATCGGACTCCTTTGTAACCTTAATTGGATCGAAGAAACCAGGGACAAGGCCATTGTAAATTTTGGCCATTACCACGATAGATTGATAAAAGCTTACAACAAAAAAGTTTAAGAATGGAAATTTAGAATTGGAGACCTTGTCCTCCAACCGATACAAGAACATACTCGACCTAAGAATTCTAGAAAATTATCAAAAAACTGGGAAGGACCATATATTGTATGCAACAAAATAGATAGTGGAACTTATTGACTTATGACTGAAGAGGAAGTTCAGCTTAAATACCCATGGAATACTGCTTAGATTAAACTCTTTTGCAGATGATACCCTGTAAACGTTCACTTCAAATGAAAGTAAAAATTTATTATCCATTACTTTCTTTCTACTTTGGCTTGTCCTCGATATATACTTTAAGGGTATTTATCTGGCAATCGATCTCTTTACTACTTCCACTGGTCTTCGATATCTACTTTATAAGTATTTATCTGACAAATCGATCTCTTTACTTTTATCACATGAACTACTTCAACTTATTTACAAAATAATCGATATATACTTTAAGG
This sequence comes from Kingdonia uniflora, assembly GCA_014058105.1. Taxonomy (NCBI): domain Eukaryota; kingdom Viridiplantae; phylum Streptophyta; class Magnoliopsida; order Ranunculales; family Circaeasteraceae; genus Kingdonia; species Kingdonia uniflora. The sequence continues at coordinate 376,978 of JACGCM010000076.1, read as the reverse complement.
GTATTTATCTGACAATCGATCTCTTTACTACTTCCACTTGTCTTCGATATCTACTTTATAAGTATTTATCTGACAAATCGATCTCTTTACTTTTATCACATGAACTACTTCAACTTATTTACAAAACAAAATAGATAGTCATCACTACATTAAACAAACAAACACATCATTCACACATAAAAATTAAACTATTTTCGGTCCCACTGACCATTTGTTATAAACTTTCAAAACCTAATGTTCATTACTCCAAAATTAACATTTTCGAAGGAGATTTTTCCTCATTTCCAGCACCTTTGGGCACCTGTACATCCACTATGACCCTGGGAAGCTACCCTTCGACCTCCATCATCTTTGCGTTATCATCAACTTTAAGTCCTCCCCGCACATTTGGAGTCTGTGGTACCTCGTCATCAGAGTTGTCATCATATGGTAACCCACCAGCCTTCACAATCCCTTTATAATATTTCTTTCTCTCTTCAGACTCATCGAACTACTCTTTAAAGTACATCCTCACTTCTTTACATTTTTACATTTTTTCTTCATTCATCCGAATTTGTAATTCCTTGAGCATTTTTTTCTGCTCCAACGTCATTGCCTTTCGAACATCATCCACTTTTTACTTCAGGTTCGTTTTCATCGTGTAGTATACACACAAATCATCTACCGTTATTACCTCCTCCCCTCTGTCTTTAAGTCTGCCATTTATTGTACCACATACCCTAAACATGTCATATACATTCAAATTGAATTGACCAGGGGCTACATCGAAGAAATTCAGTAATTTTTTCTGATCCACCCGCAGGGGTAACTTTAGCCCTTTCTTAATCTGTTCTCGATGAACAAGAATACCATCTAAAGGTATATCCTGGTTGATCATTTTGTATTAATACTTCTCTAATCTAACATCATCAGGGATACCATATTTCCTTTTAAATCTTAATATATCTTTGGTGTCTAAACCCTCTCCGTAACAAGCTTCTTCATCCTCTTCTACATCTTCTTCCCCATCCTCACTTCCTTCTCGATCTCTCCCCTGAGGCTCATGATCTACACTAGTCTCCATCACCTTGTTTTAAGATACTTCACGCACACTGGACACTACACTAAACTGTTCCCCACCCTTTGCGTCTGCACTGCTTGAACCTACCTTGTATCTCCCCTCCCCCAATTGTTGAACACAAGTTCTTACATCGATCGTCAAGGGCACTACATCTTCGAAACTCTCAAATATATCTTTATCATCATTTAAATTTGGTTCAGCCATTTAAGAACCTAAAAATCAGATTCCATATTTTTAACACAGTTAAATTTTTTCGTATGTGATACATATATACAAATTTTTACATTAACATAGTCCAATGAGATCACGTTATTGAGATCACTCTACAACACTTCATTCACTTTCCCATCAACTACAATCATTAACATTTCAATTATACATAGTTCTCGATATTATCCATATCAGATATTTAATTTAGATTTTATATCATTCATAAACAACTTCATAAATTCTCGATGTTTGATCTCATTTACTTCAGTAACCTTGGTAACTTCGTTAAATACTATTTTCTTATCCAAATTATGGGAAGTTGAATAGCTTCTCGAAGACGTTATCACTTTTACCGCCAAAACCAGTTATTTCCATTTATGAAAATTCTCATTTTCCAGCGTAAAATCCGCCCAATCCTAAAACTCTCCACATATCTCGCTCCCTCCAAACCATCTCCTTTCACAACGCCGTCCTTACAGCGCCCTTCTCAATCCCTTTTAATTCCTCTCGAAATCTTCCCTTCTCAATCCCTTTTAATACAAATCAAAATCACCGCCATAGCGAAATTATAATAGCACATTCACAAAATTATCTCTGTCGTTATTAATCCTTCCCATCTATGGACGTCTCTTATTTATTATCACTTCATTATACGTTATTGATTAATCTCTAGCAAACGAATATACTTACAAAGAAAATTGTAAAAATTACTAACCTTGTTGTCGTGCAGCTTCAGTATCCCTCTCCTTCGCTCGCTTCGTTCTTTTAATCAACGCACAAATCTCCTCCATCGCAATTATATCTAACAACTGCAGCAACGAGCAATAACAGTTCTCTCCCTCAAAAAAAAATTTAATTTGCAAATAATATGAATAGTCACCTACCTCTGACATATTTATAGCCCTCACGTGACTGTTCCTCGCACTACTTGGTGACGGTCAAGTTCGTCAAATACAACGTTTCATACGTTTATTCTTGGCATCTCTGCCTCTTAATCTTCTGCCCCCTTAATAACCTTTTACATTCATACTTCAAACTTTCCAACTCTCGAAGAATATCTACAGACACATTCCTCTCTATCAATGTACACTCCATCTTTTCCAATAACTGACATACCTCATCATCTTTATACTTCATACCATCACCTAATAGAAAACATCTTGCCATATTCATTTTGTATTCACATTCCCTTATTTTATCATATTTTTGCAAATACCTATATTTCATGAATTATTTTTGACATCAGTCAATTTCATTTTGTTTACTCACACTTCGTTTAAACACAATTTTATTTCCATACCGTTGGGAAAACATCATATTTCGACATAAAAATGCATGTTCGACTTTATACACTTGCAAATATTTGACAAAATATATTGTAATCATATTGGATAATCAATAAGAAACATAGATAAATTAAATTCACAAAATACATATTTATTTATTTCAACTCATTCCTTACATTCGATATCTCTTACATTCGATTACATACTCATTTCTTATATTCGACATCTATATCTTTCGAGTACATTAACTTTTAATAATATTTTCTTCCATTACAATTTAGCTGCTATTGCTAACTACCTCGACATGTAATTATTTTCTTTATTTATTTTTCACCAGAATCGGGCATTAAAGCCTTTTTCTAGTCTTCGAAGCTCAATGACTCTCAAGTCATTAAACTTCTAAGAGACCCTTCAGCAGGAAAAGAATACAGAAAATTGCAAGCACACCCATGTGTTCGGCAAGATCCCTGGATGCCCATCCAAATTTCGCATCATCATCACCAGTAAAGATAGTTACCCCTTCACCCCCCAACTGAATCCAAACATTACCTTCACATACGCATGATGTTCCCACTATTGCCAATTAAAACATGTTATTTCTGTTTGTTCTTTGCTCCTGCCTCACTGCTCTACTCCGATCACATAACCCATTTTCATCTCTCAATCTACAACATATTTCATCCGACGAATCACCGTCTTCAACCGCAGACTTAACACTCAACCATACTTGGGGCGACCTCATTAACCACCACCATTATTCACCTTCAGTGAAACCCTTATTTATACCAATCATTTTTATCTACATTCAATGAACATCACTAATTCTACGTCAGAACTTACTTGACCAAATACAGATCCCCTTGACGTTGGTAATAACATATGTTCACTTGTTCACAACTTCGGCAACCTCATTTGATTCCATTTTTTCTTCTCAACACAACTACAAGTAATTCTGCCGAGAATGGGGCGATTGTAGTATCATATTCCCCAGATTCGACAAGAATACAGCCAGCACTCCGTAATCGAAGATATCTTAGCATTCTTTAGTTAAAGATAGCCCAATGTTCTAGCCCGGTCAAGAAGGAACTGTTAGAGATCCGCTAAGTTCGCCCACTACCTCTGGAATAGGAGATCTTTCTTTCTTTTTGTAAGACTATATGGGTATGCGATAAATACAGGCAGAAAATAGGTTCTAAGGGGTAGGAATTTTTTAAATCTCTTTATTCTAAACATACGCAACACTCAGAAACTTGTAATAACTAGCATCTACTAGATTTTACATCAAATCCTCCTCGAGGTCGTGGTTTTTCTCAGTTTCTGCTGAGTTTTCCACGTAAAGTCTTAATTAATATTTCTTTATTACAAAATCTTTACGAACAAGTATTGGCAAAGGTTTTCCTCCCAGAAAACACGTCATTACAACTATAAACTTGAAGATCTTATGGACAGGAAACTAATTATCAAAAATGGTGTCAAGTTAACTAATATAAAATCCTTATCTCTCATCTCCTCTAAACTGACTGTGTTTAACTCAAGATCAAATAGGTCTTGGAAAGGTTATAATGTAAGTAAGGGTAGGCACATGACGGAGTAAATGTTTTACTGGCATTTAGAGACAATTAGATACACTTTCTCCCCCTTTATCTTCACATTTAGTTCACCTCCTATCATTCTTTCTCTTTATTGAGTACATATCGAATAGAATTTCTTCTACTATTTTTTCAAATATTCTAGCAAAACTCTAATTGATATACTAGCAAAAACATTGGCAATAGTCTACTCTTATATTTATCTTCACCCAAAAATTACATGGTTGTACTCATGTTTTTACTTTTTTTATTATTTTTACTAAATGGTCTCAGAACAAACGGGTAAAAAAATGAATTGGCTAGACAAATGAATGGCATAGTTTAAGGCCCAAGGGGCTGCAAGTAGATATACTTTTGGTTATGAATAATGAAGGGCAAAAATAGGTAAAAATACAAATGCCTATTATCGTATCTTCGGTTTTATATAGTCGTTTTTTCACCTCGAATAAAAAATAGGAAACATTGTAGTGCCCTATTTTTTATTTTTTTTTATGTTGCTGACATTATTAATTTGATATTTATTATATAGCTCCTAGTTGTAGCTTATCTTAATCCTTTTGAATTGAGTTGTAAAGCCTAGTTAAGCACACCACCGTAATTTCTCCTTAATTTACTCCATCCCTCCTTCTTATTCTCCTCCTTTAACCTTTCTTCTCCTTTATCAATTTCAAATTTTGGAGAAAGGGTAACAAACCCAGAACCCTATTTTCCTTAAACCCTTAATCTGGAGAGATTTCTTACATAAATCCTTCATCACTTAGTGTGGCTGGAAATTATTGAGTAGGTGAATCGAGAGTGTGAATCTATTGTTCTAGTGAGGGGAGGGATCTTTGAATTGCTCTTCATAAGAATTCCATCTTCAGGCAAGTACAATTATCATCTATCCTTAATCATGGATTGGTATAAATTATTAGATATAAGCTTGGAAAAACAATGATACTGATAATGATACCCTATTTTAGTGCTAATGTAATGCCATGTTTAGTTAGAATTATACTTACCTATAAAGTTTATGATGATTCATATGTTGTATGGTTTTCATATGATGTAAATATTATAGAAATTTATATAGATAAAATGATGCAGATTATATGAAAGCCAAAAATGTCAGGATCAGCTAGGAGGTTACTATCATTAGTATAATTAATACTTGATTATGAACTCCTTGATTGTGCTAAGTCCCCATCATCAATAATATGTTAAATATAGAAGTAGTACTTTAGACCTTGGTTGGCTTCTATTATTTTGTAGAACCTATTATTGAATAAACTGTATATCATGAGTTGCACATTATGCTAATTGATAAGAGATTTTTAGATCGTCTAGCAAAATACCCGCTCAAAGTACCATTGTTGAATTGTAGTATGGATGAGTGGGATCAAATCCATAGGGAGGTTTGGGAAAATAAATACTTTTTAAGCCGAATTACGATTTTATAAGAGATAAATCTAAGAAGAATAAATAAAAATTAATTATAAAACTTAATAAGGGAGAGAGCTAAGGTTTGGACTTGTACTCTACCTTTCAAAGCACAAATCAATATATAACTAGATCCTAATATCTTTACCCATCATATGTTCATGTTAAGATACATACGATGTTGTAAAATAAATTACTAAATCTATGGTCAAGCAGATAGTGCTTATACTTTTAAGTGATGGTGAAGAATGTCTTAGAGAATTATTAACTCAACCATGGCTTGGCTTGAGTAAGTTATCTAGTAGTTCCTCTTATTTAAATCTCCAAATTAAGTCTACGGTTTGTAGTACTTGATTAAATCAAAAGTTATCGTACACCAAACCGATGCTATGGTCAAGCCTTCGATATGATGCATTAACTTATAAATCATAAAATACTAAAAAAAACTAATTAGGACCTAATTAATACCAGCAATTGTTTATCTAAGAAGAGGCCTCATTGTAGCCTTATCTAGGAGATTAGCCGCTCATCTCAAACTTTATCGCATTAACAATTAATGAAGACATTAGCAAAAATTAAACTAAAAAAGAAGAAGAGATAATTAAATAAAACTATGACTATATTTCTCCTAAACTTGCTTCAATATGCGATGCCAAATTACAATGGGGGGAAGGTTCTTTTCATAGGAGAAGGAACCCAAACTTAGAAACTAAACATTATATTGTAAAAAATATTTTCATAATAATATTTTCTAATTTTACAACTAATCGCATAAGATACTTGCATATAATTCCCTTAGCTGATGTAGAGATTATTTTTCATAGAAACTCTTGCATTTATTTTCAATATAAAATATCTTCAAGGATCTTAGATGTAATATATTCTTTGATCTTATTCTCTTAGATTATTTGTGTATATATTTCTTCAATATTGAGACCAAATATATTGTGTCTTTGACTTTATATCTTATGAACTGCTGGAGATACTTTTACTTAAATTTAAAAGTTTGGTTTCAAATATCTATCTCTAATAGATGCAATCAAACAAATGTACATAAGTACCCAAAATTAAATATAATAAACAACTAAAATACATGTTCGGGTATTATAGTGGAATATTTTCTAGAAAGAGAATCTTTGCCAATACTATTCGAAAGGAAAATACAATAATAGGCTAGACAAACAAGATTTTACGTGGAAAACTTAGTTAAAGCTGAGAAAAACTACAACCTCGGGGAGGGTTTTGATATAAAATCTAGTATGTTACTAGTTATTACAAGTTTTAGATTGATAATAGGGTTTGGAAGTAAGGATATATAAGTTTCAAATTTGAATAATCTATTATCTGCCTATATTTATAGTATATGCAGACAGTTTACAAAAAGAAAGAAACAATCTTCTATTTCGGGGGGAGTGGGCGAACTTCGCGGATCTCTAACAGCTCTTTCTTGATCGGGCATAATAACTACCTTTTGTAGGTTGAGGAATTGTGGTATCTTCTCGAATGCTATTTGTCTTCGATTATGTATGACTATTTTTGACTATACTGTGTTGGCTTACTCTTGTCAAATTTGGGGAATATGCTACTACAATCACCCCATTCTTGACATAAGTACTTGTGGTGTCGAGAAGAAAATGGAAGCTGAAGAGGTTGCCAAATGTTATCACGAGTCATCAGATTGCTATTTCCGAGGTTAAATTAAACTGTATCTGGTCATCTTTTTTCCTGAGAAGTAATTAATATGGTACATTGGACCAGGCTAATTCAAGTAGGGTATAAATAGATGGTCTCAAGGAAGGTTGTATGGTGGTGGATTATAAGGATGTCCTCCCAAGTGTGGCATAACGGGTCGCCTGAGGGAAAATATGGTGACCAATCGAAGGTAAAGGTCTGTCCCAAATCGATCCTTTGTAACTATTCAATGGATCCTGTTATGGTGTGGAGGGTGGAGAAAGGTAGAGTCAGAGAATGCTTGCATACGTTATAACTATTGGGGTCACCATACAGTGCTGAAGGTAATGGAGTGTATCAGTGTGAGGCAGAAGGGGTTATTGTTTATAGTGAAAACAGGGATGTATTGACTGGTAGGCCATCCAAGGATCTTGCCGAACGAAGGAGGCATCTATAATTTTATGATGCCTCTCATCTGTTGAGGCAACTCTTATTAGAAGTTCAGTGACTTAAGATTCATTGAGCTTCTTAGGATGTCGTTGCCCCTGCTACCAGAGATAATGCCAAATTCAGGTAAAAAAATGCAATAATGTCAAATCCAGGTGAAAAGAAGTACCGAACAATTAGTCCTTCAAGTTGAATGTAAAGGTAGTAGTGTAGTTTTGATGTAATGTAATCGACGGAGATAGTTATAGAATGTAATATGTAACCATTGTTTAAATAAATAAAGTTATTTTTTGACTTTTTATTCTGTATTAATTGTCGACTATATATTTGCTAATATGAAAGTCATCGATAGTAAAATGTCAAAGTAAGATGTTAGAATAAATGTATGGTTACTACAACTCTAAGTATTTTTTACGGAGGGAATGGATTTCGATATTGATTGATTTGACTATTTAAAATGTATAGTCCTGAGGTAAAATAAATGATGGTTGGTTGAATTTAACTTTGGAGGACGATAAGTGTCTGATAAGAGGTTTTTAGGGCTTCTATAAAATACCCGCTCAAATTATGGTTCTCGAATTATTGCACGGATGAGTGGGATCGAATCCACAAGGAGGTTTGGGAAAACAAATGCTTTATAGGTCAAATAACGATTTTATACGAGATAAATCTAAGAAGAATAAATAAAAACTAATTATAAAACTTAATGAGGGTGAGAGCTAAGGTTCAGACTTGGCCTCTACCTTTCAAAACACTAATCGATATATAACTAGATCTTATTATCTGCACCTATCATATGTTCGTGTTAAGAAATATACGATGCTGTAAAATTAACCACTAAATCTATGGTCAAGTATTTAGTGGTTATGTTTTTAAGAGATGGTGAAGAGTGTCTTAGAGAATTATCAACTCAGCCACGGCTAGGCTTGAGTGAGTTTTCTAGTATTTTCTCCTGTTTAGATCTTCAAATCAAGTCTACGGTTAGTAGTACTTGATTGTATCCAATCTTACCGTGCACCAAATCAAAGCAATGGTCAAGCCTTCAATTTGATGCACTAACTTATCAATTATAAAGTACTAAGAGAAAGCTAATTAGAACCTAATTATTATCAACTATTGTTCATCCAAGAAGAGGCCTCATCCTAGCCTTGGCTAGGAGATTAGCCGTTCATCTCAGACTTCATCGCATTAACAGCTAAAAAAGACATTAACAAAAACTAAACTAAAAGAGAATAAGAGACAATTAAATAAAACTTATAACTTTATTTTTTTTAAATTTGCTTTAATATGAGATTCCCAATTACAATGGGGGGAGTTCCTTTTATAGGAGAAGGAACCCAAATTTAGAAACAATACATTAAATTGCAAAAAATATTTTCACAATAATATTTTCAAATTTTACTACTAATCACCTATGATTCTTCCATATAATTTTCTTAAGTGATGTAGAGATCTTTCTTCATGAAAACTCTTGCATATATCTTCAATATAAAATATCTTCAAGGATCTTGGATACAATATATTTTTTGATCTTATTCTATATGAATATTTATGCATATATTTCATCAATCTTGAGACCAAATATATTGTGTCTTTAGCTTTTTGTGCTATGAACTGCTGGAGACACTTTCACTTAACTTTAAAAGCTTGGTTTCAAAAATCCATCTCCAATAGCTGCAATCAAACAAACGTATATAAGTACCCAAAATTCAATATAATGAACGACTAAAATACATGTTCAGGTTTATTAAAAATATCATAATTACGCGCTCATCGGTATCCTCTATTGTTTGAAGGGAGAGTTGTGTTTCCTAGAAGATATGGTAAAGACGAGATCTCAGGTACGTAATGAAGTGTACAGTCGTGTTCAAGCAGAGTATTGGGAAATAAATAATTGGTACATTAGTTTTTAGAATGCTAATATTCACCTGGAAAATCCTGTGGAACCTGAGTATGATGGTATGAGCGAGGCTAAGCCGAAGGATGCTGAAGAGGATTTTTAGTTTCAATGCCAATTATAACATTGGAGTCTTCCTAAACGTGTAAGTTATGTGCGGACTTGTGCGAAGATGTTGATTAAAAAAGAAGATGGCGATGTAGTTAAGAGTTCGTAATTGTGTTTCGTATGAAAAGTAAATTTAACGGTTGAATTGTAGTTGAAATGAAATGAGAATAGAATTTGATTTCATAATGTAGATGTCAATATTTTGTTTTTATGAAACTTTTAATCGAATAAATTTTAACTTGTAAAAATTATGGAATATAGCAAGAAGTTGTTCGATGTATATGAAGTCGATGGTATTTGAAAATAGATTGGATTTACTAAGATTTTGCCGTAGATATAGGGATTTGGAATTAGTTAAAAATATACGGAGGTAAGGTGATGTTTAAGCATGGCGAGGTGTTACCCTGTAGGCAAAATTTTGAAGTACAAGGAAGACAATGTACATCGCTTGTATGACAAAATAGGTTATATTTTGTTTAGTAAGAATGTGTCAGAAGAAATTCTTCGAGATATGGAAGGATTGGAACAACAATGTAGGAGTCTGTTGCTTTTAAGAAGGTTGATAGTCAAATACTTCGATAAAAGACGGGTAAGGCGTTATGTTTGAGCTTTCAAACGGTCGCAAAGTTGTGCGATGAACAGTCGCGTGGGTTTTATAAATAGTTCAGAGGTGAGCAACTGTTCTCATTTTGCGAACTCTGGAAAAAAAAATCTCAAGTGCGAATAACTTGCTTTCGTTGTTGGATTTGTTGGAAGCAATTGGGAAAGAGGAGATCAGTATTCTGATTGCGAGAGCAAAGCGCGAGAAGGAGAGGGATACAGAAGCAGCGCGTAAACATGGTTAGTTTTGATGTTTTATGCTCTTTTGCACTTGAATATGTACTTAACTCTGTAGAGATAGGCATTGTTAAAGTATTTGTAGAATGAATTTGAAGGAGTGTAATTGGATTGGGTGGTAGGGAAGATTGAACTGTGTTTAGGGATTGATTAGTAAATCGTGATTGTGATCGTTGTAGGTTGAATTGTTGGTTATAATGGAATCGTATTGGTAAATAAAGGGATTGGCATGCGAAAGTATCGTGTAATTGGTGGTGAGGGGTGGAGAGAGTATGGTTGTTGTCACGGTGAGGACGGGGCAACTGTAGGGAAATTATTAGGTTTCGGCGAGATTGTTGGGGATATTTTTGTTGAAGTAGTTTAGATATGGCCAGAATTTGTGCTGGAGAAAACAATATCCATTTTTTGAATGAGAGTGGTTTTGGCGGGAAACAGGCGTAGCATCTTCCAGAACTTGCGAGATTCCTGTAATTCGACCAAAATTGAAATTAATATAGTAATCGATGTATATTACCAAAAGAAATAACTCAAATTGCATCGATAACTGAATTCAGTAAGATGTAGCTGTAAGTAACGATATTAGATCGAATGTTAGTTATATGAGAATGATGTGTTGGAGAGTAATTTCGACAACTATATGAAAATGTGCATATGAACCTATGAACATATATATGTATCAGATATGATAGATATTAACTGTGATAAAAATATGGGATCTAATTTATAGGTTCTTAAAAATGGCTAAACCAAATCAAATCGATAATAAAGATATATGCGCAAACCTTGAAGACGTAGAACCCAAGATGATTGATGTAAGTACCTGTGCAAAATAGTTGGAAGGTAGATATAGGGTAGGGTTGAGTAGTGCAAACATAGCTAGTATGAACCAGCTTAGGGTGGCACCTAGGATTGTCGAAGTGTCTGACGATGGGCTACCGAAATGGACATGGATCACGAGCCACAGTTGAGTAATCGGTGGTAAGGAAGATGGGGAGGAGGGTGAGGAGGCCTGTTACGAAGAGGGTCCGGAAATGAAAGAAATTTTGGGGTTCAAGAAGAAGTATGGTATTCTAAGAGATATTAGGTTAGATGAGTAACAGTATGATATGATTAACCCTAAAATACCCTTGGGTGGGATTCTGGTTCATTGAGAACAAATTAAGAAAGGGCCTAAGCTTCTCCTTCGAGCTGACCAGTAAATGTTGATAAACTTTTTTTAATGTGGCACCTGGTCAGTTCTATCCAAATGTGTACGACCTGTTTAGGGTATACGGGGAAATAAACGATCGACTGAAGGAAAGGGGGGGGGAGGAGTTGATCACAATTGATGATATATGTGTGTACTACATGCTCAAGATGAACCCGAAGAAACTAGGTTATCGCTACTTGGCGAGGTATCTTAAAAGACTGCTGTTTTATGACGTGGTGTCAACAAGTGGGCGATACAGCGATGAACATCTACTCGTATCTGGGAACTACGAGTTCGGCGAGAAGGAACCTGGGGAGCCCTTAAAGAGAAATACCTTTCACTTAGGTTTGTGGCTAGGTAACTTTAATTGCCGATGTTCTAATTATTTGAATGTTATATAAATTGTTGTAATTATCTTATGTATATTGCAGCTTTAAAGGAGGTTGACAAGAAGTCTGAAGTGAAAGAAGAACTGTACAAAATAAGTAAGGGGTTTTTTGGTAGGATCATCAATCTAGTCGTCGACCAAGATCGTGTAAGCACCCTTTTTTAAAGGGTTGGGCTAAGGATGTTGAGGACAAAAAGGTGTTGAAGTCCCTGACATCGGTGGTAAAAGGTCTGCAAAAAATAAGAGGGTTGCAGAGGCTAGTCTGCCATTGGAAAATCCCTCTTTGGCTGGGTACACGACTGATACGGAGATAGACACGATGTTTGGAGAAACTTTGGGAAAGAATAAGAAGAAAAAAGTAGCGAGCTAAGCTGTGGCTCCTTTGCTTCCTTATAAGAGGAATACTCGGCGATCGATAATAAAAGAGAGGCGAAGATCGTGAATTTAGTAGATATGCCAGATGGGCATCCACCCTGGGGTGCGACAAGTATGCTCCCGAAGAAGAAAGTGAGTGGTAAGACGTCAAAGAATAGGTTTGTCAAAGAGTTTGAGACTGAAGTTCAGAGGACGATTGACTCGTATATATCTGGGATGGATGCGTTGAAGGACAAAGTAGATGATTGTCTAGTTGGGATGGAGTGTTTGATGACTTTTCTCAGTGAGGGACATCGTAACATGGAGAAAGTGAGAAATTTTTATGCTCTACTTTGATTAAAGAAGCTGGTATGTCATTCGAATACTCAATTTATGAATTTAATACAGATCAAGAAGTTGTTGATAGAGGCTAAGGATTACATTGTTGGCAGTAGCGACCTTGCAAATTAGGTGTTTGCTTACAAAAACATCGAGAAATATTTGATGAGGGAAAAAGAACCTTGATCGAGGATAAGAAATGGCTGAATGCGACCTTGCACACTTACAAGATGGAAATGCGAAAGGCGAGTGAGGCTACCCTTCGTGAGGCGAAGAAAAAGTGGGAGAAGGAAAAAAGAGGATTCTCTGGCGATGTTGAGGATGATGTTCGAGAAGAATGTAAGGGAGTAGATTGCTAATGCGCGGTGGGCGATGGAGCTGGAACATGGTAATATTTTGGATAAGGTAAGGGATCAGTTGAAGGAGGAGAAACAAGATGCCTATAAGAAGGTGAGGGCCCACTTTTCTGGGTAGTATTATGAGCTGGAGGTGAAGAAGGAATTTTATAAGGGATTAGCCAAGTCTTGTGGTGTTACATTCGAAGAGTCAGATGCAGGGGAGAATGTTCCAGAGACTCCCAAAGTTTCTTGTGAGACGGAAGTCGTTGAGGATTTTGTGATGATGGAAACTGATGGACTGCGTCTTGGGGAGTTAGTAGAGGTGTTGGCTCCGGAAGGTATTGTGAAGGTGGACGAAGTAATCTCTCATCCTGTAGGGTAGAAGAATTTGGGAATCAGTACGTGTTTTTATTTAGAATTAATATAAAAATGGTCGTTGGGACCGATACAATTTTAATTATGTTATATGATGAATGATGATAATTTACTTCTTCTTTTTTTGTGAAAATCTATTTTAATAAACTTGTTGCATATATTTGGAAATTATGCTAAGTAGTAGATTTGACAAAGTGTGATTGTAAATTGTAGCAGATAAGTAAGGAATGCGAAGTGTAATATACTGTAGTTGGATAATGTTCGCATAAAATGAAATGACTGTCTGAATGTATACTTATAAAGTATGGATCGAGATCAACCAAAGATTGTACATATGGCTGACTGTCTGATGCATACTTATCAAGTATGGATTTATATCAAGGCAAGATAGTAAAGATGATTGACTGTCTGAGTCATACTTGTTAAGTATAGATTGAGATCGAGTCAAAATAGTAAAGATGATTGATTGTCTGATGCATACTTATTTACTATGTATCGAGATCAAGTCAAAATAGTAAAGATGATTGATTGTCTGATGCATACTTGTTAAGTATGGATCGAGATCAAGTCAAAATAGTAAAGATGATTGATTGTCTGATGCATACTTGTTAACTATGGATCGAGATCAAGTCAAAATTGTAAAGATGATTGATTGTCTGATGCATACTTGTTAACTATGGATCGAGATCAAGTCAAAATTGTAAAGATGATTGATTGTCTGATGCATACTTGTTAAGTATGAATCAAGATTAAGTCAAAATAGTAAAGATGATTGATTATCTAATGCATACTTGTTAAGTATGGATCAAGATCAAGTCAAAATAGTAAAGATGATTGACTGTTTGATACATACTTGTTAAGCATGGATTGAGATCAAGTCAAAATAGTAAAGAGTAAAGTGACAGTAAAGATTGTTTATTTGAATTGATGAAAATGGTTATAGTGTTTACCTGTAAAACAATTTCAGTTGGGAAGTATTCCACGGATATTTGAGTTGAATTTTGTCATCAGTTATCAGCCAATAAGTTCTACTATCTCTTTTATCGCTGACAATGTATGGCCCCTTCCAATTTTCTGATAATTTTCCTGAATTCTTAGGCTTAGTATTATCTTGAATTCGTCGAAGGACAAGGTCTCCAATACTAAATTTCCTTTTCTGAACTCTTTTTTTGAAAGCTTTTTTCAATGTGTCATGGTATCTTCCCAAATATGCGATGGCTTTGTCTCGAGTTTCTTCGATCCAGTTGAGATTGTAAAGGAGACTGAGTTTATTGTCTTCATCAGTTATTTTCCTTTGAGTACTTGGTAGATTGAGGTCTGACGGTATGACTACTTCAGTACTGAAGGCCATCATGAAATGGGTGCAGCCTATTTAAACTCAAGGAGTGGTGCAGTTGGCCCATAGAACACTGAGAAGTTTGTCGACCCATCTACCATTCTTATCATCGAGACTCTTGCGTATACCTGATTTGATACTTTTTTTAATGGCTTCGGCTTGTCCATTGCCTTGAGGGTAGTATGGTGTGGATGTTGATAGCTCGATTTTGTATTTCTGGAAGAAAGTAAGTACTTTTGCGCTGATAAATTGCTTGCCATTGTCGGAGCATATCATTTATGGGCAGTCAAACCTGGTGACTATGTGCTCTTAAAGGAATTTGATGACTTCATTTTCAACTGTATGGCATATAGAAATTGCTTCGACCCATTTTGTGAAGTAATCAGTGGCGACTAGGACAAACCTTTAGTTTCCCGATACTGGATAGAAAGGTCCAATGATGTCGATTCCTCATCGTTTGAACAGCCAGAGGACATTGCTAATATGTAAGTCGAGGGTTGGACTATTGATGTCTTGAGCGTGGATTTGGTATTTATAA
This sequence comes from Kingdonia uniflora, assembly GCA_014058105.1. Classification (NCBI taxonomy): domain Eukaryota; kingdom Viridiplantae; phylum Streptophyta; class Magnoliopsida; order Ranunculales; family Circaeasteraceae; genus Kingdonia; species Kingdonia uniflora. The sequence goes on along the minus strand of JACGCM010000076.1, from coordinate 361,597 downwards.
TATTTACGCACAAATTTTTTACAATCCTGCCTTATCATGGGCCTGTATAGTCCTTATGTGAATGTCACGTATGCACCATAGATACATACGTAAAGTTCTTTGATTTTGATCTGAGTTTTCTTTTGAGAGATACATTCGATAAGTGGCCCTCCTCCGGTGAGACGATATAAGACTTTACCTTAAACTGTGAATCAGGGGCACTAGACCAAAAGTGAACGGGCTTCTTCCTTGTTACTTAGGAGGATGCTGGAGTTGAGGAAGGCATAAAATGGTCTTCTCCAGTCTTCAGGGTCTTCATCTTTACCAATGGTCATCTGCAATGTTGACAGTATATCGAGGCTGGAATACTCGATAATTTCGATTTCTAAAGATCTTTTCTCATTGTCCCCCAATATGGAAGCGATGTAAGCTAATGCGTCGGCATGCCGATTTTATTGCCGAAGAGAGTAAGAGATCGATGCGTGTTTGAATTTGTTCATCTTTTCTTCGACCAGGTTTGCATAATCAACCATTTTTCCCATTGTGCAGAATTGAAATGATTTGTTACGAGTAAAGAATCGACGTAGACTGCCAATTCTTCCGCTCCGAGTGTGAGTGCAAGATCTTGACCGTGTAGGATTCCTTTATATTCGGTCTTATTATTGGTGGCATAGAAGTTTGGCTTTATAGCTTTCTCTATGCGATGATTAGAAGGTGTTACAAGGGTGATGTCAATCCTTGATCCTCGTGGGCCAGCTGATTCGTCTGTAAAAAGTTGCCAACCTGAGATTTTGGACCATGCATCTGGTTCTGCAATTGAGTCATCTGTGAAGATTTCTTCGAGTTCTTTCCAATTGGGGTCCTCGACTGGAAAGTCTACTAAAAAGTCAGCTACTGTTTATCCCTTGATAGATATCAGGGATTCAAAGGAGATGTCATATTTGTCGAGGAAAATAGACCATTATTGAATTCTTCAAGATTTTTATTTCTTTGAGAGTACCAATTTGAGGGGATACTTGGTGATGATTTTGATGTGATGAGCTTAAAAGTATGGATGAAGTTTTTGAGAGCTATAGACCTAGGCGAGTAGTTGATTTTTTGTTGTGGTGTATCTTTTTTCAGTAGGCATGAGTATCTTGCTGATGAAGTAGATTAGTTTTTCTACTCCTTCATCTTCTTGAATAAGTACAGAACTAATGGAGTCTTTAGTTGTGGATAAATACATTGTTAGTATTTTTCTATCAACTTAGGTACTCATGATAGAAGGACCCCCCAAGTATCGTTTAAGATCCTGGTAGGCTAATTCACAGTCAGGAGTCCAAATGACCTTTTTGTGTTGTTTCTTTGAAAGTGTAGTAGGATTGTCATGAAGAAGGAGGTAAAGAAGTTTACATCAATCAGATGACTTGGAGATGAATCTGTGAAGAGCAACAATCTTGCCTGTAAATTTTTGGACATCTTTTTTTGTTCGGGGAGATGGCATTGCAATGAGTGCTTTGATTTGTGCAGGATCAATTTCGATTCCTCTTTTTCTTACCAAGTGTCCCAAAAACTTGCCAGACGCAACTCCGAACTGGAATTTTTCTGGATTTAGTTTTATCTGGTATTTGCGAAGGATATCAAAGATGGTTTGGAGGTTGCTGGAATGATCTTCGTGCTTTAAGCTTTTGCAGATCATATCGTTGAAGTAGAGTTCCATGATTGTGCCTAGGTAATCTTTGAACATTTTTGTGACAAGCCTTTTATAAGTAGCTCCTGCATTCTTTAACCCAAAAGGCATTACTGTGCAGCAGTAGAGACCTTTTTCAGTAATGATGGTTATCTTTTCTTGATCGTCTTCGGCGAGTGGAACTTGATTGTAGCCGGAGACTGCATCTATCATGGAAAGAAGTTTGAAAATGTGAGTTTTGGCAGCAGGAGGTAAAATTCCTAGGACACGTGGTGTCTAAGTATGGAATTACAGTAGATCCTTCTAAGGTTGCAGCAGTTGTAGATTGGGCACAGCCGACGAGGGTTACAGAGATTCGCAGTTTTCTGAGTTTGGCGGGTTATTATCGCAGATTCATTTAGGGGTTTTCGCGGATTGCAGCTCCGCTGACTTGTTTGACACAGAAGGACGTTCGGCTTGTTTCGGACGACAGGTATTCTTCAACCTTTGAAGAGTTGAAGAAGAGATTGATGACAGCACCAGTTCTAATTGTTCCTTCAAGTGGGCAGAGGTATAGAGTATACAGTGATGCATCGCTCAGTGGACTTGGTTGCGTTTTGATGTAGAAGGGCAATGTGGTGGCCTATGCTTCGAGACAACTTAAGGTATACGAGACCCTGATCTTTAGGTATAAACTTGGTGAGTTCTGTGAAGTCAACACAAACCCTGATCTTTCCATTTTTCTTTGGGACTGCTACGATGTTAGAAACCCACTTTGGATACTTGGCTTTTCAAATAAAACCTACCCGAAGAAGCTTATTAATCTCTTCGTTTGCTACATCGCAGTGGTGGGGAGCTAGGTTCCGTCGTTTCTGTATGACAACTTTACTGTCTGGAAGGAGGTTCAGTCGGTGGCACGCGATTGATGGATATATGCCAGGCATTTCTTGGAAAGTCTAGGCAAAGATGTTCACGTTTTTCTTAAGTAGCTGGAACATGACTTCTTTTTCGTCAGTTGATAGCTTGGAGCCGATGAAGGTGTGACACCCTAGACCATCGATTTTAACGGATTCGACTATTTCGGTGTCATACTGGTTGAATGTGGCGGGTATTTCCTGCTATAGTTACTATGCTTTGAGAAGTTTTGTTGTATGAGTGTTGGTGGTTGTATTCTCACACATACGGGCAACTACTTGGCTACCCTTGATTTTGTAGACTCCATGATCTGTTAGAAATCTTAGTTTTAAAGGATACGTAGAAGGAACTTCTTTGATCAAATGTAACCAACTACGTCCTAAAATACCAAAATATTTGGACTCAGCATTGATGAGAAGGAATTTTACGAATGTTATTTCTGATCCTGCCTGAATTGGCAGAGTAATTTCTCCTGTGGCAGATTCCTTCAAACTGTTGAAGTTAGTGATTGTCGTGGTCAAAACATTCATGGAGTCTGTGTGGCCTAGGACCTCAGTTGTTCTTCAGAATAATACATTCATTGCACTTCCTGTATCGATGAGAAGCAAATGTAGATAGTCCTGTCCGACTTTGAGCATAATGACGAGAGGGTCATCATAAGGGTATTTTACGTGGCTGGTGTTACAGTTCTCGAAGTTGATATGGTACGAACGTTTTGATTTGCTCGAGGTGGGGAGAAGTTTTACATATTTATCTGAGGTGGTCATTTTACAATAGGATATAATCCGATCATCTCATTTTTATTTCTTTCCTTTCTCAATCTCGATCATATACAGGTGGCGAGCCTGCCCTGGAACCTAATTTTGCTTCATCTTTGAGAATCTTTTGGATATCGACGACATAATTATGAAGCCTTCCTGCCAAGAGGATGCGATAAAAGATTCGGATGAGAGAGTAGAAGTTGTAAGTTTCATGGATATACACATTGTAATACTGACAAAAAGGCTTGGTGGGGACATCTAGAATCGTTTGCGGTACGCAATAACACTCATCTCCCTTCATCGCTGGTAAGATAGCGGAGAGAGTCACTGTCATTAGGAGCAGAACTGGGACCGGCTTATTGGGTCTGCCATTACTTTTTCTATTATTGTCAGTTATTCTGCCTCGTTACTTTGGTGCTTCAGTTGAGGTCGATCTATGAGGTGGAGTTGAAGTTGTTTCCCGAGAATGGATGGTAGAGGAGCTCTTCATCTTATCTTTCTTGGATCATTCTAATTTAATGTAGTTATTAACTACATTAGTCAATTATGTAACCGTTATTGGCTTGTGCAGAGTAAACTCTTCTCGAACCTTAGAATCGATGTGTAGGGCTGAGATGAATGCTGGAACGACAATTTTAGAATCTAAGTTCCCAATTTTTAGAGTTTCCTGTAAGAAACACTTGTAAAAGCTCGCTAAGGTTTCTTTTGTGCCCTATTCGAAGAAGAACAAAGAATCTACAGTGATCTCCCACTCTTTAGCATATTGAATAAATTTTGGCATATGGAAATTGTCTGGGATGGGCATAACTTCGAGATATGGGGAGATAGGGTTTGTTTTGATCTGGTCAAGTATAGATTTCCTGCCTGGGATATCAGAGTTTATGGCCTAGATTATATTGTTTAGGTCATCCAAGGTGATGAATTATGGAGGAGGGAATGGTAGGGTTGTACCTTATGGATCAAAGTCTCCCTGTCCTCCTGGTCTCAATCGGTCCCTAATTGATCTTCTTTCTGGTGGTGGAATCTGATAACGTGTGCTTCGAATTCCTTGGGTTGTCGATGTTGAAGATGTAAGTCCAAAGTATCGAGAAATCCTGTCATGATTTCCAGATTGGAATTGAGAAGTCCGTAGTCTGTCTTCTCTTGGTTGATCATCTCTTTGGGTCGCTCTTGACTGATGACCACTTCGGGCTTGCGGAAGCGACGTCTGGCGGCCAGTGAGTCAATCTTGAGTTCTCCTTAGTCTCTCTATCTCTTTTTTATGTGTCTGACTCTGTTGGTCCAAGGCTTTCACTATAAGAAAAATCACATATAATAGTAGTAAATTGATAGCATTTTTACTAAATACTATTAAAAGTGACCCTTTAATAGCATTTTGAAAATGTACGCTATCATATCACGATTTCTGTACAAAAACACCACTCATCGTTTTTACTAACTGCGATTAAGAAACCAAAACCCACGTGTAGATTAAGCTCACACTCCCTCTAGTTCACCCTTTTCATCACCTTTCTTCTTCAAAGTTCTAAGAGCATCCACAGCAGTAGGGTAGGTGGATTTGCCCAAAATTAGGCCAATCCACCCCACAGTAGTTTGATCACAAATCAATGTATATATTACTACGCGCAATTCTAAACAGTGCGGCATCACTACGCGCAGTTCTGAACTACACGGCATAATAAAAAAAATTAGATTTGGCCACTTGTCTCCATCTGGAGCGTCCATTACCTGACGCGCGGTTCAGAAGGGCGTGGCATCAATCCACCAAAAATCTACCCTATCCACCCTTTCGATATATTTTCATTGCCACATCACAAATTGACCTAGCTGTTGGGAACCAAAGATGGTGGATTTGAGGGTAGATTTGAGAATCCACCCACCATGTCAGTGTGTACCTAGCTGTTGTGGATGCTCTAAGAATTATATACTTCATCTGCCATATCTCTCTTGAAAAAATTCGAAGAGACCACACCAAATTCTACTTGGGTGGATTGAAGAACCTCTTTCTCTCAAAGTTAAAACCCTAATTGGTACAATTGTTTTCTCTCTCTCTCTCTTCCCCAACTTCGTATTTGTGTTTGTGTTTATGTTTGTGTTTGTGTTTGGGGTTCTGATTTAATCTGCTGTGTTTGCTTTGATTATATTAGATGAAAATCGTATGTTATAGCAAAGTAAAGTTTAAAAGTTTTGATTCATGGGTAATCATTATCTAGTGGGATTATTTTTTAAAAACTGTTGACGCAGTTTTCATGTTGGGGAATGATATAGGTGTCTGTAAAGCTATTACAGCCAATGGAATTTGGAATTTTCATTTGGTAGATCGGATTGTTTGCTCTGGGGTAATTTTAACTGATTTTGTTCCGACTGTTGGTGAAGTTTCACTAGCAGAGGCACTTGCGTTTATGAAAGCTGCAGGTGGAGCTTCTGTAAATGTTATTGTTGGTATATAAATACTAGGAGGGTCATCGCCATTTATGGGAAAGATATAGACCGGCACCCCTTGATATTTATTTAGTTTAGTTTTAGCTTTTTAATCAGATCATTGTGATATGTTTACTTTTGGTTTTGAAAGTATTATCTCTAAGATTTTATGGGATCTCAACATATTTCATGGTTGAATCTGATCCTTTGTGCATTGTATTTTGTTGTATCTAAAATTATAAGTTACATACTTCATAGAAACACCTTGCACTCTTCCATTTCCGTGCGTGACAGACTTCAATCACCATTTCATATTTTGTTATGTTTACTACTATGAATGTTGAGTGCACGTTCAAGGTAAATCTTGTAACTGCTTTATTATATTGGAGTTAATGACATATATTAGGGGTTATTAGTAATGCCTCCAGGATTATCTATAAAGCATGAGACTAAGAGAGGAGAACACTAAATTACCGCTTTGGGAGTCATAACTTGTTGGCTTTCCACCTTACTAGGACATAAGAAACACCTTCAGATGTCCAAACAAATATTTAGTGATGATCATACCATATTATATCTTGACATAGTATGCCTTGTTTCGTCTCTATGAGCTCCGCGAGCTCAGCTCGATTTGGAAACAATGTTCTTAAGTTAAACCATAGGTAAAGTTATACGTACCCATTGCTCCGAATGAGGCCTACAAGCTTCTCTTCGAAGTTTCGTTCCAATTTTCAGAACCTCATTCAAATTACAAAGTGATAATATTGAGATCATCTACAATTATCGTACCCAAACTAATTGAGTATTTTGCAAGATATTCATTTGGGAACAAGATAATGTCTACACAGCCAGAAACTACTTATTATGAGTTTCTCTAGTTGACTTTACACCTTCATTGTGTTAATATTTTCTTTAAGCAATTACAGTGGGCTGGATTGACTTTTCTTATATTTAGATTATATTCTGTAATTTGTGATATAATAATATTTATCTTCTTTTCATAACAGGGCACTTTGATGTTGTAGTGTAGTGTCTATGGATTGGTTTCAAATGGCGGGATTGCAAAATTTGTTACCGAACTATTTCAAAACCGATGGGAACCGAAGGTATGCTTGGAATTGGAATATACAAGAAGGGGAGGGGAACAAAGTTGGTTTTCTTGCTCTTATGTCCATGCTCAACTATTGTTACGAATTGTGAATAAAGTATGTAACAATTTACGCTTTTAGCATTGACAATTTCAATCACCGGCCCAACGAAGTTCAATATGTGATGGATCTTTTGCAAGAAAAGATCGAAGGGTTGCTCAAGGAAGAGAGTATGGTCAATAGCTACAGAATTATGGTATATGTTTTAGGAAATTTGAAGCTCTTGAATGAACCTGTCAGGTTAGCGGCTGAAAAGGCAATGGCTGCAACTGCTAAAAACGATAAGGCTGTACTCATGATCTGTGTGGCATATACTTCCACTGATAAGATTGTGCATACTGTTTAAGAATCCTACAATGAGAAAAAGGATGATATTCGACATCATTAGATAGACCAGGAGTTGCCAATAAAGTTGGCTGATCTTGAGAAGCATATGTACATGGTTGTGGCTCCCGATCCCAACATCTTAGTTCGTACATCTGGTGAGACTCGTCTGAACAATTTTCTTCTCTGACAGACAACATTCTGCCAGTTATATTCTCCAAACGCTCTTTGGCCAGAAATTTCTTTGAGGCACTTGGTATGGGGAATCATAAACTACCAGAGAGGTTATCCTTACCTAGAAAAAAGAAAGAACCGATTTTGACCTTGCATGCAGTTTTGGATAAATGGTGATTTGACTTGTTTTCTTTTGCTCTGAAATGAGGACTGGTTGAAGATATATTGCAGGAATACTGATGGGACAGCTGACCAAGGAGAACGGGTAAGGCCGTAAGGGTTGTAACTGGTTATAGTTTGGTGCATGTAGGAAATAGAGGCTATAGGTTTGTAGCAGGGAACAATTCATACCTACAGTGGGTGGAACATTTGTATAGTAGTTGTATAAAGAAAAACCAGAGTCTAGTTTTATAATTTATATTCTTGGATCGAAATTTGTTGGTGTTGCCGGTTGGTGTGGATTCAGACTGTATGGTTTGGGCTGGCCTAGAATATGGTTACTTCCAATTGTACAACTATGGTTGCGCTTTAGTTAAGTCAGGTCAGTTCTGAAATGAATGTGCACGTTCGTCGCAGAATAATGTTTGGGATTACAAGTTTTACAACAAATTGATTGTCTACAGTTTTACGGACCTTACCCTCTTATCTGATTCAATTCACCATCAATGACTGTGTGATTGTCCGTTGTTGTTTGGGCGTTGGGATGAAGTAAGCCTTCTCTGTGCCAAGCACTGCTGTGTCAAAACATTGTATACATTAAGAACCTCAAAGAACCTGATTTATGCAAGGCGATTCATTCTAGGGTACTCAGAAAGGGGTTTGAGTCTATCGAGTTGGTGAAGAATTCTTTAGTTGATGCTGGCCCAGTGTAGTCTTGTCGAACTTGCTTGGAAATTGTTTGAAATGAGTCAGAGCAAGGATGTAGTTTCATGTAGCATCACGATTAATGCATTTTATCACTTGGGATGCCCGATGAATCAATCTGTCTTCTGTGAGATATGAGTTTATAGCAAGAGAAGACTTATTCTGCTATTATGTTGACTTGAACTTTTTAGGAGCTTGATCTATTTCAGCTGAACTAAGAAGAACCAAGTGGGTTCATTGCTCGGCAATCAGCGGTGGGTCAGCGCCAGAAGTTGAAATTGGAACTGCCCTTCTCAATACATCCTCCAAGTATGGGGCAAGAGATGCTTCAAGTAAAGTGTTTGATAAAATGTTACAGGAAAGCATTGTATCGTAGAGTGCTATGATAGCGGCTTATGGGATGCATGTTAGTGTGCAGAATGCTCTAGTTTTGCTCACCGAGATGAAATTGCAAGTTCTGATGCCAAATGCAGTAACTATATTTAGTGTTATCCAGATGTGGTTAGGGAGGGCTAGTAGAAGAAGTGTGCTCATATTTTGAAATAATGTTTCCACAGAGTATGTTTGAACCTTGGAAGGAACATTAATCATGTTTGGTAGACATGTTGGGCCGTGCAGGAGATCTCAAATTAAAGTGCAATCGATGTGAACCCAGGCGGTAGTGTTTGGGGTGCTCTATTGAGCGTGTGTAGTAACTATGGAGATAGTGAACACGGTGGAGCAGCAATATCTCAGGTTGTTTTGAGTCATAGGAAAATGTTTGGGATTACAAGTTTTAGATTAAACTGTTTATCTACGACATTACAGACCTTACCCTCCTGCCCGATCCAATTAACCAATAATGACTGTGTGGTTGTCCGTTGTGTTGTGCGTTTGGATGAAGTTAGCCTTCTCTACGCCAAGCACTGGTGTGTTAAAACATTGTACACATTAATTGTAATGACCCGTATTTTAGTTATTCTTTTTAGTTAATTGTAATGACCCGTATTTTAGTTATTCTTTTTATTCGCTTATATTCATTTTCCGTAATATTCATATTCTTTATCTCATCGGCATATCATTCCTTCACGTTAAGTTCCGAATTCATATTTCGCATATACTATTTCATCCATTATTCATCCATTATGCATCCATTTATTCCTTTCAGTGTTTTAGTTTATTAGATTTATTTTTGTAGTTTTAGCGGTTCGGAGGTTATTCGGAGGAAGAGGTGGCGTTGTGGCCTTGGGAACCCCTATATGGGTTGGTAGTGATGTTTGTTTGTTGTGTGTGTGGATTGTGGCGGTTCCGGTGAGCCGTTGGACTGGCCGGTAAGCTTCCGGAGTCTCCCGAGGAAAAAATTCATTTTGGGGGCTTAGACGTTTTTGTGGCCATGAGGCGGTGGAGGTGGGGTTTTTGCCTTGAGAAGCCTTTGTTGGGCTTGTAGTAGTGTTTGTGTGGTAGTGGTGGTGGTCCGTGGTGTTTCCGGGGTGTCCGAGGTGATTCGTGGTGTTTTCGGGGTTATTTTTTTGGTGCAGGAGCAGTTATGTTCGAACATGACATTTTCTGTTCGAATAGACCCATTTCTATTCGAACAAGACTTGTCTCTGTTCGAATACACTTCACTATGTTCTGTTCGAATAAACCCCTTTCTATTCGAACAGGACTTGTCTCTGTTCGAATACACTTCACTATGTTCGAACAGGATCATTTCCTATTCGAACAGATGCGCGTTTTCAGCTTTTTGGGGGTTTTATTTCCTCTTTTCCTCACTTCCCCTTTCTCTCTCTCTCTCTTCTCTCCCTAACCTAATCCCCTCTCGTCCATACTCTAGATCCTATCTTCCCCATCGCATCGAGAATTCTTCACCCGCTTCGTCGCAAGCTTCCCTCCTATCCTCGGTAAGTTTTCCCGATTCCTTTTCCATTCTTTTCGCTCGATTTCGGCCGAGTTTGATTTCAAGGGCTTGGATTTGATATTGTTTTCTTGTATTGATTGGTTGTTTGTTGTTCTTGGTGATTGTGTTAGCTTGTCAAGCATTCCGTTTGCCGTTCCGCGGATTTAGTTGGTTTTCCGAGTTGGATTTCTCATGACTTGGGATTGTCTTTAGGCGAGTTTTATCCCATCATTATTAAGTCTCTATACTAGTTTCTGAGTATTTTTTTAGAGTGTTAAATTGAACTTAGAGATGCTATGTAATTAACTATAATTTAACCTAGGAATTATTCGGTTTATATTGTTAACCGGTAGTTTAGGTTTGTTTGATTCGGGAGCTTGGTTTATGGTTTGTATAGGACCTGAGCTTAGTTAGTAGTGGTTGGGTTGGCGTCCTAGTGGCTTTGCCCTTGAATGCCCCTTCCAACCTTAAGAGATTAATGTGTTGGATGTAGTGACGGTTAGGTTGCTGTGTCGGCTATGTTTAGCCGGTGCAACCGAGTCGTTATTCATCCTGAATTGTGTTGTCGTGTGAGCGGCAGCTGTGTTGTTTTTCTTATATACTTGTTGCATCTTAATAACTTTAATAACATATTTCGAAACTTATTGAGATTGGATACACGTTCTCCATTTCGGTTAACCTCCGATAGGATCCAAGGAGTCCTAAGAACGGGTTAAAAGATTTGGTGAGATTGGGAATGATACTATCTTACCTAGTTCAACCACTCAGGAGTGTGGAATGGTATGAGGCAGAGTCATGGAGATCTCAACTTATTCCACGGTGAGGTTGAAATTTTTTGAAATGATACGGAATATTGCTCTGTTGGGTTGATACACCCATTACCACTTTGATCGAGTGCGACCATCCTTAGCTTGGTTGAGCTTAACCAAATCGTACCAGTGTAGCCCCTTACTGATCTCTTTAAGAACATTAGGCGTTAGCGGTTGATCAACCAATATTATAATAGGATCGCGAACACTTTTAAACATTGAATCATTCCGCATTAGGGGATATTTATGGGAATATCCCTACTCATTGCATCATATCACATCGTTGCACCTAGGATAAGTATGGGATTATCCTAGTCATCACATCACATCATGGCATTGTATCTTCTTTTATCATAAATTCTTTCTCCTCTTATATTCTCGACTCTTACTCTTTTCCTTATCAATTCCTAGTCCTTTGTGATTATTTAGTTTATTCTTATACTGTATTTACCTGTTTCTGCATTACATTCATCTTTACCTTTATTTCCAGTAGAGGTTTATTAGTAGGATATTTAGTTATGTTGGGTTTAGTGAACCGTGGTTTGCTCACTCTCGTGTTTTAACCATTTCAGAGGTTGATTAGCTTGGACTGTCGCGTGATTGGCCAATTTAGAGATAGATCTTGCCCCTGCAGATTTCTTTCAGTTCTAGATTTTTGTAGGTGTTCTAAGCATATGTCACTGAGTTTTATTTCGAGATGTTATATTACATTTTTGTCTGATGCATATATATATATATATATATATATATATATATATATATATCTTTTGCTTCCACATTTTATTGTTATATGTTATTTCTTTACTCTGATGATTATTGTTTTATGTGAATAGCCGAGCAAGAATTTATCTACGGCTTGGCTATTATTGGGGTAGAATCTTTAGATTCCTCGACCTGCACTACTTAGAATATAGTAATTGGTCAAGCAACCGATTACTGGATTTTGGGGCATGACAGACTTGGTATCAGAGCCTAAAGTTAATCCTTATCTCTGTTATTGCAGATCATATGACGAGTTACTCTTTAGACAGAGTTAGGATCGATTCTTTTCGGATTTCATATTTTATCGTATTCCTTTCAGTTCCTAATCCTTTCCTATCCGTTCCTGAGTTGTGTTTCTTTATACGTAACAGATGGCTAGAGGTGGTAGAGGCAGAGGTCATGCGAGAACCCGTCGGGGTATCCGAGGAGGTATTCGCAGGGTTTGCGCAGTGGAACAGTAGCTGATGAGCCAGTGATTAGTCTGGAGAGTACGAGGTCTATTCTGATCCCTCAGACAGAGCCTATAGTTCTGAGGCTGGAGGTGGTATGGGAGTAGTACCAGGGGTTCAGCTTCATCAGGGTACCCCACTTACTCCAGTGATTCCAGGGCAGCCAGGTATTTTACCAGTTCCAGCAGGTTCAGGCATTTCAACAGAGATAAAGCAGTTTATGGAGAGTTTTGTCACGTCCTTTTAGTAGGCTAGGAGCCCAATACACAGAGAGCACAGTTACTTAGAGCAGCTTCAGAGATATAAGCACCCTATATTTTCTGGCACGTTGATTCCTTAAGTAACCGAAACATGGTTCAGGTCCATAGAGAAGACCTTGGACGTGATGAAGTTTTCCGACAACCAGCGGGTGATACTTGCAGCTTACCTACTTCAGGGTGAGGCAGATTTTTGGTGGGATATGGTCAAGAGGATGGTTTTGGAGCCTCCTATTCTTTGGTCATCATTCCAGGAGCTTTTCTTCACTCAGTACTTCCCACAGAGCTACAGAGACGCCTGCATTTTAGAGTTCTATGCACTTGAGCAAGGTGATATGAGTATTGCCCGATATGATCAGAGGTTTAACAAGCTCGCTCGTTATGTTCCGTTTATTGTTCAGGACAAGGAACAAATGAAGATGAAGTTTTTGAAAGGTCTTCGTCCATTCTTTAGGAGGTTCTTGATCTCCTCTGGTGCCAGTGCTTAGAAAGAGGTTTTGTCTAAAGCGTTAGCTTTGGAACAAAATGAGGCAGAGGATCGCAAGTCCAGGGATGCGAGGAACCCAGCGAGACAGGACACAAGACCCGATAAGGGCAAGGCGATTCAGACTCAGTACGACAGTTTGGGATCGAAGAGACAGAGATTTGATAGCACACCAGCGAGAGCTATGGGCGAACAATATTTAGAGATGGCACAGCTTTCTTCTCGTACTTGTTGGAACTGCGGGGGAATTAGGCATGCTAGGAAGCTCTATCCTAAACCAGACAGAGGTCAGCAGCCGCTACGACAGTTTCAGGGTCCAGTTGGTTACCAGCCACGACCGCAGTAGGTTCCTCAGGTTCAGTAGTTTCTGCTGAGGAAGTTTTAAGGTCTACAAGGTAGATAGATAGTTCCAGGACCTCAGGGTGTTCAGAGAACGTATCATCCAGTACAGCAGTAGGGTCAGGTTCAGGGCCGTGGACAGGGCAGAGTGTTTGCAGTTGGGAGGCGGGATGCTCGCACCGCTCCACTTGTGGTAGAAGGTACGATCCATATCTCTTATTCACCCGCTCATGTCCTTTTCGATTCTGGTGGATCACATTCATTCATCGCATATGCATTTCTCTGCATTATTGGCCTTGGTTCTTCTTTATTGATAGATGAGATTTTTGTGGGCACTCATTTAGATTCTTTGATATCTATCTCACATATATGTAGAGATTGCCCGATAGTTGTTTGTGGTCGAGTCCTATCAGCAGACCTATTGGAATTACAGATACAAGAGTTTGACGTCATCCTAGGCATGGATTGGCTGTCGACGCATCGGGTTACCTTAAACTGTATTGAGAAGATGGCTACCTTTAGTATTCCCGGTGAGAGGCGATTCGTGTTCTCTAGTTTGAAACATGTGCAGTCAGGGGTCAGCATATTAGCTTACTTAGAGTTAGAGTCCTCGGACGTGGACGTCAGCTCGATTCTGGTGGTTTGCGATTATTCTGACATTTTCTAACAGATTCCCGGTCTACCGCCGACAAGAGCGATTGATTTTGGCATAGATCCTGTTCCTGGTAGAGCTCCAATTTTGAAGGCACCGAACTGTATGGCACCTGTTGAGCTGAAAGAGCTGAAGGATCAGATTTCTGAGTTGATGGATCAGAGATTAATTCGACCGAGTACTTCACCGTGGGGAGCTCCAGTTTTGTTCGCAAAGAAGAAAGACGGCTTAATACGTTTGTGTATTGACTACCGCGAGTTGAACAAAGTCACGATCAAGAACAAATACCCGCTGCCGAGGATCGATGACTTGTTGGACCAGCTTCGAGGAGCGCAATTCTTTTCTTAGATTGATCTCAGATCGGGATACCACAAGCTGAGGGTCAGGGCATCTGATGTTTCAAAGACAGCCTTTCGGACTCGTTACAGACACTATGACTTTTGGGTGATACCGTTCGGCCTGACGAACGCGCCTGCAGCTTTGATGGATTTGATGAACCGTGTTTTTAGCCCTTTTCTTGACCGGTTCGTCATTGTGTTCGTCGACGACATTTTGATATATTCGAGGACCAAAGTTGAGTACGAGGGACATTTGAGGACTGCTTTACAGACTTTATGGGAGAACACATTATTTGCAAAGTTTAAAAATGTAAGTTTTGGCAGCAGGAGGTGAAATTCCTAGGACACGTGGTGTCTAAGTATGGAATTACAGTAGATCCTTCCAAGGTCGTAGCAGTTGCAGATTGGGCACAGCAGACGAATGTTACAGAGATTCGTAATTTTCTGAGTTTGGCGGGTTATTATCGCAGATTCATTGAGGGGTTTTTGCAGATTGCAGCTCCACTGACTCATTTGACACAGAAGGACGTTCGGTTTTTTTGGGACGATAGGTGTTCTTTAGCTTTCGCAGAGTTGAAGAAGAGATTGACGACAACACCAGTTCTGATTGTTCCTTCCAGTGGGCAGAGGTATAGAGTATACAGTGATGCATCGCTCAGTGAACTTGGTTACATTTTGATGCAAGAGGGCAAGGTGGTGGCTTATGCTTCAAGACAACTTAAGGTACACGAGAGGAATTATCCTACTCATGACCTCGAACTGGCAGCAGTGGTTTATGTGCTAAAGATTTGGAGACACTACCTTTATGGTTGGAGATTCAAGCTATTTTCTGATCACAAGAGTTTGTGGTATCTTTTCTCTCAGAAGGAGCTGAACATGAGACAACGCAGGTGGATGGAATTTCTGAAGAACTACGATGTGGATTGGCCGTATCACCCTGGGAAGGTGAACGTGGTGGCCGACGCTTTGAGCCGTTTGCCTAGAGGATTACTTGCACGTCTGATGATTCTTGAGTGGATGATGCTGAGTGACATTGCGGAGTTCGGGTTGATTTTGATTTCCCAGACTACGGGTGGTCTTATTGCAAATCTGAGAGTTCAGCCATCTTTGATTTCTCAGATTATAGAGGTGCAGCAGCAGGATGACATATTATAGTCTTGGGCTTCACACGACACCAGACCTGATTGGACAGTTAATTCAGATGGCAGCATCAGATACAGGGGAAGATTATGCTTGCCAGATTCTAAGGTACTAAAACGTGAGGTTTTGGGTAAGGCTCATGGTTTGAGATACACTATTCATCCAGGTAGTACGAAGATGTACCAAGACATAAAGAGATATTTTTGGTGAGACAATATGAAGCGCGAGATAGCCGTATTTGTTTCTAAATGTCTAACTTTCCAGCAGGTGAAGGCCGAGCATCAGAAACTGGCTGGGCAGCTTAAACCTTTACCTATTCCAGAGTGGAAGTGGGAGCACGTCACGATGGATTTCATTTCGGGATTATCGCGGACGAAGAAGAAGCATGATTCTATTCGGGTGATTGTGGACCGACTAACCAAATCGGCACATTTTATTCCAGCTCCTGTGACGTTCACAGTCGATAGTGTCAGATAGAGATGCCAGATTTACCTGTAAATTTTGGCCAATTTTTCAGCGAGCTATGGATACTAGACTAGATTTCAGTATAACATTTCACCCTCAGACTGACGGTCAGACAGAGCGAGCTAACTAGATCCTTAAGGATATGCTTCGAACTTGTGTTTTGGACTTCAAGAGCAGCTGGGATGAGTATTTACATTGGGCTGAGTTCGCGTAAAACAATAGCTTTCAGTCGAGCATCGGGATGGCACCGTACGAGGCTTTATATGGTAAACCATGCAGATCACCTTTGAGTTGGGCAGAGGTTGGTGAGCAGAGCTTACTGGGACCAGACTTGGTTCGGGAGACTATTGAGGCAGTTACTACCATCAGGGATCGGTTACGTACAACACATAGCCTACTGGGACCAGACTTGGTTCGGGACACTATTGAGGCAATTACTACCATTAGGGATCGGTTACGTACAACACAGAGCCGACAGAAGAGTAACGCCGACATCCACAGGAGACCACTAGAGTTTCAGATCGGGGATCATGTTTTGCTGAAGGTTTCAATGATGAGAGGCGTGATGCATTTCAGCAAGAAGGGGAAGCTAGCTCCGTGATATATTAGCCCGTTTAAGATTCTGGACAGAGTTGGATAGTTAGCATACCATTTGGCGTTGCCACCACAGCTGAGTAGAGTTTACAGCGTCTTCCATGTTTCTATGTTGAGGAAGTACGTGCTGGACCCTACTCACGTGATTGACTGGGAGACGATAGAGGTTCGGGACGATGCCTCGTATCTTGAGCATCCGGTGTGTATTTTGGATCGCGAGGAAATGGTTCTTAGCCGCAAGGTTATTCCATTTGTGAAAGTCCACTGGAGTCACCATGGTCCAAAGGAGGGTACCTGGGAGTTGGAGACTGATGTGAGGAGGAACTGTCCACTTTTATTCCCAGGATGAGGTATGCGCTTAATTTCGAGGGCAAATTCTTTTTTAGGGGGGTAGATTGTAATGACCCGTATTTTAGCTATTCCTTTTATTCGCTTTTATTCCTTTTCCGAAATATTCCTATTCATTATCTCATCGGCATATCATTCCTTCACATTAAGTTCCGCATTCATATTCCGTATATACTCTTTCATCCATTATTCATCCATTATGCATCCATTTATTCCTTTCGGTGTTTTAGTTTATTAGATTCTATTTTGTAGTTTTGGCGGTTCGGAGGTTATTCGGAGGAGGAGGTGGCGTTATGGCCTTGGGAACCCCTAGATGGGTTGGTTGTAATGTTTTTTTGTTGTGTGTGTGGTTTGGGGTGGTTCCTGTGAGCCGTTGGAGTGGCCGGTATGTTTCCAGAGTCTCCCGAGGAAAGATTCATTTTTGGGGGCTTAGGCGTTTTGGTTGCCGTGATGCGGTGGAGATGGTGTTTTTGCCTTGTAAAACCTTTGTTGGGCCTGAAGTAGTGTTTGTGTGGTAGTGGTAGTGGTCCGTGGTGTTTCCAGGGAGTCACGGATGGTCCGTGGTGTTTTCGGGGCTATTTTTTTTGTACAGGAGCTGTTCTGTTCCAACAGAACCTTTTCTGTTCGAATAGACCCATTTCTATTCAAACAGGACTTGTCTCTGTTCGAATACACTTCACTCTGATCGAACAGGATCATTTCCTATTCGAACAGAGGCCCGCTTTTAGCTTTATTTGGGTTTTATTTCCTATTTTCCTCACTTCCCCTTTCTCTCTCGCTCTCTCATCTTTCCATAACCTATTCCCCTCCCCTCCATACTCTGGATCCTATCTTCTCCATCGCATCGAGGATTCTTCGCTCGCCTTGTCGCAAGCTTCGCTTCTATCCTCGGTAAGTTTTCTCGATTCCTTTTCAGTTCTTTTCTCTCGATTTCGGTCGAGTCTGATTTCTAGGGCATGGGTTTGATGTCATTTTCTTGTATTGATTGGTTGTTTGTAGCTCTTGGTGATTGTGTTAGCTTTTCAGACGTTGCGTTTGCCGTTCCGCGAATTTAGTTTGTTTTTCGAGTTGAATTTCCGCAGGACTCGGGATTGTCTTCAGGCGAGTATTATCCCATCATTACTAAGTCTCTATACTAGTTTCTGAGTATTGTTTTAGAGTGTTAAATTGAACTTAGAGATGCTATGTAATTAACAATAATTTAACCTGGGAATTATTCGGTTTATATTGTTAACCGGCAGCTTAGGTTTATTTGATTCAGAAACTTGGTTTATGGTTCGTATAGGACCTGAGCTTAGTTAGTAGTGGTTGGGTTGGCGTCCTAGTAGCTTTTCCCCAGAATGCCCCTTCCAACCTTTAGAGATTGATGTGTTGGATGTAGTAACGGTTATGTTGCTGTGTCGGCTATGTTTAGTAGGTCCAACCGAGTCTCTATTCATCCTGAATTGTGTTACCGTGTGAGCGGCAGCTGTAATGTTTTTCTTATACACTTATTGCGTTTTAATAACTTTAATAACATTTTTCAAAAACTTATTGAGATTGGATATACGAACACTTCATTTCGGTTAATCTCCGATAGGATCCAAGGAGTCCAAAGAACGGGTTAAATGATTTGATGAGATTGGGAATGGCACTATCATACCTAGTTCAACCACTCAGGAGTGTGGAATGGTATGTGGCAGAGTCATGAAGATCCCAACTTATTCCACGGTGAGGTTGAAATTCCTTGAAATGATACGAACTATTGCTCCATTGGGTTGATACACCCATTACCACTTTAATCGAGTGCGACCATCCTTAGCTTGATCGTGCTTAACCAAATCGTACCAGTGTGTCCCCTTACTGATTGCTTTAAGAACATTAGGCGTTAGCGGTTGATCAACCAATATTATAATAGGATTGCGAGCACTTTCAAACATTGAATGATTCTTTATTAGGGGATATTTATGGTAATATCCCTGCTCATTGCATCATATCACATCGTTGCACCTAGGATAAGTATGGGATTATCCTAGTCATCACGTCACGTCATGGCATTACAACTTCCCTTATCATAAATTTTCTCTCCTCTTATATTCTCGACTCTAACTCTTTTCCTTATCAATTCCTTGTCCTTTGTAATTATTTAGTTTATTGTTATGCTATATTTACCTGTTTTTATATTACATTCATCTTTACCTCTATTGTCAGTACTGGTCTTTTAGTAAGATATTTAGTTCTGTTGGGTTTAGTAAGCCGTGGTTTGCTTACTCTCGTATTTTAACAATTTTAGAGGTTGATTAACTTGGACTGTCGCGTGGTTGGCCAGTTCAGAGATAGATCTTGCCGTTATTGATTTCTTTCAGTTCTAGATTTCTGTAGGTGTTCTCAGCATATGTCACTGAGTTTTATTTCGAGATGTTGTATTATATTTTCGTCTGATGTATATATATATCTTTTGCTTCCGCATTTTATTGTTATATGTTATTTTTTTACTCTGATGATTATTGCTATATGTGAATAGTTGTGCCCGAATTTGTCTACAACTTGGCTATTATTGGGGTAGAATCTTTGGATTCCCCGACCTGCACTACTCAGAATCTAGCAATTGGTTAAGCTACCGATTACCGGATTTTGGGGTGTGACAGACTTGGTATCAGAGCCTATGGTTAATACTTATCTCTGCTATTACAGATCATATGAGTATTTACTCTTTAGACAGAGTTAGGATCGATTCTTTTCGGCTTTCATATTTTATCGTATTCCTTTCCGTTCCTAATCCGTTCCTGGGTTGTGTTTCTTTGTTTAAAACAGGTGGCTTGAGGTGGCAGAAGCAGAGGTCATGCTAGAACCCATGGGGATATCCGAGGATGTGTTCGCAAGGGTTTGTGCAGTGGAACAGTAGCTGATGAGCCAGTGATTAGTCAGGAGAGTACGAGGTCTATTCTGATCCCTCAGGCAGAGCCTATAATTTCTGATGCTGGGGTTAGTGTTGGGATAGTACCAGGGGTTCAACTTCATCAGGGTACCCTACTTACTCTAGTGATTCCTGGGCAGCCAGGTATTTTACCAGTTCCAGCAGCTTCAGGCATTTCAGAAGAGATGAGGCAATTTATGGAGAGTTTTGTCGCATCCTTTCAGCTGGCTAGGAGCCCAATACACAGAGAGCACAGTTACTTAGAGCAGCTTCAGAGATATAAGCACCCTACATTTTCCAGCACGTTGATTCCTTTAGAGGCCGAGACATGGCTCAGGTCTATAGATTAGACCCTAGACGCGATGAAGTATCCCGACGACCAGGGGATGATACTTGCAGCTTACCAACTTCAAGGTGAGGTAGATTTTTGGTGGGATATGGCCAAGAGGATAGTTTTGAAGTTTCCTATTCTTTGGTCATCATTCCAAGAGCTTTTCTTCGCTCAGTACTTCCTACAGAGCTACAGAGACGCCTGCATTTTTGTGTTCTATGAACTTGAGCAAGGTGATATGAGTATTGCACGATATGATCAAAAGTTTAAAAAGCTCACTCGTTATGTTCCGTTTATTGTTCAGGACAAGGAGCAGAAGAAGATGAAGTTTTTGAAAGGTCTTCATCCATTCTTTAGGAGGTTCTTGATCTCCTCCGGTGCCAGTACTTGCAGGGAGGTTTTGTCTAAAGCGTTAGCTTTGGAACAAAATGAGGTAGAGGATTGCATATCCAGGGATACGAGGAACCCAGCAAAACAGGACACAAGACCTGATAAGGGTAAGGTAATTTAGACTCAGTACGACAGTTTGGGCTAGAAGAGACAGAGATTCGATAACACACCAGCGAGAGTTATGGGCAGACAGTATTTAGAGATGGCACAACTTTCTTCTCGCACTTGTTGGAACTGCGGGGGAATTGGACATGTTAGGAAGGTCTGTCGTAAACCAGACAGAGGTCAGCAGCCGCTATGACAGTTTTAGGGTCCAGTTGATTACCAGCCACGATCGCAGCAAGTTCCTCAGGTTTAACAGTTTCCACAGAGGTAGTTTCAGGGTCTGCAGGGCAGACAGATAATTCCAGAACCTCAGGGCGTTCAGAGAACGTATCATCTAGTACTGCAGCATGGTCAGGTTCAGGTCCGTGGACAGGGCAGAGTATCCCAGATGCAGGAGTTGTTTGTGGTCGAGTCCTATCAGTAGACCTATTGGTAATATAGATACAGGAGTTTGAGGTCATCCTAAGCATGGATTGGCTATCGACGCATCGGGTTACCATAAACTATTTTGAGAAGACGGCTACCTTTATTATTCCCGGTGTGAGGCGATTCGTGTTCTCTAGTTTGAAACCTGTGCAGTCAGGGGTCGGCTTATTAACTTACTTAGAGTTACAGTCCTCGGACGTGGATGTTAGCTCGATTCTGGTGGTTTGCGATTACTCCGACGTTTTCCAGCAGATTCCCAGTCTACCGCCGACGAGAGCGATTGATTTTGGCATAGATCTTGATCCTGGTACAGCTCCAATTTTGAAGGTACCGTACCGTATGGCACCTGTTAAACTGGAAGGGCTGAAGGATCAGATTTCTGAGTTGATGTATCAGAGATTTATTTGACCGAGTACTTCACCGTGGGGAGCTCCAGTTTTGTTCGCAAAGAAGAAAGACGGTTCGATGCGTTTGGGTATTGACTACCGCGAGTTGAACAAAGTCACGATCAAGAACAAATACCCGTTGCCGTGGATCGGGGACTTGTTTGACTAGCATCGAGGAGCACAGTTCTTTTGGAAGATTAATCTCAGATCGGGTTACCACCAGCTGAGTGTCAGGGCATCTGACGTTTCGAAGACAGCCTTTCTGACTCGTTACAGACACTATGAGTTTTGGGTGATACCGTTTGGTCTGACGAACGTGCCCACAGCTTTTATTGATTTGATCAACTTTATTTTCATCCCTTTTCTTGACCGGTTTGTCATTGTGTTCGTCGATGACATTTTGATATATTCGAGGACCAAAGTAGAGCACGAGGGACATTTGAGGACTGCTTTACAGACTTTTCGAGTGAACGCATTATTTGCAAAGTTTGAAAATATGAGTTTTTGCAGCAAGAGGTAAAATTCCTAGGACACGCGGGGTCAAAGTATGGAATTGCAGTAGATCCTTCCAAGGATGCAGCAGTTGCAGATTGGGTACAGCCGACGAGCGTTTGAGAGATTAGCAGTTTTCTGAGTTTGGCAGGTTATTATCGCAGATTCATTGAGGGGTTTTCGCAGATTGTAGCTCCACTGACTCGTTTGGCACAGAAGTACATTCTGTTTGTTTGGGACGACAGGTGTTCTTCAGCTTTCGCAGAGTTGAAGAAGAGATTGACGACAGCACCAGTTCTGATTGTTCCTTCCAGTGGGCAGAGGTATATAGTACACAGTGATGCATCACTTAATGGACTTGGTTACATTTTGATGTTGGAGGGCAGGGTTGTGGCTTATGCTTCGAGACAACTTAAGGTACACGAGAGGAATTATCCTACTCATGACCTTGAGTTGGCAGCAGTGGTTTATGCGCTAAAGATTTGGAGACACTACCTTTACGGGGAGAGATTCAAGCTCTTTTCTGATCACAAGAGTTTGCGGTATCTTTTTTCTTTGAAGGAGCTGAACATGAGACAACGCAGATGGATGGAATTTCTGAAGGACTACGATGTGGATTGGCAGTATCACCCCGGGAAGGCGAAGGTGGTGGCCGACGCTTTGAGCCGTTTGCCTAGAGGATTACTTGTACGTCTGATGATTCGTGAGTGGATGATGTTGAGCGGTATTGCGGAGTTCGTGTTGATTTTGAGTTCGCAGACTACGGGTGGTCTTATTGCAAATCTGAGAGTTCAGCCGTCTTTGATTTCTTAGATTATAGAGGTGCAGCAGCCGGACGAGAGATTACAGTCTTGGGCTTCACACGACACCAGACCTGATTGGACAGTTAGTTCCGATGGCTGCGTCAGATACAAAGGAAGATTATGCTTGCCAGATTCTGAGGTGCTAAAACGTGAGGTTTTGGGTGAGGCTCATGGTTCGAGATACACTATTCATCTAGGTAGTACGAAGATGTACCAAGACCTAAAGAGACATTTTTGGTGGGACAATATGAAGTGCGAGATAGCTGTATTTGTTTCTAAATGTCTAACTTGCCAGCAGGTGAAGGCCGAGCATCAGAAACTGGCAGGGCAGCTTAAACCTTTACCTATTCCAGAGTGGAAGTGGGAGCACGTCACGATGGATTTCATTTCGGGATTACCGCGGACGAAGAAGCAGCATGATTCTATTTGGGTGATTGTGGACCGACTAACCAAATCGACACATTTTATTCCGGTTCCTGTGACGTTCACAGTCGATGAGTTGAGCAAAATCTATGTGAGGGAGATCGTTCAGTTACATGGGGTTCTAGTGTCGATAGTGTCAGATAGAGATGCCAGATTTACCTACAAATTTTTACAGTGTTTTCAGCGAGCTATGGATACTAGACTAGATTTTTGTACAACATTTCACCCTCACACCGATGGTCAGGCAGAGTGAGCTAATCAGATCCTTGAGGATATGCATCGAGCTTGTGTTTTGGACTTTAAGGGTAGCTGGGACGAGTATTACATTAGGCTAAGTTCGCGTAAAACAACATCTTTCAGTCGAGCATCGGGATGGCACCATACGAGGCTTTATATGGTAGACCATGCAGATCACCTTTGAGTTGGGCAGAGGTTGGTGAGCAGAGCTTACTGGGACCAGACTTGGTTCGGGAGACTATTAAGGCAGTTACTACCATCTGGGATCGGTTATGTACAGCACAGAGCTTACTGGGACCAGACTTGGATCGGGAGATTATTGAGGCAGTTACTACCATCAGGGATCGGTTACGTACAGCACAGAGCCGACAGAAGAGTAACGCCGACATCCGCAGGAAACCGCTAGAGTTTCGGATCGGGGATAATGTTTTGTTGAAGGTTTCAACGATGAGGGGTGTGATGCGTTTCAGCAAGAAGGGGAAGTTAGCTCCGTGATATATTGGCCCGTTTAAGATTCTGGACAGAGTTGGAGAGTTCGCATACCATTTGACATTGCCGCCGCAGCTGAGCAGAGTTTACAGTGTCTTCGATGTTTCTATGTTGAGGATGTACGAGCGGGACCCTACTCACTTGATTGACTGGGAGCCAATAGAGGTTCAGGACGATGCCTCGTATCTTGAGCATCCGGAGTGTATTTTGGATCGCGAGGAAAAGGTTCTTCGCCTCAAGGTTATTCCGTTTGTGAAAGTCCACGGGAGTCACCATGGTCCAGAGGAGGCTACCTGGGAGTTGGAGACTGATATGAGGAGGCACTATCCACTTTTATTCTCAGGATGAGGTATGCACTTAATTTGGAGGGCGAATTTCTTTTTAGGGGGGTAGATTGTAATGACCCGTATTTTAGTTATTCCTTTTATTCGCTTATATTACTTTTTTAAAATATTCTTATTCATTATCTCATCGGCATATCATTCCTTCACGTTAAGTTCTGCATTCATATTCCGCATATACTCTTTCATCCATTATTCTTCCATTATGCATCCATTTATTCATTTTGGTGTTTTAGTTTATTAGATTCTTTTTTGTAGTTTTGGCGGTTCGAAGGTTATTCGGAGAGGAGGTGGCATTATGGCCTTGGGAGCCTCTAGATGGGCTGGTAGTGATGTTTGTTTGTTGTGTGTCTGGTTTGGGGTGGTTCCCGTGAGCCGTTGGAGTGGCCGGTCGGTTTCTGGAGTCTCCCGAGGAAAAGATTCATTTTTGGGGGCTTAGGCATTTTGGATGTCGTGAGGCGGCTGAGGTGGTGTTTTTTCCTTGAGAAACTTTTGTTGGGATTGCAGTAGTGTTTGTGTGGTAGTGGTGGTCGTCCGTGGTGTTTTCGGGGTGTCTGGGGTGGTATGTGGTGTATTCGGGGTTATTTTTTTAGTGCAGGAGCAGTTCTGTTCGATAGGGACCTTTTATGCTCGAATAGACCCCTTTCTATTCAAACAGGACTTGTCTCTGTTCGAATACACTTCACTCTGTCTGGACAGAATCATTTCCTATTCGAACAGAGGCGCGTTTTCAGCTTTTTTGGGTTTTATTTCGTCTTTTCCTCACTTCCCCTTTATCTCCCTCTCTCTCTCTTCTCTCCCTAACCTATTCCCCTCTCCTCCATACTCTAGATCCTATCTTCCCCATCGCATCGAGGATTCTTCGCCCGCTTCATCGCAAGCTTCCCTCCTATCCTTAATAAGTTTTCCCGATTCGTTTTCCGTTCATTTCGCTCGATTTCGACCGAGTCAGATTTCTAGGGTTTGGGTTTGATGTCGTTTTCTTGTATTAATTTGTTTTTTGTTATTATTGGTGATTGTGTTAGCTTTTCAAGTATTCCGTTTGCTGTTCCACGGCTTTAGTTGGTTTTCCGAGTTGGATTTCCGCAGGACTCGGGATTGTCTTCAGGCGAGTTTTATCCCATCATTACTAAGTCTCTATACTAGTTTCTAAGTATTGTTTTAGAGTGTTAAATTGAACTTAGAGATTCTATGCAATTAACTATAATTTAACCTAGGAATTATTCGGTTTATATTGTTAATCTATAGTTTAGGTTTGTTTGATTCGGGAGCTTGGTTTATGGTTCGTATAGGACCTGAGCTTAGTTAGTAGTGGTTGGGTTGGCATCCTAGTGGCTTTTCCCCTGAATGCCCCTTCCGACCTTAAGAGATTGATGCGTTGGATGTAGTGACGGTTAGGTTTTTGTGTCGGTTATGTTTAGTCGGTGCAACCGAGACTCTGTTCATCCTGAATTGTGTTGCCGTGTGAGCGGCAGCTCTGATGTTTTTCTTATACACTTGTTACATCATAATAACTTTAATAACATCTTTCAAAACTTATTGGGATTGGATATACGAGCACTCCATTTCGGTTAACCTCCGATAGGATCCAAGGTGTCCTAAGAACAGTTTAAAAGATTTGGTATGATTGGGAATGGCACTATCATACCTAGTTCAACCACTCAGGAGTGTGGAATGGTATGAGACAGAGTCATGGAGATCCCAACTTATTCCACGGTGAGGTTGAAATTCCTTGAAATGATGCGAACTATTGTTCTGTTGGGTTGATACACAGATTACCACTTTGATCGAGTGCGACCATCCTTAGCTTGGTCGAGCTTAACCAAATCGTACCAGTGTGTCTCCTTACTGATCTTTTTAAGAACATTAGGCGTTAGTGGTTGATCAACCAATTTTATAATAGGATCGCGAGCACTTTTAAACATTGAATCATTCCGCATTAGGGGATATTTATGGGAATATCCCTGCTCATTGCATCATATCACATCGTTGTGCCTAGGATAAGTATGGGATTATCCTAGTCATCATGTCACATCATGGCATTGCATCTTCTATTATCATAAATTCTCTCTCTTATATTCTCGACTGTAACTCTTTTCATTATCAATTCCTAGTCCTTTGTGATTATTTAGTTTATTGTTATACTGTATTTACCTATTTCTGCATTACATTCATCTTTACCTCTATTGTCAGTACAGGTTTATTAGTAGGATATTTAGTTCTGTTGGGTTTAGTGACCCGTAGTTTGCTCACTCTCGTGTTTTAACCATTTCAGAGGTTGATTAGCTTTGACTGTCGCGTGGTTGGCCAGTTCATAGATAGATCTTACCGCTGCTGATTTCTTTCAGTTCTAGATTTTTGTAGGTGCTCTCAGCATATGTCGCTGAGTTTTATTTTGAGATGTTGTATTACATTTTTGTCTGATGTATATATATATCTTTTGCTTCTGCATTTTATTATTATATGTTATTTCTTTAGTCTGATGATTATTGCAATATGTGAATAGCCGAGCCAAAATTTGTCTACGGCTTGGCTATTTGTGGGGTAGAATCTTTGGATTCCCCGACCTGCACTACTTAGAATCTAGTAATTGGTCAAGCTACCGATTACCGGATTTTGGGGCGTGACATTAATGAGCAACATAATTTCAAAAAAAAAAATTGAGATGACTCACTTGTTCTCTGACTTTGTTGATGGTTATCTGTTTGTACCAATCAATATGCCAGGGTTCACAAACCAAACCGCAATAAGGGTACACAAATCTTCATATATAGGCAACGTATTTACTCAGTCAATAGTTGTCGTGAGCCTATATATGTACTCATATCATACATGTTTTAAGGATGCTGCTCCATACATAGTAGGCAAGGGAAACTATCATTAGCAGGATCAAGAGGATCATAGAAATAAAGAGACAATAAAAGCCTGCATCACAAGTTAATTATTAATGGTGTTCTTAGTTGATTGGTAGAGGAAGGGACCGTTGTCCCGTGGTATTCGAGTATATATATATATAACACTATATACCTCTAGAACTTCCCTCCGTTGTTTATAATTGTTCATTGGTTCTTTCCTATAATTCATGATCAATATGACCCTTTCACTACTTTTACATCCTCAGTTGCTACGAGGATTAAGATTAGTGTTGGCATTATATCCCCGTATAAAGCACAAGTTTCTGCACTTATAGCCAAATTTGGATCAAAATACGATAACTGCAGTGATTTCTCATTAATAATTCGATCTGTTGATAGATTTTAAGGTAGTGAGGAAGATGTCATTATTATTTCTACTGTAAGATCTAACTGAAATGGATCTGTGGGGTTCCTTTCAAATAGCCAACGAACAAATATGGCTCTTACAAGAGCAAGGTATATATAATGCCTTAGCGTATTAGTAGGCACTTTATTCTCAATGAACTTTGTTTATAATTTTATGTAGTCTTTAACTCTCTAACTGCAGATATTACCTTTGGATATTGGGGAATGAGCAGACATTAATCAACAGTGGTTCAGTTTGGAAGAAGTTAGTAATCGATACAAAGGACCAGGAGTGCTTCTTTAATGCCAATGATGACGAAGGGTTGTCTAAAGCAATAATAAATAGCGTGATCGAGCTTGATCAACTTGATGATTTTCTTAATGGGGATTTACTTTTTAAAGGTATAAGGTGGAAGGTTTGTCACCTCTATCCTCAAGTAAATGTAGCTTTCGAATGTCGGCTGCCTGTCATTCCTATTTTTTCCCTTTTATAAAGGTTATATTTTGGGGTTTTATAATTTTGCATCATATCATACAATTAAAGTTAATCTTCTTTCAAATACTGTGAATTATAGTGTACGAAAGTAAAATATGGATCATATATTCAAGTTCATAACAGAAGTTACGGCCTAAAATATTCATCTAGTTAATGCACTGTAATAATATGCTTGTTTTAACTGGTCACTGTAATAATGTTCTATTTTTATTTTCGATAGGTTACGTTTGGAGACGGCTTTAAGAAGTCTTTAAGAAGTCTTTAGAAAGAATAAAAGTACATATTCGGAGAAAAGTGGTTGATCTAATGATGAAGCTCTCAAATGGCTGGCGCTATCCTCAAAAGTATAAAAACCTCAACACCGGGGATGGGGTATTGAAACAATACAAGATCCATGGGGTTCTCATGCTTTTCTGGACTGTAGACATTCTCAAGGAAGGCTCTAAATGCGTTTAAGTTTTGAAGATTTGGGATATTTCATCTTCGTCAGAGGTACAAAAGTTGGCTGGGAGTATTATAGTTATCTTGCTTTATTAGCCAAAGTTATTAGTGACGAATTTGGCTTTACTAAAGACCATATGATAATTGTCTTCTTTATCATTAGTATTTTCTTCTTAAGGCTATTTATTAAATAATTCAGTTTCATCTCTGTAGCTGGTTCCCTTATTAGTGTTTATGTTTCATGTGCTTCATTACTAATATAATGATGTTTGGGATTTATCTTCACCACTCTACCCCTACTGCAAGGAATATTATACAACATGTTTGTGGCTTCCAATTAAGATCTTTTCCAATGGTATATCTTGGCGCACCTATTAGCTATGGTAAGGCGACAATTGCAAAGTCAGATAAACTCCTTGAGAAAGTACAAAGCAAAGTAGATGGCTGGAAAGGCAAACTTCTCTCTAATGGAGGTAAACTTATTTTTAATCCCAAGTTCTTACTTATATGCTTACCACCCTATCCATTTGCTTGCTTGTCTTGACATTCCTAAAGATGTATAATACATTAGTCTCCCGTAACAACTGCATAATACATTAGGGTGTATGCCTTTGATTATATAGATGAATCCATCTGTATCATCCCGTAAGAATTTGATTATGAATAGTATCTATATGATTCAGTAACAGCTGCATAATACATTAGGGTGCATGTCTTCGATTATACAAATGAATCCATTTGTATGATCCCGTAAGAATTTGATTATGAATAGTATCTGTATGATCCAAATAGATGAGTCCATCTATTGATCGTATAAGGTAATGCTTCTCTTTCAAACAGATGGATGAATAGTAGTTGACACAATATTGTTTATTCTCGATATTTTCATATCTTTTATGTAAACTTCAAGGTCAAAGTACGGGACATTTGTAGTCTTCACATACACCTCATTCACTCTCTATGAAATATCTACCCCCCCCCCAAGTAACGTGGTAAAGATAATTAAAGATTTGTACCCTTCAGGATCAAAGTACGGGGTCAAAGAAACGTCTACCCCCAAGTAAATCCTTTTCTTTTTGGGCTTGCTTTATTTTATTGGATAATTGAAAATAATATTAAAAAGGAGGACTAGAGCTAGCCTTGCCTCTGTAACACATCTTTTAATATAATCTATACCAAGCTTCTCTATGAAATATCTAGCCCTGATTTCTCTAGAGAGAGACCACTGTATATAATATAGATAAAATCTTAGAACTTCCAAGTTTATATAACCATGTAATATATATAGAATTGCAAATATAATCTTGATTTTTCTTTCCAGGCACAATGTAAAATAAAGTCTAAAGACACCAATTACAAATTGTTAAGTTGGAAGGGCTCTAAGGTTGTTGTTGCCCATGCACAGTGGGTGAAAGAAGATCTTGAATGCATGCTGCATAATCAAATTCCTGGGCCTAATGTATGCAAAGTTGCTATTACGAATGTCGTAATCCCTTTATTTCCGTTATGGAGGGCGACTGATGATGCAAATACAATTGGTGGTGTTTTAATTAAAGTGTTTTATTGCATGGCCCAAGAAATATGTGGTTATTAAAGATAATTGATTCAGGTATAATAAATCCTTATAACTTGACTATTTATTCTCCATTACTACATCCATATATAATCCAATTCTTATACATTAGTAGACCTATAGTTGATCTTTATATAGAAAAATTTAAAGTAAGATTCATGATTGGTGTTCAATTTCGAATTAGATATGGTATGATTATTTTAGTATTTATAATTTAATTTGCTTATACCCTTTTTTGTATCTTTTATGCAGTTTATGATGGAGTCGTAGTTCAAAATGACTTCTTACAATATTTTGGCCATTGTACATAGATAAGAAGGGATTTGCTTTTATTTTTCTTTTTTTTGTTGAAGACCTGAATATGATGATTATAAGATCAACTTTTATTGTATTAGAGTCTTTTTTGTAGTAAAGTTGTGACTTTTATTTATTTGATGAAATGCTAATTTCCTTTTTGTAATTTAGAAAGTGTTAATGATAGCGTTTATTGAATATTGTAATTGGTGTTTGCTATTAATTTGTTGAGTAAATATAGCATTTGAAGATGTTATGTTACAGATAATAGATAAAATTGGACAAATGCTATGGAAAAGATAATATATCGTATTAGAAAAATGCTATGGAAAAGATAATATATCGTATTAGAAAAATGCTATGGAAAAGATAATATATACCGTTAGACAAATACTAAGGAAAAGACAATAGATAGCATTAGACAAATATTATAAAAAAAATAATATATAGTATTAGAAAAATGCTATAGAGAGTCAAATATGGCATTTTCTAAACGCCATTTAAAATAAATTGATAGCGTTTCTCAAATGCTATTATTTAATGGCGTTCAAAAAAATGTTATTCTAAAAAAGATAGCATGGGAGAATAGAGTCGATGAAAAACGTTATCGTAGTTTTTCATAGCAGTTTTTCAATGCCATTATATGTGTTTTTTCTCTTAGTGTTTCCTTCGTTCGTCTCTTTCCATTTGAAGAGCTTGAGCGTGAATACACTGATCTTCCAATCTTTAGACTTTTTCTGCAGCCATTTGTTTTTGAAGCTTAATTACTACACTGTGCAGGTCGACCGTTCCAGGTATCGGATTAATTTCTTGGTCTCTCACCGTGCTGGATTGGCTTCTGAGGTTCATGTTTGTCATTTGGAAGGATTTTAGATCAGTGGTGGTAAAGAAAGTGTAGTATTTTCTACAGACTGCGCCAATTGCAGTAGTATGTTTTCCGAATGGAGAATCTTCGCCAATACTATTCGTAAGAAAAATGAATAATAGGCTAGAAAAATAAGATTTTACGTAGAAAACTCAGTAAAAGGTGAGAAAAACCATGACCTCAGGGTGGGTTTTGATGTAAAAATTCAGTATGTTACTAGTTATTACAAGTTTTAGAGTGATAATAGGGTTAGGAAGTAAGGATATAAAAGTTCCATATCTTAATAATCTATTCTCTGCCTGTATTTATAGTAACTATAGGCAGTTTACAAAAAAGAAATAAAAGTTTCCTATTTCGGGGGGAATGGGTGAACTTTGTGGATCTCAAACAGATTTTTCTTGATCGGGCACAATGGCTACTTTTCGTAGGTCGAGGACTTGTGGTATCTTCTCGATTGCTATCTATCTTTGATTATGAATGATTGCCTTCTACTATACTGTGTTGGCTTACTCTAGTCGAATTTGGGGCATATACAACTACAGGTATATTTAAAAATGTCATAATTACGGGCCCATCAAATACCCCCAAACTTGTATTTTCCCCGTCCCGAGTAAAATAAAATAATAACCACTTTCGTAGGGAATGCGATTGCATTTAGCATATACAACAAGTCGTTAAACCCTCAGGTTTAACCTGGTGGACGAGTGTTATCACGTGAGGGTTTACAATGACTATATTTTAAATAATTCTAGAATAAACATGACTCATTTCTTGTGAACTTATCCTTACTTAGTTGTGATAAAAAATATACCAATGAAAAAATCCTTAAACTTGTTATTCTCCCAAGTATACCAAAGAATATTTTAAGCTTATCCAAAACTAAAGGTATTACCTAAAGATTAGAAAGAGATTCAAGCATTTTTCTTTAGCTATATTTGAGTGTACAGTTAAAATAGTTTTATTGCCTAATACGTTATCAAGAATAATTTACTTAATTTTTTGGTAGTCTAGTTCTTACTAGAATAAATTTAACGTTCAGTTCGACAAGTGCCTTAGTCAATTCATCTTCCTAGAATTTTACTTTTCTATTTTTTTCTTTTCTTTTAAGACTTTTCTTTTGAGTATATTATTTCTTAGTGAAGTCTCCATAACAAGGAGTTTTCGGTCGATAATCCCTGCCAGTTGGCTAAGGATGCCGGTGTGTGGTACCCCTCATGACCTAGACTCAGGATTCTCACAAGTAACATTTTCTTGTGCTCCTTTCATATAGCTCATGGTAAAACTCGAGATTAGTGATAATTTTTCTACTTTCAGTTCTTAATCATGCAAATAGCCTTGCAGCGTGAAAGTTTTTAGAGCACATTTCGTTTATTATTATTTTATTTTTTTTAGGAATGAACTTATTTTTAGGCAGTTATCTCCCTTGTAGCAAACTATTCCTAACATAAATGCTAAATTTCTCATATATTGAGAAAAAGTCTATTGAAGGTATTAATTGCAAAACTACAGTGAAGTGCACGTTTTTCAAAATATGTCAAGTTAACATGAAATAGTCGTTAATAAAAAGATAGTACATCTAGCTTAAGATAGTCCAAAATATTCTAGTATATACTTGGTGCAATTTCAAAATTTAGACTTTTCCAAAATATTTATGTCAATGTAAAATCAGTTTAATTATTTGGAAATTCGTCAAAAATATATCATAAATTGTCAAAGTGTCATTATTTCACTTTTCTTCAAAAAATATTTAAGGAAATGGTTTCCTACCCCCAAACTTAAATAAGCATTTCCCTCAATGTTTGAGATCAAGAAATAAATGATAGAGGAAAACTGATTTTTTTTTACCTGAATGTGTCATGGGCTGCCTCCCTAGAAATGCTAAATTTATATTCTTCAACCAAACTAATATACCCCCATACTTAAATGATGTTACAATGGTACTATAGAAGTACACAATATCAGCTTTGATATGCAAGATCATTTAAAAAATTTATATCTTCATCAAAAGTGTAGGACTCTAAGTACATTTTTAATCGTTGGCCATTAACCTTAAAAATATTTTCATTCTTAGGATCCTCCACCTCCACGGCCCCATGAGGAAAAATAGCTTTAACCGTAAAGGGGCCATGCAAATGGGATCGTAATTTCCTGGGAAATAGAGGATGTTTGGAGTTATAAAGTAATACTTTTTGATTGGGCTCGAAGGTTAATTTATTTATCGTGAAAAGCTTTTGTACGTTCCTTATAAAATTTTAAACTTTCGTAAACCTCATGACGGAGTTCATCCAACTCAGAAAGTTAAAGCTTTCTCTTAGACCCAACTTGGTTCATCTCAAAGTTAAGGGTCTTTGTGGCCCAAAGAGCTTTATGTTCTAGTTCCACATGCAAGTGGCAAGCCTTCCCAAAGACAAGTCTATAAGGTGACATTAAAATTGGGGTTTTATAAGTTGTTCGATAGACCCATAAAACATCATCAAGAGGACCTGACCAGTATTTACCATCAGTTCGAACAACTTTTTCTAAAATTCTTTTAATCTCCCGATTGGAAACTTTTACTTGACCACTTATTTCTAGATGGTAAGGTGTAGCAACTTTATGAGTGATAGAATAATTTTTTAATAAAGTTTTAAAAACACGATTGTAAAAATGTTTCCTACCATCACTAATAACTGCTCGAGGTGTGTCAAAATGATTAAAAATGGTTTTCATAAATTTGACTACAGGCTTATGGTCATTTTTCAGACATGCAACTGCTTCGACCAATTTAGAGACATAGTCTATTGGGACTAAAATATAAAGGTTTCTGCGATATGAAGGAAACGGCCCATAAAATCTAAGCCCCAAACATCAAAAAGTTCGATAATAAGAATATTGTTTAGGGGGATCATGCTATGGTGAGAAATATTGTCAGTCCTCTAATATCTATCACAAGTAAAACAAAAGATCTGTGTATCACGGAAAAGGGTAGCCCAATAAAGACCAGATTAAATAGTTTTGGCCGCCGTTTTCGAGGTACTAAAATACCCTCTACAGGCATAGGTGTGGCAAAACATGAGTACACTCTGGAACTCATTATTTGGAATGCATCTTCTAATAATTTGGTCAGAACAAAATTTATACAGATAAAAATTATCCTAACTGAAACGTCTAACCTCGAATAAGAATTTGGCTTTATCTTGCTTAGACCAATGGTCAAGTAATCGTTCAGTGGCAAGATAATTGATAATGTCAACCTACCAAGGTAGTTGTATAATAGCCATAAGCTACTCACTCATCAGGAAATGTCTCTAAGATAGGGAGGAGATTTTCACCATCTTCGATCAGAAGTTGGGATAAATGGTCTGATATAACACTTTAAATACATTTCTTATCTCAAATTTCGATGTCAAATTCTTGTAATAAGAGGATCCATCAGATTAACCGAGGCTTACCGTCTTTTTTGGATAACAAATATTTTAAGGCCGCGTGATCGGTGTGGACAATAATTTTGGACCCAACAAGATATGACCAAAAAAAATTCAAATCCAAACGCAATGTCTAATAGCTCCTTCTCAGTGGTGGAGTAATTCATTTGTGCATCATTGAGCCCACGACTGGCATAGTGAATAATATAAGGTTTTTTATCTACTCTTTACCATAAAACTGCTCCAACATCGTTGTCAGATGCATCGCACATCAATTCAAATGGAAGATCCCAGTTGGGCGGCTGGATGATTGGAGCGAAAGTTAATAGAAGTTTGAGCTTCTCAAAAGCTCTTGAGCATTCATCATCAAAGTGGAAATCAGTGTCCTTTACAAGTAAATTGTATAAGGGTTGAGAAATTTTGCTAAAATCTTTGATGAACCGACGATAAAGCCCCGCATGGCCTAGAAATGATCAAATGGCCTTAATCGCCCGAGGATGAGGTAGGGAAGAAATAATATAGATTTTAGCCTTATCAACTTCTATCCCTTTGTTGGAGAAGATATACCCAAGAACTATCCCTTGTGTCCCCATGAAGTGACACTTTTTCTATTTTAACACCAAATTGGTTGTGTACATTGCCCTAGCACGAGGTCCAAATGGTGCAAACATTTATCAAAAGAGGAACCAAACACTGAAAAATCGTCCATGAAGATTTCGATAAATTTATCAACCATATCAGAGAAAATGTTCATCATACAATATTAAAATATAGCGGGTGCATGACACAAACAAAATGGCATACATCAATAAGCATAAGTCCCGTAGGGAGATGTGAATGTGGTTTTCACCAGATCTTCTGAAGCGATGGGGATCTGATTATATCTAGAATAACCATCAAGAAAACAATGATGACATTTTCCCGCTAATCGCTCAAGCATTTGATCAATAAATAGAAGATGAAAATGATTTTTCCTAGTGACCGTGTTCAACTTTCTATAATCAATACAAATACGCCACTCGGTGGTCATACGGGTAGGGATTAATTCATTATTCTCATTTTTGACTACAATAATCCCTGATTTCTTGGGTACAACTTGAACAGGGCTTACCCACTTATTATTTAAAATGGGGTATATGATACTTGAGTCTAATAGCTTGAGAACTTCCTTCTTAACCACCTCCATCATAGTTGAATTTAAACGTCGTTGCATCTCGCGTAAATTTTTAGCACCTTCCTCGAGATTGATGTGATTTATGCACACAGCCGGGCTAATTCCCTTCAAGTCTGTTATAAACCACCCTATTGTTGATTTATGTTTTCTAAGGACACTCAACAGTCTACCTTCCTGGTCAGCATCTAGATTGGAAGCTATTATCATAGGTAGAGTTTTAAAATCACCTAGAAAGGCATACTTAAGAGTATTGGGTAATGGCTTGAGGTCCAGGGTGGTTTAACAATGGATGGAATAGGTAAAGTAGTTGATGGTTTAAGAGGTTCCAGTCTTGGTCACCATTTGGACATGTGAAAAATAGAAGTTGAGTCGAGTAAGACATTAAATTCGTCAACGATCGTGTCTTCATCAAAGACCTCACTAAAGTTCACAAGACATGATTCTAACGGGTCGTCAGAAAAGGATTTAGGGAACAAGTTGTAAACTAGGGAATAAATCATATTCAGTACAGCCATATCATCAAAATGAGGGACTTGAGTATTATTGTTAAAAACATTGAGTTTGATCTTCATATATCTTATTGATAATTGTAAGACTCCATTAAAGCAATTAATAATGGCATGAGCAGTCGCAAGAAAAGGGCGGCCCAATATGACGGGGATCTCGCAGCTAGGATTCGTTAAATCTTTAGTGTCTAAAACAATAAAGTCCATGGGAAAAATGAGAGTATCAACCTTAAAAAGAATATCCTGAAGGATACCACATGGGTATCATATTGACCTATTAGCCAATTGAAGTATCATTCAGGTAGGTTTGAGTTCTCCAAGTCCTAATTCCTGATAGACCGAATAAGGTAAGACATTTACACTAGCCCCCAAGTCGAGTAATGCCCTATCCACTTTGTGATCTCCAATTTTACAAGTGATGGTTGGGCTTTCAGGAACTCGAAGCTCAGAAGGGGTTAGTGTCGCAGTCAAAAAGACTTTCTTGTGCACATTGATTTTCTTTTTCCTAGTGCGCGCATCCTTAAGGAATTTGGCATATGCAGGAATAAGCATTATGACATCGAGTACTGGAATATTTATATGAACTATCTTAAATATATCTAATATCTCGTCAAATTGAATCCATTTATTAGCCAGAAGAAGGCATTGTGGATAAGGCACCTTTGGCTCAATACGTACCTTTGGTACTGAAACGGACGAGGTAGGCAACTCCTTAGATTTCTTATAAGATTCATGGTTGCTCTCATCCTCAATAGCAACTGGTGTTGGCTCAACCCTACGTATTTCAACTCGGTTATTAATTTGTCTACCACTTCGAAGAATGGTAATGGCATTAAGTTATTTTGGGATTGAGCTAGAATCAAAACCATGTGGTCTTTTTGGATTAGATAAAGGTTGGCTAGGTAGCTTACCTAGTGGTCTCTCATGCAATGTATTTGTCAATTGTCCTATCTAAGTCTCTAAACTAGAGATAGATTGGGATGTAGAATTTTAATTCGACAAAGTCTGTTGTTGGAATTATATCATTTGTTGCTAAAATTATAATGCTTGTTTTTTACTTTCCATTTATTGTTTTTTACTTTCTATTAATTGTTGCATGAAGAGAGAAAGGGTGTCTTCCAAAGATGGTTTAGGTAGAGCGGGTGGGAACTGTTTGGATGACTAAAAGGATTTCTAAGGATAAGATTGAGAAAAGGGATTCCTAGGCAAATTATGACCTGAGGTTTATGGCTCCCCAAAACCTGATCTAGGCTAGTTGTTCTTCTACAAAAAAATTGGGTGGTTCTGCCAAGTTGGCTTGTATGGGTCAAAAGGCCTCTTGTAGGTATTATTCAAAGCATCTACTTGTTCTTGATTATTATTCATTTCATTGAATATGGGGTACATTTGAGTCACATGGGTGACATCATGACAAACGGTGCAACCCTGTTTCTAAACTTGGTTTACACTACCCTTAGATTGATTCATAGTCATAGCCTCAATTTTATGTGTAAGAGTATCTAATTGGGCTATGATAGCCGCCTCACTCACTTCATATATGCCACCTTTCTTGGATATGCGGACATTTCTATGCGGATCAAAATCCTACTATTAAGAGTTTTTAGCCAATGTCTCAAACTCCTCATAAGCGCTATCGGGTTCAAGGTCCTGGAATTTGCCACTATGCATGGATTCTAGCCTATAACGATTCTCAGAGGTTATTCCACGATAAAAGATCTGGGCCAAATATTGCTTTTCAAAACCATGATGTGGACATTATGAAAGAAGATCCTTATATCTCTCCCATGACTCGTAAAACGTTTTACTTTTATTTTGAGCAAATTCAACAATTATATTTCTAAGAGCGAGGGTTTTTCCCATTGAAAACTATTTGGTTTTGAGTTTGGCCTCCATTTGGTCCCATGAATTGATAGATGCTGGTGTTAATGAATCAAGCCAATAACTCACCTCGTCTTTTAGTGAGAATGGAAATAAACGAAGGCGGACGGAATCCTCAGTAAAATGTTAATATTTTGAGAGTGCACAAATTTTCTGAAATTCGTGGACATGCTTATAAGGGCTCTCAGAATCAAGCCCATGAAATGTAGGTAACATTTAGATCATACTAGGCTTGATTTCATAATGATTTCTTGTGACGGCTGGTAACACGATACACGAAGGTATCTCGCTCACCACTGGGGTCTAATAGTCCCTAAGAGATTTGGCGGTAGCCATGATTGAGGGTTTAACTTCTAGCTAAACAAGAAGCTTAACTGGGTCAACTCCAGATAGATTACCACCCTCCTCCAAAATTGGGGGTCCAAAGTTCTCTATTGTGTTGATTGGGCGAGGTAGTCGCCCTCTCCGCTTAAGCTGAGGTGGTAGGTCGTAAATAGGCAAAAGTTCTGGTAAACTTCCTAAACATTTTTCTCCACGTGTCTAATTGACCATGCACAAACTAATATGCGATAAAATTCGGCACCCGGTACAGTAACAATCAATCAAACTTATAATTTAACACTTCATCATTTTTTTAAGAAGTAATAATTAAATCTCACCTATATTCTTTTATATTCACAAAAAGGTATGATGGTCAAAGGCTTTGGTTCCTACACTCCCCTGCGTCACTGTGCTAGTACTAGCTTAGAGTAGATGTTCAGTCATCACGCCCAAGCGAGTCGCCTTATCATACGCCAACACACAAAATGGTGGCGTCGCAAACCTACAACCAGTATTTTGCAGCGCTAGGCTGGGGCCGTATCCTATGAACCCGTGTTTGTACTCCGGTCCGGTACACAAATCCGTTGGGTGATGAAATCCCGCGGGAATCTTGCTACTCTTTTTTATTATCAGTTATTTTTAGGTCTGAGAAGCTCAATTTTTGTGTGATACAAATTTCTTCGTATCCCTAATGGGTGGTCCCACTTGTTAGAGAGCTTTCTGGGTGATGAAATCCCGCAAGTCTCTAGCAGTTTTTACCTTTGTATTTGATTATGCTTTCAGCATTACATATTTTCCACCCTCTCTCTTAACAGCTTTTTATCGTGTCCCAAAACCAACCTGAAAAGATAAGACAACAAATTTAGGCGTAGTGTTTGGCGAGAGTTACAATTATATACTCAAAAATAATGTGATCAATTTATGTGACTGTGATGATGTGGTTAAACGAGACTACAAAAGGATGTTCTCGGTAGGCATTATTAAGTTGCTGCTTCGTGTCCAAGAAGTAGTTGACCAAAAGAATTTGTTATACAAAATAGGTAAATAGATGAATAGTATCTCCTTACGGCTCCAAATTTTTTGACGATTTAATAGTGTAACGAGTTAAGGACATCAATATATTGTTGACCAACAAACAAATATTGCACTAGCAGCTCCAAATACTTTGCCTTTGACTTCTGTAAGATAAAACAAAGATTTTTTTTTACAACCAAATGTGGACCAAAAGCAATTATATATTATCCTCACTAATGAATATTAATGAATGGTCACACCGTAAACAAGGTCCACCAAAAGCAATTATATATTATATGCTGCTGTTTAAAAGTTACAGAATATTGGAGACCCCAAATAGAAATCTGTTACCGAAATAGTTTAGACACCAAAAACCTCAAGCACAAAGCTACTGTAGTGCCAAAAACCTGAAGAAAAAAAATTAATAAATAAATAAATAAATAAAAATAAAAATTAAGTTTAAACTAGAAAAACAAAAAGAGAAACGACAATAATATAAACACAATATAAAATCATTACTAGCTCACTATACTTTTCAACGAATATTAGAAACAAAGAATATGAAAATTATTGGCACGGTATTAGAAATAATTAACAAAGAAAAATCGCTATTAGAAAGAATAGTTTTCAACGATGCCTCCCCGGCAACGACGCCATTTGATAAGAGGTTTTTATAGCCTCTAGCAAAATACCCGCTCGAAGTATGGTTGTCGAATTATAGCACGGATGAGTGGGATTGAACTTACAAGGAGGTTTTGGAAAATAAATATTTTCTAGGCCGAATTACGATTTTGTAAGAGATAAATCTAAGAAGAATAAATAAAAGCTAATTATAAAACTTAATGAGGGAGAGAGCTAAGGTTCGGACTTGGCATTTATCTTTTAAAACACTCATCGATATATAACTAGATCTTAATATCTCCACCCATCATATGTTCGTGTTAAGACACATACGATGTTGTAAAATAAACCACTAAATCTATGGTCAAGCATTTAGTGGTAATGTTTTTAAGTGATGGTGAAGAGTGTCTTAGAGTATTTTCAACTCAACCATGGCTAGGCTTGAGTGAGTTCTTTAGTATTCCCTCTTATATAAATCTTCAAATCATGTCTATGGTTAGTAGCACTTATTTGTATCCAAAGTTATCATACACCAAACCAAAGCTATGGTCAAGCCTTCGATATGATGCACTAAATATCAATCATAAAGTACTAAGAGAAAACTAATTAAAACCTAATTAATATGAACTATTGCTCATCTAAAAAGATGCCTCATCCTAGCCTTAGTTAGGAGATTAACCGCTCATCTCAGACTTCATCGTATTAATAACTAATGAAGACATTAATAACAATTAAACTAAAAGAGAAGAAGAAGACAATTAAATAAACTAAGATTTTATTTCCTCTAAACTTGCCCTAAAATAAGATGCCCAATTACCTTGATAACGGGATGAGGCTTTGATGAGGCCTCTTCTTAGATGAGCAATAGTTGGCATCAATTAGGTTCTAATTAGTTTTCTCTTAGTACTTCATGATTGATAAGTTAATGCATCATATCGAAAATTTGACCATAGCTTCGGTTTGGTGTACAATAACTTTGGATACAAACAAGTGTTATTAACCGTATATTTGATTTGGAGATCTAAACAAGAAGAAACACTAGAAAACTCACTCAAGCATAGCCATGGTTGAGCTAATAATTCTCTAAGACACTCTTCACCATCACTTAAAAGTATAACTACTAAATGTTTGACCATAGATTTAGTGGTTTATTTTACAGCATCATATGTGTCTTAACACGAACATATGATGAGAGGAGATATTAGGATCTAGTTGAATATTGATTAGTGCTTTGAAAGGTAGAGGCCAAGTCCGAACCTTAGCTTTCTCTCATTATGTTTTTTAATTAGTTTTTATTTACTGCTTTTAGATATATATCTTATAAAATCGTAATTCGGCCTAGAAAGTATTTGTTTTCCCAAACCTCCTTGTGGATTCGATCCCACTCATCTGTGCTACAATTCGACAATCGTACTTTAAGCGGATATTTTGCTAGAGGACCCCAAAATTCCTCTTATCAAATGGCGTTGTTGCCGGGGAGACATCGTTGAAAACTATTATTTCTAATACCGAATTTTATTTTTCTTATTTGTCATTTGTTTTTTCATTTTTTTTAGGATTAGTTTGCCTACAGTAGCAAAGTTTCTTATTAGGTGTTCCACTTGTCCTAAAAAGGGTTTTGTTTCATCTCCTTTGGCTTAATTTCTACAAGTTCTATCTTGCTTCTTTATAACATGCTCAAATTTGTTAACTAATCCTTGAGTAAGTTTTGGTTTTGGGTACAACATGTGTGCTCGGGTTTTTGGAGTGGCAATACCTTCACCTTTTTGTGTACATACTTTGGGTTGCCTTCTTGATTTGGTAAAACACGTGGGGCTAGATTTTATACACGCTATATAACCATACCCTAATATTTGCTATATTCTTATCACATGGTCTAATTTACTTTAACTTTGGCATTCAATACATAAAGCCTTGCTTGGTTGTGTTTATTTCATAATACCAATTTGCTTTGCCCAATTATTTTTGTGATTGGTATTTAAGAACAATGCAAGATTAATGTTGTTGGTACTTGTTTCAGTTGGGGTTCTGCACAGGCTTAGTTAGTTGGTTATTTTATGAAGCACATATTTTGCAATTATTTCGTGTACTTAGGTTAAATTTTGTTGAGGTGCTTTGTTACTTTAATCACAGGGATTATTAGTACATGAGATAACGGAACCATTGGTACTTTGATCACATTGGTCCGTAAGGCTTTGTGTGTATTTTAGTGAAACTGCAACATTGGTGAGCAAAGGTACTATGGTTGGAAAAGTGCTAAAGTAAGAAAAAGTGCGGGGATGGAAAATACGCAAAGCTCAAAGCATCATCACCTCTATCCTTATTGTGCCTCCTAATTGAAGGGGCGCTTCCTTCTTTCACCCCCAAAGTAAAAGGGTGGCCACAGCTTTACCAGGAAACACATTCTATAGGTTGGTACCTCTCTAAACTTGACATCTAGAAGGGGTTCATATCACTCCGCCCCAGCACTAGGAACATAAAGTTGTATGAACTGCGCAAATACACGTTGCTCTAATAAAATATTTATTATGGTTGGAATGACCTATTGACGTGTTTGAATTTCTTTTCATTCCAATATTAGTAAAGGTAAAAACTATTAGAGACTTGCGGGATTTCATCACCCAAAAAGCTCTCTAACAAGTGGGACCACCAATTAGAGATACAAAGAAATTCGTATCACACGAAAATTAAACATCCCGGAATTGAAAAATAACTGATATTAAAAAATAGTAGCAAGATTCCCACAGGATTTTATCACCCAACGAATATATGTGTTAGACTGGGGTACAAACACGGGTTTGCAGGATACGGCCCCTGCCTAACACCGCAAAATACTGGTTATAGGTTTGCGACATCACCATTCCAAGTGTTGACTTACAATAAGGCGACTCGCTCGGGCGAGAGGACTGAACATCTACTATAAGCTAGTACTAGCACAATGATGCAGAGGAGTGTAGGAACCAAAGCCTTTTACCATCCTACCCTTTTGTAAACATAGAAGAATATAGGGGAGACCTAATTATTACTTCTTAAAAACATGTTTAAGTATTAGATTATAGGTTTGATTGATTGTTTACTGCATCGGGTACCCAATTTTATCGCATATTAGTTTGTGCATGATCAATTGGACACGCAGAGATTAATGTTTTGGAAATTTACTAGAACCTTTGCTTATTTACGGCCCACCACCTTAGCCAAAGCGGAGAGGGAGACTACCTCACCCAATTAACACAATAGAGAACTTAGGATGCCCAATTTTGGAGGAGGGTAATATATCTAGAGTTGACCCAATTGAGCTAAAAGTTGAGCCCCCAATCATGGTTGTC
This sequence comes from Kingdonia uniflora, assembly GCA_014058105.1. Taxonomy (NCBI): domain Eukaryota; kingdom Viridiplantae; phylum Streptophyta; class Magnoliopsida; order Ranunculales; family Circaeasteraceae; genus Kingdonia; species Kingdonia uniflora. Next base: position 318,358 of record JACGCM010000076.1, on the reverse strand, counting down.
GCCAAATCACTTAGGGACTATTGGACCCCAGTAGTGAGCGATATACCTTCATGTATCGTGTTACCAGCCATCACGACAAATCATTATGAAATCAAGCCTAGTGTGATCTAAATGTTACCTACATTTCATGGGATTGATTCTAAAAGCCCTTATAAGCACGTTCACTAATTTACGAAAATCTGTGCGCTCTCAAAATATTAACATTTTAATGAGGATTATGTCCGCCTTCGCTTATTCCCATTCTCACTAAAGGACAAGGTAAGTTATTGGCGTGATTTATTAGCACCAACATCTATCAATTTATGGGACCAAATGGAGACTAAGTTCAAATGGTTTTTAACTGGAAAAACCCTCGCTCTTAGAAATACAATTGTTAAATTTGCTCAAAATGAGAGCAAAATATTTTACGAGTCATGGGAGAGATATAAAGATCTTCTTTCACAATGTTCCCATTATGGTTTCTAAAAGCAACATTTAGCCTAGATCTTCTATCGTGGAATAACTTTTGAGAATCGTTATAGGTTAGAATTTATGCATAGTGGCAAATGCATGGACCTTGAACCCGATAGAGCTTACAAGGAGTTTGAGACATTAGCTGAGAACTCTCAGCAGTGAGATTTTGATCCACATAGAAATTTTTATACAGCCAAGAAAGGTGGCTTATGCGAAGTTAGTGAGGGAACGGCCATCAAAGCCCAATTAGATACTCTTACCCAAAAAATTGAGGTTATGGCTATGAATCAATCTAAGGGTAGTGTGAACCAAGCTCAGTAATAGGGTTGAATCATTTGTTATGATGTAACCCATGTCACTCAAATGTGTCCTATGTTTAATGAAATGAATGAAAATCAAGAGTAAGTGAATGCTTTGAATAATACCTACATGAAGCCCTTTGACCCATACAAGCTAACTTGGCAAAGCCTCCAAAAAATTTTGTGGAAGAACAGCCAACCTAGCTCAGGTTTTGGTGAGCCACAAGCCTCAGGTCATAATTTGCCTAGGAATCCCCTTTCTCAATCTTATCATCAGGCATCTCAGCAATCCTTTCAGTCACCCAAACAGTTCTCACCCGCTCCACCTAAACCATCTTTGGATGACACCCTTGCTTTCCTCATGCAACAATCAATATAAGGCCAAAAACAAGTGTTATAATTTTAACAACAAATGATGCAATTTTAACAACAGACTTTGGTGAATTAAAATTCTATATCCCAATCTATCTATAATTTAGAGACTCAGATAGGACAATTGACAAATGTATTGCATGAGAGACCGTTAGGATAGCTACCTAGCCAACCTGTATCTAATCTAAAAGTACCACCGGGTTTTGATTCTAGCTTAATCCCAAAATAGCTTAATGTCATTACTACTCTTCGAAGAGGTAGATAAATTGATAATCGAGTTGAAATACTTAGGGTTGAGCTAACACCAGTTGTACTAAGCAATCATGATCCTTTTAAGAAATCTAAGAAGTTGCCAACTACATCCATTTATGTACCAAAGGCACGTGTTGAGCCAAAGTTGTTGATGAACGCGTAATTATGGCATTTTTAATATACCCGAACATGTATTTTAGTCGACTATTATATTTAATATTGGATACTTAGGCGCGTTTGTTTGATTGTAGCTATTGGAGATGGATATTTGAAGCCAAGCTCTTAAAGTCAAGTAAAAGTGACTCTAGCAGTTCATAGCGCAAAAAGTCCAAGACACAATATATTTGGTCTCAAGATTGAAGAAATATATATACAAATATTTTTGAAGAATAAGATCAAAGAATACATTGTATCCAAGATCCTTGAAGATATTTAATATTTGAGATATATGAAAAGAGTTTCCATAAATAAAGTTCTCTACATCACTTAAGGAAACTATATGCAAGAATATTAGGTGATTGGTTGTAATATTATAAGAGATTACTGCAAAAATATTTTTTACAATTTAATGTATAGTTTCTAAATTTGGGTTTCTTCTTCTATAAAAGGAGCCCTCCCCCTCCCCCCTATTGTAATTGGGCATCTTATATTAGAGCAAATTTTGAAGAAATAAAGTCTTAGTTTTATTTAATTATCCTCTCTATTTTATTTTCTTTTGTAAATAATTAGTTGCTAATGCGATAAAGTTCGAGATGAGCGGCTAATCTCCTAGTTAAGGCTAGGATGAGGCCTCTTCTTGGATGAGCAATAGCTGGTATTAATTAGGTTCTAATTAGTGTTCTCTTAGTACTTAATGATTGATAAGTTAGTGCATCATATCGAAGGCTTGACCATAGCTTCGGTTTGTTGTATGATAACTTTGGATACAAACAAGTGCGACTTACCGTAGACTTGATTTGGAAATCTAAACAAGAGAAAGTACTAGAAAACTCACTCAAGCCTTGTCATGGTTGAGTTGATAATTCTCTAAGACACTCTTTACCATCACTTAAAAGTATAACCACTAAATGTTTGACCATAGATTTAGTGGATTATTTTATAATATCGCATGTGTATAAACACGAACATATGATGGGTGGGGATATTAGGATCTAGTTGAATATTTATTAGCGCTTTGAAAGGAAGAGGCCAAGTCTGAACCTTAGCTCTCTCTCATTAAGTTTTATAATTAGTTTCTACTTCTTAGATTTATCTCTAATAAAACCGCAATTTTTCCTAGAACATATTTGTTTTCCCAAACCTACCTGTGGATTCGATCCCACTCATCCGTGCTATAATTTGACAGCCGTACTTTGAACGGTTATTTTGCTAGAGGCTCTAAAAACCTCTTATCAAATGGCGCTACTGCCGGAGAAGCATCGTTGAAGACTATTCTTTCTAATACCAAATTTCCTTTGTTAAATTTCTTTGTTAATTTTTTCTAATACCGTCCATATCTTCCCAATGAGTTCTAAATTCCTTGTTTAGTAAGTTGTAGTATAGTGGGCTGGAAATACTATTATTTAGTGTTTCTATTATTGTCGTTGTTTCTTTTTATGTTTTTCTAGATTAAACTTAAAAAAGAAAAAATTGCTTTAGGCTTTGGGGTACTGTAGTTGCTTTGTGGTTGTTTTTAATATTTCTAAATTTTACAATCGTGCTTTTGGAGGTGGTTAAGAAGAGAGCAATAAATTTTTTAGCTGTTATTATTTATCACAAGCTCATCTCAATATTTTTTTTTTAACTGTGAAGTCTATTCCTGAATGTTTTACAGTTGGGAAATATGTTTGCTACAAAAGTTTTAGATAATTCAAAACCCTTTCCGAATTTCTATAGATCATATTTTTTTGTTTACTCATTTGAGAGTTACAGCCTTTTGAAACAACAGTAAAAAAATAGTCTCAGTAATGGACGTCGTTGTTCATTAATCATTTGTTTTGAGTGGCAGGGAAACCAAATTCTGGAAAATTTCGTTCTTGAATGTTTTTCCTTTTTGAATTATCTTTCCAAATTCATATTATTTAATACTCTCTCTCAATCGAGCTAAAATATATGTGTATTTGAAAATCAGAACATTATAGACTACAATAAACTTGGAAATTGGATTAATATCATTGTCGCAAGTTCAATAATCTTTTATCTCTTATTTTACAGGATAGTCACAAAGTTGGTACTCAGAGATTGTGAGGAATTTACAAAGTACATTGGCACGCTACTATCTAATCTATTTTGTGCCCCCTAAGTGAAGGGGCACTTCCTTCTTTTGCTTCCTAAGTTAAGGGGCGGCCACAGCTTCACCGGGAAACACTTCCCGCAAGTTGGTACCTATAAAAACTTGATATCTTGAATGGGTTCATATCCGCTCCACCCTAGCACTAGGAACATAAATTCGTGTGGACTGTGCAAATACACGCAGCTCTAATAAAAAAAATGTTGTATTTGGATTGACCTATTGTTGTGCTTAAAATTTCTTTTTATTCTAACATTAGTAAAGGTAAAAATTGTTAGAGACTTGCAAGATTTTACCACCCAAAAAGATCTCTAACAAGTGAGATTACCCATTAGGGATACGAAGAAATTCGTATCACACGAAAATTGAACGTCCCGGATCTGAATATAACTGATAATAAGAAAGAGTAGCAAGATTCATGCGAGATTTCATCACCCAACGGATAGGTGTACCTGACCGGGGTACAAACACGTGTTCATAGGATGCGGCCCCAACCTAGCACCTCAAAATACTGGTTGTAGGTTTACGACGTCACCATTCTGAGTACTGACATACGATAAGCCGACTCGCTCGGGCGTGAGGACTGAACATCTACTCCAAGCTAGTACTAGCACATTGACGCTGGGGAGTGTAGGAACCAAAACTTTTGACCATCCTGCCCTTTTGTAAACATAAAAGAATATAGGGGAGACCTAATTATTTCTTCTAAAAATACGCTGAAGTACTAGAGTTTTAGGCTTGACTAATTTTTTTTATTGGGTGTTATATTAATTGTAAAATGTCAAACATGCAAGAACATTGGAATTCATACGGCTCATATTTTGACATCCAACAATATCCTCAAAATTATTTTCAATCATGGGATCACCAAAATTTTCAATGTGTAGAACCTTTCCAGCCTCATTCCTATATACAGTCTCAACAATCCTTTCAGCCATCTAAGTAGTTCCCACCCACTCCACTTAAACTATCTTTGCAAGAAACTATTTCTCTCTTCATGTAGCAATCAATGGAAAACCAACAACAAGAGTTGCAATTTTAGTAACAAATGATGCAATTCCAACAATAGACTTTGGTGAATCAAACTTTTACGACCTAATTTATCTTTAGGTTAGAGACTCAAATAACTCAATTATCAACCATGTGTAGTGAAATAGAGTACGAAAAGCTTCTAAGCAATAATGAAGAACAATCCAAAGTTACATCCCCTTGTGATTTAGAAAATAATAAATTCAAGCGTAATCAAGGAATTTTTTCCCAGTGGGGTGAATGGATACCATATTACGAGACAGATTTTGAAGATGAACATTTTAAGCTCAATAATCCTATGTCATAAGAAGCTCTAAAAGAAGCGGCTAACATGTTTAATAAAATTCTTTCTCATTCACCTCCTAATTCTGCCCTTAACATTCAACAACCGATGTCATTATCCATCCCTTCACCGATAGAGCCCCACTAATTACAAATGATATCATGACAAAAAGTGAGTATTTTTCCAAATTCTAAGATGATTTCTCAGATGATGAGGATGATGACATATTTCCTGGAAGTATAAATTCAACATCGATTCTTGAGAAAATACGACCTCCATCTTTATCCCAACAAGTGTCACCTTATTTATCTCTCTTCTTTGAATCCATACCTCCGTCGCCTAAGCTTAATGGGGGTACCATGACCATAAATGATTTTGAGGACTTGTGCGGAGATAACTCTTGTTGAATTTCTGTTGATGAATGCTTAAATTATTTTGAGGACTCGAATGATCCTGAGATTCGGGAAATGGCACAATCATTAGCATCTGAAAACGTGTTTCAACTTGACCATGTCCCTAAGCAAATGAAAATCCATATCAATGGTCAGGATGAGTCCCTTGTGATATATTCTGATTTTAGGGACACAAATTTTAAATGCTTGTTAGAGTCAATTGTTCCCCGACCCCCACATCCACAAATATGTTATATAGTTTCTCTTCTACTAAAAGAAAATATTTTTTTGAAAAATTATAATTTTGAGGATGCCTTAAGGACTTACTTTGTCAGAACCACCTATCACATTTTTTGGAATATCAATGATAATATGGGGGTTTTAAAAAATTTCAAAGAAAATATTTTTCCAGGAAAATCGAGTTTTGAATCAAGTACATTTTCGGGGACAAACACTTGTATACCAATCTTATTATTTACTCCAACACGGAGTAATCATATGATTGTATTGAAAATTCTAAAGGAAAATATGTTCCCTGGGAATGTTTTTGCTTTATCAAGGAAAAAATGGTTTTTCTTGATTTGTCTAGGATTTTCAACTTGAAATCATCAAATAATAGGCAAAGTTTTTAGAAAAAATATTTTTCATAGAGAATTAGTTTTAAACTCTCTCTGGTTTTTACATAATATATCTGCCCAATTAGGTGTTAATATTAAGGATCACCATTCATGTGTTATCTGGATTTTGAAAGATAATTTGCAACTAGGATAGTACATTACCTTTTTAACTTTGTACCCTTCCAGTCATATTAAAAATTTTAAGTTTGGGGTACATTCATCTGGATGAAGACGGTAAACTTAGCTCTTCTTGGGAGGCAACCTATGACACATTCAGGTGAGAAATTCAAGTTTTTATTCCTCCATTTTTTTATGCTCTCAAACATTGAGGGCAATGTTTCATTTAAGTTTGGGACTAGGAAACCATTTCTTTAAATATTTTTAAAGAAAAGTGAAATAATGACACTTTGATAATTTATGATATATTTTTGACAAATTTCCATGCACTTAAACTTATTTTACCTTAACAGAAATATAATGAAAAAGCCTAAATTTTGAAATTGTACCAAGTATACACTAGAATATTTTGGACTATCTTAAGGTAGATGTACTATTTTTTTATTAACGACTAATTCAAGTTCACTTGGCATATTTTGTCACGCCCCAAAATCCAGTAATTGGTAGCTAGACCAATTACTGAGATTCGAAGATGTACAGGTCAGGGAATCCAATGATTTTCCCCACGAACAACCGAGCCGTAGACAAATTCTGGCCCAGTCATTCACAATAGTATTATAACAGAGTAATAAGGAAAGATAGAAACAGCAGAAGACTAAGATAACAATATCTAAACGTAAGATTCTACAAACCTCTATGCAGTAAGCCCAACAGTAATAACTGGATAATGAGCCTCTAGCTCAACTCCCCAAAAGTCACCACAGCAGCAACTAAAACCTGAAATAACCTGCCACTGAAAGGGGGATACGGGAGTGAGCAAACAACGAACTCACTAACTCCCAAGAATAACTAAATGATTATACTAACCAATGAGATGGATATAATAGTGATAATAAGATATAATAATATTTAATGATAAATAATATATATATCTAAATATATACAGGATGCCTAATAGGTATCTAATAGGTACATAGCTAGTATAATGATTATATGTAACTATACTATAATTATACATACACATCTTGAGCAAAGGAGCGTTAAGACTATAACTACACTCCAGTCCCAAGGACTACTAACTACACTTTAATCACTACCGTGGCACCCAGTGCCACAAACGACTAACCTACCTCAAAAATACAATCATACACGAGGGTAAACACCCTCAGCTCACAATAATCCAACAGGGTTACCCAAACCCTAACCAGGCACAACCCCCAAGCTATCACAAACCGAGCGAGATCGCCCACAACCAAATACCAGCCTAAAGCTCACAGCAACCAACCAGACTAATTAACCTAATAAATTAACCAGATACAAAAGAGGGAGGAATAGATACAGAGATTAGAGGAGTACGCAGAAGGAAGATTAATCTAATTACACTGCAAATTAATTAGGAGAAGAGGAATTTAAATAAGAGTAGAAGAATATGATGAACTAGGATAATCCCATAATTATCCCAATGCAATGATATGTTATGATGATGATATAATGGAATGAGATAATCTTATGATTATCCCAAGTGCAGAAGATTCTATATTAAACATAATGCAGAAAGGGTTAAGGATTTCTATCAGAAGAACCTACGAATTGGAAGTATGCAGAGATGCAATGATATGCTTGATGATGATGATGATGATGATGATGATGATGATGATGATGATACATTATGATGCAGAATGGTTTAGCGATGTCAACCCAAAGGGCTCGCCCCCATGACTAAAGTGGGCTGACAATTGCTAAAAAAGGATTACCTTAAAGGACCATTATGGATACAGGCACGATTTTTCTAAGATGACCAGGCTGGGGGAACTACACTGGGCGTCACGAGCACCCTAAGGAATCACATCCTCAGTCACACACAAGGAACCCTAGTCCTTACCACACACATGTCACATATAATACGGGTCAGGGGATGTATCCGGTCGTAATAAGATAAGATAATATATTATCTATGGATGTGAGAAAAAATCCTAAAGATTAAAACACAACTGCTGCCAACACAGCCAACACACAATAGGATAACTACCTGCCTGAGAGCATGGCAACCAAAACTAACACAGATGCCCTCCTGTGACTCAGTTGTACCATCTAAACCTAGATAAAACAGCAACTTAATCGTCACGACATCTAAACAATATCAGTCTCTAAGATTCCTCAAAGCAATATGATTACCATCAATTACTACAGTACTCTAGCTGTCAATACAGGCTAGTACTCATGGGGTGACCTACAAGTGTCCAACAAGTAGCCAACAATCCCCAATAACCGAACTGCATCACAATCCCCAAATCATATACATAAGTCACCAGTACGGATGTACAGGAACCCACCAGGTTTATCTACACCTGAGGTGATAATCTTCGCTAACAGATGCTCGACGGCGACAGTTTTCCTATACTGATATGACAGTCCACCCGAGCAGATTTCAACATCACGGGTGACGTACAACTTCATAAACCACCTTGCTCAGCCGCGTACCTCACTGAGCCATGTTGTCTCGCTGCCTCCTAGATGACAGAAGGGAACACAACCCTATAAGCCACATCCCGAGGAAAGAAGGCTTACAAACAAGCTCTATTAGCTTTAAGAATCATGAGGACAATAAGTATCACAACACGATAAGTAAACAATCCTAAGGCAAACTATCTGAAGTTTAACATCCACGACCAACCACCACGGACAAGCCTTCTGCTCGCCACCAACAATAAGCAATCCAGAAGATACCACACTCCCACATGAAATCCAACATTCCAAACAGCCACCAATCACAATGACAGTGCTCAAAGACCTGGCTTCAAGAACACAGAGTACACCTAGGCTAATCCTAAGACTGATCAAAACAATAACAGGCAAGAGGACGAGCTCTGAATCGAAGACCATGTCTTACTGAAGCTATGCTGCCCCAAAACTACCCTGGAACCTAGTCCAGCAACCTAGACTAACTAAGATACTATAACTATAAGGTGAGAACTATACTATCTCAGAGAAATGGCGGCTAAACCACAAGCCGTTCATAAGTTTCTACTAATCGTTAAACCAAGTTACTAGGGACCTGAAACAAGTTGGGCACCCTAATAACTGGCCAATGATACCATATTCAATGTTATATATATATATATATAGCGATGTTAAGGTGTCGCAACACACTGAGAAATGCCTTTGTTCTCAACGAATAAAAGATTCGTGATAACCACCTTCAATAAAATCGGTCTAAGAGGAATCTCATGAGTTATCGTCACATTGACGACAACTGAGAACAACTACCTATGGCTATCCATAACCTACAGGTTCTATCTAGTAGCTAAACTCACATTGTCGCGGGTTTTACTAATTTATCAAACCTTTAAGTACTCTCGCTTAAGGTATGCCAAACGGATAACCCGTAAAGGTATCCTAAGCAATTAACCCATTTACTAACCTAATCATAGATACAAATATACTAAACTATGCATTTCTATAACTCATGAATCAGCATAATTATCTAGTTATTTAGGAAGATAAAACTTGCCTGACAAAACCACGCTCGGAACGATAATCTCGGCAAAACTGTCCAAACAGCACCCCAACGGAAATGTACTCCGCGAATCGACTTTCGGAACTCTAAATCAGTCACGGAAAGAACCAGGAACACCACAACATCAACTACTATCAAGGCCCATAACTCAATCACAATTCCAACAAAGGATCCTCGCCCCAAAACTGAGTTTCAAATCAGCGCCACATTAGAATCAGCACCACAAACTGCAGTAAAATCCACAATCCACCACGCCACCCTTATCACCCACAACGCATTAAGATATACCACTTTAAGCCCACCTAATCAGCCACCTAATAATCATGAACCCGGTGTTCAAAGGGCGTAAAAACAGCCCTAACCCTTCTTCTAGAATAACAGCAACTAAGGCAACAATTACGTTAGCGAAGCTCGCTAAACATTCACAGATAAAATTAGCAACTAGGCGAAGCAAACATCTGAACGAACATGGCAACAATCGCCGGTTCAGGCAGCCCTCTCCAAAACAACATCGAAACCCAACAATCCACCACCGAACACCCAAATCCCCCAATCAATCACAACCCCAAAATCAGCCCAACACCTGCAATAAATCATACACTTCTATAAACCCCAAAACTCCACAATTATAAACTCTAAAATCAGCCCATCAATTACCCAAACCAACACCGGAATCAAATCTGCAATTAGGAAGTGGAAATAGGGAACTACTCCTCCACAGAGGGAACGGCTATAACCGGCGAGGGAACGGCGTCAAATTGGTGAATCGACGACGGAAACGCAGCCCTCTCTATCTTTCTCTAGAACAGCAAATCGTACCCTCTGAAGAACTGAAATCAGGATATAGGGGATGCTAACTCAAGCTCCAAGCCAACCAAAACTGAAGGAAAAGAAGGATTGAAGGGAGGAGAAGGGATCTTTGGAGTCGGTATGTGAGTCGGTTTAGAGAGAAAGAGTTGGAGTCAGTTTAGAGAGAAAAATGATTTGAAAATGAAATGAAGTGTTTATATAGAGGAAGCCAACACTCATCTCGAGGTAAAATCCAACGCTCAAGGATAGCTTAAAAGGTCGATCAAAAGCAGAGGGAAAAATCATAACAGAAATATGCCCGAACATAAATAAGCAGTCCAAAAATTAACAGTTGGTAAAAGGAATCCATCCAATGGAAAAATCAAGGAATTTATCAATGGAAAACCACAAAAATCCAAGGATAACCAATGATTCCCCGTAATCACATCCACATCACCACACCACCATAAAATATTATCACAAACCCACACAGGGGTTCCCAAGGTCACAATATAATCTAATCCGCCATAAACCTCTGAAACCACCCGGACCACCGAAACTACCTAAAAAGGAATCTAACATCAAACCTGACAAATAGAAAGAACACGGAAGCATAACGAATAACAATTAGGATAATAATAATAATACTTAATAATAAATAAATAAATAAAATAACCCAAAAATCCAGGATATTACATATTTTGAAAATATGCACTTTACTGTAGTTTTGTAATTAATACATTTAATAGATTTTTACTTAGTGTAAGGGAAATTTAGCATTTATGTTAGGAATAGTTTACAACAAGGGAGACAGCTGCCTGATAATAAGTTCATTCCTAAGAATAAATAATAAGCCAAATGTGTTCTAAAAAATTTCACGTTGTAAGGCTACTTGCATGATTAAGAGCTGAAAGAGTAAAAATTATCACAAATCTCGAGTGACCATAAACTATGTGAAAGAATCATAAGAAAATGTTACTTGTGAGAATCCTTAGTCTAGGTCATGATTGGGCACTACACCCCGGCAACCTTAGCCAACTGGCAGGGATTGTCGACAAAAAACTTCTTGTTATGGAGGCTCCACTAAGAAGTAAAGTACTCAAAATAAAAGGCTTGCAAAAAAAAGGGTAAAATTTTAGGAACACGAAATGACTAAGGCACTTGTCGAACTGACCGTTGAATTTATTCCAGTAAGAACTAGACTACCAAAATACTAAGTAAATTATTCTAGAAAACATATTAGGCGATAAAACTATGTTCACTGCACACTTAAATATAGCTAAAGCAAAATACTTGAATCTCTTTCTAAACTTGAGATAGTACCTCTAGTTTTGGATAAGCTTAAAATATTTTTTGGTATACTTGGGAGAATATAAGGTTTAAAGATTTCTCATCGGTATATTTTTTTCATAGCTATGTAAGAATAAGTTCACAGGAAATGACTCATGTATATTCTAGAATTGTTTAAAATGCCATTATTGACTTTTGTGTGTATAGTCACTGCAAACCCTTACGAGACAACACTCGTCCACCAAGCTAAACCTTGGGGTTTAACGGCTTGTTGCATATGCTAAATGCAATCGCGCTCCCTGTGAAAATGGCTATTATTTTATTTTCCTCAGGACGGGCAAAAAACAAGTTTGGGGGTATTTTATGAACGCGTACTTATGGTAATTTTAATAACCCAAACATGTATTTTAGTTTTCCATTACATTTAATATTGGATACTTATGAGCGTTTGCTTGATTGTATCTATTGGAGATGGATATTTGAAACCAAACTCTTAAAGTCAAGTAAAAGTGTCTCCAGCAGTTCATAGCACAAAAAGTCAAAGACACAATATATTTGGTCTCAAGATTAAAGAAATATATATACAAATATTCTTGGAGAATAAGATCAAAGAATATATTGTATCCAAGATCCTTGAAGATATTTTATATTGGAGATATATGCAAGAGTTTCCATGAAGAAAGTTATCTACATAACTTAAGAAAACTATATGCAAGAATATTAGGTGATTGGTTGTAAAATTAGAAGATATTATTGTAAAAATATTATTTATAATTTAATGTATAGTTTCTAAATTTGGGTTCCTTCTCCTATAAAAGGAAAGCTCCCCCATTATAATTGGGCATCTCAGATTAGAGCAAGTTTAGATGAAATAAAGTCTTAGTTTTATTAAATTGTCTTATTTCTCTTTTATTTTCTTTTGTAAATAATTAGTTGTTAATGCTATGAAGTCCGAGATGAGTGGCTAATCTCTTAGCTAACGCCAGGATGAGGCCTCTTCTTGGATGAGCAATAGTTGGTATTAATTAGGTTCTAATTAGTTTTCTCTTAGTACTTCATGATTGATAAGTTAGTTCATCATATCGAAGGCTTGACCATAGCTTCAGTTTGGTGTACAATAACTTTGGATACAAGCAAGTGCTAATAACTGTAGACTTGATTTGGAGATTTAAACGGGAGAAAACACTAGAGAATTTACTCAAGCCTTGTCATGGTTGAGTTAATAATTCTCTAAGACACTCTTCACCATCACTTAAAAGTATAACCACTAAATGTTTGACCATAGATTTAGTTGTTTATTTTAGAACATCGTATGTGTCTTAACACGAACATATGATGGGTGGGGATATTAGGATCTAGTTGAATATTGATTAGTACTTTAAAAGGAAGAGGCCAAGTCTGAACCTTAGCTCTCTCTCATTAAGTTTTATAATTAGTTTTTACTTCTTCTTCTTAGATTTTTCACTCATAAAACCGTAATTAAGCTTAGAAAGTTTTTTTTCCCAAACCACCCTCTGGATTCGATCCCACTCATTCGTACTACAATTTGACAACCGTACTTTAAGCGGGTATTTTGAAGAGGACCAAAAAACCTCTTATCAAATGGCACTGCTGCCGGAGAGGCATCGTTAAAGACAAGTTTGGGGATATTTGATGAGCGCGTAATTATGGCATTTTTAATATACCTGAACATGTATTTTAGTCGTCCATTATATTTAATGTTGGATACTTATGTACGTTTGTTTGATTACAGCTATTGGAGATGGATTTTTTAAACCAAATTCTTAAAGTCAAGTAAAAGTGTCTCTAGCAATTCATAGCACAAAAAGTCAAAGACACAATATATTTGGCCTCAAGATTGTAGAAATATATACCCAAATATTCTTCAAGAATAAGATAAAAGAATATATTGCATCCAAGATCCTTGAGGATATTTTATATAGAAGATATATGCAAGAGCTTCCATGAAGAAAGATCTCTACATCACTAAAGGAAATTATATGCAAAAATATTAGGTGATTGGTTGTAAAATTAGAAAATATTTTTGTGAAATTTTTTTTTACAATTTAATGTATAGTTTCTAAATTTGGGTTCCTTCTCCAATAAAAGGAACCCTCCCCCATTGTAATTGGGTATCCTAAATTGGAACAAGTTTAGAAGAAATAAAGTCTTAGTGTTTTGAAAGGAAGAGGCCAAGTCCAAACTTTAGCTCTCTCTCATTAAGTTTTATAATTAGTTTTTACTTCTTCTTCTTAGATTTATCTCTTATAAAACCATAATTCGGACTAAAAAGTATTTGTTTTCCCAAACCTCCCTGTGGATTCGATCCCACTCATCCGTACTACAATTTTACAACCGTACTTTGAGCGGGTATTTTGTAGAGGACCTAAAAACCTCTTATCTGGTACCTTATCCACAACGCCTTCTTCCGGCTAATAAAGGGATTCAATTTGATGAGATATTGGATACATTTAAGCAAGTTCATATAAATATTCCATTACTCGATGTCTTCATGCTTATTCATGCGTATGCCAAATTCCTTAAGGATGTGTGCACTAGGAAAAGGAAAATTAATGTACACAAGAAAGTCTTCTTGACTGAGACATTAACCCCTCCTAAGCTTTGAGATCCTAGAAGCCCCTTGAAAATTTGTAAATCACAAAATGGATAGGGCATTACTCGACTTGGGGGCTAGTGTGAATGTCTTACCTTACTCGGTCTATCAGAAATTAGGACTTGGAGAACTCGAACCTACTCAAATGACACTTTAATTGGCTGATAGGTTAATACGATACCCACGTAGTATCCTTGAGTATATTCTTATCAAGGATGATACTCATATTTTTCCTGTGGACTTTGTTATTTTTGACACTGAAGATGTCACGAATCCTAGCTATGAGATCCTCATCATATTGGTCTGCCATTTTCTTGCTGCTGCCTATGCCTTTATCAATTACTTCAATGGGGTCTTACAACTATCTATGGGCGACTTGAAAATCAAACTCAATGACTTTAATAATAATACTCTGGTGCCTAATTCTAATGACATGATTGAGCTCAATATGATTGACTCTCTAGTTTATAACTCTTTTCCCAAATCCTTTTTTGAGGACCCATTAGAATCATGACTTGTAAAATTTGGTGAGAACTTTGATGAAGACACAATCGTTGAAGATTTTAATGCCTTACTCAACTCAACTCTTATTTTTAACATGTCCAAATGGAGACCTAGACTAAACCTATTGAACCATCAATTACTTTACCTATTCAATCCATTGTTAAGCCACCCCAGTTTGACCTCAAGCCATTACCCAATACTCTCAAGTATGCCTTTCTAGGTAATTCTAAAATACTACCTGCAATAATAGCTTTTAATCTAGATGCTGACAAGGAAGGTAGACTATTGAGTGTCCTTAGAAAACACAAATCAGTCATAGGATGGTCTATCGTAGACTTGAAGGGAATTAGCCCGACAGTGTGCATGCATCGCATCAATCTTGAGGAAGGTGCTAAAAATTTGCACGAGATGAAACGGCGTTTAAATCCAACTATGATAGAGGTGGTTAAGAAGGAAGTGCTTAAGCTATTAGACTCAGGTATCATATACCCTATTTCAGATAGAAAGTGGGTCAGCCCTGTTCAAGTTGTACCCAAGAAATCAGGGATCACTGTAATCAAAAATGAGAATAATGAATTAATCCCTACCCATATGACCATCTAGTGGCGCGTTTGTATTGATTAGTAAATGTTGAACATGGTCACTAGGAAATATCATTTTTCTCTTCCATTTATTGAGCAAATGCTTGAACGATTAGCGTGAAAAAGTCATTACTATTTTCTTGACAGTTATTCTAGATATAATTAGATCCCCATCGCTCCAGAAGATTAGGAGAAAACCACATTCACATGTCCCTACGGGACTTATGCTTATCGACGTATACCATTTGGTTTGTGTAATGCACCTGTTATATTTCAACGTTGTATGATGAGTATTTTCTCTAATATGGCCGATAAATTTATCAAAATCTTCATGGATAATTTTTTAGTGTTTGGTTCCTCTTTTAATGAATATTTGCATCATTTGGATCTTGAGCTAGAACGATGTACACAAACAAATTTGGTATTAAACTCGGAAAAATATCACTTCATGGTGACACAAGGGATAGTTCTAGGGCATATCATCTCCAACAAAGGGATATAAGTTTATAAGACCAAAATTGATATTATTTCTTCCTTACCTCCATCTCGAATGATTAAGGCCATTCGATCATTCCTAGGCCATGAGGGGTTTTATCGTCGGTTAATCAAAGATTTTAGTAAAATTTTCCAACCCTTGTGCAATCTACTTGCTAAGGACACTAATCTCTACTTTGATGATGAATGTTTTAGAGATTTTGAGAAGCTCAAACTTCAATTAACTTCTGATCCAATCACCAATCATCCAGCATCCCAACTAGGATCTTCCATTTGAATTGATGTGCAATGCATCTGACTACGATGTTAGAGTAGTTTTAGGGCAAAGAGTAGATAAAAAAACCTCATGTTATTTACTATGCCAGTCGTACGCTCAATGATGCACAAATGAATTACTCCACTACTGTGAAGGAGTTATTAGCCATTATGTTTGCATTAGAAAATTTTTGGTCATATCTTGTTGGGTCTAAAATTATTATCTACACCGATCACGCGGCCTTCAAATATTTGTTATTTAAACAGGACGCTAAGTCTCGGTTAATCTGATGGATACTCTTATTATAAGAATTTGACATCAAAATTCGAGATAAGAAAGGTGTCAAAAATGTTATAGTAGACCATTTATCTCGACTTCTTATCAAAGGTAGTAAAGATCTCCTCCCTATCTTAAAGATATTTCCTGAAAAGCAGCTTATGCCAAAAAAAGTTCAATCTGGTTTTTATTGGCCTACCCTTTTCCGTGATACACAGACCTTTTGTTCTACTTATGATAGATGTCAGAGGATCGGTAATAATTTCCACCGCAACATGATGCCCCTAAACAATGACATTCTTATTGTTAAACTATTTTATGTTTGGGGCATAGATCTTATGGGCCCATTTCCTTCATCTCTTGGAAATTTTTATATTCTAGTCGCAGTAGACTATGTATCCAAATGGGTCAAAATGGTAGCATGTCCGACAAATGACCATAAGCATGTGGTAAAATTGATGAAAACAATTTTTAATCATTTTGGTACTCCTCGAGTAGTTATTAGTGATGGTGGAAAATATTTTTGCAATCGTGTTATAAAAAAATTATTCCATCACTCATAAAGTTGCCACACCTTACCATCCACAAACAAGTGGTCAAGTAGAAGTTTCCAATCTGGAGATTAAAAGAATTTTACAAAAAGTTGTTCGAACTGATCACAAAGACTGGTTAGATCGTCTTGATGATGCTATTTGGGCCCATCGAACAGCTTATAAAACCTTGATTGAAATGTCGCCTTATAGGATTATCTTTGGAAAGGCTTGCCACTTTCATGTGGAACAAGAGCACAAAGCTCTATAGGCCACAAAGGCCCTTAACTTTGAGATGGACCAAGGTGGGTCCAAGAGAAAGCCTCAACTTTTTGAGTTGGATGAACTCCGTCATGAGGCTTATGAAAGTTCAAAATTTTATAGGGAACGTACCAAAGCTTTTCACGATAAATCAATTATTCGTAAAACCTTTGAGCCCAATCAATAGGTATTGCTTTATAACTCCAAGCATCGTCTATATTTTAGGAAATTACGATCCCATTGGCATGGCCCCTTTACGGTTAAAATTGTCTTTCCTCATGGGGATGTGGAGGTAAAGGATCCTAAGAACGAAAAATATTTTTAAGGTCAATGGTCAACGATTAAAAAAGTACTTAGAGTCCTACACTTTTGATGAAAATATAAAAATTCTAAATGATCTTGAATATCAGAGCTGATATTGTGATCCCCTATAGTACCATAAAAATATCATTTAAGTATGAGGGTATATTAATCTGACAGAAGACTGTAAACTTAACACTTCTTGGGAGGCAGCCCACGGCACATTTAGGTAAAAAATTTCAGTTTTCCACTTCCATTTATTTCTTTATTCTCAAAAATTAAGGGCAATGCTTGATTTGAGTTTGGGGGTAGGAAACCATTTCATTAAATGTTTTTTAAAGAAAAGTGAAATAATGGCACTTTGACAATTTATGATATATTTTTGATGAATTTCCAAACACTTAAACTGATTTTACCTTGACATAAATAATATGGAAAAACCTAAATTTTAAAATTGTACCAAGTATATACTAGAATATTTTGGACTATCTTAAGCTAGATGTACTATCTTTTTTATTAACGACTAATTCAAGTTAACTTGGCATATTTTAAAAACGTGCACTTCACTGTAGTTTTGCAATTAATACCTTCAATAGATTTTTGCTCAATATATGGGAAATTTAGTATTTATGCTAGGAATAGTTTGCTACAATGGAGACAACTACCTAAGAATAAGTTCATTCCTAAAAATAATAAAATAATAATAAGCTAAATGTGCTCTAAAAACTTTCACGTTGCAAGGCTACTTACATGGTTAAGAACTGAAAAAGGAAAAATTATCACCAATATCGAGTTTTACCATGAAATATGTGAAAGGAGCACAAGAAAATATTACTTGTGAGAATCCTGAGTCTAGGTCATGATGCTCGGCAACCTTAGCCAACTAGCGGGGATTGTCGACTGAAAACTCCTTGTTACGGAGGCTTTACTAAGAAACAATGTACTCAAAAGAAAAAGCTTGCAAAAGAAAAGAAAAAAAGTAAAATTCTAGGAAGAAAATTTGACTAAGGTACTTGTCGAACTGACCGTTAAATTTATTCTAGTAAGAACTAGACAACCAAAAACTGAGTAAATTATTCTATGCAACGTACTAGGCGATAAAACTATTTTCACCGTACACTCAAATATTGCTAAAATAAAATACTTAAATCTCTTTCTAATCTTGAGGTATTACCTCTAGTTTCAGATAAGCTTAAAATATTCTTTCATATACTCAGGAGAATACTAGGTTTAAGGATATCTCTTCGGTATATTTTTTTACAACTAAGTAAGGATAAGTTCACAGAAAATAAGTCATGTGTATTCTAGAATTGTTAAAAATGTCATTATAGACTATTGTGGGTATAGTCACAACAAACCCTCACGAGACAATACTCATCCATCAGGCTAAACTAGGGGGTTTAACGGCTTGTTGTTTATGCTAAATACAATTGCGCTCCCTACGAAAGTGGCTATTATTTTATTTTACTCGGGACGAGCAAAATACAAGTTTGGGGGTATTTGATGAGCGCGTAATTATGACATTTTAATATACCCAAACATGTATTAGTCGTCCATTATATTTAATTTTGGGTACTTATGTGCATTTGTTTGATTGTAGCTATTGTAGATGGAATTTTAAAACCAAACTTTTAAGTCCAGTAAAAGTGTCTCCAACAGTTCCTAGCACAAAAAGTCAAAGACACAATATATTTGGTCTCAAGATTGAAGAAATATATACACAAATATTCTTAAAGAATAAGATCAAAGAATATATTACATCCAAGATCCTTGAAGATATTTTATATTGAAGATATATGCAAGAGTTTCCATGAAGAAAAATCCTTACATCACATAAGGGAATTATATGCAAGAATATTAGGAAATTGGTTATAATATTAAAAGAAATTAGTATAAAAATATTCTTTAGAATTTAATGTATAGTTTATAAATTTGGGTTCCTTCTCCTATAAAAGGAACCCTCCCCCTACTATAATTGGGCATCTCATATTGGAGCAAGTTTAGAATAAATAATTAAAGTCTTAGTTTTATTTATTTGTCTCTTCTCTTCTCCTTAGTTTAATTTTTGTTAATATCTTTATTTGCTGTTAGTGCGATGAAGTCCGAGATGAGCGGTTAATCTCTTAGCTAAGGCTAGGATGAGGCCTCTTCTTTGATGATCAATAGTTGGCATTAATTAGGTTCTTATTAGTTTTCTCTTAGTACTTCATGATTGATAAGTTAGTGCATCATATCGAAGGCTTGACCATAACTTCGTCTTGGTGTACGATAACTTTGGATACAAACAGATGCCAGTAACCGTAGACTTGATTTGGAGATCTAAACAAGAGAAAACACTAGAGATCTCACTCAAGCCTAGCCATGGTTGAGTTGATAATTCTCTAAAACACTATTTACCATCACTTAAAAATATAACCACTAAATGCTTGACCATAGATTTATTGGTTTATTTTACAATATCATATGTGTCTTAACATGAACATATGATGGGTGGAGATATTAGGATCTAGTTGAATATTTATTAGTGTTTTAAAAGACAGAGGCCAAGTCCAAACTTTAGCTTTCTCTCATTAAGTTTTATAATTAGCTTTTCTTTATTGCTTTTAGATTTATCTCTTATAAAATTGTAATTCAGTCTAGAAAGTATTTGTTTTCCCAAATCTCCTTGTGGATTCAATCCCACTCATCCATGTTATAATTTGATAACCGTACTTTGAGCGGGAATTTTGTAAGAGGACCCCAAAATTCCTCTTATCAAATTATAGACCCGAAAAGCTTTATTATTTTTTGAATATCCCAATAAAATACTTTCATCACTTCGAGAGACAAATTTCTCAATACTTTCTCGATCTCGAAAGATAAAACATTTACTCCCAAAAACCTAAAAATAATTAACATTTAGCTTTATCCAAACCAAAGTTCATAGGGAGTGATTAACGTAAGTGAATGAAGATACACTCTATTGATAATATAGCACGTGGTATGAATGGCCTCCCCCCAAAAGTATGTAAGGGGATCCTTGCTGTGTAGGAAGATCTGCCCCATTTCTTAAAAAACTCTATTATTTCATTCTGCAACCCCATTTTTATGGCATTATTGGAGTAGAGAATTCATGTTTAATCCCGTTAGAAGTTCAGTACTTGATCACTATAATATCCTTAAACTCATCTCCACGATCACTTTGAATTTTGTTGATAAAGCAATCTTTCTTATTTTGAATTCGAAGCGATATAGTACGGATTTCTTAAAATGTATTAGACTTCTCTTTCAGAAGGGTTATCCAAGTATAACGAGATAAATCATCCACCATTACAAAAATGTATCATTTACCACCAAAAGATGCAGTTCTCATTGGACCCATCAAATCCATAGGGCCTTCTAATGAGAACTCTTGATTTGATTGCTAATTTTACATGCCACATACAACATTAGGTAATCTTCTCAACTTTGGAACTCCCCTGATAAGCTCTTTACTCGTAATCTTGGACAAATCATTGAAGCTACTATGTCCCAACCTTTGATGCCACAAATCTACATCACTCAGTTTAGCTTTGTGATATAGTAGAGCTTCTTCCTGAACAACATAGCAATTATCAGCAGTTCTAACAACATACATCATACGTTGTCCTTGGGAATTTACAATATTACAACCTTATTTAGAAAATGTAACAGTGTGATATGTATCACATAACTGACTAACACTGAGAAGATTTACTTTCCGCCTCTTAATAAAAAGAATATTATTTATCGTCGGAGTACCAAGTCCTTTAGCCTTTCCCTTTCCCACAATAAGAGATATGCTCACATCACCAAAAGTAGCATCGTCACCCGTAATATCCTCTAGGTGACTTAGCTTGGACTCATCACCAGTCATATGACGAGAACATCCACTGTCTATGTACCACTGAACAGACTTAAAGGCATTCAAAGCAGTTAGTACAACATTATACCTTATTTGAAGTGTAAAATCATTATTTCGCACCCAAATAGTTCGAAGAATCCTTCGATCTAAGATTTCCCACGCAAACCATCTAGATAAATTCTCACTTTTCACATTTGAGTTATATTTTTACCCATTGGATGGTCGAGCATATGGTTGATAGGATCCAACAGATCTACAATAAGATATAATATGGCCCTTTCGACCACATATTCTACAATAATAAATCTGAGAGTACGATAACCTTTTGGCTTCATTACGAGTGGAGGATATTACATTATGTTTGGGCAATGAAGTAGTAGCAATTGTTTTGATAAATTTTGTAACTTGAGGATTCTTGACATTATAGAGATATTCCTCATATCCTAGGCCCCTTTTGTCAGTATCCGTTTTCCCCATACATAATATTTAATCAATATTTTTTGCTCCATGATAAAGATTTTCAAGTTTCTGCTGCGATAAAACTAAATTAATCTTTGACTTATGTAGCTCGTTTAAAGTAGATTTCATTTTCTCCTTAGCATCATGAACTTATTTTTCTAAAAATGACCTTGTCATAGAGACCTTGTTTCACATCTTTAAGCATTTATATCTCATGACTTGTATTCTCAATTTTTCTTAAAGTTCAAGAGTGAATGCATTAACTTGATCTTTTAAGACTTTGTTAAGTTTACCAAGTTTAATACACTTCATAAAAGTTTAAGCATACAAGTTTTCAAGAATTAGATCATTAAACTCATTATTTTCATGATCACTTAGAATTCTCAAGTTCAAAAGCATTAGAGTTATTATTACTACAATTTAGAAAAATAGGATATACACATTATTGTTTATTATCAACTACTTAGGGATGATCCTCATTGTTAATATTTTCATCATCACTATCATCCCAAGTAACACTAATATTAATAGCTTTGTGATTATTTCTAAATTTCTTATTGATAGAAATAGGTGCATAATGGCCAAACTTGTGACACTTATAAAATTCAACTTTATTTAGGTCAGTGTCATTGTTGGTTTGCCGATTATAAGATTTGACCCGATCATGAGGTCGTGGCTTATAGTTCACCGATTGCCCATATTTTTGAAATTGACATTTTTTTTAAGATTTTTTGAAATTATTGACTAATAAGAGCAATTGTTGAATCCATATTTGAACCCTCATCATCATCTGAGATATATGGGTGATCAACCTTTTTGGTACCCTTAGAAGAAGAAAATAATTTAAAAGCTACACTTTTGTTATTCTCAGGGTTTTCTATTTTCATCTCGAGTTCAAATATTTGCAACTTTCAAGGTAATGTATCTAGCTTCATTTTCTTAAGATATTAAGCTTCCTCGATATATAGTATCACGTCTGGATCTAAAGTTCTTAGAAAGAGATCTTAAAACTATGCAAATAATTTGGAAATCAGAATAAGTTACTGCTAGTGCGACACTGGTGTTTGCAATATTACTTAGTTTTGCATAGAATTCATCAAAAGATTTATTTTCACTTATTTGAATATCCTTAAATTACGAAGTAAGCATTTGTAGCTTACTTTCTTTAACTGCATCATCACCTTCAAAAGTTCGAACTAGAATGTCCCTGAACCAGGAGTATCTGAAGAAGACATGTAGTTTTTCAAGTTTCTATTCGAACATAATTATTTCTGCTCGAATACATTTTTGCCTGAGGTATTTTATTCGAATAGATTTATTTCTATTCTAATAGATTTTTGGTATTTCTGCCTGAGGTGTTTTATTCAAACAAATTTTTATTCTATTCGAATACATTTATTGTATTCGAACAGAAACTGTTTATGTTCAAACAGAGGCGCGATTCAGCCTTTTTCCTTTAGGCGGTGATTACATTTATTAGGTGTATTTTTGCTTCGATCTGCGTTGGATTTGTAATTTCGAGTTCCCTCTATATAAAGAGAACTTAGATTATTTTTTAGGTTAAGTTTCTTATGTTAGATCTAGGGAGAGTTTTGAGAGAAGCCTAGGGTTTTAGAGTGATTCATTATAATCTACTTCACTTCTTTTAAGCAATTAAGCTTTATTTTTCCCAATTTTGGTGTTCTTCATGTTTCTCTACTAACTAAAAGTTTCTCAATCGTATTATGGATTAAGTGGTATCAGCTTTCCAATTGCGATTCTCGGGGGGTTGATTGTGGTTTATGGTTTCTACACGTGACCATCTCAAACAAATGAAGGAGAAGCTAGTGAGTTCATTGAAGATCCATCGCAAAACTGATTCAAAGAAGAAGGACGATTTGGAGATGGGCGATCCCAACGAAAGACTCACAATTTTGGAAATGACATTTTCCACCCTAACTTCTACTGTAGGGGAGTTAGTAGAGCAGTTGCATCTTACGAACCTCGCTAAGGCAACCACTTCGGTGAAACGGCGAGGCCGTTCGAAGAAGAAAGGGGTTATGGAGGTGGATGGTGACGAGAACGTTCCAGTTTTTGATGATTCTGGTGTTGCCGAATCCGACGAAGAGCGATCGGTTATTGGTAAGTCCACGAATCTTTTGCGTAATCTTCGTATTAGTTTTTAGATTGAAATTTTAGTATTCGACGGTTCGATCGATGTTGAGATATTGGATAATTGTTTGGATATGTTAGAAACCTATTTTTCTGCTTACAAATACTCCAATGCTCAGCAAATTTACTTTGCTACGTTGAAATTCGCAAGTCGTGCACTCACATGGTGGAAATCTAATAGGAAACTCCACGATGTAGGAGATTTGGGTTGGAAAGAATTTAAGGTATTAGTATGAAAGTAATTTTATCCGATTGGGTATGAGTAAGAGAGATGGTATAAATGGCACAATTTATGCCAAAAGTCTGAGTAATCCGTACAGGAGTACACTACGGCGTTCCATAACCAAGCTTTGGCTTTGGACATTGATGTGGATGAGTATGTGGTGTTAATAAAGTACACGGGGGGTTTGTCGGAGTTCATTAAGAGAGAGTTGAAGCTCTTTACTGTGGCTAATATTAAAGATGCTATCGTGAAGGAAAATACTTGAAGAGTGACAAAGAAGACGACAAGATCAAATCGGGGTACAAGTCTAGTTGGAAAAATGAGCATAAGGGAGAGGCCAAAGGAGAGGGGTCTTCGTCTAAGGAGTATCATTGTAATTATTATAAAGTGAGTGGGCATATTAACGATTATTGTTGGAAACTTCACCCGGAGCTTAGGCCGAAGGAGGAGAAGAGCAAGAATGAGAGATATGTACTAGCCACAGAGGTTGTTGACCTTCCGGATGTAGATAAACCAAATCTTAAGCTTACACTTATGTTTCAACAAACTTTGGCTACCGAGAAAAAGAGTCGGGAAGAGCTTTTTCATGTCAGTATTCAGGTAAAGTGGAGTTTAGTCAAGGCCATTATGGATCCGAGTAGTCAGAAAAATTTGATTTCTGAGGCGCTGATGAAGAAGATGGGTTTGACGACTACAGCTCATCCTAAGCCGTATGGGTTAGGGTAGATTCAGAAAGATGCGGATGTGATGATCACGAAGCAGTGTACTTTCATGTTTACGATTCTGAGAAGTTTATTGATGAGGTGACATGTGAGGTAGTTCTTTTGGATGTGTGTCAGATCATTTTAGGTAGCCCTTATCTTTGGGACCGAGATGCGATTCATTACCGTAGAACTCGTAAGTATCATATTGTGAAGGAGGGAAAGGAGTTCCATATCAATGTTTATAAGGAGCATGTCACTACGTCAAATTTGGTAACGGCGACTCAGGTGAAGCGGTTGGTTAATGCGAACGGCAAGTTTGTGTTATTGGTGTGACCGGTTTAGGAGGGTACGTCGGCTTGAGTGTTGTCTCCAATGACAACATTTTTTAGATAACAAACCAATTTGGGGAAGTTGCAAGTGGAGATTATGGTACATACAGATCGTAAACCGTTCCAGTTTTTAACTATAGCAAGCTCGCCAGATGAAGGGGCTGTCGTATCTCTAATAATTTCCTTGATTATACAGTATAAGAAGGGAATGGACAACAAATTGGCTAATAGGTTATCTCAACCCCCATTATCAACTACTTCCGCTATGTTGGCTTCTATACAGATATAGCCTTTTGTTACGTCAGGATATGTTGCTGGATATGATGATCCTAAAGGGCGTAGTGTGTTTCACCAAAAGTTACTGTCAGGCAAGACATGTATTTATTTTGATTCGCTCCGAGTTGGGAAGAAGAGTACATTACCGAGTAAGTCGAAGTGGTACAGTAGGGAAATGGGCATCGCCGCATTCCTACATCTCTAGTTCTAGCTTGGGCAGGAGCTCAAAGCTCCTAAAGGGGGGAGACATGATCTAGGAGGATTTAAAGAAGACATGTAGTTTTTCAAGTTTCTATTCGAACAAAATTGTTTCGGTTCGAATACATTTTTGCCTAAGGTATTTTATTCGAATAGATTTCTGGTATTTCTGCCTGAGGTGTTTTATTCGAATAGATTTTTATTCTATTCGAATACATTTATTTTATTCGAACAGAAACTATTTCTGTCTGAACAGAGGCGCGATTCAGTCTTTTTCCTTTAGGCGGTGATTATATTTATGAGGCGTGCTTTTGCCTCGAGATGTGTTGAATTTGTAATTTCGAGTTCCCTCTCTATAAAGGGAACTTATTCTAGGTTAAGTTTTTTATGTTAGATCTCGAGAGAGTTTTGAGAGAAGCCTAGGGTTTTGGTGTGACTCATTGTAATCTACTTCATTTCTTTTAAACAATTAAGCTTTATTTTTCCCAATTTTGGTGTTCTTCATGTTTCTCTACTAACTAAAAGCTTCTCAATCGTATTGTGGATTAGTCTTAAGCTTCTTTCGAAGTGGTACAAGCAGATATATGTCGAAACTCACTTTGACTCATAGCCACAAAGATAGCATTGTGGCCTTTAGAGTTGTAATCAGCAGCATCTTTTTCTTCCTTTGACCATTGGTTTCTATGCTTAAGAACCTCTATAGTACTGCCTGGTGGACCTTACATCACCGTAGGGTGTTTTCATCAATC
This sequence comes from Kingdonia uniflora, assembly GCA_014058105.1. Taxonomy (NCBI): domain Eukaryota; kingdom Viridiplantae; phylum Streptophyta; class Magnoliopsida; order Ranunculales; family Circaeasteraceae; genus Kingdonia; species Kingdonia uniflora. Next base: position 291,911 of record JACGCM010000076.1, on the reverse strand, counting down.
TTTAATGGCAATCTGCACATCTTCCCCGATTGATTATAAGAATGTAACCATTCGGACTTTCCAGTATGGATAATCCTTACCATCAAAGAGTGGAGGATGATTTACAAGACCTTCAAACTTCTCAGAATTCATTATTCTCAAGCAATCGAGTCAGGATTCACGCTGAGGTTGTTAAGCCTCGAAGCGTGACCGCTCTGATATCAATTGTACTTTTTAACTCCTTGAGATTAATCAATTTTGATTTATTTAGGTCAAAATTTATAGATCTAAAAATCCTTGAATTAAAGGTCTAACCTTAGCCTAATTCAAGTTGATTCAATTATCTAGTGACAACAAGCAATAGTAAATCACGCACAAGAACAAGCAATTTTAACCCTGTAGGAAACCTTTCTTGGGAGAAAAATCCACAGGTCGCTGCCGAATCGCCCGACAACTAAATAATTCAATATTGAAATAAAATTACAATAATTCAATTACTTACAGACTCGATAAGCACATCCCGTGGTTACTTATTTTCTAATTATCAAGCTCCTTGCAATTGATTCATCACTTTCTCAACGCCTTGCTTTAATCTCCCGTCAAAGCATCCAAGCTTAAAACTCACAAGCTTTTCAAATCAATATTAGGTTTTCTAATTCTTCGATTGATTTAATTTGAGTTTTACTTCGCATTGAATCGCCCGTTGAAATATTTCTTTACTCTAAAATCTCAAGCCTTCGAAAAGTTGGCTTTGGAAGAGATGAAATACATAAAAAGAAATGATGTCTTTTAGAAGAAAACTGAAAACCCATTCTATTCGAACAGAAATAAAGATTTTATTCGAATAAACAGTGGTCTGTTAATCTATTCGAACAAAGAAAAAAATCTGTTCGAATAAGAGTCTATTTGAATATGGTTTATTCGAACGGAAAAAAAACCCTATTCGAACATAAACTTATTTTATTCAAAAAACAAATTTTATTTTTGAACTTTTGTAAAATTCTAACGGGCTTGAGTTTTAGAGTGAAGAGGTACAAACCAACGTACCTGGTCGGTGTCAGTACAGTTGTAGTCGCTCCACGTGCACTCTCTGACGATGACTAACCACGAGATAGTGCTGGCACCTATTCTAGACATGAAATGAAACCAATACCAAATATGAATGTTTCAGTTAGTAGATTACTTAGGCTAGATCATCAAGTTACGAGCTAACTATGTATGAATGTCCGTAGCGGGTAGTTAGTAGATTACTTAGGCTAGCTCATCATGTGACAGGCTAGTTATGAACGAATGTCCATAGTGGGACCTTTATTCTTTCAAAAGAAGAAGAATATTTTTTATACTTTAGAAATATATTTATATTTTTTTTTAACCAGTCTAAGACTAGACGCTCCCATTTCTTAGCCCAAGTGCCAAACCCTAGGCAGTTGACTATCCTCATCAAAAATTGTCCTTAAATGCCATGAAAGTTGCACATTTACGCTTGAAAACTCAAAAAGAACAAAAAAAAATATGGGGTGTCGCCCCCAAACCTCCCTAGATCAGACCCCAACCGAGTCTTTTAATCAACCCTCCCTACTCGAAAACGATAGCTCTCATCCCTGGGTAGAAGGTAAGATTCATGTGCCACAACTCAATGTTTCCCGCTTGAACTCATAATGCACATTCTCACAATGAAGCGAAATGCAGTAAGTGGCTAACAACGGATTGTATACCACCTTAATCACCCCTAGATCCCATATAGCCATTTTTATTGAAATGTACACTTCCTCATTAAGTTAACCTAGCTCGGTTATAAACGCATATTTAGATAGTTACTCTCCGATAACTTGGGACCATTGGGCTACATAGATCTTATTTGAATGTGTTGCTAGTACATGATCCCATATATGTACCAGTACACAGCCCATGAAGATCTTTCCCTTTTCAGCACCTCCTGATCTCTCCATATGGATGTTTTTTTATGTTAATGGGGACCTTCTTCCTGCCCATAATCCCATTGAGAAGGCCTATTCGTTCACCAAAAGCTTAAAAAGATCTAAGTCCGGCCATTAATGAATTTCTTCTCGGGAAAACATGCCTTACTCTTTCTATCATCTTGGGAGAGTGTCGTCATATTTCTTCTGTAAAATGTTGTTAATTAACTCTTGTATTTTCTTTTCTTATTAATGATCTGATTGGAAACCACAGCATGAGTTCTATTAAGATTGGTACCGCACGACCTGGAAGGCTGAACAACATTATTTTTATATTCCTTATAATATATATATCAAAATAGATGAATTGATATGCTGAACAAAATATTTATGTCAAAATTCCTCTACAGTTCCAGATCGGTTCAGATTTCTAGCCATCCATTAACTCTATTCATCAATTCCTATGATACTACTATCAACAAAGAAAATTCCTCTGTATAATGGTAGTAAATTACTCCTGACAATAATGGCCTGCTAGAGCTAGTGGGCGTAAACCTGGCCTTCTTTTTGGAAGATTTTCTTATGCTTTTGCTGCAACTGAGAGCATCAGAGGCGGAGAAGTAAGCTAACCACATCAACTTGTGCTGAGAACTTGCAAAATCACGTGGAGATAGAATGGAAAAACGGGAAATCATGCAGCCTACAACGATTGCAGTTTGGTCTGGAAGGATAACAAAAGGTGTGGACTAGGTAACAAGTTTTATACAGATACGAATTAGTTTCATACTGTTACAGAATGGAAAAGAACAAGAAGGAGAAGGTTGAAGTCGTTCTTTACATTGAACAATGTTTGTAAGGATATGTATCATGTTTCCAGGTGAGGACCTGATCATCTCAAGTTGTGAAGCCCATCTACCGGCTGTCACAATATGTTTTCTTTAGAAACATTTAATGTACTATTTGTGGTCCCATATAGGGGATATCTTTATTAGGCTAATTATGCTTCCAAGAAGCTCCATATAGTGGTTGCTGCACCGTGTTCTTTAGTAGCAATTTGCGCCAATATATGGGGTGCTTGTAATGCCTATAATATATGTTTGGTTTAAATTTGAATCTATTTTATCTTATTTTTTTATTCCCTCTTTTGCAACGTAAACTGATTAATATTATAGCAGACAGATAACACAGTATGCTAGGTAGATTTTAGGAGCTACTACTCATTGACTCACTCTTTCGATTGTTGTAAATACCATAATGAACATGAGCATACTGATATGATTAAGTTCAACTTGCTCTCTACGTCTTTTTCGACTCTTCATTTCATGTTTCCGTATGATCAGGTATGGGTCATTTTTAAGCTCGAACATCCTAATCTAATTTTGCTATTTATCAAGATATTCCTCTATTGAATACATGTTCCAAACTCTTACTGATGTGTGATCGATTATAAACCGACGTCTTAAAAGACCCGCAAGCGCACGGTGTACCGTTGAGTACAAAAGAAAGCGGGGTCGTATCCCAAGAGACTTGTGGTGCGAATTATTCTTCGAGCTACTAGTTTTATCCAATAACAACGAGTTTGTGTAGGTTTTGAAATAAAAAGAAGAACGAAATAAATTACAAGATAAATTAGAGTGGAAACCAAGGCATCGATTTCACTCCACCATTTGTAACCGTTAGATAACATAAATAATTAAAGTAAATTACGAGTTCCCGTATTGCATATACTTGGTCGGGCATATGCAATACATCGAAAGATACAAGAGATTTAGTTATTAGGAACTACCCATAGACCAACTTACTCAACCATGGTCCGGTTGATAAGTATGGATTACGTTCTTTTCTCCATGTTCCTAACCTATCTTGTTATAGTTCAACAAGATGGTTACATAGATTCATTATTCATCCTAATCCTAGTTATGGTCATGCATAGGACGAAGGAATACAAATATGCAATATTCTGGGATAAAGAGAAAGTAATTACTCTAACTAAACTACACAATCTATACTAAGGCTACATTGGGTAGAGCTTCCTCTAGCCTTGGCTAAGAAGATTAGCTACTCATCCCTTTGATCATTACTATACTACTATTACTACGATAAAAGTAAAAGACAATAAAAAGATAAGAACAAGAACTTTATTGCTTCTTGAACCTAGATATTTTCACTCTCCAAGATCCTCTTTCATGGGTAGGATTCCCCTCCTATTTATAGAATATAGGAATGGTTACTAAAAATCACCATTAATATAAAATCCCCTAAACAATGCCTAAAATCAAATATTACAACTCATGAGAATAATATATATATCAATGAAAGAGGGGAATGATCTAATCAGAACGGCTAAGGGACTAAAACGAAACAAACTGAGGTTTTAAACTATAAACAGTTTATTTTAAACAGTAAAAACAGTTACTATTTAGATTATTAAAAACATAAACAAGAAAAATACTTAAAAACACTTTGCAATGAAAGGGGGGAAGGATCTAATCAGAACGGCTAAGGGACTAAAACGAAACAAACTGAGGTTTTAAACTATAAACAATTTATTTTAAACAGTAAAACCAGTTACTATTTAGATTATTAAAAACATAAACAAGAAATATACTTAAAAACACTTACTATTCAGATCATAAAAGAACTTTGTTGTTTTTTCAACAAGTTTGTAGCTAGAGGCTACCCAACTGTTTAATACGACTGTAACAAATACCATTTTTCCTACAAGAGGAATACTAGGTAGAGCTGTTAGAGAACAGCCGTTGGCTTAAATGTCCCTGGGGGGGACTAACCTATGATACTTGGAATGGAGCAGACGAATTCAGATGATCAAACAAGTTAACTATACAGATAAACTAGAACATAAAACTAAACTAAGGTTATGAGGATGCCCTTTTAGGCCCTCTCACCTATGAAGACACCCTTAGGGGCGTGTGTGCACGCTGTGAATACTTATAAACAGACTATATAAACAAACTTTATTTAGATAATAGAAGACTTACAGAGGGTAGAAGATGTACAGATAGCTTAAAGCTTACAGAGGGTGGAAGATGTACAATGGTAGGTTACAGCTTACAAACTTAGAACTTAGAACTTGAGAACTGGAGGAAACAAGAGAAGAGAGTGAAAAATGCGTAAATGAAAGCGTACATGAAAAGGTTCATAAAACTAAGTCTTCAAGCTCCTTATATATGCAAGGTAAGTGGTCGTCGGGTCCCGCATAGTGATCGTCGGGTCCCACATAGTGGTCTTCTGGTCCCACAAAATGCTCTGCTGGCCCTACAAAGTGGTCGGTCCCACAAAGTGATCTGCTGATCCCACAAAGTGGTCAGTCCCACAAAGTGGTTGGTAGATCCCACATTGTGTTTGGTAGATCCCACATAGTGTTTGGTGGATCCCACATAGTGGTTGGTGGATCCCACATAGTGGTTGCTTTTGACTTTCGGATAAAGTAATGACGGAGGTATTCTTAAGTAGATGCATCTGTTCTGATAGATTGTTATTTCATCTCATATTTCTGGAGAGAAAGTTTTATACTCCTAACTTCAGATTTTAAGAGATTAATCTCCTGATGTAATTCTTGAATGGTAATTGGTTTAGAATTTTCAAGTCTTCGGAGAACATCCTGGAAATTGAAATAATTATTTACAGGGGGTTTAGGTGTTGTACTGGGTTTCGGGTTATCTAGGGCCAGTTGTTGGATACAGAGATTCAGGATTTGATTCCTAATTTCAGGATCAGTGATCTTATCAATAACTGATAAAAGGAGGCTTTGATTGGTGGTTAAGGTATTGAGTTGTAAACCATTCATTTCCACAATAGCCCTCCAATAATCTGGAGGATTATTGCCAGAACATTCAGCACATGGTGTTGCTTCGGTTGAAGAGGAAACACTGTGATCAATATGATTGATTGCTTCGGAGTTATCTGAAGAATCTTCTTCAGATGTTGTGTTAAGCAAGAGTTTACTTAGTTAAAGTTTTAATCCATCATCTAGTTGAAGCTCTTGTAATTTCTGTTTGGTAGACCATTTGTTTGCCAAATGTCCTTTTTTACCACACTTATAGCAAGTACGAGTTTCAGTTGGCCTGGAAGAAGTGGCATGCCTTTTCCGTTTCCTGTGTCTGTGGTAATAAGGTTCCTCATGGTCCTTATACTTTCTATGACGACTTTTTCTCGGATGGTGAGATTGTTGTTTGTTGCTTGAGCGATGCTTACTAGGATAAGTAACAGGAAGGTCATAGGCAAATTGGTGGCAAAATTTACCAATCTCTTTTTTCCCTGTTAGATTCTGTTTTTTAAGTTGATACTGGAGTTTGAGGTCATTACAGATGCTCAGACCGACCTGTGTACAGATACTAATAAGTTGACCATAGGTATGGTTATGGTAAGGTATGGAATTACCATCATACTGGTCTTTAAGTTTCTGACGAACTTTAGCAGCGAACAATGGGGGAAGGCCATCAATAAATCTGGTTTTCCAATGTTCTGCATTCGCATCAATGCGTTGCATAACCTTGCAGATATAAACATCCTTATACCATTTGAAGTGGGTGAGAGAAGGACATCTAAGGTTTTGCAATAGATCTCTATTCCGTTCATGTCTCTACGGAGAAAGTCTTACAAAATGTAAGAGAATAGTTTGGACAAGGGTGTAGACGACATCTTTAACAGGATTAGTACTAGTGCCTTCCCTTTTTACATCTTCAAAAATTTCTATTTTTTGGTTTTCGGTGATAACATTGTCCCACCAGCCTTTAATGGCTCCTGTGAAACCGTTGGCAATAAATTTAGCAACACTGTCGTCTTCATTACCAGCAATTTTACAGATGCATGCATACATAAGCATTTTATGTATTATTTCATAAATTTGATATTCAGATAAACCATCAATATTCCATTCATAAATGGTACGCCCATTATAAGACATCTGGTTTTGAAGAAAATCATCTTCAAATAAAAGATCTTGGGGGGAAGGTCTTTTATAATATGTCCTTAACTAAGATGGTTCATATTCAATTTTATGAAAACTGGCTTCAGGTGTTTGTATAAAATTTTCGGATTGGTCATCAGAAGTTGTTTCTGATGTAGAGGGTTGATCCAGAGTATTGACACTAAGCTTATTAATCCTTTCAATCAAAAGGTTAACAAACTCAGAATCCTGGGAATCTGAGAGCTTAAAGTCTTTTACTTCATAGATAGGTTTAATATCTGCATGGAGTATGCTAGAAGATGTGTTGGTTTCATCAATGTCAATAGTACTAGGACTAGGACGTTGGATGTGATCTTCTATACGATTCAGCTGATTTCCGATAGTTTGGAGAGTAACATTAGTCCAATTATTCTATTTTACGATGAGATTAACATCAGTTTGTGGATTGGTAGGGTAGGCAAAGGCATTAGCTTCCAAAGGTTTGGAGTTATTATTTCCTTTGATTAAATGGAGAAATTCAGGAGGAGGGTGGACAGATTGGATTTCTATGCCATCGGCTTTAACCCAAGTCTTGGTAAAATCCTCCATATTACTGATAATCTATTGAGGACAAGAATACCATGTGATGAACCAGTCATAAAAGAAAATGATCTTTTGGCTGCGTTCAATCTCGTGATAGTAAATGTCTTCAATAAGTCCTAATTTTTCTTCGGTAAAATTCTGATGATACCATCTTCTGAAGCTATCATTTCTGGCAGTACTGAATTCATCCCAGATAAACTGGCGAATTAAAGAGTTAGGGCTTAAATCCATAAATATTTTTAAAGATAGAAGCTGGCTTCTGATATAGGGGAAGTAGGTTGATCTACCTCGGACCTGGTACTGGTATTAGGATCATGATAGACTCCATGAGGGATTTGTTGGTCAGAGAGTCTAATGCCCTTGATGATAGGTTCAGATGTGGAATGTCAAGAAACCGAAGGTCGGGTAGACGGACAGGAAACATGATAGGGAATTTCTTCCTTATTTGTTAACTGTCTACAAGACTTGCTCTTGTGAAGGGATAGTCTGATTGGATGGGAGGCAAAGGTTACCTCAACGTCTCCATCAGCGGTATGGGTAATTTGGCTGACTTGGTTATTAAACCTAGGCCTGGGGACTACGGCTTGAGGTAAGACTCATTCAGTAGGAATGTTAATTTCATTCCAATTGATAAGTCTGTTGACTGCAATATTAGTAGGCAAGCAGTTACTTTGAACTGCAATGGTTTTACCTGGTTCACTTTACAGAATTACCCGGGGCATAAGGTGTTCATAACCTTATAGTAAATTTTGTAGATTACGGCTATAACTTCGGCTCCAGGGATAAAATCATAACCCTGAGTCTGGATTCGAAGACTAATAGCATCAAACAAGGACTTATCTGTAAAGGACAAGGTCAAGTTCGGATAGACATCGAAATAGACTAGTCCATGACAGAGGCTAGTTTGAACTATTCCCATAAGGAAAGATTGGAATTCTCAACTTCTCTCATCTCTGAGATAAGCAAGAATACTGGAATTGATCCCTAGGAGAGTCAAGGGTTTGAATGCTACTTGGATGCATCCTATATGCAGATAATTGTATTTTTTCAGATATTTCTCAATATCGTTAAGATTAAGAAGTTTCAGGAGATGACTTGCACTATCAAGAGCTATGGATTGTTCCATAATCTTAATGTTATCTTGACTAATGAAGTCAAATATTCTTTTTTTATAAATTAATTTAGATTTAATGGATGGTATGGTCCATTGGTTCAGTTGTTGGGTTTGTTCAAACCCAATTAGTTCAGAATTTTTTACAGATGAATGGTCTTCGTGAGACCTATTGATTTCATCCATATGTGAAGGATGGATCACATAGATATGTAAATCCCATATAGGAACTTCAGTAGGATTATTGTTAATCTTTGTTGTCTGATAAAATTGTGTAAATAGTATAATCTTAGTAAGAGATATTAGTATAGTTACTGTTGGTCTTTTCTCGCTGTCAAAGATGTTGAAACAGTATAGTCTTAGTGAAAGACTCAGGTACACGTCTGTCAACGATTTACCGGCTAAACGTCCACTTCCGGGACAACAACGCCGTACGCGACTTGGGTGACGTACCATACCCAATTCTTTCACCAGACTAGACTGAGAAAACATCTCAAACAGAGATAGAAGATTTACAGGAAACATACTTACGTCTATTACTAGACTAGTCTTAGTACACATATTTTACCAAGAATAAAGATACACAGTAAGGTATACCGAAGTTCACATACGAGACTTATCATACCTACGCGAACCATATGATTAGCCACACATGGCTCTGATACCAATGAAAGTACAAATAGTTACTATTTAGATCATTAAAAACATAAACAAGGAAAATACTTAAAAACACTTACTATTTAGATCATAAAAGAACTTTACTGTTCTTTCAACAAGTATGTAGCCAGAGGCTACCCAACTACTTTAAGATGGAGCAAAAGATACCGTCTTTCCTCAAAGAGGAATGCCTAGGTAGAGCTTAGTACTCAACAGTTGTTGGCTAAATCGTTACTCGGAGTAACGAGCGCAAGGATACTTGGAACAGACTAATAAACTTTAATATACAGATAAACTAGAACATAAAACTAAACTAAGGTTATGAGGATGCCCTTTCAGGCCCTCTCACCTATAAAGATACCCTCAGGGGTGTGTGTGCACGTTGTGAATACCTATAAACAGACTATATAAACAAACTTTAGAGCTTTATTTAGATAATAGAAGACTTATAGAGGGTAGAAGATGTACAAATAGCTTACAGCTTACAGAGGGTGGAAGATGTACAGTGGTAGCTTACAACTTACAAACTTAGAACTTAGAACTTAGAACTCGAGAACTGGAGGAAACAAGAGAGGATAGTGAAAAATGTGTAAATGAAAGTGTACATGCCATGGTTCCATAAAACTAAGTCTTCAAGCTCCTTATATAGGCGAGGTAAGTGGTCGTCGGGTCCCACATAGTGGTCTTTGGGTCCCACAAAGTGGTTGGTGGTCCCACATAGTGTTTAGTGGATCCCACATAGTGGTTGCTGGAGCCCACATAGTGGTTGCTTTTGACTTTCAGATAAAGTGATGACGGAGGTATTCTTAGTGCGTTCTGAGTGCTGAGTATACGATTCTTCGGCGAAGTGTTCTGCGGGTCCCACAAGATCAGGACACTGATATTTTCTGCTGAGTGCTGGAGTACTGTTGTAATCTGACTGATAGGTATTGCTTGTCTTATCATACTGATTTGCTGAATTACTATATTGGCATACTGATTCCTGAACTACTGTATTGGTTTGCTGAATTGGCATACTAATTCCTGAACTGCTGTATTGACATACTGATTGCTGAACTGGCATACGGATTCTTGAACTATTGTATTATTGAATTACTGTTGTGTAAGAGAAGAAGTTATGATCAACTATTCTGGTTATCTCCAAATCTGAAAATATTTGCTGAAGAAGTGTCGATGCCCGTGGCTTTGGCTTTTCCTTTGACTACAGTTTTGAGTTGCTGTTCTTTGACTTCTATCATGGCATCAAAGTAATCTTCCATAGTGGCTTTGGAAGATTTTACAGAGGTCATGTCTTCGTCTGTATAGGGGTTTTGGCTTTCTCCTGGTAGACAAAATTGTTGACTGGAGTTTCCTTCAGGTAATTCAGATGTCTGTGAAGTGGTAGTTGCTTGTGATGATGTGGCTGTTATAAACTGGTCTTTTAAGGTTTGTAAGACCTTGACCTGGCGTTCTTCTTCGGTTAGATTAGGATATTGATCCTTAATCGAATCCAGTAAAAGTTAGAATACATTAGTTGTACCAACTATTTTCTGATGTTCTATTTTGGAGGCCAAAACATATTCTTCGGTTGTCTTGTTGACTAATGCAACAACTCGTTCTGTTTCAAACCCATCCCACCATCTATAAAAGAAGGTACGTTGGAGAATTAGTTTCAGATCATCGAAACATGTTTCAATGTCCCATTTCCAAATCTATGTGATTTGGAATTCAGTAAAATACCATAAGGCATTTCTGCCGATAGGTGGATTAGTTACAGTTTTACCCTTGAGCTTGGGATGAAATTCATACCAAAGGGTAAAGGGATTCTGAAGTGCTTTTGGGAGAATATCAAAGTCGGGTCCCATTTTTTCCTACCAATTGAGGAACCAAGTGGAGAAACCAGATCTTTTGATAATATCCAGATTAATGCAGAAAAACCAAGTATGTTTTCTGACAGGGTTCTGATTGTAAAAAGTATAATACCAGGCTTGAATATAATCCTAATAATTATATTGTTGGCCGTTCAGTTTAAGAGTCTTTGATTTGGTAGGATCAATACCCCATTCAGATAGGTGTAAAACCCTAGTAACATAACACTTATAATGTGTTATAGAACTTTTCAGATCTTTCGGATTTAAATGATGGTGTTCAAGTTGAACAGAGGCAGTTTCGATCAACATGGCCTCATAAACGTACCGATAACGGCCTTCTTGGACCATATAATTCTGATTTGCAAAATATCATTCTTTGAGACCCCAAGCATCCTGATGGAGTTTAAGGTCTTCAAAAGAAAGGGTTAACATACTTTCTGTAACCAATACTTTCTGATGATAAATAATATCCTGTTTAAGAGCATCTTTAACAGTTTTCTTAAACTCTGGATTACAGAAAGTATAAAATCAGGAAGAGAATTCTGATTGCCTTTAATATACTCAATAGATAAATCAAAAGCAGATAATTCAGATTGCCATCTGGCAAATATTTGTATAGATACAAGATTTTTAACATCTTTTTGAATGATGTCTTTGGCAGAGCTGCAATCAATTCTGAGTAAAAAAGTTTGATTTAATAAATCATTCTAAAATTTAGAAATACTTTTAACAATAGCTAGCATTTCTTTTTTAATAGTGGAATAGTTCTTTTGAGCTGTCTTCCACTTTCCAGATGTAAAACGAAGCAATTCTTCTTTTTGTGAAGAAGGGTTCCTTTGTTTTAATATTCCTTCAAAACCTAAGTCAGAGGCATCAGTTTCTACTACCTTGGGCTAGTGAGGATTAGCAAGACCTAAGCAAGGGAGCTGTTTAACATGTAGTTTGATACGCTGAACAGCTTGGGTATGTTCAGAGGTCCAGGGGGTAGGAGTCTTAGTGAGTCTATTGTATAAGATCGCACTATCCTGGGCAAGATTCTGATAATAGTCTGCAATATAATTGAGACTACCAAGAAATCGTTGTAATTGGGTTTTCTCCTTAATTTCATCGGGAAATTTGGAAGCAAATTCGATACTTCTGTCAATAGGAATAATTTGTCCTTTAGAAATGTTATGTCCTAAGAATCTTACTGTTAATTGGAACAGTTTGATTTTAGGGGCAAAAAGGACCAAACCATTGCGACGGATAACATCTTTAAAGATTTTAAGATGTTTAAAGTGCTGATCAATAATATTAGAGAATAAAAGAATATCATCAATATAAACAATACATAAATCAGAAAAAGGAATGAAAATATCATTTATAATATTCTGAAATTCGGATGGGGCATTTTTTAATCCAAAAGGCATGACATTCCATTCAAAATAGCCAAATGGTACTGTAAAGGCAGTTTTATATCTATCGTTCTCACTAATCTAGATTTGCCAGTATCCTGATTTTAAGTCAAATTTAGAGAAGATAATAGCATTATAAAGACAATTTAAAATGTCTTTTTTATTCAGGATTGGGTAACGGATCCATTTGAGAGAGTCATTGAGAGGCTTATAGTTAACTACAAGTCTGAAAACTCCTCGTTCCTTCTCAGTATTCTTGTTTACATAGAAGGCTGTACAGCTCCAAGGAGAGTAACTCTTACGGATAAGGTTTTTGTCAAGAAGATTTGAATTTCTTTTTTACATAGTGTAAGATATTCAGAATTCATTTGACTAGGCCTAGCTTTAGTAGGAATTTGAGTTTTTTCATCAAAATCCTGCTTATATGGTAGGGAATCAATATGTTGCTTTCGATTCCAGAAAGCAGTAGGAATGTTGCTGCAGACTTCACTAATGAATTGTTGTTCAATAGTTTTAATTCTGATTTTGACCTCAGAGGACTGAAGCCTATGAGAAATGTCTTTTATATATATATATATATATATATCTAATTCTCTTCAATGGGCTTCCATGCATGGGCCTTTGGTTGACAACTTCAAATAAGAATCATTGTTGGAATGCATCACCCTTGTTCTTCGTTAAAAACTGAAAAATTGTACGACTTGATTATCATGTGACCGATTTCTGCAAATACAAACAAAAGCACTATTAGTGTCATATTTATTTAATAAATGACTAGGTAGATATAAATTTAGGAGTTGTACACGTAAATATTACGTGTCTATCAAATACCCCCAAACTTATATTTTGCTAGTCCTCGAGCAAAAGTAAACAAAAACCATTTTCGCATGTCACGCGGTTGCATTTAGCGTATGCAACAAGCCGTTAAACCCCCAGGTTTAGCCTGGTGGGCGAGTGTTGTCTCGTGAGGGTTTGTAGTGACTATACCCACAAAAGTCAATAATGACATTTTAAACAATTATAGAATACACAAGACTCATTTCCTGTAAACTTAACCTTACTTAGTTGTGACAAAAATATACCAATGAAAAATATCCTTAAATTTGTTATTCTCCCAAGTATATCAAAGAATATTTTAAGCTTATCCGAAACTAGAGGTACTACCTCAAGATTAGAAAGAGATTCAAGTATTTTGCTTTAGCTATATTTGAGTGTACAATGAAAATAGTTTTATCGCCTAATACGTTCTCTAGAATAATTTACTCAGTTTTTGGCAGTCTAGTTCTTACTGGAATAAATTTAACGGTCAGTTCGACATGTGCCTTAGTCAATTCGTCTTCCTAGAATTTTACTTTTTTTTTCTTTTACAAGCCTTTTCTTATTGAGTACATTGTTTCTTAGTGAAGCCTCCGTTACAAGGAGTTTTCGGTCGACAATCCCCGCCAGTTAGCTAAGGTTGTCAGGGTGTGGTGCCCCATCATGACCTAGACTCAAAATTCTCACAAATAATATTTTCTTGTGCTCATTTCACATAGTTCATGGTCAAACTCGAGATTGGTGATAATTTTTCCTCTTTCAGCTCTTAATCATGCGAGTAGCATTGCAGCGTGAAAGTTTTCATAACACATTTGGCTTATTATTTATTCTTAGGAATGAACTTATTCTTAGGCAGTTGTCTTCCTTGTAGGAAACTATTCCTAACATAAATGCTAAATTTCTCTTATACTGAGCAAAAATCTATTGAAGGTACTAATTGCAAAACTACAGTGAAGTGCACGTTTTCAAAATATGTCAAGTTAACTTGAATTAGTCGCAAATAAAAAAATAGTAAATCTATGTTAAGATATTCAAAAATATTCTAGTGTATACTTGGTACAATTTCAAAATTTTAATTTTTCCATAATATTTATGCCAAGGTAAAATCAGTTTATGTGTTTGAAAATTCGTCATAAATATATCATAAATTGTCAAAGTGTCATTATTTTACTTTTCTTCAAAAAACATTTAAAGAAATATTTTCCTACCCCCAAACTTAAATGAAACATTGCCCTCAATGTTTGAGAGCATAAAAAAATAGATGAAGAAAAACTGGAATTTATCACCTGAATGTGTCATGGGTTGCCTCCCAAGAAGTGTTAAGTTTACTGTCTTCAGCCAGACGAATGTACCCCTAAACTTAAATTTTTCAATATGACTGGAAGGGTACGAAGTTGAAAAGGTGATGTACTATCCTGGTTGCAAATTCTCTTTCAAAAACAAGATAACACATGAATGGTGATACTTAATATTAGCCCTTAATTGGGCAGATATATTATGTAAAAACCAGAGAGAGTTTAAAACTAATTCTCTATGGAAAATATTTTTTCTAAAAACTTTGTCTATCATTTGATAATTCCAAGTTAAAAATCTTATACCAATCAAGAAAAACTATTTTCTCCAAGATAAAGTAAATAAATACCCGTGGAACATATTTTCCCTTAGAATTTTCAATTCAATCATATGATTACTACATGTTGTAGTAAATAAGAAGATTGGTATACAAGTATTCATCCCTAAAAATGTACTAGATTCAAAACTCGATTTTCCTGGAAATATATTTTCTTTGAAATTTTTTGAAACCCCCATGTTATCGTTGATATTCCAAAAAATGTGATAGGTGGTTCTGACAAAGCAAGTCCATGAGGCATCCCCAAAATTATAATTTTTCAAAAAGATATTTTCTTTTAGTTGAAGAAAAACTATATAACATATTTGTGGACGTGGGGATCGGAGAACAATTGACTCTAACAAATATTTAAAATTTATGTGCCTAAAATCACAACTTATCTCAAGGGACTCATCCTGACCATTGACATGGCCAAGTTGAAACATATTTTCAGATGCTAATGATTGTACCATTTCACGAATCTCATGATCATTCGAGTCCTCAAAATAATTTAAACATTCATTAACAAAAATACAACAAGAATTATCTCCGTACAAGTCCTCAAAATCATTTATGGTCATGGTACCCCCATTAGGCTCGTGAAATGGAGATGTAGGCATAGGTATAGGAGTGGTTGGTGAATGAGTAACCAAAACAGAATCAGCCCCCAATAATAGTGGTATATCCTGTAAAGAAGGGTCGTCCACCCACTGGTTTTCAATATTGTATTTTGTGTCAGGTGGACGTGGCTCAAGGCAAGGCTGAGGTGACTCATAAGGAGATTGAGAAGGAAATGACAAGTTGATAACATCTGTAACAGGTTCGACAATTTCTAATTTCTTGACTTTGGTACAAATATCATCATCTACAAATTCCTCGCAAATTATCGTACAATGAGATAGTGATTCCATATATTCATATTTTATCCCGTCATCATCATCGTCAGAAAAATCATTAGAGGAGAGGGAAAAATATTCAGTCTCGGTCATAGTTTTCTCGAAACAATTTATTGGGTTAACAAATAAAATGATGGATGGTGACATCGATGGTTGAATTTGGAGGGCTTCTTCAAGATCTTCTTGTGACATAGGATCGTCGACCTTAAAATATTCATCTTCTAAATCTGTCTCACAATATGGTATCCATTCACCCCACGGAGAAAACATTCCTTGACTACGCTTGAATTCATCCATTTATAAATCACAATGGGATTTAACTTCGGATTGTTCTTCTTCATTGCTTAGAAGTTTTTTATGATCTATTTTACTCCACATAGTTGACAACTGAGTTATCTGAGTCTCTAATCTAGAGATTGATTGGGTCGTAGAAGTTTGATTCACCAATGTCTGTTGTTGGAATTGCATCATTTGTTACTGAAATTGTACTGATTGTTGAATGAAGAGAGCAAGGGTATCGTCTAAAGAAGGTTTGGGTAGGTCGGGTAGGAACTAATAGGATGACTGGACGGACTGATGGGCCTGCATATATAAATAAGATTAGAAAGGTTCTACGTATTGAGAATTTTGGTGATCCCATGATTGAAAATGATTTTGAGGTTGTTACTGGATGTTGAATTGTGAGCTGCAAGGATTCCAATGTTCTTGCATGTATGACATTTTAAAATAAAAGCAATACCCAACGCAATAAACAACCAATCAAACTTAAACTTTAGCACATCAACATTTTTTAGAAGTAATAATTAGGTCCCTCCTATATTCTTCTATGTTTAAAATGGGTACGATGGCAAAAGGCTTTGGCTCCTATACTCCCCTGCGTCACTATGTTAGTACCAGCTTAAAGTAGATATTCAGTCCTCACGCCTGAGCGAGTCATCTTATCGTACGTCAGCACTCAGAACGGTGATGCCACAAACCTACAACCAGTATTTCGCGGCGCTAGGCTGGGGCCGTATCCTACGAACCCATGTTTGTACCCCGGTCCGGTACACCTATCCGTTGGGTGATGAAATCCCGCGGGAATCTTGCAACTCTTTTCTATTAACAGTTATGTTGAGGTCTGGGATGTTTAATTTTCGTGTGATACAAATTTCTTCGTATCCCTAATGGGTGGTCCTACTTGTTGAAGAGCTTTTTGGGTGATGAAATCCCGCAAGTCTCTAACAGTTTTTACATTTACTAATGTTGGAATGAAAAAGAATATTAAACACAACAATAGGTCAATCCAACCACAGCAAATTTTGTATTAAAGCAGCGTGTATTTGTACATTCCACACGACTTTATATGCCCTAGTGCCGGGGCAGAGCGAATATGTACCCCTTCTAGATATCAATTTTTAACATGTACCAACCTACGGGAGGTGTTTCCCAGTGTAGCTGTGGCCGCCCCTTCACTTAGGGGAGCGAAAGAAGGAAGTGCCCCTTCACTTAGGGGGCACAAGAAGGATGGATTTGATGATGCTTTTAGCTTTGCGTATTGTCTGTCTCATTTCCAACTTTGTGACTATCCTACAAAATAAGAGAAAAAGAATTAGTAAGCTTGCGACAACAATATTAATTCAATTTCCAAGTTTATTGTAGTCTATGATGTCCTGATTTTCAAATGCACATATCTTTCAGCTCGGTTGAGATAGAGCATTATAAAATATCAATTTTGAAAGATAATTTTGAAAGGAAAGATATTCAAGAAGGAAGTTTTCTAGAATTTAGCTTCTCTACCGCTAAAAACAAGTGATTAATGAACACAGCGTCCTTTATAGAGACTATTTTTTACTGTTATTTCAAAAGGCTGTAACTCACAAACGACTAAACAAAAAAATATGATCTATAGCAATTCGGAAAGGGTTTTAAATTATCTAAAATTTTCATAGAAAACATATTTCCCAACTATAAAGCATTCAGGGACAGACTTCACAGCTACTGTAGTGCCAAGGGAGTTTGAGCCAATCACTCAATCACCTTGTTTCCGAATCCAAATAAATAATCAAGAAAGAAAAATTGGTTTAAAAAAAAAAACTCAAAAAAAAAACGTAATTTTGCAAGTCCCCAACAATGGTGCCATAAACTTGATCGATTATAAACCGACGTCTTAAAAGACCCGCAAGCGCACGGTGTACCGTTGAGTACAAAAGAAAGCGGGGTCGTATCCCAAGAGACTTGTGGTGCGAATTATTCTTCGAGCTACTAGTTTTATCCAATAACAACGAGTTTGTGTAGGTTTTGAAATAAAAAGAAGAACGAAATAAATTACAAGATAAATTAGAGTGGAAACCAAGGCATCGATTTCACTCCACCATTTGTAACCGTTAGATAACATAAATAATTAAAGTAAATTACGAGTTCCCGTATTGCATATACTTGGTCGGGCATATGCAATACATCGAAAGATACAAGAGATTTAGTTATTAGGAACTACCCATAGACCAACTTACTCAACCATGGTCCGGTTGATAAGTATGGATTACGTTCTTTTCTCCATGTTCCTAACCTATCTTGTTATTGTCAAGCATAGAAAGAAGGAATACGAATACGCAATATTCCGGGATAAAGAGAAAGTAATTACTCTAACTAAGCTACACAATCTACACTAAGGCTACATTAGGTGGAGCCTCCTCTAGCTTTGGCTAAGAAGATTAGCTACTCACCCCTTTGATCATTACCATACTACTATTACTACGATAAAAGTAAAAGATAATAAAAAGAGAAGAACAAGAACTTTATTGCTTCTTGAACCTAGATATTTACACTTTCCAAGATCCTCTTTCATGGGTAGGATTCCCCTCCTATTTATAGAGTATAAGAAGGGTTACTAAAAATCACCATTAATATAAAATCCCCTAAACAATGCCTAAAATCATGCATTACAACTCATGAGAATAATATATATATCTAATTATCTTCAATGGGCTTCCATGCATGGGCCTTTGGTTGACAACTTCAAATGAGAATCATTGTTGGAGTGCATCACCCTTGTTCTTCGTTAAAAACCAGAAAATTGTAGGACTTGTTTATCATGCGACCAATTTCTGTAAATACAAACAAAAGTACTATTAGTGTCATATATATTTAATAAATGACTAGGTAGATATAAATTTAGGAGTTGTACACGTAAATATTACGTGTCTATCAATGTGAATACTGCGAACGCGGAAATGAGATTCGTAAGAAAATCACGTTGTTTGCTAGGTTTAGAAAAAACTTGTAGTTTCTACTAAAATAACTTAAACTTCATTAACAACTTAATACTGATATTACACCACTATTTCCCTTTATAACCTAGGTTTCCCTAAGTTCACTCCTACTATAAGTCCTCTAACCTATCCAATTAGGAAACTAACCTAAAAATGAGAAACTACTAATAACCCACATTGGACCTCTACAATAGAGCATAAGTTAAGCATAAAAATAAAGATAGGTCACACGGGGGTAAATTACCCTAATGAGGGACGTGTCACGTCAAACCCTCCGTCTGAAATAATTTCATCCACGAAATCAAGGGGGCGGTGCCGGTGCTTCAAAGGACTCTCGCACGAATGTAGTATGTATCTCAGTGTCTTCGTCGTCTTCATCCTGCAGAACGTGTTGAACTGTTATTATCATACTCTCTCGCATACCATCCATGACGAGATCGACCTTTTTAGCAAATACAGGACAATCATATTTTTGTGCCTCGGTTTGCCACATCCATAACAGTTACCTAAAACAAAGGTACGTGATGCAGTGACTGATGAAAAAGCTAGAGTTGCTGGTGTCACTACTTGAACTGGAGGGCGATACTGCGCATATAGCTCGCTTGCCTGTTTAGCCACCTGTATAATTTTTGTTAGGCAAAGTACAAGCTAGAGTGCGGTTGCCTTTTGTAATTTCTTTGTCAACCATTTCTTGTACCTACTAGCTCACTGCTGCTCAGTCTCATGGAGTCGTGCACGTACCTTAAAAAGATAAAACTGATCTGTGTAATCATCAAGGGAAGAGAGACCCATTTTAAGGGACTTTAGTTTCCCAAATGCAACCTCACCGTAGTTCATAGGAATGAACCCCTCTTTCAGCTCTCTCCGTATTTTTTACCATTTTGCAATGGGACGGTAGCCCGAAGTACGTATTGCATGTTGAATATTATTCCACTAGGTGAGAGCAAAACCAGTAAGGCGGGACTCAATAATCATAACTTGTTTTAGATCCTCATATTTATTATAGCTAAATATACGCTTAACCTTATCTAACCACTCAATAAAGGTGCTTGCATCAAATTTTCCATTAAACTTTGGCACTTTAAGGTGAATATCATGCGTCTGTTCCAAAATAGCTTTGGCCAAAGCTTTAATATCATTGCCTTTACCCTTTCGTCACGGTTGTGGTCGTTGTTCTTCCTCATAGTCTAAACTGTACTCATCATCTTGCCAAGTTGTAGTATATGGATGCCTTGGCGGACGGAGAGGTGAACCAAGTGACCCTGTCGATAACGGTTACCCAATAGGGAATCAACCGGGGGTGATAACCACGGCCTCGACCTCTCCCGCTGAATTGCCTCTCTCTCTTTCTCTCTCTCCTGTCTATATATAACGAGAACCCATAGTTTTACACCTCCCGTTCAACTAAACACATCATCATCACGCTGCCCCCATCCATCGTTGTATGGTGGTCGAAATTCAAAGCCAAACTTAGAATTTGTCCCCGGTGTAGGTCATTTACCGATATCCATATAAGGGATGTAACGTTATGGGTCTGTCAGTGGTAGGGATGCCCCATGGGTACCCAATAGAGCTATCTCAGGTGGTGGTACCTGCCGGTCAGGTGTTGTCGCAGTCGGTAAGTCGGTCTCTCTTTGGGAAGGTCGGTAAGTCAAGGTCTCCCCGGTTGAACATGTTGGAGTAGCTCTGGATCTGATAGTTCAAAACCCACGAGAAGGGAAGTTCCCTCATGACCCGTTCCTATCGGCGATGGTACTGTCGATCGGCTACTGTCGAGAAGGCTGCCAACATTCGCGGTGTCGTGAGGTACCCACCATAGTGGGCTAATTCCCTCGAAGTCCAGGCCTTGGAGAGATTGGTGAAGCCCATCCCATCGTGCCCAAAGGTTTTGGGTTTGGGTTCCAATTGCTTTGGGTGTCCTCGAACCATTAATTGTTGGGTCGGGTTCAGGAAACTGGATTGGGCATTTCTAGGTCTGGTCTGGATTTGACAGAAGTCGGGTCTGACTTTGGTTTTGGGCTTCATAAGCTCGGGTCTATTGGAGATTTGCCCAAGCAAGGAAATTAAATTTCATTAACGCCATCGGCGCTGCTGTCCTGTTGGTCATTGTTGGGGTTATTATCGGTGTTGACCAGTGTTGTTGGGTCGTCTCTTGGTGCGGCCCGTGCACTTGGTCGTCGGTTGTCGGGGCCGGCCTTTTGGTTAGGGCTTGGGTCTCATAGCATTGGAAGCCTTCGTTTCGACACCTAAACTTGTAAAAAAATTGTTGAGATCGTCGCTCCTCGCGGCGACGCTTCCCTCAAGAGATGGGTCTTCTAGTACGCCAAATAGAGGTGGTTAGGAGGATGGTAAAAAGGTTCCCTTTCCAAAAACCTCGACAAGCTTATCAAGCCTATTCGTTAAGGTTGCTACATCTTGAGCGAGTGTAGGTTTCTTCATCGCATGTCTTCCACGAGGTATCTTGCTCTTGAAACTTACTACATCGGATTCTAGCGCAGCTCTGGTACCAATTGATGTGAATACTACGAACGCGGAAGCTAGATTCGTAAGAAAATCTCATTTTTTGTTAGGTTTAGAGAAAACTTGTAGTTTCTACTAAAATAACTTAAACTTCATTAACAAATGAATATTGAAATTACACCACTCTTTCCCTTTATAACTTAGGTTTCCCTAAGTTCACTCCTACTATAACTCCCCTAACCTATCCAATTAAGAAACTAACCTAAAAGGGGGAAATTGCTAATAACCCACATTGGACCTCTCTAATAGAGCATAAGCTAAGCATAAGCATAAACATAGATTACCCGGGGGTAGATGACCCTATGAGGGATGTGC
Organism: Kingdonia uniflora; assembly: GCA_014058105.1. Classification (NCBI taxonomy): domain Eukaryota; kingdom Viridiplantae; phylum Streptophyta; class Magnoliopsida; order Ranunculales; family Circaeasteraceae; genus Kingdonia; species Kingdonia uniflora. The sequence continues at coordinate 270,085 of JACGCM010000076.1, read as the reverse complement.
CACGTCACTTACACTAAAAATTGAGGTATTGATCAAGAAAACCTTATCAAAAGTGTTGACTGAGCTAATTGAGCATGGTTTGAGTTTAATCATGTTTGATTCTTACAAGGTCTTATTCAGTGGATTCTAATTGCACTAGCAAGACAACTTAGTCTTCCCGGTTAGGTTGTTTCATTTCATCTTTGTGAAAGAATATCAACATTTTGATATTTCATCTCATCAATTCTAGCATTTCTCACACACTATGAATGAAAATCATTATGATTGTAATAGAAAATTATTGAATAGTAGTTATGGATTTCTAAGAGCATATGCAGCAGTAGAGTGGGTGAATTCATCCAAATCCACCCCACAACAATTCAAGGCTAAAACAAAGTGAATATTACTCATCGCAGTTTAAAACTGTGGGGCACACAGGACGCCCGAGATATGTCCACGTGTCACAAATCCAATGACTAAGCATGCCTAGCAATTCAGAACTGTGGGGCATGAGAACCAATTAAATGATGTCACGTAGCTGTTTTGAATTTATTAATTTAGGGATTATATATGCTTTGTAGACTGCAGGGTATGAGAGCCACTTAAATCTGAACAAGTGTCATAATATAATTGGTTATTGATGCCGCGCAGTTCAAAATTGTGGGGCATCAATGAAGGTGGTGAGACCACCCTCAGGGTGGATTTTGGGTAGACACGTCAGCCAGTCGACCTAACTGCTGTGGGTAGATTTGAGTCATTCATGAATTCACATTGCCATGTCATCCTTCATCGAGCTGCTGCATATGCTCTAAATGTTGTATCCAACAAGAGTTATTGACTAACAAAGTTTTTCAAGCTTTAGTTAATTATGCAGATTATCAGCCTTACTACAGCATTATCTGCTTGCCCTTAAAGTCAATGTCTTTTAGTTGCTACAAAAAGCTACAGCCTCATTTCTGACCCTTCCCCTTGTAGTTTGAAATTCCTAGTGCGGTTAACCTTCTAAACTTTGCAGTTCTTGTTTAATCAAATATATCTTTGTACACTGTCATTGCCTCAAGAGTAATGCCCAGTCTGGTAAATAATAACAAGGAGATGTGTTGACACTGTGCCATTGTGCCATTGTGGAGAAGCATACTTGATTTAGAAACCATCCTATGTATGATCTACTAGTGTTCTCCGTTGAAAAGATATTCAGTGGTTACTAATAAAAATGGGGAAAAGGGGATTAAATGGGAGATGTACCCTTTATGGAGTGGGAGTTTAATGAGGGAGAGATCGAGTGAGTTGATGTTTAATGATGGAGAATCCAAGAAGATATGGAGGTAAAAGAAAAGTTTCTTGGAAAGAAATAAGGAGATAAATTGTAATTAAAATCCCTAGATTGTGGATTTTTCTTTGGAAAATAGCTATATGCATGTAATTAAAATCCCATTGAGACATTCATCACTTTTGAATGATAATTTGGATCCAAGTTGGTGCAAAAAGACCTACTTTTCCCGCACAGATGTGAATATGAAAACTCCACAGATGAGATTAGATAAGAATTATAGGTATACTTTTCCCACCAAAGGTCTAGATTCTGGAGCCATTTTGGAGGATTTGGGAGGGGAGAAAGAAGATATTCAACTTTGATTTTTTTTTTTTTTGGGTTTTTTTGGGGGCTCCACTTTGTTTTTGAACACAGCTAAAACTCTAAAGTTGTCCTCTATAAATAACGCCTGCAATGACCTCTCAGTCAGTCAATCACTCTACCCTACCCCAAAATTAAATTGCTGTTCTAAAATTGCTTCTCAACGCCAAACTATCAATTCTCAGTTTAATCTCCCCTACCAATTCACCAGATCAGTCTCCCTTTGATAGTGCTTTAGTTGTGGTTTGATTGTCTTCGAATATGTGGGTTTACATATGTAAGAGATTACCTTGCGAATCATTGCTTGGAAACGGAGAATCGGAGGTATAAACCTTTTATCTCATACACTAGTAGATCATGATTAGCTAGTCCATTGCTGTGATGGAATGCAGCATCATGCATGCTATCACAGATTCATGATTCATGATTCATGCCATCACAGATCATAAGCTAGTCCATTGTTGTGATGTCATGTATGCCATCACAACTTTCACAGTTCATGTTCCATATCATAGATCACTAGATCACAATTCATATCATAGATCCCACATTGTGATCTACTAGATCATATCTTCACATCTTCTCATATCATAAGTCAGTAGATCACAATTCATATATTAGATATTCACATCTCATAGATCCTTATATCTCATAGATCAGTAGATCACAATTCATGCTGCACTCATGCCATCAAACTATTTTTTAGATCTTGTATGAGATAGCCATATTTGTTGTTTAGATCACATTTCATGCTGCACTCATGCCATCAAACTATTTTTTAGAGCTTGTATGAGATAGCCATATTTGTTGATTCAACAGCTAAAATACTAAAGCAGATCATTAGCGCATCGTTGTGATAGCATGCAGAATCATGCTGTATGTTTTGATATATTTGTTAATTCATCAAGCTAAAAGACTGGATAGTTTCTTAATATATACCATGAGATGCATCAGTGTATTGTTTTTGATTTCTGCTTTTTTGTTTTGGAGATTGTAAGTATATCACTTTATTGAAAAAATACAAAAAAAAAAAAAAAATGTAAATATTGTACAAACAGTTTGAAAATTCCATTTTTTTTATGCTTTAGATAGAGGATGCAACAAGCGAACATCAAAAGTATTCTTTAAGCGTTGATCACTGTCTATGATATTTAAGAGGTAAACCTTCCTTTTAACTTATTCTCTTATTAATTTTTATGTTTATCAATTAACAGTATGACATACATATTGTGAGTACATATTGGCTAAACTTAACACTCTTTAGGACTCTAACTAGGATTACTAACCTATGTACTACCGAAAGAGTCACACTCAAGTTTAACGGTTTATCATTACTTGGCTGCCTCTTCTGTATAGGCACTCTTAAGTAGAGAAGAGAGGAAACTAGAAACGAAGAAAGAAAAAGACTTGACAACTAATTAAAAAAAAGAACGTAAACGCTTAGACATTAGGTCAAGAAGAGCATCCAAAGGCCCTTTGTACAGAAGAAAATAAATATTTGCCATGAAACTTGTTTCGCTAAGAATTAGGTCAGATGGAGAGGGTCCGCTTAGAGGATTAAATTGAAAACTTTTGTTTAGAAAATTGGTCAGAGAAAATGAATAGTCTGCTTAGCTATTTTAATAAAAATTTGGCATTAAAAGGTCCCTTGGTAGCGCTTCTCATGGACTCATTGGTGAACCAGCTCAACACTGTTTCAGAAAAATGAAGTTGATTTCTGCATATCCCTTTAACACGGTATCCTATAATTTATTCCTTCTACATTCTAATGCAAAGTCATAAATATCATAGCTAAAATTAAATCTAGGGCATAAACTAAGACCGAACAATAAAACGAAAGTGGGAAGAAGAAAAGAAAGAGCTTGGGTAACATCATTCATGAGAGAGAACGAGAAGCTTGTTTCGGATCTTAAATGATGCTATGCCGTCATACTCTCTTCATTAAGATTCTCTCCACAAACTTCATTTCTGTAACTGCTTCCCATTCATAAAACAAACAAACAACTCCAGAAATTTAATTTGTTCGTGAAACTTGCCGTCATCCACAACATCCTTCACTGAGTATCGTCTACCAGGATCAAACAATGACTGTTTCGAAGGTCTTCATGTTTGGTTAAACCTTTGGATTAATTGGGGAAAAAATTATTAACTTGTTCTACTGTAAGGAGCTTCTCTCTCTTATTAAGTTTACTTGAATAGAATATGTCCCTCCTAAAAAGGAATAACTTACAATTTATTCCTACTACATTCTAATCTGCAAACTCGTAAGTATCATGTGGGGTTTCTTAATTATAACTGAAAACAAGGTTAAGCCTCTCTTTGTCTGCACGAGTTGTATGTTTTAAGGCCCCCTTTAATGCATTTTTTTTCCTTATTAGCATTTTTAATGATTTTGGAGAAGACCCTATTGCATGTTTGGTTCTGGTGTTTTTTACTTGAGTAAAAAAACCAGATTAAGGTATGTTGTACTAAGGTTTTTATTTGTAATTTGAACCCCACAGCCCACATGTAAGGTTTGGCCTGATTACAGTCTTGTGTTGCTTTCAATCACTTTTCTTAGGTCCATCAGAGGTTTTATTTGTTGCTTCTTTGATATAATGCATAATTTCAATTAGCCCCATTGTTATTAGCTAGAGGCTTATTAATCTGTATTTGAGATATTTTGTGATTTGGAGTTTCTTTGTTTTCTATAATATGATATTGGGTTTTTTTTTTTTTTGTGCTCTAATTTGATAGTGTGACAGTAGAGGTATATACATTTTGATCACCAAGCCTGCAAATTTTGGTTTTTGTTTACTCTTGTGTTTATTTAGTTTAATTTTTTGGGGTTTCTGAATCAGGTGATTTGAAAATGTTGAGGAAGGGAAGCAGATCAGTTCAGAAAGATCAATATAAGGGTCATCTGATGCCTGATTCTGCTTCAGAGGCAAATATTCAAGCTGATATCCATTGCCTCAGGCCAAGGATTACTGGGGTCTCTCTCAGTTAGTGAGATAAAGCTTTCAGAGGATAATACTTGTGTAGTTTCTCATGGCCCAAACCCTAAAATAACTCACATTTTTGGTGACTGTTGAAGACACGCGAATAATTTTGTCGATTATGCCAAGAAGAAAGAAGTGGGGAATTGTATCATCTCAGGCAATAATAATACTTTGTGTAGTTTCTCATGGTCCAACCACTAAAATAACTCACGTTTTTTGTGACTGTGTTTTGGAGAGTCACGCGAATAATTTTGTCGATTATGCCAAGAAGGAAGAAGGGGGGATTGCATCATCTCAGGCAATTAACGAATCCCTTCCTTTTTCCCCGGAAAATTTTCGAGTAACTGCTATTTTTGCAAGAAGAATTGGTGGAGGGGAAAGATATCCACATGTACCGGTTCGTCCGAAAACCTTCAAGCAGTTTTTAATTCATATTTGTCAATTATTTATATGGTCTTAAATCTGTTTTGAGTAAAGTTATATTATGAAATACTGAAAGAGTTTCCAATATATCAGCCCAAATGATATCATTAGATTATAAACTAGTATAGCACTATAGGCTAAGGGTTCAATTTCTTATGTGAGACTTTTCCAACAATTCGCATAATATTATGATCCCTGAATTTCCATTTGTATCAGTAATCAGATTGGAATATAACTAAGCATTACGATCCAAATTTTATGCAATGTGATACTTGGACTATGAAAATCATTTGTATCTCTATCTTTTGGAGAGGTGAAAAAAACATTTTGATGTTCAAGTTACCATGATGAGGTGATTTTAATGGAGGAAGAAATGGAAAATTTTGTAAAAAATTCCTCCGACAACTTTGCTAACTCTGACTCCTACACTGATATCGTCCTTGCAGGTTTGGCTGTAGCAACATAAAGCTGCTGTGATTTCCCGTCTAATGCATCCACTAATCTGTGATTGATAAACTCAACTGCCACAAAGGTAAACGCCTTGATCATCTATATAGAAGAGCCGTGTCTGGGAATTGATTACCATCCATATATGGAAGGTCCATATGTATAGTCTTTGTTACTTAGTCTGTTTCAGATGTCGTGGTGTTGTTCGGAAATGGGTGGAAATCGCCTTTCTTTCTGTTCTCAGTAATTTTAAACATGGTTATTGGTAGGAAATCTATTGTCGTTTATCAGTTTTGATCTATAGGGTTGTAGCCGATTTTACTGGCCCCCTGCTTCTACTTTTATCTTTCTATTATACATGAGTTGATGTATAACAGTATAAGCCCCTGAACTCGATATGGATGGTAGTGAATATAACCTACTTCATAAAATAAAATAAAATAAAATAATGTTATAACTCCACTTTTTAAACAAAGTAAAAGAGTCTTTGGAAAATTAAATATACTGCAACATAATAATTCCTTCATAAAACACGTATCCTATAATTTATTCCTTCTACATTCTAATATCCCATATCTTCTAATTTCCCAAAGTCATAAATATGATATCCTAGCTAAAATTTAATTTAGGGCATAACATAAGACCCTACTGTAAAACGAAAGTGGGAGTAGAAAAGAAAGGGTAACATCACCCAGGAGAGAACGAGAGGCTTGTTTCAGGATCGAAGTTAAATGATGCTCTGCCATCATACTCTCTTCATTGAAGATTTTCACCAAGAACTCCATTGTTGTAAGTGCTTGATAAGAAGATTTTTGGGTCCTCTAGCAAAATACCCGCTCAAAGAACGGTTGTTAAATTGTAGCACGGATGAGTGGGATCGAATCCACAGGGAGGTTTGGGAAAACAAATACTTTCTAGGCCAAATAAGGTTTTATAATAGATCGATTGAAAAGAAAGAAATAAAACCAGCAATTAACAGGAGAATAACTACGACTAGAATTTGGCCCAACCAAAACAATATAGTTATTGCAGTTTTACTAGGCGGATTATTCATATCAAAAATCTTTGGTAAGGCATTTTCGATGTAAACGGCAACCCTTGACCCATAGTTAGGCATCTAGGATTTGGTCATATTATGTTTGTCTAAATCCGATAGGTAGAAAAAATTCTTCCAACTATGGTTAATCTCTTCTAACGAGTCCTCCTTGTTTTTGCCCTAAAATCCGGTTTAATGGTTATAAGACCGAATTTTGGCTAACTAGTTTAAATCCAATTACTAGCTATGGTTAAGCCTAGAAGTAGATTTAACTAATTTAGAAGATGTGTGCAAAGAGAACTAATCCTAAAACTACATCATAACTATTGCTACTTGGGTAAGGGTTTCCTTTTAGTCATAGCTAGAAAGGATTAATTTTCTATAATTCCCAAGATCATTGCATTAAACTAGTTTATTTACAAAATAAAGAGAATAGAGAAGAGACAACTAAATTAAACTAAGACTTTATTTCTTCTAAACTTGCTCCAATGCCATATGATAATTACAATGAGGGACGGGTCCTTTTATAGGAGAAAGAACCCAAATCTTTAAGAATATTACACATATTTAGAATATTACAATACATATTGGTACAATCAATCCCTAAGATATATCAAAACATCTTCACATTATTTCCTTGTTGAGTAGAGAAATCTTCTAACCATGGAAATTCTTGAATATATCTTTGTTGTAAAATATCTCCTCAATATAATTATTGGATCTTAAATGTAATCTCCCTTTATATTATACTCCAAATATATTTGTGCAAATATTTCTTGTCTCTTGGATATCTCTTGCTAAAGAACTGTTGGAGATACTTCTATCTGACTTTAAGTACTCGGTTCCAAATATCCATCTCCAATAGTTACAATCAAACAAACACACATAAGTACCTAAAATTAAATATAATGAACGACTAAAATACATGTTTGGGTATATTAAAAATGTCATAATTACTCTCTTATCAATGCTTCCCATTCGTAAAACAAACAAACGGACCTTGAAATTTTCATTTTGGTTACCTCTTTAGGACTTAACTAAGATTACTAGCCTATATACTACCAAAAGAGTCACACTCAAGTTTAATGGTTTATCATTACTTAGTTACATCTTGTGTCTGGGCACTCTTAAGTAGAGAAGAGAGGAAACTAAAAATGAAGAAAGAAAAGAACTTGTCTAACTAATTAAAGGAAAGAACATGAAGGCTTGGACATTAGGTCAAGAAGAGTATCCAAGGGCTCTTTGGGCAGAAGAAAATAAATGTTATACCATGAAACTTGTTTAGCTAAAAATTAGGTTAGATGGAGAGGTTCAGGCTTAATTAGTTGCCACTATGCATTTAGAAGATGAAACTAAAGACTTATGTTTAGAAAATAGATCGGAGAAAAAGAATAGAGTCTTCTTAGCTATTTTAGTGAAAATTTTGCATTAAAAGGTCTCTTGATGTTACTTCTCACTCAATTTCACTCCTCCCTCTACCCAGCGGATTGTGGACACGGTATCTCACTGTTGATTCTTTCAATTTCGAAACTCGTAAAAGTGGTTTATCTTAATTTTTGAGTATTCTATTATCTTGGATTTTTAGTTTTGACTAGAAAGTTATTATTTGACTTGATGTCTATGTTTATTTTGATTTGCTTACTTTGGTAGGTGAATGTGTTTATAATATGTAATAGGGCTTTCGTGTATATTTTTCATATGGATATACTGTATAAATTGTATTTATATTTAGCATACTGTTTGGCATCAGATCTCAATTTCACAAGTTTTTATTTCAACCTGTCGTCGCATTCAGGTTTACCAAACAATGTGTTTCAATCTCATGCGAGCTCCAGCACGTGCATTAAGGGAATGTCTGACCTTGTATGGAGATGGTAGGTAGGGTTGAGAAAACAAGATTCTAGCTTCATGCAAGATAGATATATGCATCCTCCTCCCCGTATTTAGGAGAAACCTTGCATCTCTTTACTGAGAAAAAACGTTGTTGAAAAGGTATGTTTTAATTTAGCATTATTATCTCCGTTGTATTTAATTGTAGAGCACTTACTTTTCAATTAAGGGTGTCATTTTTATGAGGCCTCCATTTTTATTTAAGATTGTTTGTGGAATTATGAATGCCTTGTAAGGTGTACTATACCTAGTTAGTGATATAAATTGATCTTGCGAAAGCACGAGACTGAAAGATTTGACGAATTAAAAAATATCCCTTATCAAATCACTCAAGATTGAAAATCCCTTACTAATTCTATTACAAGGAGCTCCTCTCTTTAAATAAAGTAAAATAGTCCTGGATTCTTTGGAAAATTTGAATATAATATTTCCCTCATAAAACACGCATCATGTAATTTATTCCTACTACATTCTAATATACCAAGCCTGGATACTTTGGTTTGTGTTTAGCTCGTGTTTACTTAAGTTTAATTTCTTTTTAGATTTTAATGCAGGTGCTTTGAGAGAGAATGCTGAGGAAGAGGAGCAGATCAGTGTCACAGGTTAGTGCACCTTACTGCTGTGGCATCTTACTGCTGTGGTCTAGATTGTGGTTGGTTTAGTCCTGATGTTGATTTGGTCTTGAGTACTTTTAGGAGCTGATCTAATCTTAAGGAGCTGAACATTAGTGGAGTATTTTTAGGAAGGAGTAGTTTAACAAACTACTATAAATAAAGTATTGTAAATCAGGTTTATTTCATCCGAGAGTTTATGAATTTCCTTATTCATCAAGTAATAAATTGTTCATCTTTTAAACTCTTCAATTTATAACATGGTGTCAGAGCTATGTTGAAGAGTTGTTTTTTTTTGTTGAGGAGTTGTTACGAGCTCTCTCGGTTCTTTTGTTGAAGGAATTTTATTCTACTCATGATGAATGGTGGAGGTGGTTTTTCCTATGTCGTTGTAGAGAAGCTTGTCGGTACTAATTACCAGTATTGGAGGCTTTGCATGGAAGCTTATCTACAAGGACAAGATTTATGGGAACTTGTTTCCGGTGATGAATCGGTAATTCTGGATGATACTCCGCAAAATGTTGATGTGCGGCGCAAATGAAGGGTCAAATGTGGGAAGGCTTTGTTTGCCCTAAGAACATCGATCAATAAGGACCATATTGATCATGTTCGTGATATGGCTTCACCAAAGTTAGTGTGGGAGACACTCAAAAAGTTGTTTATTCAGAAGAATACAATGCGGTTTCAGTTTTTTGAGAATGAGCTTGCGGCAATTACACAAGGGAGTATGCTAATCTCAGCTTATTTTCTAAAAATTAAAAATCTGTGTGCTGAAATTTTAGAATTGGATACGGAGGAGCCCATTAGTGAAGCAAGGTTGCGCCGTTATCTCATTCGTGGGTTACGACAAGAGTTCATGCCATTTATTTTATCGATACAAAGGTGGACAATCAACCTTCTGTAATTGATTTGGAGAATCTGCTCTCTAATCAAGAAGCTCTAGTTAAACAAATGTCTAGCAAGTCCATATCAGAAGTTGACGACATGCTATTCACCAAAGACAAGTGGAGAAACAAAAATATGTCAAAATCAGTTTCAAATGATGGCGAACAGTCAAAAGCTGACGAAATGGAGTCGAGATGTAATCTCAGGACTTGTTTTAGGTGTTGAAAGCCGGGGCATATAAAGATAAATTGTCATGTGAAGGTCGCATGTAATAAGTGTGGAAAACCAGTCCACATCCAGTCAAATTGTTGTGTAACGCCATTGGATCATAATGTGAATGTTGTACATGTGGACAACGATGATGATCACCCGGAATGGGAGAAATGTTATTCAATTGAAGTGATTGATCAGCTAGATAATGTGGCTTCTATTGTGTGCCAGACTAACACATGTAAAGATGCTAGTATCTCCATTGATTACGAGGAGTGGATTATTGATTCTGGTTGTTCGCATCATGCAACAGGTAACGAATCCTTACTCTCAGAAGTTCGTCCCCATAAGGGAAGGCGAGCTATTGTTACAGCTGATAACTCAATACATCCAGTCACAAAAGGTCACTTGAATGCCAAAGATTTAAGTACGAATGGCGATGGCATTGCTCTCAGTAACGTTTATCAGGTTCCAGGGCTGAAAATGAATTTTGTGTCAGTCTCTCAAATAACCGACTCAGGGAGGTATGTTCTTTTTGGTCCAGATAATGTAAAAATTCTTGCAAATTTGAAGAGTATTGGACCTGATGTACTTCTTACTGGGGAAAAGGAGTCTTTATTTGTCATGTCTGCAAGTGAGGCATATGTTGAAAAGACAAGCCAGAATGCTAGTGCGACACTTTGGCATGCTCGGTTAGACCACGTTGGTTATCAAATGTTGCAGCAGATTTCGGCAAAGAAGTTACTTGATGGTGTTCCTTGTCTGAAAGAGGTACGAAATGATGTGGTTTGTTCAGGTTGTCAATATGGTAAGTCACATCGCCTTCCTTTTCAGAGTTCATTGAATCGAGCGTCTACTATGTTCGAATTGGTCTCAGATCTAATGGGGCCTTCACGAACACCTAGCTGCACCGATCTTTGCTATGTGATGGTTATCGTGGACGACTTCTCTCGATACACTTGGGTGTACTTCCTAGAACATAAAAGTGAAGCTTTTTCTAATTTCACCAAGTTCAAGCTAATCGTGGAAAAAGAGTTCGAGTCGAAGATCAAGTGCTTGCGTACAGATAATGAGGGAGAGTATATGTCGGATGAATTTTTTAACTATTGCAGTGAACATGGAATTCGTCGACAAATGACATGTCCAAAGACCCCACAACAAAATGGAGTTGCCGAATGGAAGTTGGCTCATCTTGCGGCAATGACCTTGTCTTGGCTGCATGAAAAAAACCTTCTTAGAGAGCTTTGCGCAGAAGCTGTTCAATGTGCTTGTCACGTGATAAATCAATTGCCTCCTTGGTCAGGTACGGAGAAATCTCCCTTTGAAACTTTATACAATCTTAAGCCAAATGTGGGTTATTTTCGGGTGTTTGGATCACTATGTTATGTTCATGTACCAAAGGATAGTAGAACCAAACTAGACCCAAAAGCAAGAAAATGTGTTTTTGTTGGCTATGATCCACAGGAAAGGCTGGAGATGTATGGATCCAGTAACAAAGAAGTTTGTTGTCTCTCGGTATTTGATGAGGTGTCGACGTTTTATTCCGTTTCCGATATGAGAAGTAATGCAAATGGTCTTGAGCCTTTTTCTGGTGAAGATGCATTCAGAGAAAGGGGGAGGAGTGCTTCATTGTTCGAAAAAAGAAATCAACAAGGCGATCAACAAGACGAGGCCATGGTTCGAAGGTCGACAAGGGAAAGACGGCATCTAAATTATTTAAATGATTATGAGGCTAACCATTGCACTATAACATCTTGTTTTCACAAAGGAGTTGCAGGTGATAACGAACCTACAAGCTACAATGAAGCCAAAGGAGTTCATGAATGGGACGGTGCAATGCAAGAAGAAATTTTAGCTCTAAAGAAAAATACGACTTGGGAGCTAGTACCAAAGCCAAAGAGCTTTGAATTAGTAACTTGTAAATGGGTTTACAAGTTAAAGAAGAAGGCTGATGGAACTGTTGATAGGTATAAAGCTCGCCTCGTTGCACGTGGGTTCTCTCAGCAATACGGACTGGATTATGAGGAGACTTTTAGTCCTGTTGCAAAGATGGTGACTGTTCGAACAATTATTTCCTTGGCTGCATACAAAGGTTGGAGTTTATGGCAACTCGACGTCAAGAATGTTTTCCTGTACGGTGAGTTGGATCGTGAGATATTTATGGAACAACCGCAGGGATTTGTTTCAAAGGAGTTTCCCGATCATGTGTGTCGACTCAAGAAAGCGTTATATGGTCTCAAGCAAGCTCCATGTGCTTGGTACGGTAAGATTGCTCAATACCTTACATTTTGTTGATTTAAACTCTCCACTTCAGATCCTAGTTTATTTGTTAAGTCGAAGTCATCTATGTACACGATGATTCTTCTATATGTGGATGACATGATTATTATCGGAGACGACAATGCTGAAATTTCACGTCTTAGGGATGACTTGTCTCTTCGTTTTGAAATGAAGAATTTGGGTGAAGTATATTTAGAAGTGGAAATGTCAGATGGATATTTTGTCTCTCAAAGGTGGTATGCAACAAGTCTCTTGAATCGTTTTGGGATGGATGACTCGAAAAGTATGGCGACTCCTATGGAACCTTGCCTCAAGCTCAAAAAAGTTGAAGGGGAGTTCTTGAAGGATGCAACAAAATTTCGCCAACTTGTGGGTAGTTTGTTTTATTTAACTATCACAAGGCCTGACCTTGCATATTCGGTAGGAGTTGTGTCTTAGTTTATGGATAAGCCTTGTACAGGTCATTTGATCGCATCAAAAAGAATTCTTCGTTACGTAAAAGGGACCTTGGATTTTGGGCTGATGTACCGGGAGAATGCAAAGTTTTTATTACAAGGATTTGGTGATGCAGATTGGGCGGGTGATGTAAATGACAGACGTTCGACTACTGGTTATTGTTTCAATACAGGTTCGGCCTCCGTCTCCTGGTGCAGTAAAAAGCAAAGAACGGTTGCTCTTTCAAGTACGGAAGCTGAATATGTGGCAACAACTAAATTAAAATTGCTCTTTCAATTAAAATACTCAAGAGTGTATTTGGCTTAAGAGGCTAATTCAAGACATCATCGATACATTGGAGTATCCAGTTCCAATTCACTGCGACAATGAGAGTCCAATCAAACTATCTGGAAACCCCGTGTTTCATGCTCGCACGAAACACATTGAGATTTATCATCATTTTGTTCGAGAGAAGGTATTAAATCAAGAGATTGATTTGAAAAAGATAGGGACTGAAGAGCAAGTTGCAGATGTCTTTACTAAAGCACTAACAAGTGCCAAGTTTGAAAGGTTTCAACATGCTCTTGGTATTATTAATCGTAAGCTTGCACTAAGGGGGAGTGTCACGGGTTAGTGCACCTTATTGCTGTGACATCTTACTGTTGTGGTCTAGATTGATTTGGTCTTGAGTACTTTTAGGAGCTGATCTAATTTTAAGGAGCTGAACATTAGTAGAGTATTTTTAGGAAGGAGTAGTTTAGCAAACTACTATAAATAAAGTATTGTAACTCAGGTTTATTTCATCCGAGAGTTTATGTATTTCCTTATTCATCAAGTAATAAATTGTTCATCTTTTAAACTCTTCAATTTATTACAATCAGTTCAATATAAGGATCATCTGATGCCTGATTCTGTTTCAGACGTCAATTTTCAACTGATGGTCTGGCCAGAAACAAAAAGGTGGTTCCTTTTTTAATGACCCTGGTTTGTTTGTGGGGTTTAACATCAAGGGTGTTTCAGATTTTGACTCAGCTATGACCCTTACTTCTCTACTGGAGTTCAAAGTTTTCACAAGTTTGGGGAACCATCCGGTCTTGATGGGGTCCTCGAAGGAGCTGTTATTGTAGTGAGATAGGGCTTGGATCGTAGATTCTCTTGTCGATGAGACTAAACATACAGCGAAATGCAAGGAAGTATGGTATCTGGGCATGAGCATACTAATAATGTTACTGTATGATTAAGTTCAACTTGCTATCTCGATTGTTGTAAAAACCATAATGAACATGAGCATACTAATTATGGTACTGTATGATTAAATTCAATTTGTTCTCAAACCGTTTTTATTCTTTCTTTTCATGTTAGTATATGAATAGTTATGCATGAGCGTTACAACTTAGTCTTATTCAGTGGATTCGAAATGCGCTAGCCCATCACAATATGAAGGTAAATCTGACGTGAATACGACAAGAATATAGGACCATTTTAATTCAGCATAATTTAATTGCGAAAATTAAAGACAAACAAACTAAATTAAAATTTCTTCTCAACTTCAACAACTAAGAAACAAAATATACCACCCTCCTGTATATCCTAGAACCGCTAGGATATCAACTCTACAATGTCTCCCTATAAAACCATCTCCTGTAGAGCGTTATTAGAAACATAAGATATAAGCTAAAATAGAGAGTGCTAATGATGGGTGGGACACCTCCAATCGTGATGTGTCATGTCAAAATCATTATGCTCGAAATAAAAAATTAATAAATAGCAGTTATATATCTCTAAATCTCTAATCGTAAGCACGAACAAGTCCAACAAGACTTCATGATTAGCAATGTTTCTTAAGCTTTAATTAATTATGCAGACTAGCAGCCTTACTGATTGCAGCATTACCTTGCCTAGCCTTTTTCAATAGAAAACTGCAGCTTCATTTCTGATTGAGCTCTTTCTAATCCTCCATGTGTTTTATAAGAGCATCTCCAACAAAAGAGTATGCTGTTCCGGTTTCCCATACCGGTATTCCAGAATTGCATACTGTTTTGGTCCAACAACAAATTACGTTTTTTTTTTCCTTGGGCGCTTAACGGTTCAGCACCTAGCGTTTGTTAATTATTACTTTTCTCCATGGACCGTTGTATTAAAAAAATGTTAGGCGCTAAACGGTTCAGCGCCTAGACAGTTGTATTTAAAAAATTGTTGGGCGCTGAACGGTTCAGCGCCTAGGCAGTATACGCATACTCCTCGCCAAGTTCAGGTTTCGCTTACTTTGGAGGGGTATGGGGGTGAGTATGCTGAACACCATACCTCTGTTGGATGGGTTTTTTGCAAGAGTATGGGAAAACCTTAACAACATACCACTCTGTTGGAGATGCTCTAAGTCAGCTGTTAGAGCAGTTAACCTTCTAAACTTTGTAGCTCTTGTTTAATCAATATATCCTTGTTTACCAGAAAAAATGGGAAAAACTTCATATTTGATACTATCTGTCACGCCCCAAAATTTATATTTCGAGACTGGTCAGAATACGCATCTCGAGGTCGTAAACAGGTCGGGCATCTAGGGCTGGCAATTTAACCCACCCCGCCGGAGCCCCGCCCTTAATGAGGCGGGTATGGTATGACTATAGCGGGTTTGGTAAAAAAAAAAATCCATTTATTAATTGGGGCGGGTCTGGTTTTAGCCATAAATAAACGGGGCCCCGTCACCCGACACAATTATATATGATATGTCCTGAATACCCTTATGAGTTATAAGAATATGAGTAACCTAATTCACTTAATCACTTCTTTCCTCCTCTCTTACTTCCTTCAAGTTCAACCTCCACAACCTTTACAAATTTATTTCAACCTTTGTGATCAGACATCAGTCTGTACCAATTACCAAATTCATTTCAATCTTCATTTCCATTTGAATTATTTCAACCTTCATCCTCCAAATTCAAGGTTACGAAGATTCGAACAACAATTAAGTCTGCGATCATTTTATAATTCAACCTCTACATCATTCATTGGGAAGTTTACAGAGATTGGATATATTACCAATCGATTGGAACAACGTTTACATCAGTGATCTGCTTCAAACCAATCTCTACATTAGTGATCTATTTTAGGAAGTATACAACATTTGCAAATTAGAGAGATCACTAATCGATTCAGGTAACTCCTCCAAGTCTCCAACAATCCAGAAGCTTGAAACACCAATTAAGTCTCAACGTTTGCAAGTTACTAAGATTAGTCTCAACATTTTCAACCTTAATTCTGATTTGATCCATTTCAAGTGATTGATAAGATAAGAATATAACCATTGCAGTGCAACACATTCTATGATACTTGTTCTTACTGTAATGTAGCACATTGCATGATCTTTTATTGTGTGTGTGTGTGCACTATGCACCTGATTTAGTTTAGTTTAGTTTTCTTTTTTGTACAGGTGATTTCTATTTTTTTTTGTAAAATTTCAAAAATGGGGCGGGTTTGGGGATCCCCAGTTAGGATAAACGGGTGTTAAATTGGTGATGGGGCGGGTTTGGTATTGGCAAATTTAAACGGGGCGGGTTTGGGTATTCCCCATTTAAGTTAAATGGTAATGGGGCGGGTATGGTAATTTGGTGGGTATGAGGATGGTATTACTCCACCCGCCCCAAACCCGACCCATTGCCACCCCTACGGGCATCCCCAAACGAATGAACCCCAACGATGTAGAAATTAAACAAAATGAAATATCTACATTCACATAATATACGCAGCGGAAAAATCAAGATAAAAAATAAATGTTTAAAACCAACTCCTATCAAATCTACCATTCAACATGGCTACAACCAAGGAAAAAAATATATACAGTCTCACATCAACGAAAAATAAACTAAAAGAACATCACAACAACACGCTCCCAGCTACTACCCCTAGCGGTCCTGAATGCCTGCTAATGATCTGGTCCTTAAATGATATCGTGCAAGGCGTCAGCAAGCCACGGCCAAACAAGTACAGTAACTCTCTGAGCGTTAATAATATGTTACAAGTAAAATAGGTGAACTAACTATATAAATACAAACCACAATCAATAAATGTCAAATATATAATAATTACTAACTATAAGATACTGCGAGTTCAATACGGCTAGATGATATGATGCAAGTGTATAAGATGTTGGCGCCAAAAATATTAATTGTAAGAGTAAAATAGTATTCTAGAAGTGTCTTGTATCTAATAGAGTTTCTTTGTAATTGTGTTATTTCATCCTCTGTACAAAATAATAATCCAACAGTTCTTTAGATATATTTATTTTAGGGTTTAATGCCCACGGAGATGCTTAAGGTAGAACTCTTCAACCTAACCAATGTCCTTTAGGGATTCATGCCCATGAAGATGCCAAAGATTCACCTCTAGACCTGACCGATTAAGAAACCCCAATCATGTACAGTCACTTCTAGTCCTTGTTCATATGGTTTTATATATCAATTTCTATTTCTCTCTGTGTTTAACTTTGTAGTTTATTTTATTAATCACAATATACACAAAAACTAACTCTAGTGTATGATCAACGTACTTTAAGGTTAAAGTAGCCGAGTCGCTCTAGTTGACACTAGATTCCCATCTCCTAGCCCTTACATCGTATAAAACCCGATATAATTCTTAGACGCAATAGTTTGAACTTCTAAGCTATTAATTTAGGTGAGTCTCCATCTAGTTTACATATATGATCATAGGTTCTTTATCTCTAAAATTTCTATGAGTTATTCTCTTACCATGATCAGGAACTTATCATAGCCACACAAAGTATATATTTAGTCTAGTCACAATACAAGACAACCTCGAATAACAAATCACTTCGTAAACTAAGTTATTGTAACTATATTAATTTCAATATTCACAACCTGATAGACACGTAATATTTACGTGTACAACTCCTAAATTTATATTTACCAAGTCATTTATTAAATAAATGTGATACTAATAGTATTTTTGCTTGTATTTACAAAAATTGGATGCATTATAAACAAGTCGTACATATTTCCGATTTTCAACAAAGAACAAGGTGATGCACTCCAACAATGATCCTCATTTGCAGTTGTCAACCAAATGCTCATTAAAGGCCATTGAAGAGAGTTTAATGTAGAGATTGTTCTCATGAGTTGTACTATTTATGCATGGTCTAAGGCATTATTTAGGGGATTTTACATTAATGTTGTTGTTTTGTAACCCCTCCTATACTCTATAAATAGGAGGGGAATTCTACTATTTCACACATCTTAAAGAGTGTAATATTAAAGGTTTAAAGCAATAAAACATGTATTTCTTCTTTTCTTTTTTTGTTATTTTTATTTATTGTGGTAATCTAGTAATATGGTGATGATCGAAGGGATGAGTAACTAAACCTCTTAGCCAAGGCTAGAGGAAGCTCCATCCCAATGTAGCCTAGTTGTAGAAGTAGCTTTAATTTGGGTACTATTTCTTTCTCTCCGAGCTTAAGTTCGAATCCTTCATTCCTTTGTCCTATACTTGACCATAGCTAAGATTTGGAGGAATGAAGAAACAAAACAACCATCTTATTTAACCATAACAAGATAGACTATGAATATGGAGAAGAGAAAGTAAGCCTCCTACCCAACATGACCATTGTTATGTAAGGTGGTTTATAGAAAATTCCCAAATGTTTATTTCTTATTCATTGTGAGTATCATGTATACTCGACCAAGGATACGTGGTACAGGAATTATTACGTACTTTAATTAAAGATTACTCTCTAACGGACTATAACGGGGTGGAGTGGAATCGATACCTTGGTTCCCACTCCAAACCAAACTTGTAACTTATTTTATTATTTTATTTATTTGAAAACTAATAAAACAAACTCATTGTTATTGGATAAAATTAGTAGCTCAAAGTATAATTCACATCACAAGTCTCTTGGAATACGACCCCACTTTTCCTTGTACTCAACGGTACACCATGCACTTGTGGGCCATTTTTAGACGTCGGTTTATAATCGATCACAATCCTTAATAATATCACTGCTAATAGACACATAATGTGTACGTGTACAACTCCTAAATTTATATCTACCTAGTCATTTATTAATTAAATGTGATACTAATAGTCTTTTTTCTTGTATTTATAGAAATCGGTCGCATGATAAACAAGTCGTACATTTTTGCGGTTCTCAACAAAGAAAATGATGTAATACACTTCTGAAGTTGATCATCCCTTGTATTTATCAATCAAATGTCTAATGAAGAACATTAAAGAGGTATTGATAGAGATTATCAAGCCATATAATTTTGTGCATGGGCTAAGGCATGGAGTAAGGGTTTTAAAGTTCTTATATTTTATGCATAATGGAAGGCATTGTTTAGGGGATTTCTCTTTTATGTTGATATTTTGTAACCCCTCCTATACTCTATAAATAGGAGGGGAATCCCACCCATTTTGGGACATCTTGGAGAATGTAATATCAAAGGTATAAAGCAATAAAACCTATTCTTTTTCTTCTCTTCTTGTTATTTTACTTTATTGCAATAACCTAGTATAATGGCAATGATCAAAGAAATGAGTAGCTAAACCTCTTAGCCAAGGCTAGAGGAATCTCCATCTAATATTGCTTTAATGTAGATTGTGCAGCTTAGTTAGAGTAATTATATTCACTTTTTCTGGGCATAATACATATTCGTATTCCTTCTTCCAATGCTTGACCATAGCTAGGATTAGGAGGAATAACGAATCTAAGTAACCATCTTGTTTGACCATAACAAGATTGGTTGGGAACATGGAAAATATAACATAATCCATACTTATCAACCAGACCATGGTTGAGTAAGATGGTTTATGGGTAGTTCCCAATCACTAATTATCTTATCTCATGATGTGCTGCATATATCCAACCAAGGATATGCAATACAAGAACTTATTTTGCTCTAATTATATACGTTATCTCATGGTTACAACGGGTGGAGTGGAATCGATGCTTTGGTTATCACTCTGATTTGTTTTAACACATTTTTTTTTTGCATTTTATTTTATCTTCTTTACCAATAAAACAAACTCATTGTTATTAGATAAAATCAAAACTCAAAGTTAGTTCGCACTACAAGTCTCTTGGGATACGACCCCGCTAGCATTTGTACTCAATGGTACACCGTGCACTTGCGGGTCTTTAAGACGTTCATTTCTTATAATCGATCAACTTCATACCAACTGTAAGAGCATAAATTCGGAGCTCGAAATTAGTTTCTCACACCAAAGATGAGCAGAATGCTAGACATTAAACAAATAATCACAAATAAAAATAGGATCTAGTGTAGAAACCTTTGAATAGCTTAAAACTGTGACCTCTCTTGAGTGACTACTTATTACAACGAGTATTCTAGATAGTAATTCTTAGATCTTCTAGATATAAAAATATGTCTCTAATCTGTTCTTACTTGGTTTTATTTATAGGTTTCATATTATGATTATTTAATGACCACTACTCTTTCTTGATGAAGGACGTTATACATGATAGTTCTAAAATATCTGAGTAACAGTTGCATCATAAATAATCCTTTATTTTTGTAACAACCTCCTTAATGTGTCACTATTCTAGCACGGCGTCTGTGATTATGCAACCGAACTCTTACTAATAGGTCGATATCAATATTTAAGTTCATTACAGGGTGCATGTCCTTATAATTGCCCCCTCTTAACCAAGAGTACGATTGATGTTGGTTGAGAATGTCACGCCCCAAAATCTAGTAATCGATAGCTAGACCAATTACTAGACTCTAAGTAGTGCAGGTCGGGGAATCCAAAGATTCTACCCCACAAATTGCCAAGCCGAAGACAAATTCTGGCTCGGTTATTCACATATAGCAATAATCATCAGAGTAAAGAAATAACGATACAACAATATAACAATATACCGCGGAAGCAAAAGGCATATATATATACATATCATGTCAAAACGTAATACAATATCTCGAATACAAGCTCAGCTACCTAATGCTGAGAACACCCACATAATCTAGAAATAAAAGAATCTGCAGCGGCAAAATCAGTCTCTGGACCGGCTAACCACGCGGCAGTCTAAGCTACTCAACCTCTGGAAAAGTTAAATGCGAGAGTGAGCAAACAACGAGCTCACTAATCCAACAGAACTAAATAACTTACTAATAACAGGTACTGGAAATAGAGTAAAGACGAGTGCGATAAGGAAATAAGTAACTAAACAGTTCTAACAATATAATCAGTAACCATTAATGAACTAAGAAATCAATAAGGAAAGAAGGATTGAGTTGATAAGAGAATGGAGAATAGAGTTAATGCGGAGAGAGAATAGAGTGGATTAGAAAGGGAATAGAGTTAAGAATGTGAGAGGAGGGAATGATGATGATGATGCAATGTTATGTCGTGAAGTGATGACTAGGATAATCTCATACTTATCCAAGATGCAATATTATGATATGATGAGCGGCGATATTCCCATAAATATCCCCTAATGCAATATGATATAATGCTAACGTCTAATACTATCTTAAAAAGATTCGGTAAAAAGGATACACTGGTACAATTTTTTTAAGCTCGACCAAGCTACGATGGTCGCACTCGATCAAAGTGGAAAGGTGGACCAAACCCCGGAATAATAGTCTTACACATTTTAAGGAATTTCAACCTCACCGAGGAATAAGTTGGGATCTCCATGACTCTGCCTCATACCAATCCACACTCCGCAGTGGTTTTACTAGGTATGATAGTGACATTCCCAATCTCACCTGTGTATTTTAACCCGATCTCGCGGACTCCATGGATCCCGTCGGAGGTCAACCGAAGCGGAGTATTTGTGTATCCCATCTCAATAAGTATGAAAATACAGAAGGTTATAATGTGTAAACAGTGCCCAAGCACAACCCGGTTGCCGCTAACCTGGCAACCCAAACAGGATTGATAGGGACTCTATTCCACCGACTCTACATAGCCAAAATAACAACCTAACCGTCGCCTACATCCAAACCAACAATCTCATAAGGCTGGAAAAGGCATTCCTGGGCAACCCACGGGAACGCTAGCCCAACCACCACAACTACTCTCCGGTCTCATACGAACCAAAATCAACTCCAGAATCATTACCATCCAACCACCACTAACTAAACTCAGGTTCCATATAAACCAAAACCAACTCCAGAGTCAATATACAACCCAACCACAGGTTAAAAACTACAACCCAACCACAGGTTAACAACTACAACCCAACCATAGGTAAGCAACTCTAACAGAATAATCTCTAAGTTAAACTATAGTTAATCACGAAATGTCTCTAAGTTCAATACTACACTCTAATTCAATATACTGGAACTAGTAAAGAAACTTAGTAAAGTTGGGATATGAACTCGCCTGATAACAAACCCGAGTCCTGGGGAAATCAACCCAGAAACTCAACTAAAGTCCGCGGAACACATGACAAGCCAATACAATCACTGAGAACAACAAACCCTCAATCAATTAAAAGAAACGATACTAAAACCCAAACCCTAAAAATCAAACCCTAGAAATCAACCTACACCAAATCAAGCGAAATTAACGGAAGGGAAACAAGAATCACTTATCGAGGATAGGAGAGATGATCCCGGCGTAGCTCGGCAAGGATCCGCGAGCGAGGGAAAAGATTGGGTGAAGAGTATTGAGGTGAGGGGATTAGGTTAGGGAGAGGAGAGGATGATGAGGAAGATAAGGAGGTGATGAATGGAGGAGAGGGAATGATTGGGGTGAAGAATCCTCTCTCTAGAACTCTATCTTTCTCTATCTAAAATCGTCTCAAGCAGCGCCTCACTGAGCACCAACAAAAAGAAATGAGGAAGGAAGACTTAAGTAGTCGAAACAGACGAAAGTCGTTCGAACGAGTTTTAAAGTCGTTCGAACGACTAAGAGGTAATGGGCCAAATTCCAGGAGGTTAGTCAACTCGTTCGAACGACAATAAATCTCGTTCGAACGACAATGCTGTTCAATGGCCAAAACGTCCAGAAGACACTGAAAAAGATCATAAAATACTAAGATTCGTTCGAACGACACGGAACCTCGTTCGAACGATAATTCTGGGAAAGTCTACTCTGAGGTCCTCCTGAACCACACACACCCAACTCCAAGACCCTTAGAAGATTGAAACAACTCGAGCAACCACCACAAAGGGATCCCAAGGTCTAACACCACCTCTACCGCTGAACGGCCACCAGAACTCCTAAAACCCAGAAAAGGAATCTAACGGCTAGAAACTTAACCGGAAGGAATGAAATGGACGAAAAGAGTCCGACGACGGTCTGATAGGCGTTGAGA
This sequence comes from Kingdonia uniflora, assembly GCA_014058105.1. Lineage (NCBI taxonomy): Eukaryota > Viridiplantae > Streptophyta > Magnoliopsida > Ranunculales > Circaeasteraceae > Kingdonia > Kingdonia uniflora. The sequence continues at coordinate 246,978 of JACGCM010000076.1, read as the reverse complement.
AACCAGGTGTAGCTAATCCCTATTTCTCCACCCCAGAACGAAAATCGTAAACACCAGAAACGTCCTGAATCGAAAACATTATAACCCACGCGGAGGAGAGAAGAGGAAAACCCCTTAGGGATACAGAAACCGCCCTCCGAACACACACTACACAATCAAGCTAAAACACCAAACTACCAAAACCATCAAACCACCAAAACTCTACCAAGAAGGAATCCATACCAAACCTGGCACTAAGAACATTTATAGTTGCATTAAGGATAGGAGAATATGCAGAAGTATGATGTAGAGGAATATGCGGAAGTTAAAGAATAGGAATATGCGGATTGGATGTAAAGAATAATAATTAGAAATAAAAAATACGGGACATTACAGAGAAACTCGTTTTTAATACGGTAAACCATACTGATGTCTTGAGCTTGGTGGAATCATTACCGATATCATTCTTAAATACATGTCTTGACTTGATTTGACTCTTAGAGTTTCGAGGTGTATGTATAACATTCCTTTTAACTGTTAGAATATGCATCATGTGTATGTAGCTTATAAATATCATATCTTTTAGTCGGGATAGCTAATTTATCTTTATCTTGCTAATCTTGAATATCCAATGGTGAAAACAAGATCTTAGATTCGTTGAAAAGAACTCGAATTACCTATTTTAGCCAGTTGGCTGAAATACAAACTCACTATTTTGGCCAACAATCTCTTACCGAGCCAACCCCAATACCAGTGGAGCCTACCTTCCAGGATCTAATGGATGTTGAGGCAAAAAATATTAGTGAATACTACTTATGGCTTCACCAATTTTTTTGCATCGTTTTATTGAAGGTTGAGCGTAGGAATTGCCTTCATGGCCTGGTAGAAGGTATTGTGGAGGACGAAGATAATGCAACTGTTGTCGGTCAAAGGGGCTCTCGTGAGTGTGGATATATAGGTTGTAAAATACAAGCGTCGTGAAGTACTGGTTGTAGGTTTGTATCATCACCGTTCTGAGTGTTGATGTACGATAAGGTGACTTGCTCGGGTGTGAGAACCGAACATCTACTTTAAGCTGGTACTAGCATAGTGACGGAGGGGAGTATAGGAACCATAACCTTTTGCTATCCTACCCATTTTAAACATAGAAGAATATAGGGGAGACCTAATTTTACTTTAAAAAATGTTGACATGCTAGAGTCTAGGTTTGATTGATTATTTACTGCACTGGATACCAAATTTTATCAATTATTAGTTGTACATGATCAATTAGACACGTGGAGGAAAACGATTAGGAAGTTTTCAGGAACCTTTACCCATTAACAGCCCACCACCTCAGCCTAAGCAGAGAGGGTGACTACCTTGCCCAGTTAACACAATAGAGGACATAGGAGCCCCAATTTGGAAGGAGAGTGATCCATCTCAATTTTCCCAATTTTGGAGGAGGGTAATCCATCTAGAGTTGACCCAATTGAACTTGTTGTTGAGATAGAAGTTAAAGCCCCAATCATGGCTGCTGCCAAATCTCTTAGGGAGTATTGGACCCCAGTGGTGAGCGATATACCTTCGTGTATCATGTTACCAGCCATCACGATAAACCATTATGAAATTAAGCTTAATGTGATCCAAATATTACCTATATTTTATGGGCTTGATTCTGAGAGCCTTTATAAGTACGTCCATGAGTTTAAGAAAATTTGTGCGCTCCCAAAATACCAACATTTTACAGAAGATTCTGTCCACCATCATTTATTTCTATTCTCACTCAAAGATAAGGTGAGTCATTGGCTTGATCTATTGGCACAAGCATCTATCAATTCATGGGACCAAATGAAGACCAAGTTCAAAACCAAATGGTTTTCTATGGGAATTGCTCTTAGAAATGCAATTGTTCAATTTGTTAAAAATAAAAGTGAAATATTTTACGAGGCATGGGAAAGATATAAAGATCTTCTTTCATAATGTCCCCATCATGGTTTTGAGAAGTAACATATAGCCCAAATCTTCTATCATGGAAACCTCTGAGAATTATTATAGGCTAGAATCCATGTATAGTGATAAATTCCAGAACCTTGAACCCGATAAAGCTTATGAGAAGTTTAAGACATTTTCTAAGAACTCTCAGCAATGGGATTTTGATCCATATGGAAATGTTCGTACAACAGAGAAAGGTGACTTATACAAAGTGAGTGAGAGAACATCCAAAAAAGCCCAATTAGATACTCTTACCTAAAAAATCAAGGCTATGGTTATGAATCAATCTAAGGGTAGTGTGAACCAAGTTTAACAACAGGGCTACACCATTTGTTATGATGTCACCCATGTGACTCAAATGTTTCCCATGTTTAATGAAATAAATGACAATCAAGAGCAAGTGAATACTTTGAATAATACCTACACGAGGCCATTTGACCTGTATAACTCAACTTGGCAGAACCACCTTTTTTTTAGTGAAAGAACAACAAGCTCAATCCAGGTTTTGAAGAGCCATAAACCTTAGTTCATAATTTGCGTAGAAATCCCCATTCCTAATCTTATCCTCAGGAATCTCAATAATCTTTTCAGTCATCCAAACAGTTCCCTCCCGCTTCACCCAAACCATCTTTGGAAAATACCATTTCTATCTTCATGCAACAATCAATGGAAAGTCAAAAATAAGCGTTACAATTTCAGCAACATATGATGCAATTCTAACAACAGATATTGATGAATCAGAATTCTACCTCCCAATCTATCTCTAATCTAGATATTTGGATATGATAATTAGCAAATACATTGAATGAGAGACCACCAGGTAACTAACCTAACCAACCTACATCTAATGCAAGAGGACCACTGAGGTTTGATTCTGGCTAAATCCCAAAATAGCTTAATATTATTACCACCCTTCAAAGTGATAAACAAATTAATAACTGAGTTAAAATGCCTAGGGTTGAGCCAACACCAGTTGCTATTGAGGATGAGGTAGGTATAAGTTAACCAGTTGTAGTAAGCAACCATGAACCTTCTAAGAAATCTAAGGAGTTGTCTACCTCCTCTATTTACGTACCAAAGGTACATTTTCAGCCAAAGGTAAGTTATCTACAACGCCTTCTTCCAACTAATAAAGGGATTCAATTTAGCAATATATTGGATACATTTAAAAAAGTTCATATAAATATTCTAGTACTCGATGTCATCATGCTTATCCCTGTAAATGTTAAATTCTTTAAGGATGAGTGTACTAGGAAAAGAAAAATCAAAGTGCAAAAGAAAGTCTTCTTGACATAAACATTATGTCAAGAATTAAAAGCCCAACCATCACTTATAAAATTGGACATCGCAAAGTAGATAGCATATTACTAGACTTGGGGGCTAGTGTGAATGTCTTACCTTACTCGGTCTATTAGTAATTAGGACTTAGGGAACTTGAACCTACCTGAATGACACTTCAATCGGCTGACAGTTTAATATGATACCCACGTGGTATCCTTGAGGATATTCTTATCAAGGTCAATACTCTTATTTTTCATGTGCACATTTTTGTTTTGGAACTGAAGATGTCATGAATCCTAGTTGTGTGATCCCCATCATATTGGATCGCCCTTTCCTTGTGACTGTTTACGCCATTATTAATTACTTTAATGAGGTTTTACAATTATCAATGGGAGACATAAAGATCAAACTTAATATTTTTAACAATATGCTCAAGTCCCTGATTCTGATGATATGGCTAAGCTCAATATGTTTGACTCCCTAGTTTACAACTCGTTCCCCAGATCATTTTCTGAGGACCCCCTTGATTCATGTCTTGTGAACTTTGATGAAGATACGATTGTTAAAGAGCTTGATGCTCTACTTGACTCAACACCTATTTTTAACAAGTCTAAATAGAAACCTCATATTGAGCCTCTTGAACCATTCACTACTTTGCCTATTCTAATATCTATCATTTAAATACCCAAGTTAGACTTTAAGCCATTACCTAAAACTCTAAAATATACTTTCTTAGGTAATTATGAAACTCTACCTATGATCATAGCTTCAAATCTAAATGTTGTCCATGAAAGTAGATTGTTGGGTGTCCTTGGAAGACACAAATCAACCTTTGGGTAGTCTATAGCAGACTTGAAGGGGATTACCCCGACCGTTTGCATAAGTGGCATCAATCTCGAAGACACTGCTAAAAATTCTCGTGATATGCAACGACGTTTTAATCTCACCATGATGGAGATGGTAAAGAAGGAAGTCCTTAAACTTTGGGACTCGGGTGTCATATACCCATTTTGGATAATAACTGGGTCATCCCCATTCAGGTTGTACTTCAAAAATTAGGGATTACTACCGTTGAGAATGAGAATAATGAACTAATCCCTACCCGCATGACCACCGGGTGGCGTGTATGTATCGACTGCAGGAAATTGAAAACGGTCACAAGGAAAGATCATTTTCCTCTTCCATTCATTGATCAAATGCTTGAATGCTTAGCCAGAAAAAGTTATTACTGCTTTCTTGACGGTTATTCTAGATATAATCAGATCCTCATTGCCCCTGAAGATCAAAATAAAACAACTTTCACGTGTCCCTAAAGGACTTATGCTAATCGACGTATGTCACTTAGGTTGTGCAATGCACCTGCTATATTCTAGCGCTGTATGATGAACATATTTTTTTGATATGGTTGATAAGTTCTTTGAAAGCTTCATGGACAAATTTCCATATTTGGATCATCCTTTGGCAAATGTTTATACCATTTAGAGCTCGTGCTAGAACGATGTATACAAACTAATTTGGTGTTAAACTGGGAAAAGTGTCACTTCATGGTGATACAAGGGATAGTTTTTGGACATATTATCTCCAACAAAGGGATTGAAGTCGATAAGTCCAAGATCGACATTATTTCTTCCTTACTTCCACTTCGAACGGTTAAGGCCATTCGATCATTTTTGGGTTTTGCTGGGTTTTATCATCAGATCATCAAAGATTGTAGTAAAATTTCCCAACCTTTATGCAATTTACTTGCTAAGGACACTAATTTCTACTTTGATGATGAATGTTCAAGAGCTTTTGAGAAGCTTACACTTCTATTAACTTCAGCCCCAATTATTTACTATGCTAGTCACACACTCAATGACACAAAGTTATATTACTCTACCACGGAGATGCAGTTATTAGCTATTGTGTTTGCCTTTGGGAAATTTCGATCATGCCTTGTTGGATCCAAAATCATCGTTTACACCGACTATGCGCCATTAAAGTATTTTATATCTAAAAAAGATGTTAAGCCTCGGCTAATTTGTAGTAGCATATTCTCCAGATTCAATAAGGGCATACTACAATAGAGTCAATTCGAAGGTATCTAATTATTCGAGAAGATATTGTGGTAGCATACTCTCCAGATTCGATAAGGAGAAGCTAGCAAAACCAAGTCAAAGTCACCCTATCAATCGAGAAGATGTCAAGTCCACAACAATAGATCTCGATCCTCTAAAGTAGCCATTGCACTTGGTTAAATGGCATCGTTGTAAGAGATCCGTAAAGTTTTCCCACTACCCATTAAGATAGGAGACCATATAATTGCCTATATCCATTATAAATATAGGCAGAGCCTATGATAAGAGGGATCCAAGAACTTTGTTTTTCTTTACTATTTGTATCTGTTCTATCTTTCAACAATTGTAATAGCTAGCACATATTGGATTTTGCCATCAAACCCTCCTCGAGGTTGTAGTTTTTCTCAGGTTTTACTGAGTTTCCACATAAAATATAGTATATTCTAGCTTATAATTGTAATCTCTTTACATAAGTATTGGCAAAGTTTCCCTTCCGGAAAACACTCCATTACACCATGTATAATTTACTTGTTAATGACAATGATTTTAACTTTTATGATGCATGTTTAGGATCTTTTAAGAAGCTCAAATTTCTATTAACTTCAGCCCCAATTTTCCAGTCTCCCAATTTTGAACTTCCCTTCAAGCTCATGTATTACGCCTCATATCACGCTGTTAGAGCGGTTTTAGGGGAAATAGTAGATAATAAACCTCATGTTATTTACTATGTTAATCATACACTCAATGACACGCAGTTACATTGCTCTACCACAGAGATGCAGTTATTAGCTATTGTGTTTGCCTTGGAAAAAATTTGATCATGCCTTGTTGGATCCAAAATCATTGTTTACACCGACCATGTACCCTTAAAGTATTTGATATCTAACAAAATGTTAAGCCTCGATTAATTTGTAGTAGCATATTCCATTGATTCGATAAGGATAAACTACAATATAGTCAAGTCGAAGGTATCTAATCATTCGAGAAGATATTATGGTAACATACTCCCCAGATTCAATAATGAGAAGCTAGCAAAACCAAGTCAAAGTCACCCTATCAATCAAGAAGATGTCAAGTCCACAACTATAGATCTCGATCCTCTAAAGTAGCCGTTACACTTGGTCAAATAACGTCATTGCCAGAGATCCGTAAAGTTTGCCCACTACCTATTAAGATATGAGACCAATTATTTGTAGCTGCCCATATCCATTATAATTATAGGCAAAGCCTATGATAAGAGAGATCTGAGAACTCTATTTTTCTTTACTATTTGCATCTGTTCTATCTTTTAGCAATTGTAATAACTAGCACATATTGGATTTTACCATCAAACCCTTCTCGAGGTCGTAGTTTTTCTCAGGTTTTACTGAGTTTCTATATAAAATCTAATATGTTATAGCTTAAAATTGCAATCTCTTTACAGAAGTATTGGCAAAGTTTTCCTTCCGGAAAATACATTATTATACCTTGTGCAATTTACTTGCTAAGGACATTGATTTCAACTTTTATGATGCATGTTCAGGAACTTTTGAGAAACTAAAACTTCTATTAACTTCAGCCCCAATTATCCAACCTCCTAATTGGAAACTTCCCTTCGAGCTCTTGTATTATGCCTCAGATCACGCTGTTGGAGCAATTTTAAAGGAAATAGAAGATAATAAACCTCATGTTATTTACTATGTTAGTCACATACTCAATGACGCCCAGTTAAATTACTCCACCACGGAGATGGAGTTATTAGTTATTGTGTTTACCTTGGAGAAATTTTAATCATGCATTATTGGATCCAAAATAATTGTTTATACCGACCATGCGCCCTTAAAGTATTTGATATCAGAAAAAGATGTTAAGTCTCAGTTAATTTGATGGATTTTTTTGTTACAAGAATTTGAAATTGAAATTCGAGATAAGAAAGATATTAAAAACATTATTGTGAACCATATATCTCAAATTCTCACTGAAGGTGCTGAAGATTTTCTCCCTATCTTAGAGACATTTCCTGATGAGCAGCTCATGGCTATCTCACAAATGTCTTGCTATGCCAATATTGTCAATTATCTTGATACAGAACGATTACCTTACTATTGATCAAAGTAAGATAAAGCCAAATTCTTGCATGAGGTTAAACATTTTAGTTGGGATGATCCTTATTTATATAAGTTTTATTCAGACCAAGTGATCAGGAAATGAATTCCAAATGATGAGATCCATAGTGTACTCATATTTTGCCGCACCTTAGCTTGTGGAGGAAATTTTGGTACAAAAAAAAACACCGTAAAAGTACTTCAATTTGGTCTCTATTGGCCTACCCTTTTTCGTGATACGCACACAAACAAGGTGATACACTCCAATAATGATCCTTGTTTGAAGTTGTTAACCAAAGGCCCATTGAAGACCATTGAAGAGAGTTTAATGTAGAGATTATTTTCATAAGTTCTAATATTTATGCATGGTCTAAGGCATTGCTTAGGGGATTTTATATTAATGTTGATGTTTTGTAACCCCTCCTATACTCTATAAATAGGTGGGGAATTCTACCATTTCACACATCTTAAAGAGTGTAATATCAAATGTTCAAAGTAATAAAACTTGTTCTTCTCCTTTTCTTTTCTTGTCATTTTTCTTTATTGTGGTAATCTAGTAATATGGCGATGATTGAAGGGATGAGTAACTAAACCTTTTTGCCAAGGATAGAGGAGGCTCCATCCCAATGTAGCCTAGTTGTAGAAGTTGCTTTAGTTTGAGTATTATTTCTTTCTTTCCAAGCTTAAGTTCGAATCCTTAATTCCTTCATCCTATGTTTAACCATAGCTAGGATTTGGAGGAATGAAAAAGCTAAACAACCATTTTGTTTGACCATAACAAGATAGGTTATGAATATGGAGAACAAAAATTAAGCCACCTTACCCAACATGACCATTGTTTTGCAAGGTGGTTTATAGAAAATTCCCAAATGCTTATTTCTTATTCATTGTGAGTATCGTGTATACCCGACCAAGGATACATGGTACAAGAATTATTAGGTACTTTAATTAAAGATTATGGAGTATAACAGGGTGGAGTCGAATCGATGCCTTGGTTCTCACTCCTAACTAAATTTGTAACTTATTTTATTATTTTCTTTATTTGAAAACTAACAAAACAAACTCATCATTATTGGATAAAATTAGTAGCTTAAAGTATAATTTCTTATCACAAGTCTTTTGGGATACGACCCCCCACTTTCCCTTGTACTCAATGGTATACCATGCGTTTGCAGGTTATTTTAAGATGTTGGTTAATAATTGATTACAACCCCTTTTAATAATATCACTCCATAACAACTGTAAGAGCCTTAATTTGGAGCTCGAACTTAGTTTCTCATACCAAATATTAGCAGAATACTAGATAGTAAACAAATAATCAAAAAAAAAAATTATATCTTGCATGAAAACCTTTGAATAGGTTAAAACCACGAGCTTTCTTGAATGACTACTTATTATAGCAAGTATTCGGGATAATGTTGCTTAGAACTTCTAGATAGAAATTTTTGTCCCTAATCTGTTCTTACTTGGTTTTATTTATAGGTCTCATATTATGACCGCTTAATGACCACTACTCTTTCTTGATGAAGGGCGTTACACATGATAGTTCATAAACGTCTGAGTAATGGTTGCATCATGAATGATCCTTTATTTTTGTAACAACCTCATTAATGTGTCACTATTCTAGCACAACATCTTGTAATTATGCAATCAAACTCCTGCTAATAGCTCGATATCAATATTTGAGTTTGTTATAAAGAGCAAGTCCTTATAATCGCCCCCTCTCAACCAAGAGTATGATTGATGTTGGTTGAGAAGCTCATTTTAATGCGGTATACCATACTGATGTCTTGAGTATGGTGGAATCTTTACTGATTTCATCCTTAAATATTTTTGTTGACTTGACTTAACTTGACTCTCAGAGTTCCGAAGTGTATGTATGACATTCTTTTTGACTGCTTAAATCTGCATCATGTGTATGTAGCCTATAAATATCATCTCTTTTAGGCAGGATTGCTAATTTTTCTTTCTTTTGTCAATCTTGAATATCTAATGGTGAAAACAAGATCTTAGACTCACTGTAAAGAACTCGAATCACACATTTTGGCTAGCTAGCTGAATTACAAACTCGTTATTTTGACCAATAATTTCTTGCGGAGCTAGCCCCAATACTAGTGGAGCCTGCCCTCCAGGATCTAGCAGATGTTAAGGTAGAAAATACTAGTAAGGACTACTTATGGCTCTACTAGTTTTATTGCATCATTTTATCAGAGTTTGAGCATAGGGATTGCCTTCATGACCTGGCAGAAGGTATTGTGAAGGACGAAGACAATGAAAACCTACTTTATTTCCTATCTTTAGTATATGATTCCAAGAGTGTTATAGATTTAGCATTTTGAACTTGTATCATGCGATCTTAGGGATGCAAACTATGATACATGATGTCAAGAAAATGAGCCTTACTGGGGAAAATTCATGGTTCTGGATGGAAGTAACAATTCAATCTTTAGGGGATTTACTTAACCTAATTGGGTAATAGTTACATGTACCTTTTGGTTAAAGATTCTTCCTCCTTTTATGGGGAATCTTGCAATGGAAAATATATGTTGGGACTATTGTGGATAATAATGCATCCCTGTAACCACGTGTTGGGATTGATATGTAAGATATTTTGTTTCCCAAAAAATCTAGTTTCCCAAAAATTTGTTTTCCAAAGATACGTATTCCCTAAAATCTGTTTCCAAAAGATCTTTTTCCCCAAAAATTTGTTTCCCTTCCGCTATATAAAGAACTTTGTCCTTGGGTATAATTCAAAATTTTTTTTCCATAAATCTTCTTGCTCATTGCTCTTACAACTATTATGGTAAGGACACATTTTCAACATCGTTAACATACAGTGGAGAATATACTAGCCATCAAGGTGACTAAATTGCATGAGCAGTATTTCCAGCTGTTGCCCTATGACGCAGTATTACCAGAGTGACCGTTGCAATTGGGGGGTCTAAATATGGAGGAGAGGCATATTAAAGTTGGACCATCACTTCTGGTTTAATGCCTTTCGAAGTCTGATCTTTGATACAACAATTCAAGAAAGTATTATGAGAGAAATCTCGCTAGATAAGCTTGCAAAAGAGGACAAGAGAGCAGCTGGTGAGGAAATAATTTCTTGTAGGGAAATTAACAACCCTGGTTGCTTTAAATGCAATTATATGTCACGCCCCAAAATCTAATAATCGGTAGCTAGAGCAATTACTATCATTCAGGATGTGCAGGTCGAGGAATTCAACCGATTCTCCCCCACAAATGACCGAGCCATAGACAACTTCAGGCTCAGTCATTAACTATACTAATATCATCAGAGTAAAAGAATAAAGCGGAAGCAAGAGCTATATATACATAACTGAAAACGTAAATGCAATGTCTCAAATACAAAACAACGTCAAGAGTTGAGATCATACAAGAAACACTAAAACCGGTACAGGAATTACAGCCACAACACCTGGAACTAACAGCATGAACTCTCAGCAAAATCTGCACTACTCAGCCTCTAAAAGGGGGGACAAAGCGAGAGTGAGCAAATCCACAGCTCACTAATGCCTAACAAAGCTAAACAACATACTAATGTAACAGGTACAGAGAAAGGGGAGAAATGAATGAGATATAAAATGCTAGAAATACAGTAATCCATAAGTGCAAAATAGTGTAAAAGAGGAATAATGGAGTGCTGTGATGAAATGATATGATGAACTAGGATAATTCCATAATTATCCCAAATGATGGATAATGTGATGATGTGATATGATATGGTGATGGTATAATACTAAAATTATCCTAAGACTAGATGATTATGATGTTATGAAACCAAGAACTAGACCCTATAAATCAATATAGTGCGCCGATCAACCGCTAATGGATAATAACCTAAACGAGATCTCAGGTGGATACAATGGGTATGATTAGTTTACAAGCTCGACCACGCTTAGGATTTTTCACTTGATCAGAGTGTTTCGGGCTTTTCAACCCACGGAGCCAACGTCCGAACTTTATTTTACTTATTCCAAGGGATTTCAACCACACGGAGGATAAGATTGGTACCTAAGGAATCTGTCTCATACCATCCCACACTCCCGAAGGGTAATAGATATGATAGTGTCCAGCCAGAACTTTACCTACTTATTTTAACCCAATGTAGGAATCCTAGGTCCTATCGAGGGTCAGCCGATATAGAGCTTTGTTATGTATCCGATCCCGTTAAGTTAAAAGAATATAACCCATTGAAGAAAACGGATCCCAGGGATCAAAATACAATGGCCGCCAAACCCGGCCAACACACATAGGATTGTTGAATATAGAATATATGTTGAATATAAAATATACATATTATATGATATATACTAAATATAGAATTCTCTAAATATATGATATTCTTACTTAGCGCCCAAGTAATTGTAACTATATAAGGAGAAGGTCTTCTTCCATTGTAATAATTGAATAATAATAAAGTTAGTCATTCTCGAATATCTTATTCTTTATATTAGTTTCTACATGGTGTCAAAGCGGGTTCGATAATTGAACCTGGTTCTTTCGAATTGAATTGAATTGAATTCTACTGCGAATTGCTGTCACGAAGCTTAATTCTGTTGCGAAGTTCAAAGTTGTTGTAGCAGTTCAAAATTACTGTAGCAAATACCAGAAAATTACTATAGCAGTTCGATGTTACTATAGCAGATACCAGAAAATTACTATAGCAGTTCAACTAATGGGTTTCAATGATGATACAACAATGGTATCATTAAACTCAAGCCCTAATCCTCACATTGTTCATAACCACATCGATGCACCAAAGAAGAACATAGCTGCGAAGAAGGATACTGTTAAAAGTCCTCCTTCAGTGAATGTTGCCCAGTCAGGTATGAAAACTAAAGGTAGTGTTTTAGTTGTAAATTCTTTGAATAGTACTTAGTTAACTGATACTGGTGCATCAGATCACATGGTAAGTGACTCTAGCATATTATCATCCATTACACCTTTAATCTAAACCTCTATATACACAACAAATGGTAGTTCCTCTCCTGTATTAGAGAAGGATCCACTGACATATTTTGAATCCCTGACATTAAACTTTGTCCTTATTGTTCCTACTCTAGAGTACAATATCTTGTCTATCAGTTGGATCACTGTTACATTTACATGTACCATGACGTTTTGGCCTCAATTCTGTATTTTTCAGGATATAGTGACTCGGCAGGTTCTTGATTGTGGTGCTAGAAAAGGCAATCTTGAACCTGACTAATAGTGAAGAGCAGAGAATTCATCAAGTGAATAAAGTCAGAGAAATTGAAGAAGCAAAACCTAATGTGTGGTTATGGCATCGGCGACTGGGTCATTTCTCCCTCGGGTATCTTCAAAAATTAAATTCGTCGCTATTTTTAAATTGTAGTATTTCAGAGTTTAAGTATGATATTTGTGAACTCGCTAAGAGTCATCATATTACATACTCTCCAAGTTTTAATAAAAGTTCAAAACCTTTTAGTATTATTCACTCTGATGTATGGGGTCGTGCACGTATTCCTTCATTGTCTGGAGCTCATTATTTTGTGACTCTTATTGATAAGTGTACTCGTATGATATGAGTATCCCTAATTACCCATAAAAGTGAAGTATTTGAAGTATTTAAAAAAATTATAAGATGGTTTTGACCCAATTCCAAATAAGGATACAAGTTTATCAATCTGATAATGGAGGAGAATTTACTAGTATTGACATGTCAGAGTTCTTGATACATAACGGCATTCGACATCAAACCTCTAATGTTTATACCCCACAAAAAAATAGGTTAGCTGAATGAATGAATAGACAACTATTAGAAGTTGTTCGTATATCTCATTTTGGAATGAATATGTCATTGAATTATTAGGGAGAAGCGTTAAAATCTATTGCTTACTTGATAAACCGCACACCATCTTGGGTCATTGAATTTCAGACCCCTTTCCAAAAACTTCATGATCTTATCACCATCCCTGCAATGCCAAACCTAGAATCACATTTTTTTTTTATGTATTTTTTTTTTATATACCTAAACATCAGCGAGGAAAATTGGATCATTGTGCTCGATAGTGTGTGTTTCTTGAATATGCTAATTTTAAAAAGGGTTACCGTTGTTATGATCCTGTGGATAGGAAGGTGTATATCTCTTTGGATGTTTTGTTTCAAGATTTTGAGGCTTATTATGTGGGATCTTCTCTTCCAGGGGAGAAACATAATGATGGTAAATGAAATTTCCCTATTATTGGGGATATATTTCAGGAACTAGAAGATTTGACGAGTAATTTGAGCAGGTGCAGTAACCTAACTGATGATGGAAAGGAAAGTGAAGCAGAGCAGATGACAGGGGGAAATTAGGGTATTGAATATGAACTTCATATGAATAGAGATGATCAGACGACAGGGGGAGATCAAGCTGAAGTAGTAGAAATTGCCCGTGACTCCAACATTCTTACACCATCTACCGAAGCACTACCATAAAATGTCGAACCTTAGGTATTACCTAATCCTAACACTGTTAATGATATTCAACCTAGACGTTCCAAAAAGCCTACTAAAGGTATTCCAAAATCTACTTATGAACCAGATATTAATTTTAAAGCCAAATACCCAATTTCTGATTATGTGTCCACCCATAGATTGGCTAAGTCGTTTACATGCACTATGAATCAATTATCCTCTGTATTTATTCATAGTAATTTGCAGGAAGCACTATCAAATCCACGATGGAAGAAAGCCTTGAATGAAGAGATGAATGCATTATAGAAGAATTCTACTTGCGAACTTATTAAACCCCACGGATATCGTATTGCTGGGTGTCGTTGGATCTTTACTGTAAAGATGAATTTAGATGGAAGTATTTATAGGTATAAAGCCATACTAGCTGCCAAAGGGTATATGCAGACGTATGGTATGGATTACGCGGAGACCATCGCCCTAGTGGCAAAGATAAACATTATTTGTGCACTATTTCCCTTGCAGCCAATCAAGATTGGCCATTACAACAGTTTGACGTGAAGAATGCATTTCTCAATGGGGACTTAGAAGAAGAAGTATACATGGAGTTACCACCTGGATTCACAAATTCTGAAGGAGGAAAAGTATGCAAATTAAAGAAGGCATTGTTCGGGTTAAAATAGTCTCCACGAGCTTGGTTTGGACGGTTTTCGAAGATCATGAAGGCATTTGGATATAGACAAAGTAATTCTGATCATACTTTGTTTATAAAATGAAAGTCAGGAAAGCTTACCGCTCTTATTGTTTATATTGATGATATGATTGTTACTGGAAATGACTCAGTAGAAATAGAGGCACTGAAGAACTATTTGTCACGGGAATTTGATATGAAGGATTTGGGACAGTTAAAATACTTCTTAGGTATTGAAGTTGCAAGATCAAGTCAAGGTATTTTCATGTCTCAACGAAAGTATATATTAGATCTACTTGTAGAAACTGGGATGCTTGATTACAAACTGGTAGATACACCGATTGAAGCGAATCATCACTTGGGAATGTTTTCTGACTAAGTTCCATGTGAGAAAGGATGGTACCAATGCTTAGTGGGAAGACTAATTTATCTTTCCCATACTCGCCGGATATTGCATATGCCATTAGCATCGTAAGTCAATTCACGCATAATCCAAGTGAAGAACATATGAAGGTGGTCTTTCGAATAGTAAGGATATGCCATTAGCATCGTAAGTTAATTCATGCATAATCCAAGTAAAGAACATATGAAGGTGGTCTTTCGAATACTAAGGTACTTGAAGAAATCTCCGGGAAAAGGTTTCTTATTCTGGAAATGTGGTGATATGGAAGTAATGGGATACACCGATGTAGATTAGGCAGGAGATATGATGAACAGGAGGTCAACCTCAGGCTATTTTACGTTTGTACGTGGGAATTTGGTGATATTTAGAGCTAAGAATCAAAAGGTTGTTGCTAGATCAAGTACAGAATATGAGTTTTTGGGTATGGCTCGTGGAGTATGTGAACTACTATGGATACAGAATATATTGAAGGATCTTGGATTTAAACTCATGAAATCAATGAATCTATACTGTGACAATAAAGTAGCGATTATGATTGCACACAATCCAATTCAACATGATTGTATGAAATATGTTGAAGTAGATCGGTTCTTTATCAAAGAAAATATTGACAAAGGGTGTATATCTTTTCTATTCGTGAAGTCGAAAGATCAACTTGCAGATATTCTTACAAAAGGAGTTTGTGGACGAATATTTAACGACATGATTGACAAGCTGGGCATGATTGACATCTATGCTCTATCTTGAGGGGGAGTGTTGAATATAGAATATATGTTGAATATAAAATATAGCTAATATAGGATATATATATATACTAAATATAGAATTCTCTAAATATAGGATATTCTTACTTAGCGCCCAAGTAATTGTAACTATATAAGGAGAAGGTCTTCTTCATTGTAATAATTGAATAATAATAAAGTTAATCCTTCTCGAATCTCTTATTCTTTGTATTAGTTTTTACAAGGATAACCCCTGCCAGAGGGAAGGACAAACAATACAACCCAACAGCCACAACCTGGCCACCACATACGTAGGATAACCACCTGTCTCAGAGGATGGCAAACAACCCTACCACAGATATAAATAGTGACTAACCCGTTGTAATACCCAAACAATTCCAGTCTCTAAAGACTGAAACCCAGTAAACAAAGACAAGACCCTGAAAATACCACACTAATGCAAACTCACCTAAAGGACAAGGAGAAACACATCCTATATGCCTAACAATAGGAAACAACAATACTGAAATCAGCAAATATAACAAAAAAAAAAATATAGATTAAAACCAAATCTCAAACACCTCAATGCTTAATAGCATATTCTAACTAACACATGTTAAACTAGTATAGAAATTTAACAATGAAGGGACACTCGCCTGATAAACAGGCTCGAGTTCCGCATGATAAACTTGAAACTCCAACAAACCACAATCCGACAAGCGACAGGACAACCCGAGGCAACAATCAAGCCAACGCCACATCCCAACACCTGTAATAACGTAACTCCGCAATCACAACCCAAAAAACCCAACACAAAACTTAAAATCGAATCCAACAACAAAACCCTAAAAGTCAAAATCATCTAACATGGAGAGGAAAAAGGAAATACTCACCGAAGTAATTTGGCGAGGAATCAACCTGGGAACAGCACCAATCACCAAGGGGGAGAGGATAAAGTGAGGGAGAGGGTTAAGGTGAAGAGAGGGAGATAAATGAGAGAGAGAGAGAGAGAAAGTGAAATGAAAATGAAACCAAAAGGGAGAAAACAACTGCCAGAGTTATTCGAACAAATGCTAAAGTCGTTTGAACGACTAAAGCCAAAAAGGAAAGAAACCCTAGAAAGACAACAATCGTTCGAAAGGTAGTTTGATCAAAAACATTTCCTTGGGCCAATACACCAGGGGTTATGTCACTTCGTTCGATAGGTCATTCGAACGAAAACCGGAGTCGTGCGAATGGACCATAAAGTCATTCGAACGACTAATAAGTCTTGGGCCAAATTCTAGGAGATAGGTCAACTCGTTCAAACGAATAAGAATCTCGATCGAACGACTACTAGAAAATTCCCAAATCTTCTCATATCCACAAGGTCACCTCAACACAAAAATAACTCATTAGGCACAAGCCAAAATCAACAACGACAACACCAAGCCAACCACAGGCTCCCAAAACCATAACACAACCACCTACTCAGCCAAAACTACCGAAACCACCGAAACCCGGAAAAGAAGAAAAAAACTTCAAGTCCTGATAAGGGAAAAGAGATGCAATGCAAGATGTATGATATGAATATGGATGCGTGAGGTATAATGTATGAATGATAATAATAAATAACCAAATAAAATAAATAAATAAATAAATAAAATATGGGATACTACATTATATATGACTATAGTGTCCAGTATTCCAAGATCAGTTTGAGTGAATAAAAGAAGTTTTTGTGGTTTTCAGACTTTGTAGTTCGTAACTCAGTTCTCCTTCTTGTGTGACATCGAATTTATCTATTATGAACAAATACGTATCGAATTTATTGTTATAAATCTTCTGTATGTGAATACTTTGTGTTGTATATAAATGCAACATCTCATGTGTGAATGTTACATCTAATGTATATAAATGTACATCTCATTTTTTAAATTTATTGAAATTTGAAAATATTGTCTTTCTGTAACAGTTGTGATAAAAAGGATCTGATGTGAAAGAGTGCAGGAATATGAACAAGAGGGACTGAGGAGTGAGGAAGTGTACAGATTGTGCGGTTTATTTTTAGACTACTTTGGGAAGGCAGAAGTGTGAATAATATTTTAATGGCTGATGTGAAGAAGGGAAATTATGACAATATGCATATTCCAAAGAGACATGATGGAAATGAGTGGTAAAAGGGAAAGGATGCCCCCTTTTAGAAACTGAAGGTGGCTGACACGTGTTACATGGAATAGTCATTTCAAAAACTGAGAAAGAGTATTAAATATCGTCTCTCTCCCCAAAGGTTATTTGTCTGGTTTTAAGAGAGAAAGGAATGTTAAGAAATCCTAATCTAAAGAGAGAGTTTCCATGTTCTGAGAAGCAAACCATCTTTAAATCCTTGATAAAAACTTCTTGTTGTGGTCTGATTATTTCTAAAGAACAACGATACAAGATTTATCTTCCCAAACCATCTGTGAAGGTTGAGGATTGTGGTTCGTTTAGTACAGGTTGATATTTATGCTTTTAATTTATGTGATCTGTAGTTTGAATTTTACAATTGTACTTGTTTAAATGTGTTGTTATTCTGGGATTCTTGGTGTTTATAGTTTAATTTTGATTGATTGTGTGTGGGGAATTTATGATTATGTTTCTGTAAATTTAGGGGGGGGGGGGGTTTAGGAGAGGGTATATGCGCATAATTTCCCCCTAAAATTTGAATAAAACTAATGAAACTAATTTTTTAGAGGGCAATTTAGTAACTTTTGGGATACAAAATTGGCATTGGGAAGCATATGAGATGCAAACAAGGGTTGTTACTCAAAGTAGCTGTATATATGCAGGATTTTGTGGTTGTGAAGAAATTATCGACCAAAAGAGTTAGGATGAATTGTAGGGAAATTTAACAGTCAATCCCTGCTTGTCTTTGTATGTCCAATATGCATATTAAGAATTTACTTCCTAGGAGTAAATTTGTAGTCTCCTTAAGTTTAGAGGAAATGTCATCGTCTAGGCAAGAGGACAAATTTGACAAGGCAGAGGAGGAAGTTGTAGATAGTCGGGAAGGACTGGGCTGAGTTTCAGAGGTCGGACCTTCAAAGGTTGAACCTGAAGTGTTACAGACTTAAGTAAGGGATAATGTATCGAGTGCAATAAAATTATGTGTATATCCTGATGGGGTAGATATTAAAAAGGAATTCCTTAGGTATAAAAAGAAATTAAAAGATGAGTGGGGGAGTATTTAGTAGAAGAAGATTTATATTTTAGGGAGATCACGCCAGTAGAGGGGGAAAAGAAGTATTATCAAGTGCCTAACCTTGAACAAGTTAGAAAATAGAGAAATCTTCAAGATGGTATGCCTTTAGAGTATTAAATTGGGCCCTTGGAGTCTGGTCCTGGTGATGGATTTTATGTTATACCAATAAGTTGGTATACAGTCTTAAGATACTTCTGACCCATTTCGAAAAGGGGCCATGAATCTGCTCTACTATTGCCAGCTCAGCTAAACAGAAATATGTATGAAATGATAAAAGCCTATGAGACTTTGAACGAGAGGTGGAGAGCAAATGGGGTTGAAAAGAATTTTGTTGCTTCAAATATAATAAAATTCTATAAAATGAAATATCTGAGGGATGGTCGGAGCTGTTACCTGTATAATGACTTTGCAAGGCCGAAATTTTGATATTTTGATTCTGTTGGACGACCTTGGAATGACCGTCTAGTACTGGATCGAGGGAACTGTATGCAGGTCACAAATAAACTAATGCTTAGACTAGATTTTAAGTATTTTAATCCGAGTAAGTCTTTATCACTAAACTTGATCATAATTGACCGTCTTTGGATATTCTTATTGCTCATCATTGTAGTCCAAAGATTCCTTTTAGGGACGATAATACATGATTATTAGTTTTAGGCTTGACACATCTTATCAGAGGAGGGCACCACTAGACTCTCTCTGAGTCTCTTCTCCCCCTTCCTTTAGAACTACTAAGGTTTCCTAGATGGAGAGGGAGGTTCTGAAATAAAAGTCCCCTCTAGGATGGCCTTCATCTTTATTTATAGGTTGTGGGCTAAAACTCTGGAGTTAGTCTTACATGACCTGAGATATGACCAAATTTCCCTTGTATGGTTCCTGCCAATATCCCTCCACGTAGACCAACCAAAAGTGACTAGTGGCTCATAAACGAGCAAAGGGCTTATTAAAGAACAAATGGCTCATATGAGAGCAAGTGGCTCGTCGTATAAAAGCAAGGGCTCATATTTGAGTAAGGGGTTCATATTTGTGGAAGGGCTCATATAAGAGTAGGGGATCGTCGAATAAGAGCAAGAGGCTTATATTTGAGCAAGGCCACATATGAGATAAAGGGACTCGTTGAATAAGAGTAAGGAGCTCATTAAAAGAGCAAGGGGCTCATCATATAAGAACAATAGGCACATATTTGAGCAAGATGTATTCTCATAAGTAACAGGAACATGTTCCTACAATCGCCTCCCTCAGCACTTGCTCAAAATTAGGACGAGCTGAGTCACCCTAAAAGTCCAATGAGAAAAACAAAATGAAAGTGGCTTAGTTCTATCAATACATCGGCCAACGAACATGGGCCTATTCGTGACCGGGCTCTTTTAATGCATGTGAGTGTGGGTCTCGTTGGGTGGTCAATACTCCAGTTAATGAGCATATTTTGCTTATAATATTTGAGGACCAGAATCGTTATTATTGTGTTTAGGGCTTGAAGCGTCTCGCCAGAGTAGGAACCACTTACTATTTCTAGGTCTCTTCCTGAGCTGGCTCTTCATACATGAGCATATGTTTTTCTAGCTAGGTAGCTCGTAGTTGCGCTCTTTGGGAACGAGCATAATATATAATGTTTACATGGAGTACATGGTATTGGCTCATGTTATTAATATTTAGATAATCATTTTTGACGTCCCATCTTTATATACAATTTATTTTTCAATGAAAAATGCCTTAAACTTGCATTTCATTTTTACATAGAAAATTACTTAAATTAAATAAACAATCTTCACTTACACATCCTTATGGGGTATGTTCTCATGGGACTACTCTTCTTGAAAGCCTGCATCTTTTTCATACAATCATTGACTTGGTATGGCCCGCCCTAGCGATACCTATCACGTTGTGGGCCAGCAAAAGTGGATAATTCATCCCTGCCCAAGGAAATGCAACACTTCGATTCTACTTTTTTACTTCAAATCATTTTTTGACCAACAATTTTCTAGTATTCCTCGTTGAACGTTGTTAAAGCTGGCAAAGTGACCCACGACCCGCCAACCCGACCCGACCCAACCCTGTTTTTGGTGGGTTAGGGTTTGGCCTTAATAGGTCGGGGGTCAAATGACCCTAACCCGTCTAACCCATTTAATAAATAGGTCGGGTTAGGGCTTAGCCTAGGTGGTTCGGGTTGACCCGCGACCTATTTAAGAAATGGTTTTATTGTAATTTTGGATATTTAGGCTACCCTTTTGAGTCTTTAACAATTTAGGATTTCAGGTTAACAAACAAAATAACAAGAACAGCTCCTTAGCACCTCCTACTCGCCTTCTCTCCTCTCCTTCGGCTGTTCCTACCTGTATTTTTTCTCAAATCATCCACTACTCAATTACTAAAACCTCAAATCATCCACAGCTCCTCCACAGTAGATTTTTGATTAAACCAAAGCCTTAAATCATTAACCTTCTACTTGCTGCTGTTCTTCTGTGTTGAATATGTTGATCGTTGTTCCTCAATTCATCAACCATAAAACCCTAACTAATCCAAAACCTCAAATCATCAACACAAATTATCAACCTTCTACTTGTTGTTGATCGTTGTTCCTTTGTGTTGCTTCTGTTCCTCCACAGCTCCTCCACAACTAATCTTTTTTAACTGTTGTTTGTGTCTTTGTGATGCTGTTTAGAACTGCTTTGGAACTGTTTTAAGCTGCTTTCTATAACTGCTTTGGAACTGTTTTAAGCTGCTTTCTATAACTGCTTTGGAACTGCTGTTATTTCTTTTTGAACTGCTTTGGAACTGTCTTTGTTAATTGTTATGTTGTTTTGTGATGCTGAAGCAGCTGAACTAATATCTGATAATTCTGTAATATAATCTGTTATTATCTGTAATCTGTAAAGCAAGGGTGTAATGCCTTGGAACTGCTGTTTGGAACTGTTTTATGTTGTTTTGTTATGCTTTGATATGCTGTTATGTAATCTTTAATGCAAGGGTGTAATCTGTAATGCAAGATGTAATCTGTTAACTGCTCTAAAATATGAACTGGAATATGAACTGAATACTAAATAGGTCGACCCAAACCCGACCCAAACTCGACCCGTTTAGTTAAGCAGGTCGGATCGGGTTGACCCGTTTAAATCAGGGTCAGGTTTGGGTTTGCTTATCTGACCCGTTTAGTTAAACAGGTCTGGTTTGGGTTTGCCTATGTGACCCACGAACCCGTTATGACCTGACCCGTTTGCCAGCTCTAAACGTTGTAACAATCATATAAGAAAATTATTGGGAACTTTTTGGACCTCCCAAAAAAAAATTTAGTCATCCTCGTTGGACTAACTTACTTAGTCATTCTAACGACCATATGAGAAAATACTAGAGAACTTTTTGGAGCTCCCCAAAATTTTAAGTAGTCCCCGTTAAATTACCTTACTTGGTCGTTCTATCAACCATATGAGAAAATACTATAGAGCTTTTTGGAGCTCCCTAATAATTTAAGTAGTCATTGGACTACCTTACTTGGTCGTTCTGACGACCATATGAAAAACTATTTTGAAACTTTTCGAATATCCCAAAAAATTTAGTATTCCTCGCTGAACTACCTTACTTCAAAAATTCCCTCAGTAAATGGGGAGGGTATTTTACTTCAAAAATGCCCTCAATGATTAGGGAGGGCGTTTTACTTCAAAAATGCCCCCAGATCGATAATAAAACTGACATCTTAAAAGACCCGTAAGCACACGGTGTACCGTTGAGTATAAAGGAAAACGGGGTCGTATCCCAAGAGACTTGTGGTATGAATTATGTTTCGAGCTACTAATTTTATCTAATAAGAATGAGTTTTGGGTTTTTAAAAGTGAAGAAATTAAAACAAAATGCAAACTAGAAAAAGTATTGATACGATTAGAGAGGAAACAAGGCGTGATTCCACTTCATCCCTTGTAATCTTGAGATAGTCTACATAGTTAGAGTATTCATGAATTCCCATATCGCATATCCTTGGTCGGGTATATGCAACTCATCATGAGATAAGATAATTAGTGATTGGGAACTACCTATAAACCAACTTACTCAACTATGGTCCGGTTAATAAGCATAAATTATGTTATCTTCTCCATGTTCCTAACCTAACTTTTTATGGTCAATCAAGATGATTACTTAGATTCATTATTCCTCCTAATCCTAGTTATGGTCAAGCAAAGGATGAAGGAATACGAATATGCATTATGCCAGGATAAAGAGAATGTAATTACTCTAACTAAACTACACAATCTACACTAAGGCTACATTGGATAGAGCTTCCTTTAACCTTGGCTAAGAGGTTTAGCTACTCAACCCTTTGATCATTGCCATAATACTATTACTATAATAAGAGTAAAAAGCAAGAAGAAGAGAAAAACAAGAACTTTATTATTTTATACCTTTTGATTTACACTCTCCAAGATGTCTGTTATGGGTGGGATTCTCCTTCAATTTATAGAGTATAGGAGGGGTTACAAAATATCAACATAAATATGAAATCCTCTAAACAATGTCTTCCATTATGTACAAAATATAATAGCTTTAAAACTCCATAGTCTATGCTTTGGCCCATGCATAAAATTATATGATTTAATAATCTCCATCAATGCCTTTTTAATGCTCCTCTATGGGTCTTTGGTTGACAACTTCAAATGAGAATTATTGTTGGAGTATATCACCCTTGTTCTTTGTTGAAAACCAAAAAATTGTACAACTTGTTTATCATGTGTTCGGTTTCTGTAAATACAAGCAAAAGTACTATTAGTATCACATTTATTTAATAAATGACTGAGTAGATATAAATTTAGGAGTTGTACACATAACTATTGCGCGTCTATCACCCCCAGTAATTGGGGAGGATGTTTTACTTCAAAAATACCCCCAATATTAAGGTGATCGCTTTACTTCAAAAATGCCCCCAGTAATTCGAGAGGACATTTCACTTCAAAAACTACCCCAGTATTTAGGGAGAGCATTTTGCTTCAAAAACTACCCCAGTAATTAGGGAGAGCATTTTACTTTAAAAATGCCCTGAGTATTGGGGTGTGCGTTTAACTTCAAAAACACCCCCAGTAATTGGGGATGGCATTTTACTTCAAAAATTCCCCCAGTATTGGGGTGGTATTTTACTTTAAAAATACCCCCATTATTAAACTGTTTGGTATGTTGAGGCTTACACTTTGACCTTAACAAGTTATTAAAAACTCGAAGGTGTCAGATTTGATTTCTATAGAGCATGTACTTTTACAATGGCAAAATAACTTATCTTATATGAGCGACTTGTAATTTCTATAGAGAAAATATGAGTAAAGGGGTCGTATAAGAGTAAGAAGCTCGTTACAAGAGCAAGGGGCTCATATTTGAGCAAGGAGCTGATAAAAGAGTAAGGATCTCGTTATAAGAGCAAGGGGCTCATAGTTGAGCAAGGAGCTCATTATAAGGGCAAGGAGAGCTCACCGTATAAGAGCAAGGAGCTCGTTAAAAGAGCAAGGGGCTCGTTGTATAAGAGTAATGGGCTTATATGAGAATAGGGGATCATATTTGAGTAAGGGCTTATATGAGAGTAAGGGTTCATATGAGAGTAGGTGCTCATATTTGAGTAAGGGCTCATATGAGAGCAAGAGGCTCGTTATAAGAGCAAGGGCTCATATTTAAGCAAGGGCACATATAAGAGTAGGGGATCATATTTGATTAAGGGCTCATATGAGAGCAAGAGTCCCGTTATTAAGAGTAAAGGCTCATATTTGTGCAAGGCGTGATCTCATAGGTAGTGAGAACGTGCTCCTACAAAGATAACTCTCATCATTACCATAACCTACTCTTAGTGTTGGCCTTGGAAGATAGGGAAACTCTCATCTCTTCCATGAACTGTTCTTAGTAGTGGTCTCGGTAGAGACCATTGCTATTTGTAGAGGTCATTAATTTAGTCGTGGAACGATGATGCATCAATTGCAGTCCCAAAATTCCTCTCAGGGATGACAATACGTAATTATTAGTTTTGGGTTTGGCACGTCTCAATAAAGGAGGGCACTACCTGACTCTTTTTGGGTTTCTTCTCCCTCTTCCTTTAAAACTTCTAGGGTTTCCTAGATAGAGGAGAAGGTTCTGAAAAAAGATCCCATCTAGGGTGGTCTTCAACTCTTATTTATAGGTTATGGGCAAAAACCTTAGAGTTAGTCTCACATGACCTGGAATATGACCAAATTTCCCTTGTAGTGTTTTTACCAATATCCCTCCATGTGGACCAACCAAAAGTGACTAGTGGCTCATAAACGAGCAAAGGGCTTATTAAAAAGAAAATGGCTCATATGAGAGCAAGTGGCTCGCTGTATAAGAGCAAGGGCCCATATTTGATCAAGAGGCTCATATTTGAAGAATGACTCATATGAGAGTAAAGGCTCATATTTGAGCAAGGACTCATATAAGATCAGGGGCTCATTATAAGAACAAGGGCTCATATGAGAGTATGGGCTCGTTGTATAAGAGCAAGGGGTTCATATTTGAGTAAGGGCCCAGCGTATAAGAGTAAGGAGCTTGTTAAAAGAGCATGGAGCTCGTCGTATAAGAGCAATAGGCTCATATGAGAGTAGGGGATCATATTTGAGCAAGGTGTGGCCTCATAGGTAGTGAGAACGTACTCCTATAATTAGTATTTTTTTCCTTGTTGTTTCATCTTGTAGGCCATCAGGGTACTGCCACTCCCGATGATTTAAGCTTGTTTGATCATGTTGGTCAAGAGAAGAACGAACTCAAAGAAGTTCTTGTTAATCTAAAAATCTAGATAAATATAGGTAAAACTCAGAAATACCTAAAATCCAGTGGGCTAACCAAAGGCGAGCTATGGTCAGGCAAGAAGAAAACCTGAACAAAAGAAGTTTTGTATCAACAACTGGCGGTGGTCTCGATCTACCACCTTTGACTGTCCTGGCAGATATTCAGCCTCCTGAGATGTCAGGTGTCAGCCAGAATCTTTACCGGTTAAAAAAGTTGAGTAAGGAGCTTCCACTAAATAAGAAGGTGGTTCTACTGACAACTAAAGTATGGCCCTGCCCATGCTAAAAACTTTTGATATTGGTATCCCTGAGAAAGATCATTCAAAGAAGTGCAAGGTCAAAAAGACCGAGGTGGGCCATGAGGGCGATGCCGTACTAATCAGGCAAAAAACTCGTGAGGCCGAAGGAAGTAATCGGTCTCACTCTGCAGTTGTGACAAGACTCAAGGATGTTGAGAGATATTATTATCAGCTTGTTTTATAAGATCCAGAGAAGCTTGATGTAATGTCCCAGATTTTCAAGGTTTTTTATTATTAGGTATTATTATTATTATTCTCCCACGTTAAGTTCCTCATTCATATTCCGCATATACTCCTTCATCTATTATTCATCCATTATGCATCCATTTATTCCTTTCGGTGTTTTAGTTTATTAGATTCATTTTTGTAGTTTTGGCGGTTTGGAGGTTATTCGGAGGAGGAGGTGGCGTTGTGGCCTTGGGAACCCCTAGATGGGTTGGTAGTGATGTTTGTATAATGTGTGTGTGGTTTGGTGTGGTTCTGGTGAGCCGTTGGATTGGCCGGTAGGTTTTCGGAGTTTCCCGAGGAAAAGATTCATTTTTGGGGCTTAAGCGTTTTGGTGGCCGTGAGGCGGTGGAGGTGGTGTTTTTGCCTTGAGAAACCTTTATTGGGCTTGTAGTAGTGTTTGTGCGGTAGTGGTGGTGGTCTATGGTGTTTCCGGGGTGCCTGGGGTGGTCCGTGGTGTTTCCAGGGTTATTTTTTTGGTGCAGGAGCAGTTCTGTTCAAGCAGGACCTTTTATGTTCGAATAGACCCCTTTCTATTCGAACAAGATTTATCTTTGTTTGAATACACTTCACTCTGTTCGAACAAGATCATTTCCTATTTGAACAGAGGCGCGTTTTCAGCTTTTTTTGGGTTTTAATCATTCTTTTCTTCACTTCCCTTTTTTTTCTCTCTCCCTCTCCTCTCCCTAACCTATTCCCCTCTCCTTCTTACTCTTAATCCAATCTTCCCCATCACATCGAGGATTCTTCGCCCGCCTCGTCGCAAGCTTCGCTCCTATCCTCAGTAAGTAATTCCCGATTCCTTTTCCGTTCTTTTCACTCGATTTCGGTGTAGGTCTGATTTCTAGGGTTTGGGTTTGATGTCGTTTTCTTGAATTGATCGTTTACTTGTTGTTGTTATTGGTTGTGGTAGCTTGTTCTTTGTTCCGATTGCCTCGTCGTCGATCCTAGGTTCGGTTTTCCAAGTTGGTTTTTACCGAACTTGGATTATTATCAGGCGAGTTTTATCTTCCTGAATAACTAGATTATTATCCTAATTGGTGAGTTATAGAAATGCCTAGCATAATATATTATATCTGTGATTAGGTTAGTATTGGGTTAATTGCTTAGGACACCTTTACGGGTTATCCGTTTAGCATACCTTAGACGAGAGTATTTAAGGGTTTGATAAGTTAGTAAAACCCGCGATAATGTAAGTTTAGCTACTAGATAGAACCTGTAGGTTATGATTAGCCAGAGGAGGTTATTCTCTGTTGTCGTCGATGTGAAGATGACTCCTGAGATCCCTCTTAGACCGATTTCATTGGTGGTGGTTATCGCGAATCTTTTCTTCGTTGGGGTTGAGAACAAAGGCATTTCTTAGTGTGTTGCGACGCCTTAGTGTCGCTATATATATAATATTGAGTATGGAATATATATATATATATATATATATATATATGGCTAGTTATTAGGGTGCCCAGCCTGTTTCAGGGCACTAGCAACTTGGTTTGGCTATTAGTAGAGATGTATGGACGGCTGTGGTTTAGCCGCCATTTCTCTGAGATAGTGTAGTTCAGAGACTATAGTTCTCACCTTATAGTGTAGCACCTTGGTTAGTTTAGGCTTCTGGACTTGGGGCGACAAAGCTTTAGTAAGACGTGGTCCTCGATTCGGAGCTCGTTCCCTTTCCTGCTATTGTTTTTATTTATCTTAGGATTAGCCTTGGTGTACTCTGTGTTCTTGAGGTCTGGTCCTTGAGCACTGTCGCTATGATTGGTGGTTGGTTGGAATGTTAGATTCCATGTGGGAGTGTAGAATCTCCTGGACTGGTAGTAGTTAGTGGCGAGCAGACGGTTTGTCCGTAGTGGTTGGTTGTGGATGGTGTACTTTTGATAGTTTGCCTTAGGATTGTTTGCTTATCGTGCTACGAAACTTATTGACCTCATAATTCTTAGAGCTAATAGAGCTTACTCGTAAGCGCTCCGTCCCATGGATGAGCCTGTCAGGGCTGTGTTCCCTTTCGTCATCTAGGAAGCAGCAAAAAAGCATGGCTCTGTGAGGTACGCGGCTGAGCCAGGTGGTTTATGAAGTTGGACATCACCCGTGATGTTGGAATTTGCTGGGGTGGATTATCACATCAGTGTAGGGAAACTGTCACCGTCGAGCATCTGTTCACAGAGATTGTTACCTTGGGTGTAGACAGACCTGGTGGGTTCTTGTACGTCCGTGTTGGTGACTTTTGTACATCATTAGGAGAATTGTGATGCGGTTTGGTTATTGGGGATTGTTGGCTACTTGTTGGACCCTTGTAGGTCACCCCATGAGTACTAGTCTCTGTTGATAGCTAGAGTACTGTAGTGCCTAATGGTAATCTTATTGCTTTTAGAAATCTTACAGACTGATGTTGTTTAGATGTCGTGACGGTTAAGTTGTTGATTCATCTAGGTATAGATGGTACAACTGAGTCACAAGAGGGCTTCTGTGATAGTTTTGGTTGTCACGCTCTCAGGCAGGTGGTTATCCTATTGTGTGTTGGCTGTGTTGGCAGCAGTTGTGTTTCAGTCTTTAGGATTTTTGCTCACATCCATAGATAATATATTTTCTTATCTTATTGCGACTGGATACATCCCCTGACCCGTATTATATGTGATATGTGTGTGGTAAGGACTGTGGTTCCTTGTGTATGGCTGAGGATGTGATTCCTTGGGGTGCTCGTAACGCCCAATGTAGTTCCCCCAGCCTGGCCAGCTTAGAAAAATTGTACTTGTATCCATAATGGTCCTTTAAGGTAATCCTTCTTTAGCAGTTGTCAGCCCACTTTAGTCATGGGGGCTAGCCCTTTGAGTTGACATCGCTAAATCATTTTGCATCATAACGCATCATCATCAAGCATATCATTGCATCTCTGCATACTTCCAATTCATAGGTTCTTCTAATAGAAATCCTTAACCTTTTCTCCATTATGTTTAATATAGAATCTTCTGTACTTGGGATAATCATAAGATTATCTCATTCCATCATATCATCATCATAACATATCATTGCATTGGGATAATTATGGGATTATCCTAGTTCATCATATTCTTCTCTTCTTATTTGAATTCTTTTTCTCCTAATTGATTTATGGTATAATTAGATTTATCTTCCTTCCGCATACTCCTCTCTTCTTTGCATCTATTCCTCTCTCTTCTGTATCTGATATTTTAAATAGTTCATTTAGTCTTGTTGGTTGTTATGAGCTTTAGGTTGGCATTTGGTTGTGGGCGATCTCGCTCAGCTTGTGATAGCTTCGGGGTTGTGCCTGGTTGGGGTTTGGGAACCCTGCTAGATTATTGTCAGCCGAGGGTGTTTATCCTCGTGTGTCATTGTATTTCTGAGGTAGGTTAGTTGCGTGTGGCGCTGGGGCCACGGTAGTGATTAGAGTGTAGTTAGTAGTCCTTGGGAATGGAGCGTAGTTATAGTCTTAGTACTCCTTTACTCGAGATGTGTATGTCTAATTATAGTACAGTTATACATAATCATTAGACTAGTTATGTACCTATTAGATACCTATTAAGCATCCTGCATACATTTATATATATATAGTTTATCGTTAGATATTATTTTATCCTATTATCATTATTATATCCATCTCAATTGTTAGTATAATCGTTTAGCTATTCTTAGGAGTTAGTGAGCTCGCTGTTGCTCACTCTTGCATCCCCCTTTCAGTGGTAGGTTGTTTCAGGTTTTAGTTACTGCTGTGGTAATCTTTAGGGAGCTGAGCTGGAGGCTCATTCTCTAGTTATTACTGTTGTGCTTGCTGCGTTGAGGTTTGTAGAATCTTATGTTTAGATATTGTTATCTTAGTCTTCCCTTGTTTCTGTTTTTCCTCATTACTCTGTCATTATACTATTATGATTGGCTGAGCCAGAATTTGTCTACGGCTCAGTTGTTCGTAGGGCGAATCTTTGGATTCCCCGACCTCCACATCCTCGAATCTCAGTAATTGGTCTAGCTACCAATTACTAAATTTTGGGACATGACAGACTTGGTATCAGAGCTCTAGGTTAACTCCTACCTCGGTGTCTAGCACTCATAGGCTGAGCTATTCTTTAGAACGAGTTAGGATGATTACTTGGTATCCTATGTCTTTTTTTGCATGTTTGGTAATAGAGTTGATCTCTTGAGACCTTCTACGTATAGGCTTCTAGCATAGGTCTAGTGTGTAGGCTTTTGCTGTAGATTTAGAGGACTAAAGATGTTTATCTTGAATCCTTAGAATATTGATTGAGTGGCTTCTAATGGTGGTTGGTTTCCCTATTTTGTTTTGGTATTAGGTTTTGATTTTTTTTAATTTGTGATCTTACGCCATTTAGATGACGTTATGTTTGTCATCGTAGTAGTTTCAACGTGTGTTCCATTTTAGTGTTTCTCTTATCGATTTTTGGGTATTTTCTCTTAATCGAATCCAAATCGATCTGAATATTAGATCTGATCGTTTGGATTGGTTTTCATTATTTACTGAAATCCATTGTTTTAACTGATTATTTCCATCTCTTGTATCGCGGACCTGATCTTATGGTAGACATGTTATAAAACTGCGGATCGTATACACATCAGATTTTGACATTGTTCATATAGGGAAAGGGACATCATATTCTACTTTCCCCTTATGTATTTGGAATTCTTAAACTATTTGTTTTTATAATCAAACTATATATATTTTCATACAAATTATATATTAATATATTTTAACCGTGATCTTGGATATGTTATTTTCACCTTAATGTCGTGAGCCATTATTGACCGCATTTACTCGAATAGAGTTGTGATTAATCGTTTATTTACTAGTAAGGGTTAGTTTTGCGCCTTGACAGGGAGTTTAAGGGTTTTTCTAATTTATCAGCTTTGCAAAATTATTCTTACTAGTGGGTACACATTGCATACGAGTTATACTATATTTTAGTAGTAATGTTAAATTTCGGGGAAAAATTCTTCTAAGAAGGGTAGATTGTAATGTCCTGGATTTTTGAGTTATTTTTATTTATTTATTATTAAGTATTATTATTATTATTCCTCCACGTTAAGTTCCGCATTCATATTCCGCATATACTCTTTCATCCATTATTCATCCATTATGCATCCATTTATTCCTTTCGGTGTTTTAGTTTATTAGATTCCATTTTGTAGTTTTGACGGTTCGGAGGTTATTCGTAGGAGGATGTGGCGTTGTGGCCTTGGAAACCCCTAGATGGGCTGGTTGTGATGTTTGTATGATGTGTGTGTGGTTTGGTATGGTTTCGGTGAGCCGTTGGATTGGCCGGTAGGTTTCCGGAGTATCCCGAGGAAAAGATTCTTTTTTAGGGGTTAGGCATTTTGGTGGCCGTGAGGTGGTAGAGGTGGTGTTTTTTCCATGAGAAACCTTTGTTGGGTTTGTAGTAGTGTTTGTGCGATAGTGGTGGTGGTCCATGGTGTTTTCGGGGTTATTTTTTTGGTCAGGAGCAGTTCTGTTCGAACAGGACCTTTTCTGTTTGAATAGACCCCTTTCTATTCGAACAGGTCTTGTCTCTGTTCGAATGCACTTCACTCTATTCGAACATGATCATTTCCTATTCGAATAGAGGCGCGTTTTTAGCTTTTTTTGGGAATTAATCATTCATTTCTTCACTTTCCCTTTCTCTCTTTCTCTCTCTCCTCTCCCGAACCTATTCCCCTCTCCTCCTTACTCTTAATCCAATCTTCCCTATCGCATCGAGGATTCTTCGCCCGCTTCGTCACAAGTTTCGCTCCTATCCTCGGTAAGTAATTCCCGATTCTTTTTCTGTTCTTTTGCTCAATTTCGGTGTAGGTCTTATTTCTAGTATTTGGGTTTGATGTCGTTTTCTTGAATTGAATGTTAACTTGTTGTTGTTATTGGTTATGGTAGCTTGTTCGTTGTTTCAATTGAATCGTCGTCGATCCTAGGTTAGGTTTTCCGAGTTGGTTTCTGCCAGACGTGGATTATTATCAGGCGAGTTTTATCTTCCTGAATAACTAGATTATTATCCTGATTGGTGAGTTATAGAAATGCCTAGTATAATATATTATATCTGTGATTAGGTTAGTATTAGGTTAATTTCTTTGGACACCTTTACGGGTTATCCGTTTAGCATACCTTAGACGAGAGTATCTAAGGGTTTGATAAGTTAGTAAAACCCGTAACAATGTAAGTTTAGCTACTAGATAGAACCTGTAGGTTATGATTAGCCAGATGAGGTTATTTTCTGTTGTCGCCGATGTGAAGATGACTCCTGAGATCCCTCTTAGACCGAATTCATTGGAGGCGGTTATTGCGAATCTTTTCTTCGTTGAGGTTAAGAACAAAGGCATTTCTCAGTGTGTTGTGACGCCTCAGTATCGCAATATATATAATATATTAAGTGTAGAATATATATATATATATATATATATATATATATATATATATAATATTTTGAGTATGGTATTGTTGGCTAGTTATTAGGGTTCCAGCTTGTTTCAGGGCACTAGTAACTAGGTTTGGCTATTAGTGGAGATGTATGGACGGCAGTGGTTAAGCAGTCATTTCTCTGTGATAGTGTAGTTCAGGGACTATAGTTCTCACCTTATAGTGTAGCACCTTGGTTAGTTTAGGTTGCTGGACTTGGTTCCAGGGTAGTCTTGGGGCGGCATAGCTTCAGTAAAACATGGTCTTCGATTCGGAACTCGTTCAGTAAAATAGGGTGTACTCTGTGTTCTCGAGGCCTGGTCCTTGAGCACTGTCGTTGGGATTGGTGGTTGGTTGGAATGTTAGATTCCCTGTGGGAGTGTGGAATCTCCTGGACTGTTAGAAGTTGGTGGTGAGCAGACGGCTTGTCCGTGGTGGTTGGCCGTGGATGTTGAACTTCTGATAGTTTTCCTTAGGATTGTTTGCTTATCGTGTTATGACACTTATTGTCCTCATTATTCTTAGAGCTAATAGAGCTTACTCATAAGCCTTCCTTCCCTGGGATGAGGTTGTTAGGGCTGTGTTCCCTTCCATCATCTAGGAGGTAGCGAGACAGCTTGGCTCAGCGAGGTACGCGGCTGAGCCAGGTAGTTTATGAAGTTGTACATCACCCGTGATGTTGGAATCTGCTGGGGTGGACTGTCACATCAGTGTAGGAAAACTGTCACCGTCGAGCATCTATTCGCAGAGATTGTCACCTTAGGTGTAGACAGACCTGGTGGGTTTTGTACGTCCGTGTTGGTGACTTATGTACATGATTAGGAGGATTGTGATACGGTTCGGTTATTGGGGATTGTTGACTACTTGTTGGACTCTTGTAGGTCACCCCATGAATAGTAGTCTGTGTTGACAGCTAGAGTACTGTAGTGCTTGATGGTAATCTTATTACTTTGAGATATCTTAGAGACTGATGTTGTTTTGAAGTCGTGACGGTTAAGTTGTTGCTTCATCTATGTTTAGATGGTGTAACTGAGTCACAGGAGGGCTTCTGTGTTAGTTTTGGTTACCACACTCTCAGGCAGGTGGTTATCCTATTGTGTGCTGGCTGTGTTGGCAGCAGTTGTGTTTCAGTCTTTAGGATTTTTTCTCACATCCATTAATAATATATTCTCTTATCTTATTACGACCGGATACATCCCCTGACCCGCATTATATGTGACATTTGTGTGGTAAGGACTGTGGCTCCTTGTGTGTGGTTGAGGATGTGATTCCTTGGGGTGCTCGTGACCCCCAGTGTAGTTCCCCCAGCCTGGTCAGCTTAGAAAAATTGTACCTGTATCCATAATGGTCCTTTAAGGTAATCCTTCTTTAGCAGCTGTCAGCCCACTTTAGTCATGGGGGCTAGCCCTTTGGGTTGACATCGCTAAATCATTTTGCATCATCATCAAGCATATCATTGTATCTCTGCATACTTCCAATTCGCAGGTTCTTCTGATAGAAATCATTAACCCTTTCTGTATTATGTTTAATATAGAATCTTTTGCACTTGGGATAATCATAAGATTATCTCATTCCATCATATCATCATCATAACATATCATTGCATTGGGATAATTATGGGATTATCCTAGTTCATCATATTCTTCTCCTCTTATTTAAATTCCTCTTCTCCTAATTGATTTGTGGTATAATTAGATTCATCTTCCTTCTGCATACTCTCTTCTCTACATCTATTCCTCTTTCTTCTGTATCTGATATTTTAAATAGGTTATTTAGTCTTGTTGGTTGCTATGAGCTTTAGGCAGGTATTTGGTTGTGAGCGATCTCGCTCAGCTTGTGATAGCTTTGGGGTTGTGCCTGGTTGGGGTTTGGGGAACCCTGTTAGATTATTGTGAGCCGAGGGTGTTTACCCTCGTGTGTGATTGTATTTCTAAGGTAGGTTAGTTGCGTGTGGCGCTGGGGCCACGATAGTGATTAGAGTGTAGTTAGTACTCCTTGGGACTGGATTGTAGTTATAGTCTTAACACTCCTTTACTCGAGATGTGTATGTCTAATTATAGTATAGTTATACATAATCATTTGACTAGTTATGTACCTATTAGATACCTATTAGGCATCCTGTATACATTTATATATATATATATATATATATATATATATATATGGTTTATCGTTAGATATTATTTTATCCTATTATCATTATTATATCCATCTCATTGGTTAGTATAATTGTTAAGCTACTCTTGGGAGTTAGTGAGCTCTTTGTTGCTCACTCTCACTTCCCCCTTTCTGTGGAAGTTTGTTTCAGGTTTTAGTTACTGCTGTGGTGATCTTTAGGGAGCTGAGCTGGAGGCTCATCCTATAGTTATTACTGTTGGGCTTGCTGTGTAGAAGTTTGTAAAATCTTATGTTTAGATATTGTTATCTTAGTCTTCCGTTGTTTCTGTTTTTCCTTATTACTCTGTCGTGATACTATTGTAAATGACTGGGCCAGAATTTGTCTACAGCTCAGTTGTTCATGGGGCAAATCTTTGGATTCCCCGACCAGTAATAGCTACCTATTACTGGATTTGGGGGCGTGACACTTTAGGAAATGTTCCAAGAGCAGTTCGCACAGGTATAGTTGTATATATCCTTCTGATTATTCATATTGAACTATTCATACTACTACGTGTTCTAATCTATATATCTTTGGCGGCTGTCGATGGTAGTGAAGGGCTCTTCTCGGGGATTATTAAAAAGAAATTATAATAAGCTCGAGCTCTCCCACAAGGTTGAGGCTCAAACATTAACTGTGCGTGTATTAAAAGCTAAAAATGAAGAATTAAAGGCTTGCCTAGATGGGTTAGTGGCGAAGGCCGAGAAAGGGAAGGATAGAGCAATAGAGAGAGTTATAGAGGAGGCAAGGGTTGCGGTTAGGTTGGATCTATAGAACCAGGTGATCAAGCACCAAAAAAGGTTATGAAGAAGTCGGTAGAGGCAATTAAGGTATGATGGAACAATCTGATCCAATGTTATCATTTCTTCGGCCTGTCAGAGAATGACATTACCCTTGGGCATGAGGGAAAATTCCAAGATATCATCTTCCCTTCAAAGGTTGAGGATGAATGTGCCGAGGAAGATCAGCCAGATGTTGGTACTTTACGTGTGGATGTTGTGAATGTTCTACTCTTGATGTCTCGTGTTAGTGTTGTTATGGTCTCTGACTATTCTGCTGAGAAAGCGTCAACTCAAGAGGTAGAGCTCACTAAAAGCTGCTAGGCTTGTAGATTCTGGCCATTCAATCAGTTAAAGTATTTATGTCAACTTGTTAATTTTTGTGAGATTTGAACCTTATGAAAGAAAACTATAGATTTTTGGAAGAAATGATTACCTGTAAGCTAAATTTTGACCATATAAATAATATGGAATTTGCAATTTTTGTAGGACGTAGAGTAATTGAGGGTGACTGTAAATAGTCTGCAGAGCACTGAATAAGGATGGGAACTCCATGATCCATGTTCATCATGTAATAGTTTGATCCTAATATCAACTGAGACATTACAAATCCTTATTAGATAAGAACTGACAAGAATTGTATGCTCCACAGTTTAAATATTCTAAGGTAAAAATAGAGAGGGACAAGTCTTTTAGGAAAGAATCGGATAGGTTAAAGACACTTAGAAAAGCTTTGAAAGAAATCCCCTTGAAAGATGAGTGTGAGAAGTCATTGTTATCCTTTACACTTTATTTTAAAGCAGAAGTTGATAGTGAGCGAGGATTAAAAAATGCATATATACACATATTAAAAGAGAGGGGTATGGTACAAGATCTAGATCGAGATCAATATTTGGCAATTAAAGAAAGAAATCATTATAGAGTAGAGGCTAAAGAATGTTCAGCTAGAGCTAGTGTGTCTGTTATTTATAAGACTTAGTGATATGGAGCCTGTGTGTATAGTTTTTAAACTTATATCTTTGATCTTTTTGTAGGGTCGGAAATCAATGAGAATATTATTTTTCAAAAGAATGAAAGAACAGAAAATCGTGCGAACTGATTTAGAGAACGAGTTAAAAACTGTACAAGAAACTTTAACTCACTATACCGAACATAATGTTCAGCTCGCGATGCGAGTTGCAGAGGAGATGGTGCTAAGAAAGGAGGAAGAAAAATAGTTAAAGTTAGAAATATCGTAAAAACAAACTCGTGATCGACTATATGATTCGAATAAGCTAATCCACAATCGAATCAGAGATTATCCTAATCGAAAAAATTAAAAGGAAGAACACAAATTGGTAGGTAAAACTTCCCAAAGAGAGCTTCAATTGCTCAAAATTGATTATAATGAATTCCTCTCTCGATCTCTTTTGATCTATCTCTGGATCCCTTTTACATTGTCTGGCATTGCCCTCTTAAAAGTTACAAGTTTTCTAACTATAACATAGGAAAAAAATGCCCTTCAAGCGACCTCAAACTATGATAAGTCGTGCCTCTATTCGAAAAGAATAATTCTCTATTTGAACAGAGCACTCAAAACTGAGTCTGTTCGAATATACTTTTGAGTCTATTCGAATAGACTTATCAAAACTGGGTTTTTTCAAATATACTCAAAATTATATTCGAATAGGTTACTCATAACAACATTTGTTCTAATAGAATATTTTTCTATTCGAACAGAAGACTAAGAACTTTCTTTGATCGAATAGAACTAATGCCTATTCGAACAAATTTCACTTTTTATCTATTTTTAAGGAGATTAATGTCTAAATCCCCCTGGATCATGGTTCTCCCCTTTAGGAGCTTTGAAATTCTACTCATGCAAGAACTAGAGAAGAGGGAAAGTGACTATTCTTATTTCCCTGTTATACCACTTTAACTTGTTGGGTAGTTGACCTTTTTACCCAACTCTGAACGACTCAATAATTCCCCTTCTTGTTACATGAACCTTCCTCCCTAGAATACTATCCTCCTGTAACAGATCTTCTCTTTCTATCCATAAGTCATTAACTGACGATAGGTAGGTGTCGATTGTAGAGTTTTCATCTAGAAGAGACAACTCAAACAGTTTCAAATTCTCAGCATTAATTGCCTAATACATCTTCATAAAAGGTGAAAAATCTAATTGGAATACGTTATCACTAATCTTTATGAGTATCATAAATGGACCATAACAGATAGGCTTGAGCTTCTTACCTTCTCCCTTTAGTCGTTCCTTACCCAAATACAGCCAAATGAGATCACCCTTCTGAAAAATATACTCAACCCGATACTTATCGTGTCGAGACTTATACTTAGCTTGAATATTCTTCAACTATACTTCAACTGCCTCATGAACCTTGCTTATCTTCTCAATAAAATGCTAAGCTTTAACTTGTCCCTCTTCCTCCTTCCCTGATACCGTCTTATCGCCAAGAGTAAAAGTCATATCAAAGGGGGTTTGAGGCAAGTACCTAAGACAAACTTTAAATGGAGACTTCAAAGTGGAACCATGAATTACCCGATTAAAAGCAAGTTGAAGTTACGGTAAACTCTTATCCTAATAAGTAATAAGTAAACCAAAGTGCGATTGACTACCTCTGTTTGCCAGTCAATTTGTAAATGAAATGCGGTACTTCTCTACAACTTAGTGTCCATCATCCCCCATAAGGACCTCCAGAAATATCTTAAAATGATTATCCCAATCATAAATAATAGAAGAAGGGAGCCCAAAATACCTCTAAACGTCTCTGAAAAATAATCGCGCTCCTTCCCCTATAATCGTCTTCTGGCATGGAATAAGAACTACCATTTCATTATATCGATCTAGCTCAACAAATAGATAATCATTATTACACTTGGTCATGAGAAAACCACCCATAAATTCCATCGAAATGTTTTCCCATGGTCGGCTAGGTACTGGCAATGGTAAGTACAGTCCCAACATCTGATTGGAAGGCTTCGATGTGTTGCATAGAATGCAACAACGAACCACACGTCCAACATCTACCTGCATCTTCGGCCAATGGACATAATGCTACAAATTCAAAAAAGTCTTCTCAACCCTGAAATGACATACCACCTGGGAACAATGTGCCTCTCTAATCAAATGTAAATGGTCTCCACCCTCAGGAATACATAGTAAATTACCCCTGTAAATTAAACTATCCTTCAATGCATACTCACATGTCTTGCCATGCAGCAACTTCTGGTTAATCACACTGAGTTTCTTGTCATCTTCATACCCTACAACATACTCAGACGGAATAATAGGTTGTATCTGTATAGCTGCCAACAAAGCGAAAATAATTAGTAATAGGGGTCAAGATAACATGTCAGCCATTTTATTTTCCACTCCCTTTCTATACTTGATAATTAAGATAAATTTTTATAGCTACGACATCCACTTCATATGGTGAGCTTGTTGTAGCTTGGGATGTGTAGATAAGAACTGTAATAGTTTGTGATCGGAATGTATCACAACCTCCTTCCCCAAAAAGTAACTCCGCCAACGCTTCACTGATTGATATAATATGCAAAACTACTTATCGTAGGTGGGATAATTATGCACTACTTCTGTAAGTATCTTAGAATGGTAGACAATCGGCTTCCCATCCTGGAATAAAAATATCCCTATTGCATAGTCTGATGTATCTGTTTCGACCTCAAAAGGATGCTATAAATTTAGTAACGCTAACACTGGTGCATCTGTAATCTTCCACTTTATTAACTTAAAGGTATTCTTATGGTGATCTTCCCACAAAAACTTCACACCGGCCTTTGTCAAGGAATATAAAGGTGTTGCAATCTATAAAAAATACTGAATATACTTTTATAAATACTGACAAACCCATAAAACTTTACACATCCATCACTGTAAAGGGTCTAGGCCAATATGACTGAGATCTTCTCTGGATCTACCTTAAGTTCACCTCCACCAATAATAAATCCTAAGTACATTAGTGCTTTCTTCCCAAACTTATACTTCTTCCCATTGAGTAAAAAATGTTATGATCTCAAAGCTTCCAACACTTTACGTATATATACGAGGTGCTCCCCCCATGTTTGACTATATATCCAGATATCATCTAAATAAATAATCACAAAATCATCAATAAAAGCACGAAGTACCTCATTCATCAATCGTATAAATGTTGCTTGAGTATTGCATAACCCAAAAGGTATCACCAACCACTCGAAAAGACTTTGTTTGGTCATAAAAGCCATCTTCCATGTATCTTCTTCTCGGATTTTAACTTGATGGTAACCTGACTTAAGATCTAGCTTGGTAAAAAACTGAGCCTTTTGTAACTCATCTAAAAGTTCGACAATCCGTGGAAGCGGATAATAATTCTTTACAGTAATCTAGTTTATCGCCCGATAATCTACACACATTCTCCATAAGTCATTCTTCTTCGGTAATAATAACACTGGTAAACCACAAAGTGAGCAACTCAAATTAATAACCCCATGCTCTAGGAGCTCTTGTACCTATTTTTTGACCTCATCAGACTTAGTTATAGAAGTACGGTTGTCTAATTGTACCCACTCAAATAAAATACCAACTCAAAATGCAATTGTCAAATTGTAGCATGAATGAGTGGGATCAAATCTATATGGAGGTTTGGGAAAGGAAATACTTTCTAGGCTGAATAAGGTTTTATAAGAGATTGATTGAAAAGAAAGAAATAAAACAAACAATTAATAAGAGAATAGCTAAGAATATAATTTGGCCCAACCAAAGCAAAATATTTATCATGTAGTTTTAATAGGCAAATTATTCATATCAAAAATCTTTGGTAAGGCATATTCGACATAAATGGCAACCCTAGATCCATGGTTAGGCATCTAGGATTTGGTCATAATATGTTTGCCAAAATCCGATATGTAGGATAAATTCTTCCAACTATGGTTAAGCTTGGTCAAATCTCTTCTAACGAGTCCTCATCATTTTTTCCCTAAAATCCAGTTTAATGGTTATAACACAGAATTATAGCTAAATAGTTTAAATCCACTTACTAGCTATGGTTAAGCCTAGAAGTAGATTTAACTAATGTATAAGATATATACAAAGAGAACTAATCCTAGAACTACACCATAACATTATTATTTGGGTAAGGGATTCATTTTAGTCATAGCTAGAAAGGAATAGTCTTCTATCATTCCCAAGATCATTGCATTAAACTAGTCTATTTAAAAAATAAAAAGAATAGAGAAGAGACAACTAAATTAAACTAAGACTTTATTTCTTCTAAATTTGCTCCAATCTGATATAAGAATTACAATGGGGGAAGGTTTCTTTTATAAGGGAAGGAACCCAAATCTAGGGAATATACACAATATCTAGATAATATGTTATCAATATTTTTTCTCAATATTACAATTAATCACCTAAGATTCTTTCATATATTTCCTTCAATTTTGTAGAGATCTTTATTCTTGGAAGCTCTTGTATATATCTTCAATATAATATATCTTCAAAATATCTTCCTTGATTTTATTCTCCAATAATATT
Source organism: Kingdonia uniflora (assembly GCA_014058105.1). Lineage (NCBI taxonomy): Eukaryota > Viridiplantae > Streptophyta > Magnoliopsida > Ranunculales > Circaeasteraceae > Kingdonia > Kingdonia uniflora. The sequence continues at coordinate 205,959 of JACGCM010000076.1, read as the reverse complement.
TGTGTACATTTTCCTTCCATGTTGAAACCTTGTGCAAAGAACTACTAAAGATGCTCATAAGTGCTTGGTTTCTAATCTTCATCTCCATTGTCTACAATAAATAAATAAGTGTTTAAGTACACATAATTAAATATACTAGATGACCAAAATACATGTTCGCTTATATAAAATGTGTCATAATTATGTTCTCATCAAAACTCCTTTCCCTCCTTCACAAGATAATACTTGCGAGCTCTACGGTAATAAATCGGATCTCAGTTCCAAAGATAAGGGAAACCAAAAATGATTTGATAGACATCTAAAAGAACCAACTCGCATGCCACCTCATCAATAAACAACTCAGTGATCGCAAACTTGAACGTACACTACTTTGTAATCTTCAACTCTGCGTCTTTCTGAATCCACCCCAAACCATATGGCTTAGGATAAGCCGTAGAAGCCAAACCCATCTTCTTCACCACTGCCTCAAAGACCAAATTATTTTAGCAATCCAGATCAATGATGGCCTCCACTAAGCTCTGTTTTACCTAAATACTGATATGAAAAGTTTATTTCTGACTCATCTCATCGGTAGCCATAGTTTGCTTAAACATAAGAGTAAGCTTAAGATTTGGTTTATCTAAATCTGAAAGATCAACAATCGTTGCGGCTAGTACACGTTTCTCCATCTTGCTCCTCTCATCCTTCGGTCTAAGCTATGAGTGAAGTTTCTAATATTTATCTAAAATATGCCCACTCACCATTCAATGACTGCAATAATTCCCCTTGGATGAAGAGCCCCTCCTTTAGAGTTCTCTTTGTGCTCATTCTTCCAACTAGGCCTATACCTTAACTTATTTTTGTCATCTTTCTTGTCACTCTTTAAGTACTTACCTTCAATAGCAATTACTTTCAAGGTAGAGTCTTCAATATTCTCCACAATAAAAAGCTTTAACTCCCTTCTAATGGACTCTGGCAAACCCCCTATATACTTTATGAACATTTCATACTCGTCCACATCGATATCAAAGACCAAAGCTTGATAATGAAACTTTAGAGTGAAATCTTGTATGAATTGCCCATACTTTTGGTATAAATAATATCATTTGAGCCATCTCTCTTGCTCATACCCAATAGGATAAAATTACTTCCTCACCAATACCATGAACTCTTTTCAACTTAAGATTTCTAGCACTTGATGTTTCTTATAGGACTTTCACCACGTGAGTGCATGACTTGCAAATTTTAATGTTGAAGAATTTTTTTTTTAAGCATTTGAATAGTCATAAACTGAAAAAGTAGTTATCTAACCTATCTAACCAGATATTTAATTTCTCAGCATTGATTGACCCATCAAATACTGGAATTTCAATTTTAAAATCGATATAAAGATTAAGCATAGGATTAATGGACTTACCTATAACCAATTTATCCTCGACAGATTCAACATCGCAAGAATCTCTATCTTCCTCATCCTCACCCTTGTCATTTCCCTCCTCCAAAACTCCTTTTTTTCTTTTTATGTTCTTGTCATTATATTAATGTAGATGCTTTCGCGAGGTTTGAAAGGTGTAATTGCGCTACCAACTCCCCAAGAGTTGTAGTTAGGTCAGAAACTTTGAATTCCAATTTTGTGAGTCAATCTTCGAAATTGCCCATCTTCGAATTTGTCTTCTTCTTTAAGCTAAGTTTTTGATGAATCTTCAACATACTCATAAGAATCTTCTTCGTTTGCTTGAGTCGGCCACGTGTAGAGACCTTAAACCATAACCCCTCGAGAATCATAACTTGAAAATCTGATGCCACTTAATCTACAATCGAATCAGGGATTATCCTAATCAAAAAAATTGAAACAAAGAACAAAAATTGGTGGGTAAAACATCCCAAAGAGAGTTTCAGTTACTCAAAATTGATTACAACAAATTCCTCTATTGATCTCTCTTAATTTTTTATTAGATCTCTGGATCCCTTTTACATTGCCTAGCCTTGCCTTCTTAAAGGTTACAAGTTTCCTAGTTACCATAGGACTAAATTTCCCTTTAAATAACTTAAAACTATTATAAGTCGCGCCTTTGTTCGAACAGAACAATTCCCTATTTGAATAGAACTGAGTGTAAAGTTTATTCAAATAGACTTCTCAGAATTGGTTTTATTCGAATAGACTCAAAATTTTATTTGAATAGGTTACTCATAATAGCCTCTGTTTGAATAGAATTTTTCTCTATTCGGACAGAAGACTCAAAACTTGTTCTATTCCAATATAACAAATATTTATTCAAACAAACTATTACCTTTTGATAATTCTTAAGGGGATTGATGTCTAGATCCTTCTGGATCATAAGCGGATCAGGGATTATTAATATCCTACATGAGAAAAGAATGTTACTAAAGATGAGCACAAACATCATATGGAAGCAGTGATTGGTTTTTATGGAGGTGAATTGGACAGAGTTGAGAACGAATATTGAAAGTATGTCACTCACTTTAGGATGGACTTTGATTTGGAAAATGTAAAATATGGGAATCTTTGGTTTTTAAAGAATGAATATGTGAAGGACTCTGACCGTACTGAGGTTTTGATGCCTGTAGTTATGGAAGATTTGTCAAAAGATAACGAGGTCGAGGGTTTAGTATCAAACTCTCATCGAGCACGTCGTGAAGAAGATATTGTAAGATTTTGTTCGCCAGAGGGCAGCCGTGTGGGTAGTTCATCCAGAGATGGGAAACTGAAGTAGTCTTCTCAACGTTCAACGAGAAGGGGAAGGAAGTAAACTTATACATATGCCTAGATTTAGAGGTACTTTGTTTATTGTGTGTTGTAATGTAGTAGACAAACTTACATGTTTAACTCTTAAAATTATATGTTCAAATTTATAGTGGATGTATGTTGTTTACTTTCAGCTTATGAATAGTTACTCTATTATATTAGAGGTGCACGTCGACCAAATAGAAGTATTTCATTAATGTATTGAGCATCGTACATAGAAATGGATACTGATTCTTGCTTTTGGAATGTAAATAGATGAACAAAACATCGAATTATAAAATATGTTTATCGGTAATATGTTTTAAACCACCTTGTATTCCAAGGGTTTGGAACTCGAATTCCTTCTTCTGTGATCAGGTCGTAAGATCCGAGGTTACTCTTACCGACTATAATGAAGGTTCCTTTCTAGTTTTTTGTAAGTTTCTCGGCATTCAATTCCTTCCTGTGTTTTGGTATTTCTCGTAGCACGAGATCTTTAATTTCGAATTCTCTGTTATGAACACTTTTGTTATAGGATTTGGCCAATGTCTAATGATATTTTTCCAGATTTGCAATTGGTCGGTCTCTCATTTTTTTGATCCAGTTCATATTACATGCTAATTGAAATTCATTTTCTTCATCCGTCATTTTGTGATCGCAAACAAGATGATGATATTCGGTTGGGATAACAGCTTCAATTCTATAGGCTAAAAGGAATGGAGTACATCCTGTAAATACTCGTGGGGTTTTTCAATATGCTCAAAGTACTTATGGTAATTCCTAAATCCAATTTCCATTCTTGTCATTCAAACACTTTTTTTTCCTATCAATTATCATCTTGTTAGTGATTTTTGCCTGACTATTCCCTTGTGGGTAGTAGGGGTTTGAAGGGGAATGAATGATGTTATGCTTGTTGTGAAATTCGACCACCATTTCGCCAACGAACTGTGACCCATTATTGATCTTAATGAGGTGTAGGTAACTAAGCCTGGTGATAATATTCTCTCATATAAAGTTGATAACTTCATCTTCCTGTGTTCGACATAAAGGGATTGCATCAACCCATTTTGTAAAGTAAACAACTACCACTAAAAGATGTCTTCCTTTTCTGAGAGTGATTCATAATTCTCCCACTAGGTCAAGATCCTATCTTGTACAAAGCCAATATACTTTGCTCACGTGAAGTTCTAGAACTAGAGCTTAAATTTTGTGTCTATGTCGCTAACAGACGTCATATTTCTTCACATATTATTTAGCCTATGTTTTTATTTTAGGCTAGAAAAGCCCTTAGGTGATTGCTCGATTTACCAAGGATTGACCTGTTGCATGTCCGCATGTTCCTTCGTGTAACTCCTGTAATAGGTCAGTAGCTTATTTTTTTGGATAAACACCTTAAATAAGAACCTGTGACTAATCTTTTGTTAAACTTCTCCACGATAACTATATATCGTTTTATAGTGTATATCAGTCCCCTTCTTTCATTGATGTCTTTCATTACTGTCTTAAAGGAGCTCACCTTTAAAATTGTTTTGTGGACTAATATATTTAAGAAAAAGCAACCTCCAATCGCCTTCCACCAACTCATTGCTCCCAATATTGATTATATTTGAGCTTATGAGATTAACATTAGGGGTAAAAACTACTTCAATTTTTAAACATCAAGCCTCTGTTCCAGATGTAGATATTCAATCGTGGCCTTCTGAAATTCGTTCATTTTGTCAACCATCTTTTCATTTATCTAATATCATTTTGTGTAATAGTTTACGATCAACAAAGAGTCAATGTATATAGAAAGTTTGGGTACTCTGAGCTTTAACACCATGACTATTCCTTAGATTAACGCCTTGTACTTTATTTCATTATTTATTACCTCAAACCAGAGTCAGATTGATTTCTCATTCCGATCATTCGACGGTGTGATGAGAACAATCCCAATTCCTGAACCTGTCAGTCCAGCAGACCTATCGGTCAAAAGGTGTCAGCTTTATTTTGATATCTAGTTAGCCTTTTCTTCAAACTATTCTTCAACTAGATCGGGATCATATTCTTCCCAATCTGGGTCCTCCACTGGGAAATCTGCTAGGGAATCAGCAGCCGCCTACCCTTTTCCAAATGTCCTTGTTCGAAGCGTATATCGTGTTCCCCTAAGCTTACTAACCATTGTTATACTCGTATGTATTTTTCTTTCTTTGAAAGGACCTATCGAAGGGGATAATTCTTCATTACTCAGATCGAATGAGCATGAAAATATTATTTCAGCTTCTGTGAGGTTTAAACGAGGGTAAGTAGTAGCTTTTCAATTTTAGTATACTGTGGCTCTGCCAGAGTAAGAATTTTGCTAATAAAATATATGGGCTTTTCTATTTTTCTATCAAGTCGAATGAGTACAGAACTGAGTAAATTTTTTGCAACGGCAAGGTATATTGCAAGTCTATCCCCTTTTGTTGGGTATTAATAATGGGAGGTCTTCCTAAATAGTTCTTGAAGTCTTGGAATGCTACTACACACTCATTATTCTATTTAATTTAAGGATCTTTCTTATTCATCTCTCTTCGTGTCCCTTCGCGTAGTAGATTGAATAACCATCTATACCGATCTGATGATTTAGACATAATTTTATTGATGGCTACCATTTTTGTCAGCCAACGTTTACACGTCCTTCTTGGTTTTTGGTATTAGCATTGATAAAGGAGCTAAAATACGATTAGGGTCAGCTTCGATTCCCTTTTTGCTAATTAAGCACCCCAAATTTTTCCCTGATTGGACCCGAACTGACATTTATTAGGGTTAAGCTTTATTCTGTAAGACCGAATGATATTAAAAGTTGTCTGAAGATCGGTAAGGTAATCTTCTTTCTTGAGGCTTTTACATAACATGTCATCAATATAGACATTCATTATTTTCTCGAGGTGATTTTTGAACATTTGGGTCATCAATCTTTGATAAGTTGCTCTATCATTCTTAAGTCCAAAATGCATGACTTATAAAAATATAATCCATGTTTTGTGATGAATATTGTTTTCTCCTGATTATCGGGCAAGAGTAAAATTTGATAATAACCTAATGCGGCATCCGTCATGGATAGTAGTTCATGCCCAGTAGTGGAATCCAGTAGATGATTGATTATTAGGACTGGAAAACTATCTTTTAGAGTATGTTTATTCAAATTAATGAAATCCATGCAAACTCTAATCTTGCCATTTTTCTTCAGAGCGGCTATGATTTTTAAAGTCCAGTTAGGGCAATTTGCTTTTCGGATAAGCCCAACTTTAATAAGTTTATCGATCTCCCTGTAAACCTCCTTTAGGAGTTGAGGAGCTAGCGTTCTCTATTTTTGATTAACTGCTACAGCCATGTCTTTCAAACATAGTTTATGATAAGTTAAAGCAAAGATGACACCTGGTATTTCTTGGAATGTCTAAGCGAGCACATCTCTACTTTCCTTCAAGAATTTAATAAGTGTGTTTCGTTCTATCAAAGGTAACTGAGTTCTGACATATGTACCTCGCTTAGCACCATCGATCTCGATGTAGGGACCTAACTTCGTTAGGAGGGGAAGTTGGTTCTTACAACGTAGAATCAATTTTCAATCAATGGGGTAAAAGTAATTGGTCTAAAGTAAAGATTAACTATAGACAAACACTTGCGTAGAGGCTCGAATGTGACTCTCTATGACCTCTGATGGGGATTTTAAAGATAGATTGTATTACTGAAGAGTAAATGGCCAGTCCGAGTACAATGTATATTGGGTGGTCGAAGGTAAAGTACAAAGGTCCAGAGATGATTCCTCTAACCCTCTCTTGGTTTCCCCTTTCCTCTATTTATAGAGATACAGGGAGCTGAGTCACCAAGTGTAGGTCAGGATTACATGACTACTCTCAGGAAATCCCAGCGACTTATGGGCGTCGGTCATGTCGGTACTGTCACTGTAATATTTATTGGTGTCTCTAAATGGTGCGGTGGTTAGACCTGTCACTGTAGTTGTACGGGCCAATCAATGCACCATCTTATCTGATGAAGTGGTTGTCTGTCTTAACTTGCTTCGATCGTGCTTTAGTAAGGTCAAAGGATTTCTGCTGTAGTATGTTAATCCGCTCTCGAAACTTTATCTGATGTCGAAGCTTTATCTTTGGGGGATCTCTGGGGAGTTTATTTTAAAGATTGAGTGGACTTCGATATATTTGAGTAGGCTGTGAAGTGGGCTTTAACTGCCTGTCGAAGACTGCGAGTAGGCTACTACATTCGCCTCCTCTCAGCGAAGGTCTCGAAACCAGGTAGACACGTGTTCGCTGAGAAAACTGTTTGGTCTTGGAATTTGAGTGGTTTGACTGTTGGTTTCCGGATAGGTAATAAAAGAGGGTAATTAAGAGGTATAGGTGGTTATAAGGTAATAAATGAGGTGAAGGCTATAAAGATGGGTTATTGTGAAGGGATGTTGTATCTACTCCCTTGTGCAGTGTCTTCTGTTTTTTCTCCGGATTCTGAACATTTGAATGGATACCACACCAAACACGCATTACCAAAAGAGGATTGGCTTCGCTCGCGACCGTCGAGTGGGGCGGAAGATAGCAGAACTGCATATGAAGTTTTTTGGGCAGCATGTTCTGAACTGGGACATGCCGAACCTTGTGGAGGTAGGACCTGAGGAATTCATCAATGGTGAACCTTATGCTTATCTGTGGGAATAGCTGAGGCTTTATTTTATGACTGTTGAGAGACGCTATCTCATCCTGATGGCTCTGGATGAATTTCTTGTCTGTGCAGAAGAGATCGTCGAGAAGCAAGACTCGGCAACTGAAGTTGGGCCTTCTAGAAGTAGGACCAATGGTTAATGTGAGGATTTTTGTATCTTTGGGATGCTTTGTTTTTCTGTATGGGGTTTTTTGCTTGGGATAGTAGTAGGAATGTAATCTGTTTGTTTGACCAGATACTAGGAATGGATATAATATTTTCTGCACAGTGGTATTACTATATTTGGTTGATAATGTAGATGAATACTCTTATAGGTGCGAGGTATAATGATGTGCTCGAAGGTAATGGTAGTTAAAGGTTATGATGAGATGTTGTTTGTGATGATCGATGGTCAGAATAGAGGAATGCTCGACGTAGGTAGTATGCTCAACTAGAGGTCCTCGGGAATGAGGTTTGAATACAAGTACCGGTGAATCAGTTACATCTAGGAAGTTGGAAAGGTTGCATGTTGACTTTTCGAGGTTGGAAATGAAAGGTTGCCATTAATTCGGTTAGGGAAGAGGGAAAGTTATAGTAGGTTGTAGGTATAAAAAAGGGTATGGTGGATGAAATTTCTTCATCTGTCCCGTGGCATTCTCTTTATCTGTTTCATTTAACTTGGTTTGATCAACATAGCTGGGAATGTACCCGTTCAGGAAGATCAAGCGGTGGTGAGGGCCAGGAGAATCCAAGAGGCCTTGTTGGGTCTGCAATGGAGGTTTGGTATAGAGGAAGATATTAATGCTAAAATGCCAGACCTTTTTGAAGTTGAAGCTGAGGCGCCCCTCTACAGCATACCCTTCGCATACTGGTGGGGAATAGTGCAGATGATGGGGCCGTTGCCCGGCCATCGGCTGTCTCTTCTCAAAGGACTTGCATAGGATATTGTAGACTAGGAGGATAAAGATGCAGCGGCCGTGGTTGAGGAAGAGCATCCCGCTAATAACTAGGGTCCTCTGGCATATGTTGGTGTTGTTTGCCTTTCTTTACTCTGTTTCTTCTCTTTTTTTTGTACGAGGTTTGTAATGTTTGTTTCCTTTCTAAATGAAAATGGTTTCTTGGAATAATATGTTTTGTCAAATTGTGAGTAGTAGTAATATAATCTGAATTCTGGATATAGTATCTTGAATCGTTGAATTGATAGTACGACTGTCAGAATGTATTGCTTGTGTTATTCGAAGGTAAGAATGAAATTTGTTGAAGCGGAAGATACAGTGTGTCGAAGCTGAAAACATTATCTTCAAGCATAAATTTTGAATGGCCAAAGTTTATGATTGTAATCGGTCGAAGGGTCGATATATTTTATCAGTGAATTGGAGGCTATCTGATGAGGTTTGCTCAAGATGTAAAATGGTCGAGTACTCGAGTTTGGGGATTATGTCGAAGGTTATGCTTGATGGGATTATCCATTCTGACAACCCAGACGGCTTGTCTTTCATACTAGTACGAGCGCCTGGGGCAGTGTGCAAAAAGTAATAATGATGTTTTACTCCTATTACGGGAAAGGGTATGATGTGACTGTTTGGATTTGATTATTTAGTTTCGAGTAGGGAGAAAGATGGTTCGAGAAGCTGCGGCTTTTATTGGTAGTTTGAAATGAGGGTGTTGCTCGAACATGGAAGATAAGGGGTACATTGGTCAAAACACGTTGTAGCCGAAAAGCTGGGTAGTGGGGTCGTGGTAATGATAGTGGTTAGAAAATCGAGGTGGTTTTTGGTTTTTTAAAATATATATAAGTGTGAGGAGAGTAGTTACTGCACGGTTTACTGTAAAAATCAAAAAGTGTGAAGAGAAGAGAGCGTACGCCGTTTCAAACTTGGGGGTGGTTGCTTCATTTGTTGTTTTGATTTTGCCGATTCGATGAGAGTATTGCTAATCACCGTTAAGTCATTTGATCTCTGCTCGTTTTACTTTTCTTTCTTTTTTGAGGGTGCAGGACATTCTGCGTTTGGGGTTTAGGGATTTCCTTTGAAGATGAGGGGACTTGATGAATCTGGGTTTTGCCCCATTCTGGGATTTAAGGTGTTTTAGAGAAAGTATAGGGTTTGAGATCGAAGGTTTGATAAATTGCTGAAGGGGGTAAAGGGGTTATGGATACGGGATCTGTCGAATTTATAGATCTAATTGCGTGCCTCTTCTTGTGTAGGCTAAAATACATAACCGTTGAGCTTCGAGACAGAGACTGATAGATGAGGAGATCGAAGAATTCAAAGCTAGTATTTCTGATTGAGGCCCAATGGATGAGGGTAGCGATGTAGAAGTGTTAGATGCTATAACCGAGGCCCCATTATCTATGGTTCTACCGGCTGAGGAGGTTCCAGTTTCGAGATGTCGAAAGACGATAGTGACCGAAGATAATGAGGAGGAGGAAACAGTGTGAGGGGAGAAGAGTGATGTAGGGCCTTCGGGTACCCGAGAGGGAGGTAGGGTGCAGAATGACGATAGTAGGGATTCGACTGAGTCGAATAGAGTCGAAGGTGCTGTTGCGGCTAAAGATAGGATTCGATTAGATCGGTTTGCCGCGAAATTAGAACTGTCAAAGTTGAAGGTGTATCTGAGTGTTACGGGGGCAGGGCTGCCCTTCAAGTCGAACCCAGGGGAAGGGATTATGGCTTATAGAGGCCAAATTTGATTGGGACTGGAGCTTCCTCTTCGAAGATTGGTGAAAGAGGTACTGAATTTCTAGGGGGTAGCTCCGGTGGAAATGAACGGTAATTTTTATGAGATGGTGAGGGTTGTAGATGGGATGAATGTAAAACTGGCTAGTGAGGGTCGAAGTTTGATTAAGTGGTTTGACATTATTACCTTTTACTTAAAGAAGGTGAGTCAGAACCTGGGGACCTATCACATCCAATGTTACCCAGAGATGCCCTGGTTCTTTGATCTGTGCTCGACGGGTCGAAGGTGGAACAAAGATTTACTGATAGTAAGGGGTAACTATGAGAATTTAGAAGAGGATGACCCTTATAAATTACATCATAGGGTATATAATGAAAGTAAGTTTATTGTCGAATGGTTATTGTTGACGTGTATCTGAAATAAGTGATAACTGTGTTCTTCTTTTAATCTGCAGGTCCAAAGAGTTCGTCTTGGGCTTATCCGGTAAAATATATTAATACTCTGCTCAAAGCTAGTGAAGACTAGGTAAATTCTATTTTTGACAGTCTCAAAATCAAAAGGTAAAGGAGGAAGAAGGTGGATTCCCTGCTTTGAGACGTACCCACTGCGCCGAAGCGACCAAAGAGAAAAAGAGTTGAGGGTGTTTCAAAGGGGCAAAAATAATTGGCTAGGAAAGAGTTGGCAAGGAACTACCAGTTTGTGCCGAAATCGCAGAGGAGTTCAAAGCAAGCAGCGCCAGTGCCCGAAGTGGCCAGAGATGCTTTGAGGTTGAGGCTGAGGACGATATCAACTCAGACTGAGATGTGGAAGGGTCGAGTAACTCCCGAAGCCCCGAAGATGCAGCAATCGAAGGCTGACAGCGTAAAAGGCGTAAGGTGCTGAGGGAGGATGATACACTGGAAGAGGAGGAAGAGATGACGGAGGCTGAATGACAGGAGTAGGTTGTGGTTAAGCATGCTTCGATGGTCGAGCTCTGGGAAGACAACCCAGACGAGGCTTCGAAGGAAACAAAGAGGCATATGTTTCAGGTAACTATATACGGCTTTCTGTTGTGATACTTTGGTATTTCTTTCAAATTCTTCAAGTATCGAGGTGCACTGACTGCTTAAATATTTTAGCAGACGGATGCTTAGGTGCAAACTTGCAACAAGGTAATGAAGGCAGTGAAGGAAAAATTATAATAAGCAAGGGAGAATCTGAACATCTCTCGTGGGACTGAGGTATCATTGGTGTCTGAAGTTAAAAAGTTGAAGCAGGATCTGGGGGTGCTTACTGACTCATATGATGAAAGGCTCAAGCTGTAATGGTTGAGGCTGGAGAGAGAGTGGTCTGAAAGGCTTACGGCTTGTGAGAGAGAAAAAGCGAAACAGAAGATGAATTTTCAGCGGCAGTATGATGGCGAATGCAAGGAGAATGTTAGGTTGAAAGAAGTTTATAGATGATGAGGGGTATGACCCCGATACATTGTAACCTTACCCTGTGTCTCCAGAACTTGTTGAAGGGGATGAGTTGCAGATGAAGGAGGAAGAGATGAACATTGTTAATGCGGCAGCTGGAAGTACTGGTGGTGAAGTGGAGACTTCTCTTCTTGGAGGGCCCAGTGGTAGAACTATTGATGGTTTGGCTATCAAAGGTTTGAATGAGGCCGGTGAGGCTGTTGGTGCTGGGGCGTCTGTGGAGCAAGAGGGTATAACCACACCGGTGTGAGGTATTTGGGGTTGGGGTTTCATGTCTTCTTCTGCTGATATTATGTTGAGTTGTAATATGTTGAACTGTATTGCAATTTTTGTTGTTCTCTGAACTTGGTAGGTTTCTTGAACTTTTGTTATCCGTTGAACTTCTGAAGTTGATGTTGAACATATTAATGCGTATTTTCTAAAGTAAATTTTTGAATTGTTAGAATTTGGATGCGTATTCTATTGATTTTGCTTGCTTCGGACTCTTGATGATTAATCTATAAATTATACCGCAATTGTACCTCTGATGAATAATAGGGTGAATGTTCTCTGTACTTTATAGGTAGTATTTTTGTATACTATTGTTGTTTGAATGACTGTAGTGTGATCGAATTTTGAAGAGTGTCGAAGATATTTTGATCGAACTCTATATGTTCTGCTGGATATCGAAGGCCAAAGCCACAGCAATGTTTGAAATTTTGAAAAATTTCCTGGTCATCTCTGAGTATCAGTCGGGCCGAGGGGACGTGATACTTAAAGGAAACCCAAAAATTTACTAGACTTTAAAGGCCTGAGCCACAGCGAAGCAATATCTTATCGCCTCTGGCGCATTCCTGACGGTTCGGTCTTTCGACCATTCGTGCCCCTCGAGTTTGCCCGAATGTTCGAAACTTGAGCAATTCAAGGTCGCCCCCAAGTATCAGTCGGGGCGAGGATGGACATGATACCCGGGGTAAACCAGGAAAAGAACTGGACTTCGACGGTTTCAGAGCTTGGACGAAGTATATATGATCGCCCCCAATGCATCCTCGAGGGTCCAGTCTTTCGACCATCCTTTCCCCTCAAGTTTCTCAAAATTGGAGACTTGAGGAATTCAAGGTCGACCCCAAGTATCAGTCGGGGTGAAGGTGGACATGATACCCAGGGTAAACCAAGAAAAGAACTGGACTTCCAAGGCCTAGGCCACAGTGAAGCAATATCTCATCGCCCCCAATGCATCCCCGAGGGTCCGGTCTTTCGACCATCCTTGCCCCTGGAATTTGCTCGAAATTGGGAGCCCAAAAAATCTCAAGATTACCCTCAAGTATCAGTCGGGTCGAAGGGTAACATGATACCTAAGTTAAATCAAGAAATTTAAAATGAAATAGAAGACAAAGTAAGGGCTGAAAAACTTGTATATTGAATGTTCTGGATTACATCAGTTGTACATGGTTGGAGATATGGCCTGTTATAGGAGACCAGCTGTATTGTATTCTAGGGGTTTGGTAAAGGCTCTTTGTCCTCCGTCATTAAGAAATAAGAACCCTTATCTGTTTTATCGTAGACTACATATGGTCATTCCCAAGATTCGGCTAAGTTGTCGGCATTTCGCGGTTTTGAAGATTGGCTAACACGTCAAAGTGGTATGTAGGCGAGGGCATCTGCATGTCTATTTTCTCCTCGAGGGTAATGAGTGATTGTGGATTTTTCAGGGAACCGGTCCATTCGCTGTCACACAAAAAAAGCGTACTCAGCCATGTGACCGTTAGTTTGATTTTCTCCTGTGTAATGTCTCTGAAAAAGTTGGGAATCTGTAAAGACTGCAAGTTTGGGAATGCCGAGGTCGAGTGTGAGATCGAGGCCATGGATCAGGGCTTCATACTCTGCTTCGTTATTGGAACATTCGAAGGTAAGTTTAATAGCTTTCTCGATGCGGTCATTAGTGGGTGTTACCAAGATAATACCAATTCCTAAGCCATTACGTCCTGCGGATCCATCTGTAAATAATCGCCAGCCAGGGAGAGGGTCCCAGGGATCTTCTATTTTGGGTTGATCTTCTGATAAGTCATCTTCGTGTTCTTCCCAACTGACATCTTCGACTGGGAAGTCAGCTAGAAAGTCTGCTACTGTTGGCCTTTCTGGGATATTTGTTTCTCGAAGGTAATGTCGTGTCGCCAAGATAGACAGACCACTGTTGTACTCGTCTGGATTTTTCTTTTTTGCTGAGTACTTCTCGAAGGGGAGAACTGGTAATAACACGGATGGGATGAGCCTGAAAATATGGTTTGAGCTTACGGGATGAATAGACAAGTGTGAGGAGCAAACGCTCAAGTTTTGAATATCGAGTTTCTACGGGGGTTAGGGTTTTGCTGATGAAATATACAGGCTTTTCAATATTGGAATTAAGTCGAATGAGCACAGAGCTGAGTGAGGTTTCTATGGCAGCAAGGTATAAAGAGAGTGTTTCTCCTTCGATCGGTATGTTGATGATCGGTGGTCGGCCAAGATCAGTTTTGAGTTTGAGGAAGACTTGTTCGCACTCAGGGGTCCAGTCAATCTTGAGATTGTTTTTCTTTTTTGCTTTGTGGACACCCTGATCGCGTAAGAGGGAAAAGAGCCAGGCACATCGATCTGAGGATTTATAAATAAAACGATTGAGGGCTGTTATCCTGCCCGCCACTTTTTGGACGTATCTCTTGGTTCGGGGTGAAGGCATGTCTATGAGGGCTCGAATGTGGGTGGGGTCAATCTTTATCCCACGTTTACTGATAAGGTGACCCAAAAATTTTCCGGATGACACGCCAAATTGGCACTTCTCTGGGTTAAGTTTAATATTATACGTGCGAAGTATTAAAAAGATTTCTGAGAAGTCTCGGATATGTGTGTTTTTTTGAAGGCTTTTGCATTATATGTTGTCGATATAGACTTCGACGGACTTGCCAAGCAATGGTTTAAACATGGTTGTGACAAGGCATTGGTAAGTGGCTCTGGCATTTTTAAGGCCGAAGGGCATAACATTGAAACAGTAAAGGCCTTGTTCAGTTATAAATGAAGTTTTAAGCTGATTTTCAGGGAGGAGGGGTACCTGATTGTACTCCAAAGCCGCGTCCATCATGGATTGGCGCTCGTGTCCAGCAGTGGCATCGAGGAGTGCTGAAATAGTCGGTAGTGGGAAACTGTCCTTTGGTGTGTACTTGTTGAGGTCGGTGAAGTCGACACAGATTCGGATCTTTCCATTCTTCTTAGGAACTGCTGCAATGTTTAATATCCAGTCTGCATACTTCACTTCTCTAATAAAGCCTGCGGCTATGAGCTTGTCAACTTCAAGGTTAACGGCCTCTCAAAGTCGCAGTGCCAGGTTACGCTTCTTTTGTTTTACTACTGAGGAATAGGGGATGAGATCGAGGCGATGACAGGCTAGGTTGGGGTCGACACCAAGCATTTCTTGAAATGTCCAGACGAAGATATCTTTGTTCGCTTGAAGGAATTCTAAAAGTTCAAGGCGTTCTGACTCATTCAGGAAAGTTCCAATAAAAGTTCCTCTACCAGGACCATCGAGTTTGATATAAAATGTGGGTTCGATGGGTGGGGAGGTGTCTGTCAAAGTCGATGGGGTAAAAAGATGCAGTGATTGCTATGAGCGGGCAAGGCACTGAGAGCCTTGCAAATTCCACGTCCCTTCAGGGTTGCTGAATCGCAGGGTCTGATGGTAGGTCGAAGGTATGGCTCGTATGGCGTGAAGCTAATCTCGTCCGAGTATACTGAGGTATTCGGACATCTTGTCAATAACGATAAAGTTAGTTTAAAGGGTAATGGGGCCTATAGCGACGGGTAGGCTGATACGGCCAACAACGACCTCGGTGGATCTATTAAAACCTTTTAGTTCGATGTTGGCAGCAGTTATAAGGTATGTTTTCTTCATGGTTTGGATTATTTGGAGAAAAAGGACATCAGCTGCACTCCCAGTGTCTACGATCATTGTATGGAAGACGAGGTTCTCGATCTTAATCATGATGACTAATGGATCGGAATGGGGGAAACAAATGTGTGAAGTGTCGTAGTCGACGAAAGAATTATCTTCGAGTCGAGGGTGGCTGCTTGGTTCGGGCTGAAAGGTAGGGAATTTCTCCTGATAGGTGAGCTTGTAACATTCTTCGATGCGCTTTCATTTTCTCTTGGAATGTTCAATGTCTATGTTGTTGACTTCGATAAAATTAACTCTATCGATGTTGGAGCGTTTGCGGCTCTCAATCTCCTGTGAGACAGGAGCGATCAGAGGTATGGGAGCAGAGTGAGGGTGTTGCCAAGTTTATTAAAGTTTGCTGTTAGCGAAGGCTGACTCTGTTTGTGGGACTCTTGAAGGCGCTCGAGATCGATATAGCCATTGACCTTCGAGAGCATCTCTTTAAGTATTTTTGGTTTGTGGAGGACTAGGTACCCTTTTACTCGGCTGTGATCAGGCAGAGTATTCGAATACGCCAAAATAGCATTTGAGCAGTCAAGGTTCTTTATTTTCTGGGATTCGTCAAGAAATCTCCTGGTGAAGGCTTCGAGGGTCTCACAGCTGGACTTTCTAAAATTGAATAGAGTGTCGACTCTAACCTCTCTGTCTTTGTTGAAGGCAAACTGGGTAATGAAAAGTTGTGATAGTTGCTCAAAGTTTTATATCGAGCCATTTAGGAGGTTGTGGTACCATCGAAGGGGGTTGTCAATAAGGCTCATTGGGAAAAAATGACATAACAGGTAATCAGCCGTAGAGTAGAGGCTCAGGGCATTTTGGAATTCGAGGATATGAGATTTAAGGTCTGTGTTACGATATTTGCTGAGTTTGAGAACATGAAAGTTGGAGGATATTTCGATAACCAACAGTTTGGGACAAATCGAGTTATTGAGGCGACTCTAGGAGCTGGTGGATGGACTCGCGCTAGCGCGAATGACTGGTTGTAATTTGTAGTCGAAGTACTATTGTGTAACATGTGCAGGATGTGGGGGAGATTAATGAATTTGAAGGTTGTGAGGTCGAGCATGTGGTATAAAATCAGTACTGCATTTCCCGAGCCGTTCCCGAGCAGGACGGCGTCCGGGGTGTCTGGAGAAGCAGAGGGTTGAGTTAGAAAAGTCTTCTGTGGGGTGAATCCCGAGGTGGGTGGAGCCAGTTGGGGGAATTGTATGGGGAATACCTTTGGCATCGACGTGAACTGTGGGTATCTCGAGGTTTGGTGAGGGCCCTAGGTGGGCGCGGGCAGATACGCGCGATGGGTCGGGTGCCTGGGATGGGCGAGCGGGTTCCAAGGGTTGTAATCTCTGTAGATCTCGGACGGTATTGCGTAGGCCGTCTGTCGCTCAGTTCTGTCTGTGTTCATCATCGAGGCGGCGACTCCGTTCAGTTTCCAACGCCAAACGGTAGCTTTCCCGCTCCTGGTGTAGTTGGTTCTGGTGGCGATCCTCCGCCTGAGTAACTTGTTGAGATAATAAGGCTATTTGGGTAGCTACACCGTCAATGGAGTTTTCTGCCTGGGTTGAGTTAGAACGGCGGGTCGGTGCCATTGAGGAAAATCAATTGAGGTGGAAAACAAAATGAGGAGAAAAAGGGAGGGAGATTGGTAGAGTGGGTAGCATAGACGGCGCAAATTGTAGGGACCTAACTTCGTTCAGAGGGGAAATTGGTTCTTACAACGTAGAATCAATCTTCAATCAAAGGGGTGCAAGTAATTGGTCTAAAGTAAAGATTAACTACTGACAAACACTTGTGTAGAGGCCCGAATGTGACTCTCTACGACCTATGATGAGGATTTTTAAGATAGATTGTATTACTGAAGAGTAAATGGTCGGTCCGAGTACAATGTGTATTGGGTGGTTGAAGGTGAAATGCAAAGGGCCGGAGATGATTCTTCTAACCCCCTCTTGGTTTCCCCTTTCCTCTATTTATAGAGATATAGGGAGCTGAGTCACCAAGTGTGGGTCAGGATTACATAATTGTTGTCAGGAAATCCTGGCAAGTTATGGGCGCCGGTCATGTCGGTATTGTCACTGCAATATTTATTGGTGATGTCTCTAAACGGGGCTGTGGTTAGACCTGTCACTGTAGCTGCACGGGTCAATCAATGTGCCATCTTATCTGATTAGGTGGTTGTCTGTCTTATCTTGCTTCGATCGTGTGTTAGTAAGGTCGAAGGATTTCTGATATAATATGTTAATCCGTTCTTGAAGCTTTGTCTGATGTCGAAGCCTCGTCTTCGGGGGATCTCTGGGGAGTCTATTTTAGAGATTGAGTGGGCTTCGATATATTCGAGTAGACTGTGAAGTGGGCTTTAACTGCCTATCGAAGGCTATGAGTAGGCTACTACACTCGATGTACTCTTTAACTTCTGCGTTTGATGGTCAGACCTCTCAAGGCCCAATTTTCTATAATTGTTATACTTTAAACTCCTTAAAAGGATCTGTCACAACAATCACAGTATTTTTGCACGCTTGAGCTAGCCTTTGACTACCTTTGACTTCGTAAATACCTCCGTTCCAATCAAATCCTAATGTCAGATGATAAGTAGAGGGAATAGCATTCATTGCATCCAGAATCATCCAATTATCCCTAAATACCTTGACTTCGCATTCACGACATAAGACCTTACATCCACTATCGTTGGGCCTACTGTGATAGGAAGTACGATTTTGCTTACCCGTACTTCTTTAGGCCCATTAAAGCCATTAATATTCATATCACTGGCCTCGACCTGATCTGTTAGACCCATATGTTCGATTGCGCTCTAAAAAAATACTTCAATAGCGTTTCTGGTGTCCACCATCATCGTGTGCATGATGATATTTTTCATCTTCAACATAATAGCTAGTACGTTATGGTGAGGGAATCTAACATGACTGACATCACAATCTTCGAAGGAGATCCTAGTTCTCCTGTTACTAGATTCTAAAAGCAAGCGAGCTTCTTTTTCTACCACAGACAGGTCATGACATTAAACGAGTTGACATCTTTTAAATCTGACCGATCTGTTTACCTTTTGTGTCTCGATATAGTGACTGAGGTTGAGAAGATAGAGGTATTTTTTTCAGTCCTTGTTCGATCTGGATAACTTCATTATCAGTTTTGTAGTTCCCGTTCTTATAACTTTCTAAGTCAACAATGTATTCGTGCATTCTTCCGTCTTTAAGTATGTAGTTTATGAGTTTCTGTAGAGAATAGCGTCGCTCTGTATCATGATATCCGACTTTGTGGTATTTGTAGTATAGTTTCCCTTCGATGGACTGGAGCAGTTGGGCATTTCTGAAGAACTTATTCTTCTTAAGTGTAGGGTATAAGTCAATCAGTTTAGCAGTCATTCTTGGGAGACAAGGCTTTGGAAGATCATTTCCGTTTTGAGGTCGATCTCCTTTGAATTTAGTTTGTTTCTATCACCTCTAGTATCTATAGGAAATTCTCATTTTGTGCTTTGTCATTTAGTTGTGAGGATAGATTTTAGCAGCTTTTGGCTCTCAAACACCATTCTTTCGAGATTAATATAATTATTTGCCTCCTCAACCATATCTTCTAGAGTTGTTGGTTTGTTCAAGATAAGGTGCTACTTTACTCTGTTTTAATGAGTAGAGGGTTTGTAAAGGCCGTCATTGTGATTTCCTGTTCGAGATTGTCCACTCTCCTAGCCAAATCTAAAAAAAAATTGGTGAATGCTTTGAGCTTCTCTCCTGGAATTTGTTTAAGTAAAGAGTCTCCTTTTTATCCCTATTGTGTGAATAATTATTGACGAAGAGTTCTCATAACTGATCAAAAGAATGGATCAACCCTTTGTTCAATGAGTGGAACCAGTGTAGGGGGTCACCTTAGAGACTGGTGGGGAACAAATGGCAAAAAATGTGGTTCAACGTCGAATGTAAACCCAAATAATCTTTGAATTCCTATGCGTACTCGACAAGATCAATCCTTTTATACTTTCGAATCTTTGGCATATGAAAGTTGGATGGCAATCGGGCTCTAGTCTTTTGAATTTGTTTTTCCTTATACGTATTTAGGACTCTAAAAGTTCTTTGATGCGTTTATCCATATGCTTATGAGTAACGAACTGTCGAGTTGTGATCGTATAACGTTAAAGACGTCCCTCCCTGGGGTTGTAATCTCCTTTGTATGTCCTCCCCCTATCTGTGGTCTGCTGGGGCTTTGTTGGCCTCTTTCTGAATAGCAAGTATCAAAAAAATCTTGGGTCCTCAATGGTTTTGATCAGGTTGAGTATCAGTTCCTTGGTTAATACCTCTGTGACGTCCTAATTTGTCTCATGCTAATATTCTAGATGTAGCAGATTGCATCTCTTTGTTCTTCTATGTTGCTATTTGTTGTCCCTGTAGAACTTTTAATGCCTCTCGCACTCACTACCAAAAAAATGGCTTTTGGGGACGAAAGTGTCATACCTTTAGCGACATATTATTTTTGTTACAAGATAGCGACGGGTGTTCTTCGTCAATAAAATTAAAATGACTATCGCTAATTTTTTTCAAAATAGTTCTCATAATTACAACAACATAATCTCATCAAGAATTGTCCTGGAGATTGAAAAAGTAGACGGTTTGCTATTGTCTTTGCTGTCCCGTCACCAAAAATTGAAAACCTAATTGTGATTTTTTCCTAAGATTCCATAATTCCCCTTTTTATCTCTCACGTTCCCTTCTCTTTCACAACTCTTCATCTCCCATAAAGCAAATCCTAAGGCTTAAAAAGTCGGGCATCCCACAGATGAACCCCACATATATAATATATTTCTAAAGAAATTAACTACATCTACTTACCAAAGAAACGCAGCGGAAATAACTCAATTATTGAATAAAATGAATAAAGTTCTCAACAAAATTCAATAACGAGAAAATAGATTACGATAATGAAATCTAAAATAAATATCATAAATGCCCTACGACAGCTCAGCGATCTAATAGAACTTCAAAGAATCTTGAAAATGATCAACCAAACCTCACTAAGCAAAATCCTACCATGCTCGACCTCCTGTAAAAAAATATAGTGCACAGGGCGTCAGCAAGTATAATTATTACCGGTCACTGAACATGATAGACCGATATAATATAGTGTGAAATAATATCCTATATATATATATATGTGTGTGTGTGTGTGTGTATGTGTGTGTGTAAATTATGCAATGCTTACTAAAGAGATGAAGTTCAATTATTAATGTTGTTTTAAGCGTCGGCGCCAACCGGTATTATAAAGTAGTTATGGAGTGTTATTAGATGTGGAGGATAACTAACAGACGATGTGCACAGGGCCACTTTTAATTTAATAGGACCACACTCTCACACCCTTCTGTCCTCAGCAGAAGCGTATCTCTTATTGTTAAGCCAGGGATTGGCGAATTCCTTTTTAGTGAGCCAAAAATTTGCAGGGAAATCACAGGATCAAGGTGGTCAAGGAGTTTCAACCTACAGGTATAAAGCTGAATTTATTTTCACTTTAGGGATTTATGCCACGGGAAGTATCCACAAAGAATATCAAAGCCGATAAGTAACTGGGGAAGAGTTTAAGGGGTTTGCAACCCTAGAACACTGATAAACAGTCACCGAATCTTTTGTTTAGGGAATCGAACCCAGGGACCCAGGCATCATAACCCTACTGTGTACATGACTCTAAGTTCCCCTATGCATGAATAATTTAAGAGACCGACACTCAATCAAAATGACCTATCTGTCCTTGCTCTATAAGCAATGAGACTATATTATATGATTGGAAATTTTAATCTCAACAACCTTTTTACCCTCACAAATATAGGAGTGGGGTCTCAATCGATGATATTATACTCTGACTACCAATGATCATTTTACCTTAAGTTATTAAAGGTTATATCACTTAAAGTCCTATAATAGTAGCTAAGTTAAGCCAAAGTCAAATATATATTATGTCAGTAACCACTTGTATACTTAGTACCCTAATGTGTTAAAAGTACATCTGGTCTCTCATCAGTAATTATTAGGCTAAAAGACTCACAAACACGAATACACCACAAGGCAACTAACTATAAGGTTCACTTCTAATGCTCTCGCGCCTTAAATATTACTATTATCAAGACCTTGTATATTTACATACTCCAACAATACTAAGAGCACCCAATTAAGTAGAAAACATATATAGCTATAGTCTGACTATATTTTCAAACCATGCTCCCTAAATATTTCTGCAACATCAGGTGGCGAATGAACATGTAAGCTATATAAGAGGCAAGCGGTTAACTATGATCTGACAAATACTATAGGTTGTTTAAAGAAGAACTACTAACCCAATTTAATATTAATTATATTACTGATATATGAGATTTAAAATCTTATACAAAGTTTACCCTTAATCTTGTGAACTTATGTAATCTGTTGAAACCATTTCAAATCACTTAATGTTCATAACATAAAGTATTATACTTTAAGTATGAGCTTGATAAGTTACTAATACAGGAACAATTCAGGTCATTAATGTAATTAGATAAACATCTACCGATTTTGCAATAATGATGATTAAACTAATATTGCATATGCATCCGATTATACTAAAATTGTATTTGAAAATTATCACAATCAATCAAACATTAAGTGCTTGAGTCTAATGGTACTTGCCTTATCAACGAATCCAGGGTTTAGAAGAGAAGGAAATTTTCTCTCAAAGCTCCAATAAAATTCAGTAATTTCCCAAAGTAATGCCAAATTTATTAAGATGGTATCTTCTCTCTATAATACTCTAGGTTGCTTGAAGGTTGCAGCTGAGGAATAGCTACATTTGGAGAGGAGTTGAGGTTATAAAGAGAAGAATAAAGAGGATAATATATTTGGTGGAGAAAATGGAGGAGAAATTTTGGTGAAGAAATGTGGTGGTTTGAATGGGTTTGTTATAAGGATTTGAGGAAAATAAGAGCTATGATAACATACTCAAATGTGCAACCTACTAAACTACCATAGCTAAGTTGGACATAGTTATATAACGGGGAAAAAATAAAGCGGGGTGCTACAAACAATCTGATAAATCTCTCACAATCTTCCATGACCCCTCTTAAACTCAACTGCGATGGGTTTGTGACACATAATTTGTCACAGTTTGGCATACTTCTGCGACGGTTATATTCGTCGTTAAACTTTTAGTGGCAATAACTACAATAAGGGCAAAATGAGACTTCACCTTTTAGCGGCATTGGAAAATTGTCGAATTAACAATTATTTATTAAAAATATAATAAATGACACAAAAAACGCCATTACAAAAATAAATCTGGAAGGAAAAAATTAATAACCCAAAATTACATTTTATTAATGGGAAACATTTTTACAGTATAAAGTTAGACATCTAATCCCATAAGATTCAATGCCCTATATAACCACCGCTCTTTTACTTCTATCCTATAAGACCTAAACTTTAATGTTGCATTTACAAAAATCAATTTCTTCCAAATTGGTGTCTTCCGCATCAATTACTGATTTTCTTTTAGGGATGCAAAGAATTACTCGTTCAAGAATCATATGTATGACACCTACAAACACAGCACATAAATGCAACCCATTCAAAGGACTCATTAATGTCTAAGGTTATAGTATTTCAATCATATAAAAGAGAAGTGAGATACACAATATCACAAAGAATATTGTTGAATGTTCAGACACAATTATTTAATGCCAATGTACCTCAAATGGCATTTGTGATACCTGAACCAACATACCATCTGCAATAGGATCAAGTAGTATACAATAAAAACAATTAAATTAATTTGCGAAATGTTTATTTCCTAATTCCTTACTGAACGTAAAATACTTGAGTTTAGCAAGGAATTGCATAACTTCGGAAATGTTCTACAAGCCACAGAAACAGGTAAGAATAACAGCCTTAGTTTAAATAGTGAACCTGCATGGTTAAAGAACTTAGTATCGTAAATGCATTCCAGTTGCCAACAGCTTTTTGCTTGCTTTCGGGTTCTCATTTCTTTCCTAGAGACAAACTCAGTAAAGTAAATTTTGCTCTCTGCTAGTACCTACTTACAATCATCCATGAGCTTCTCCTTGCCAATAACTATTTCGAACAAACTTAAAATAACATAAAGAGAGGTAAGCATCATATGAGGTCTATGGTATTACAAACATAATAATATCAAATTTTAAAAAAAAATTAGACATGCCCATCGTAAACAAACAAGTTTCTGATAGCATTTGCTCACAAATGTAAGTATTTGCATCTCCTAAGTAACCTAGTCAGCACGAACTTGCAAGTTTATGCTTATATTACACTTTTTGAGGGCATTAGGGGTAGCCCATGAAGTATATAAGAATATACTCATGTCTATCCTTAAGACCTGAAATAACAAACCAATACATAATGCAGAATCGGATAAAGAAGCATTATAGCCAAGTTAGATAATATAAGTACCAAAAAACAAGCAACAAGTTTATACTTTAAAAGCAATTGCTATAATGAGAGAAAAATGTTGCTCTAAGTACAACATTTAGGATAAGGAGGTTTGTGACTGGTATCTATCGCATACGCAACCTATAGCGAATTTTCATAAAATCTTCATTGTATAAACCATTTGGATACCTCCAGCATGAAAACAATGCATCATTTGGTCAAAATCTCACTCTAACGCTCTGCAATTAAACACAAACACCCAACAATATTTACAGTATTCATCCCAAACATACTACTGCAGTATTTTTATTTTTATTTATTTGGAAGGTAAGCTGGGGTTAAGGCAGACCCCATGACCAACTATATTAACACAACAGCAAAATTATATCCTACAAAATTGTTTCCTTGCAGTATCATCCTCTAATCTACTACTAAGCTCTGGTAGAGTGCAACAGGGTCCATTATAATTTCCTCTGTAGCAGATACATAAGTGAAAATAAAAAAAGCACATTTGTTAGCTTCTTTGTAGCTGTGTATAATCTGAAACACCTCAAGTTGGTCTGTAAGCATATAGATAGCAGTAGCATTGTGGAACTCTTCTACCCTGTTATTGTTAGAATTGGAAAAGACCAACAGAAAGAAGTGAGCAAAAGCTATAACAAAGATATACCTTGCAAAGTAAAGGAATATATGGATACAATTACCTCCATCACCATTCCAGTTGCGAGAGCAAGTAATAGAAGCAGCTAGCATCTTGAAGGTGAGAAAGAGTGGCTGCAATAGTGAACGGTAAACCAAAAAGTGATCCATTAGTATGATATTTCATAATAATCTCCTCCCTCTCTTGCAACTTCCCCAGTCTTCTACGACAAATCCTAGATACACTTAGCTCCCCTCGCAGTTGCTTCCATATCCCCTGAAATTACAAAATCTAAGTGTAAAAGGAATTATGGAGGACAAGATGATCAAAAGATGACTACTCAATGAATGAAAGCAACACCATCATTCAAATTGATAAAATTAGATTCCTGAAACCCATAATTTAGTCTTGAACTTGACTAACTTCTTCAGAACTAACCAAGCTTTGGTTATTAGGGAAAAACTAACGAATCTCAATTTATTTGTGTAGAATTAGATATAGATATAAGTAAGTCACAACATAGATATGGATTAACTTTGTAACTAAATATTAAAAGACATTATGAAGTTTCTCCCAACACCCCTTTTATGAACAAAATACACCATTTGACATGATCGTCATGTCTCTTAATCTAATATCTACATCTGACATCATTGCCTTTTTGTACCCTCTCTTTCATTCTTCCAAATCAAATTACTTAATTCTCCAAATTCCAATTTTCTATACATGTTTGGGCAAAATAATCCAGAAATTAACAAAACATATAATCACATATATGTGATTTGTGACAAATTGGACATGAATAATATAGTATAAGATCAACCTTTGCATTCTTACAAGCAATTCACATCAAGGTTATCCGGGGGGGTAAGATAGAATAGATTACCGTCAATGAAGCTAGTTTGGAATTAGGGAGGGAGATAGAGGAGATTCTTACCTTTTAATCGTCCAGTTCCAGTTAATCTTCCTGTGATCTTTCCCTCTCGCTCCATTTATCTGATTTTCCCTAAATCAAACATAAACTTATTAAAATAAATTTAGAAAATCAACCAAAGAAAGCAATGATAAGATGACATTGACCAAAATAACTATTCCCAAATCAAAGATTACCAAAACATCTCGAAGGAGATAATACAATTACTTCAAAAGCCAACCACCAAACATAATCACCAAAATCAGCCATAAATGTCCTCTTGATAACAACCCTAGTATCTAATCCCTGTAATGGGGAAAATAGAGGAAATTTAAACCTAAGCTTCAACAAAAAGATAATTCAAAAGAAAGAGGAGATGGTTAAGAAATACAAACATATAAACAGCCAAAGTGGGAGGAAATTTATCGTGTGCCAAAATGTAACTTGTGAGAGCCAATCCTGTTAGAATATGTGAAACACATTGGTAATAAAGTCAAGCCACCATAGAACAACAGTCTACCATAGGAATAGTAGTCCTAGTTGGTAGCATAGTAAGGTAATATTTGTATTTCGGCTTTAGAAGTCAGGTCGGATTTGTGCTTTAATACCTATATAAATGTAGCGCCCCATTATTTTTTCCTTTTCCTTTGGGTTCCAGAGGCTATTTACTTAGCTTGCACCTGTATTACATTAGTATGTTCTTAGTTTTATTTTACTTTGGAGGAAACCCATTCAAACTACCACCACCGAATTCCCCAAACTCCTCCTCCTTCTCCTCCTCCTTTAACCTTTCTTCCCTCTTTTTATTTTGAAATCAGGAGATGCTTATTAGAACCTGTCTATATTCGGGTACATTTTATATAGCGAGGGGTGGTACTATTGGAGATCTGATGTGCGAGTTCATTGGGTTGTTTATCCTTCATCTTCCTTCTCCCGATCGATATCAGGCAAGTACTTTTATCCATGATTATTTCTTGATTTGACCTTGATAATTCATGAATCTTGACCGAGTTATTGAACTGATTTATAGTCGTAATCAGGTATATAATGATTGTCTTTGTACAATGTTTAACTAGGAATAAGTTAGGGTGTAAGAGCTTCCTTTTATAGCTGTACAGAACTTTAATTCTTTTAGTTGATGAGGAAATTGGTATGTATATATGAACGGGATGTTGGGGACTGATCTTATTGCCATAATGGATAGTAGTTGATTAAGCATGTCTAAGATGTACTGGACCCAGAGGTGTACATATGGGTACTGCTCTTAAATCATCTATAGTGGCTGAATATGTGTAGCTTGTAATACCCGTTAATGGCTTTAGTATTTTTACGTCATCTTTACATTAAAATATCATAGACAGTATAGTTGGGGTTTAGACAATGGTGATAAATATTGATAAATGATATGTTAGGTTATGTTAACTCGGAGCTTTAGTGTAACGACTAGTTGATAGGTTCCTTTCATACTTGGATTTTCTTCACATACTCAAAAACTTTTGGCTTCTTAGAATTCTTTTAACCCGGTATTATGTTATGATTTTGACACTAAGCAAACTTAGGATAGTGACAAGTTAAGCCATACATCTTAGATTTATATTGACAGACAAAAAGGCTATGGTTAGGTTAGGAATTCCATGGTGAACTTTGTGATTGTTGTCTGGTTGTTTTTGAAATGTTACACAAAGCTTTTGGGCATTGTTTTGTTTGAGGCAGATATAAAATCCCATTAAGATGGTATGTTGTGGCTAACAATATGGGTTGTGATGCATACTAGCAGCTTATACTAGTATTTATATATGAGTCTTGAGTTAAGAATGTGTGATATTGGAAATGGTTGGACACGTATGGTCTGATATTAGAGGTATGTTAGCATAAGCACATTAAGAGATATTAGTTTTATCTTCTTAGAATAAGGAAGCCAGGTGATGGGCATTATTCATTGGGAGGTTAGTATTCTAAGGCACGGGTGGAGTAAGAGAGTTCTTTATCACTAGGACATTTGGGCGAGTCCTTTATTCTAGAACTTAGATGATCCCTTGGTTTGTCTTTTGTGACAACCATTTAAGAGAATGGATTTTCCATGATTCAGTAATACGCGACTTAGATTCGCTTTAACGCTTAAGGCTTCCTTTTGAAATAGTCGCACTTATTGGGCATGTTACGATAGATAGCATTAGATGTTGGAGCTTTACTTCATTTGATAGAGTCCCCATTTATTATTAAAGTGAGGGTAGATAGATCATCTAGTCGTAAGAGCGGTAGGTCTTTAGATTTAGTCCCAGATGCTGATTAGGAAGGGGCAGACAGATCATTTGATTCTTATAGGATTCAAACTTCTTCCTTTCCATTATGTTAGGATAACTTCTAGTTAATGTACACAGTAGGGCTATGCTGTAACGGTCCTTGGGTTCGAGTCCCTAAAGCAAATATGAGGTCACTGTTTATCAGTTTTCCCAGGTTGCAAGTCCCAAAATTCTTTCCCGATTACTTCTCAGCTGCATGCTTCGCGAGCATCCAGTGGGCAAATCCTTAAAAGTTGAAAATAAAGCAGGCTTTAGACCTGTAGGTTGAAATTCCTTGGACACCCTGATCAGGTGCATTACCCGCTAATTCTTGGCTCACTAAAAAGGAATCTGCCAATCCCTGGCTCGCCAATAAGGGATACGCTTCTGTTGAGGACAGAAGGGTGTGAGAGTGTGGTCCCATTGAATTAAAAGTGACCCTATGTACGTGACTTCCAAATTCTCTTTCCTCATTAACCGTACTTCTTAGGTTGTAGTAGTTAGATCTAAGTTTAGGCCATCGTTGATATCTTGGTAAGATATTACTTTTACTTAGACTACCTCCTTAGAACTTGTAGCTTGGTTGATATTCTCCTATACTTCCGTTAGAATCTTCATGTCTCTTTTCTGTGTTTATCTTGGTCTATCATGTCTTATGACCTTGGATATTTGTACTTGTTGGGCGTTGCTTGCTGATGCCTTGTGCATATATACTTTTTCAGGTGAATTGTTACGGTAGCGAAACTAGTAGTTGGAGCAAGTTGGACATGCATCTTTTGGAGTTCTTGCTATCCTTGTGGTAATATTTATTATTTTTATCTCTTTTAAATTTTCTTCCGCTGCGTAGTTTCTTAGTGTTGTAGATGTATTTACGATTTGTTTTAAATTATAGTACGTCTTTTGGGGGTTCATCTTTAGGATGCCCGACGTTACACCTCAGAATTCGCGTTCTTAACAGTTTATTAAGAAGCCAATTTTGGGGGTGTGACAATAAAGGCTTGATGTATTTTGTAATCAAATCATCTCATCCCAAGTTTGATCAATAAACATTTCTTCTTTAGAATTTAAAACTCTATTTTCAACATCTGGTATCAGAGCGAGCATGGTCTCTAGCTCAGTATTCCATCGAGATATCGTTCATTCGGTCGAGGTTATTGATTTCGTCTATTTTTTGCAAAAAATGATGGAGAGTTATGTTTAAGCGGCAATTCCTAAATTTGATGGTTACTACGACCATTGGAGTTTAATTATGGAGAACTTCTTGAGGTCCAAGGAGTATTGTCACCTCGTTGAAGTTGGTGTTTCTAACCATTTAGAAGAAATGACGACCGCTCAAATATCCAAGATCGAGGAATTACGATTTAAAGACTTGAAAGTTAAAAATTATTTATTTCAAGCTATTGATCGTAACATCTTGGAAACGATCCTATACAAGGAGACATCCAAAGATATTTGAGATACAATAAAGAAGAAATATTAGGGAGCCGCTAAAGTGAACCGGGCACATCTAAATGCACTTTATGTAGATTTTGAGACTCTTCGTATGTAACCAACAGAGTCTGTTTCAAAGTATTTTTCCAGAACCATGGCAATTTCTAACAAGATGAGAACAAATGGAGAAATGATGGAGGATTTGCGATAATCAAAAAGATTCTTCGATCAATGACATCAAAATTCAATTACGTGGTATGTTCGATCGAGGAGTCGAAAGATTTTGATCAACTCTTGATGGATGAACTAATGAGTTCATTGATGGTTCACGAGTAACGAATCAACAAACATGTAGTAGTGGAGGAAATGTTACAATCTCAGCTCTCAATCAGTAATCAAACGATAAAGGGAAAAGAAATAAGTTGAGAAAGAGGTAACCGCGATAACAAATTCCCAACTTATCATAGAAGAGACAGAGGAAGCAACAATCAACATAGTGGAGGCTAAAAGTCAAAGCCATTTGATAAGTCAAATATTAAATGCTACATGTATAACAGGTATGGTCACTTTCGTTTTGAATATCATTCTCATTTTTATAAGGAAAGAGGCAAAAAATCTAATTTTTCAAAAAAAGAGGATAAAATTTCTCTTCTTTTGGTTTGCAAAACAAAAGAAGAATCTCAAACCAAAAAAGATTTTTGTCAAGACATATTGTACATGGACACCGGAACAAGGAACCATATGTGCGGTGAAAAATCCATATTTCACAAAATTGATGATTCTTTCTGTACCTTGGTAAAGTTTGGAAATAGTTCTATAATTGTTGTCATGGGGAAAGGCGATATCAAAATTTTGGTTAAAGATAACACTCATCAGACTATCTCAAGTATTTTCTATGTCCCAAACTTGACGAGTAATTTGCTCAGCGTAGGGCAACTTCAAGAGAAGGGATATGTAATCATCATCTAGAATGGAGTCTGCCGAATTGAAGATCCAAAGAGGGGCTTGCTAAACAGGTATATATGACTCCAACTGAATGTTTTCACTAAGCGTCGTGCATGCCGCTCTTCCTTGTTTTTCAAGTATGGTAAAAGATCAGATATGGTATCTTCGCTATGGTTGCTTGAACTTTAACGGCCTAAAGCTCCTTCATCAGAAGAATATGGTGACGGGAATACCTCAGATTGATCGACATCCACAAGTATGTGAAGGTTGTATTGTTGGCAAACAACACCGGGATTCATTTCCAAAGGGAAAAGCATGGAGAGCCAAATCGACACTGGAGCTGGTCCATACCGATATATGTGGGCTGATTGATCCACGGTCCAATGGAAATAAGAGGCATTTTATTACCTTTATTGACGATTACTGCCGAAAAACATGGGTCTATTTTCTACTAGAAAAATCTAAAGCTTTTTTAGTTTTCAAGTCATTCAAGGCCCTTGTTGAGAAGAAAGTAGGAAGATCTATCAAGATTATTCGCTTAGATCGTGGTGGAGAATACAATTCTTATGAATTCACAATTTTTTATGAAAAATTTGGAATCAAAAGACAATTGACAACATCGCACATGCCACAATAAAACGGTGTAGCTGAGAGGAAGAATCGTACTATAATAAATATGGTGCAAAGTAGCCGATTGATCCAAGATCCAATTGAAATAAGAGGTATTTTATTACCTTGGCGATTACAGCCAAAAAACATGGGCCTATTTTCTACTAGAAAAATCTGAAGCTTTTTCAGCTTTTAAGTCATTCAAGGCCCTTGTGGAGAAGGAAGTAGGGAGATCTATCAAGATTCTTCACTCGGATCGTGGTGGAAAATATAATTCTTAGGAATTCACAAATTTTTGTGAGAAATTTGGAATCAAAAGACAATTGACGACATCGTACGCGCTACAATAAAATGGCATAGCTGAGAGGAAGAACTGCACTATTATGAATATGGTGCGAAGTATGTTGCAAACATCAAATCTTCCTAAGAGATTTTGGCCAGAAACAGTCTTATGGAACATCTACATCCTCAATAGGAGTCCTACCATAGCTGTGAGAAACATGACATCAGAAGAGGCATGGAGCGGCAGAAAACCAGATGTGGAGTACTTGCAAATATTTGGGTGTATACCATATGCCCATATTCTGAAATAATGGAGAACAAAGCTCAACGATAAAGTTCAGAAATGTGTTTTTCTCAGTTATAGTGATAGTTCAAAAGCTTATAAACTCTATCATCCGACAACTGAGAAAATTATCATTAGTCGAAATGTGATTTTTGTCGAAGAAAATACATAGAAATAGAATATTAAAGATGCAAGAAAGCCAGTACCGGTGGTTTTTGATGATAAAGAGAGTCATCCGCCAGTTTTAGATGGTAAAGCACAATCACCACTCACGCCTGTACAGAGCTCAACCAGCCCTTCTTCAATAATGGTTCAATCATAATCTGTACCATCATTCTCAAGGCCTCAAAGAACCCACATGAGACCAGCATACTTGGAAGACTACGATCTAAGTGTGGGGGATCAATCAGATGATCCAACTATATACTTCGCTTTATTTACTGGAAGTGACCCAATTGTTTTCAAGGATGTTGTTGAAGAACCAAAGTGGCAAGAGGCCATGAATGACGAGATCGAAGAAATCAAGAAGAATAATACATGGGAGTTGACTAATCTCCCATATGGATACAAGTTGATTGGTGTGAAGTGGGTATACAAGAAGAAATTGAATGCTGAAGGAAAAGTTGAAAAATATAAGGCAAGGTTGGTGGCTAAAGGTTATAAGCAACAACAAGGCATCGACTATGAAGAGGTGTTTGCTCCAGTCGCACGACACGATACTATTAGGATGATAGTTGTAATAGCAGCACAAAACTTGTGGCCTATTTTTTAACTGGACCTAAAGTCAGCATATAAAAAATCATGTACGTCAATTAACCACCTGGTTACGTACAAAAAGGCAAAGAGAAGAAGGTGTACCGGTTGATGAAGGCCTTATATGAACTAAAACAAACACCAAGAGCTTGGTATAATCATATGGAGGCACATTTCGTGAAAGTGGGGTTCTATAAGTGTCCATATGAGCACACACTTTTCATGAAAGTTGGAACTGATGAAAAATTTCTGGTAGTGTGCTTATATATGGACGACTTGATATACACTGGCAACAATCATGCGATGTTTAAGGATTTCAAATGATCAATGATGGTAGAGTTTGAGGTGTCAGTTCTCGGAATGATGCACTATTTTCTGGGCATAGAAGTAGTTCAGTCTGATGTGGGTATTTTCATATCACAGAGAAAATATGTTCAGGAGATTTTGGATTGATTCCAAATGAAGGATTGTAATCCAGTGAGCACGCTAGTTGAAGTTGGATTGAAGCTAATGTAAGATCCCAAAGGAGAGAAGGTTGACAACACATTGAATAAGCAACTCGTGGGAAATCTTATGTACTTAACCGCGATCAGGTCAGATATTCAGCACACAGTAAGCCTCATCAATCGATACATGGAGAATCCAACGGTGTTGCATCTAAATGTTGAAAAGAGGATTCTGAGATACTTGAAAAATACGACTGTGTTGAGAATATTTTATAAAAAAGGAGAGGCTATTATTTTAATCGGCTATACTGATAGCGATTATGGTGGAGATCCGGATGACAGGAAGAGAACCTCTGGGTCTGTTTTTATGTTAGGATCAGGACCGATTTCATGGTCGTCAAAGAAATAGCAGATTGTTTCTTTATCTACCACGGAAGTAGAGTATATCGCTGCCGTGTCTTGTGAATGTTAAGCAATATGGTTAAGAAGAATGTTGGGTAAAGTAGGTTTTCATCAAAATAGGGAAACTCCTATTTATTGTGACAATATTTCCACAATCAAATTGTCGAAGAATCCAGTTCAACAGGGGAGAACGAAGCACATTGATGTACATTACCAATTCTTGCAAAATCTAGTAAAAGATGGGACGATTGATCTTATCCATTGTAGGAGCAAAGATCAAGTTGTAGAGATTTTCACCAAAGCCCTCAAGTTAGACGCATTTAAGAAATTTTGGAAGCTACTCAGAGTTTGTTCATTTAAGGGAGAGAGCTGCAAGAAAAACTCAGCATAGCATTTACTTCCTAAACTAGTATTAGAACTTCTAGTTTAAGGGAGGGCATTAGAATGTGTGAAACACATTGGTAATAAAGTCAAGCCACCATAGGAACAGTAGTCTACCATAGGAATAGTAGTCCTAGTAGGTAGCATAGTAAGGTAATATTTGTATTTCGACTTTAGAAGTCAGGTTAGATTTGTGCTCTAATGCCTATATAAAGGCTTGTTGTATGTTGTAATCAAATCATCTCATCCCAAGCTTGATCAATAAAAAATTCTTCTTTAAAGTTTAGAACTCTGTTTTCAACAAATCCGTAAGGGAAAGCGGAGAACCGTAATAAAGCTTTGGCGCCAAAATGAGGTGAATCGTGAGAAGATCGTGAGAGATTTATCAGATTGTTCAAGAGAGGTCATGGGAGATGAAGAGTGTGAAAGAGAAGGGAATGTAGGAGATAAAAAGGGGAAATATGGAAACTTATGAAGAAATCGTGATTGGTTTTCAATACTCGGTCACGGATAGCAAAGACAACGGTAAACCATCTACTTTTTCAATCTCGAGAACAATTCGTAATGAGAGTATGTTATTGTAATTATGAGAACTGTTTTGAAAAAAATTGTAATAGTCATTTGAATTTTATTGTCGAAGAACACCCATTGCTACCTTGTGACAGAAATAACATGTCTCTAAAGGTATGGCACTTCTAGATAGTGTTCTGGAAAGTGTTGCTTAGGACTTCTAGATTTAAAAAAATGTCCATAATCTGTTCTTCCTTGGTCTTATTTATAGGTCTCATATTATGGCAGTTTGATGACCACTACTCTTTCCTTATGAAGGACGCTACACATGATAGTTCTGAAATGTCTAAGTAATAGTTACATCATGAATGATCCTTTATTTTTGCAATAGCCTCCTTAATTTGTCACTATTGTAGTATGGTGTCTTGTGATTATGAAGTCAAACTCTTACCAATAGGTCGATATCAATGTTTGAGTTTGTTATCAGGAGCAGGTCCTTACAAGACCCAAGCTAAAGTACTCTTGTGAGTATCGTGTTCCACCTGTATGCTTAGTCATAACCATGTTGGTTCTTGGTCCAGAACTACATGGGTTGATTTATTGTTCTACCTCACTCTTATATCTAAACCTAGTCTCCTGTAACCATAGGAGTTGTATTACTTCTGAGCTTAATTATATTTACTTTTTTTCTTTTCTATTTTTCAAACAATTATATCTACTGTTGGTCCATGGTTATCATTAAGTTGGGTAGTCTATGTCTACATTATCAATCCCATAAGG
Organism: Kingdonia uniflora; assembly: GCA_014058105.1. Classification (NCBI taxonomy): domain Eukaryota; kingdom Viridiplantae; phylum Streptophyta; class Magnoliopsida; order Ranunculales; family Circaeasteraceae; genus Kingdonia; species Kingdonia uniflora. Next base: position 171,410 of record JACGCM010000076.1, on the reverse strand, counting down.
AAGAAGTTTATTAATAACCCTAGTACCATAAATAATAAGGGACAAGACAAAACCTAGATCTATAATATAACGAAATCTTCATCTATTATACTCCTAGTGAAGTTGTTTCTCCTGCCGATCTTCCTTGATGTTGGCCTCTTTCTCTCTGATCTCCCAAATGTGATACTTAATGTGGTGACTGAGTATAGTTGATACTCTCATTAGCTCTCTCTCTCTCCCTCTCTCCCTCTCTCTCTCTCACTTACTTACAGTAAGGTGGTATAATGGGGTTTTCTCTCTCTATCCCTTTTAGTTTTATAAGGTGGAGGCTAAGGTTTAGTGGGTCTTCTCACAAGCAGATCACGATTCTACCACCTTTTTTGTTCAGCACAAAGTCCTAAATTAACCAAACTCTTAGGGGCTGTTTGGATACTTAAATTTTTGGGCCAGCCAAGTATAAACCTAGCTGGCCTATCCTGGATATGTATAAACCTTAACTAGTTCAGTTTAATATGTTGTTTGGTCATTTTTACCTGTTATCCTGGTTCTGACTTGTATGTTGTTTGGATACTTGTATCGTAAACCAGTTCTTATAATTAATTTTAATTTTTTCTAATAAAATACTAAAATTTAATTTATTAAAAACATCAATACATGTACTCAAAATTATAACAAAACACTCATCAATACATGCAAGTGATTATAATATTACTTATTACATTAATATTGAAATTATTTCTACGAAAACCATATATCTGTTATTCACCTTCTTCACTTTCTTCGCTTTCTTCACTTTGCCCGTCATTTCACATTGCATTTGAAATTGTTTTTCTCAATTAAATTGCAGTTTCTCGTTGTACCATTCACAGAGTACCCCTAGTTCCTTGCATTTGTACTTGATTATCTTCATCTTCATCTTCACTGTCATCTTCTTCCATTTTACTGAATAGCTTATCATTCTTGTTCCCCCTTCTTATGTGGTTTATGTATGATACAACATGCAATAACAATCTTCACATGTGTTTCAAATGGGTAAGGAGGAGCATTCTCAATATAGTAAAACAGGCTTTCAATATGTTAAAAATGCATTCTATGACATTTCTGGCCAATGAGTGTCGGTGATTGTATAACTCCTTTGCATTTCTTGGATTATTACCACCCGCCAATTCGCCTAAGTGATATCTAACACCACGAAATGGCGTAAGAAAACCTTGTATGTTTGCAAAACCTACATCGATGAGATAGAATTTCCCTATATATATAAAAATAAATTTAGTATATATTCGAATTTAATTTGATCCTACTAGTACACTTAATAACTTATACATTCAGGGATTTGAAGCTTATCTTCTCTTGTCAAAGCTGACTGTAGTACACGTGAGTCTAAAGCCGAACCTTCCCAGCCCACCAAAACATACTAAAATTGCAAGTCGATGAACATGCGGCTAAAACATTTTGCGTAATACTCACTTTTCAATTGTGAAAAACTCCCTGATCATCAGCGTTTATAAGCGCTGGGATGTGCGTGCCATCTATTGCCCCCACACAATCCTTATGAAAATTTCATAAAATGTTAGAGTACGAAATTTAAAAAGAAACTCAAATCTTATATTAAAATTTTAACCTTAAAATATGGAAAAAATCTTGGATCATTTAAGATCTCCTTTGGATCAGGCTTTTCACGCTGCAAGAATTTTGGTGCAAGAGAAATAACAACATCCAAAACAGTGTTGAAGTAGTGACTAACAGTTTCTCTGGAATGTTAATATCGTTCTTGAACTATTCTGCTGCGTTCGTCATGACCAATGGAGTATAAGAACATTCCTACTTACTCATCAACACTATCTCTCCTCATATCACGCAAGGAGCCTTCCATTGATAAAATATCACACAACTTTTTAAAAACAAGTTTATCCATACAAATGTTTTAATATATCCGAACAGGATTACCGTCTACTTATTCAGTAATATATTCTTTACCAGTTAATTTTGAGTTGCGACATGGTTCCTTTGATATATGATTTTTGTAGTAATGAGAAGTTACAACTGTAGCTGCAGTTACAGCCAGTGCAATCATATCTTCTTCACCAGAATTATAGTCACCCATCATACTTTACTTCCTGCACTTCTTATAAATTAATATTCAAAAATGTAAATAACCACCAAATTAGAAAATATTACCAATCTATTATACAATACTATATTAAATTTTAAATGAACTTACAAATCAATGATGAAAGATCTTATTTAAATAATAACTAAATAAACAAAAAAATAATTTTAGAGATTGTAATTATAATTGTTTTTCTTATGATTTATTTTCCACATCAACGACGTCCTTAGTTTATTTTCGGTTAGGTTCAGAAACATTCTCATTTTTCCTTAATCCCCGAGAAGATTGCAAGCTTTTAGGTAATCACCCTCTAGTAAACCAGAAATAGCGTCAAGCACTTTAATGGCATTTGGTTTCTTTTCACTATTCGATCTCATATTTTTCATTCCATCGACTGCGGATACAATTGATTTCAAAGCATCAATCATGCCTTTACTAGTACTCATTTTCCCTTTCTTGATATCTTCAGCAGTAGAAGTTATTTCTGGCAATTTACATTTTTTCTTTTTCTTGGTTTTTTCTACTTCATTGTTTACAAGAGGCGAGTCATCTTCCACGGCTGTATCATCAGAAGAATCTTGAATTAGTTATGTTAACATTGCTCAACTTTTTAGACTTCATATCTTTAGCCAAGCTAGCATATTGTCCTGTTGCTGTTGATTTTTCACAAATCTCATCAAGATCGTGGTAATTCGGTATTGTTTTAGTTCACATAGGTTTAACTTCAGGATGCTCCTGCATGTGGTCGTGTATAAATTAGTAGCTTATTTTAAATAATAAATTATAAAAATTATAAAGTTACACACCTTTAGATACTCATCCCAAACGTAACTATCAGCTATCACCATATGTTTCTCATCATCCCATCTAAATCCACTTTGATCGAGAAGAGCCTTCAAAATTGTGCGGATATTTCTTAACTTCTTATGTCAATTTTTCAGAACCTCATTATCATCATTCATATTTTCATACTTTTTGTTCATTTTTTTTTCATGTCTGCCCACGCAATCTTCGTAAACAATTTTTCATTTCATTGTCCCGCACATGTTTTAACATAAGATCCAAAAAGTAACGATCCATCGGCGGGGTCCACTCAGTTCTACGGTGATTATTGCTGGAAATTCCCGCATTATCCATAGGTGGGTCTACAATTATTAATCAAAGTTAGATTTTAGATTACATAACAAAATATATAATGTTGTTGGTGGTTTAGTCCATCTTCACAAGATGGATGAAAAAAATTTACAGCGAAATCCATAAATCACAATTCACAAGACGGACAATAAGATGCTAGAATTGCTTATGGTATGAAGAATAGTAAACACTGTACAAATGACAAGGAGTTAAAGTGCAATAATACAAGACCTGAAATGTTTTCATTCTGATTTACTCTTCTTTGCTTCTTCCTCTTGCTTCTTTGCAGGCGGAGAAAGCAACTTGAATGTCCACATGCCCAAAAGAGTTGCCTCAATGGGGGAAAGCCAGTATACATATAGATGTTCTTTGCTTATATGTTCACCTTAAGTAAATGCCCACCCCATAACAGTAACAGGGTTCATGCATCCACCAGTTAGATCAGACCCCAATATATGAAAAACAAACTTGGAAATAGTAGAGATCCATGTTTTCATGAAGAAACTGTTAGGGTTGTTCTTAGCTAACCCAAGGGAGATACTAATAATTACGAACGTGAGAAGTCCTTCCGTCAATGCACCATGATGAAGGTTAACATTCAGACGAGGTCCATTGCCTACTTTCGGAAAGGTCTGAAGAATGAGCTTAGCTCCAGTAATGGAACCGAGTACTTGAGCAGGGATTCTGATACAAACAGTGAAGATAAACCCACTAAAGCTCCCAGAAATTGCAGATGACAACGACGTAAGAGGATTATAAGAACCACCTTTTCTAATCTTACTGAACCATGCAAACACAAACATACTCAAAATTAAAATACACCTCTTTATGATTTCTCCTCTGGGTTGAGATCCCAACCCCATAAAATTGTATACAAAGAGCTTAATCATAGCTCCTAACCATACCCACATGAAGGAGATAATGAAATCTGATGTAACTTGACCAACTCTTCCTGCCATTATTGTTCCCTCCCTCTTTCTCTATGAGATTGTGAGATTTTATTTGTTGGGGTTTGATGATGATTAGTCGAATGAGAGAATTGGTGCAAAAGAGAGCTTGTTTGACATTTTTGGGATTGTTTCAACGCTGGATTGAGATTGGATGATAATGGAGGGAAATTGTTGTCCATCTTGTGAAGATGGACTAAACCACAAGATGTAATTTATTAGCTGGATTATTCAGTATCTCTGTCAAAACCCTAGAATCATAGTCTTTGACGGACCCTCCTAAGGAGTGAAATACTTAAAATTCCTTTCTGCTCTAAAGTCTACAACATATGGATAGAATCCTTTTATAAAACAACCCAGAATTGTAAAGTGGATCAAATAAAAGAAAAGCTGGGAACAAAGAGTCAATTTTAATGTTGATGGATATCTTAAGGAAATTGACTTCAAATAGATCTTTCTCTACTAAATAAACTTGGCATGCTATAAGGAAGAAAAAAATCAAAATCCATTGGTTCAATATAGTATGAGACAAAAATAGTGTTCCTAAACATTCTTTCATCAGCATAGATATACAACTGTCGTGGGAAGAACTATCTAGAGCCAAAATATCGTCAACTTCACATCCACTTTCAAGTGTCTACGCCGAATACTTCATTACTTCTACTCTCGCGTCAACTACCAATACTGTAATTAGTTTTGTTTGAAGTATATATCTAAGCATTTAGTCCGCAATACAAACTGTAATAATAATCCGACCCAGAGTAAGCTCTTCAACCCCATTTCTCCAATAAAATACCAGCCAAATCTTCTTATTACATACTACTATCTGAACAAAAATTGATAATACCCCATTTCATAATGGCACTTCAGTACTAATATTACAGTTTACTAATCCCATTTCTACGTCAAACCAATCTAACTATTTTCCAATTAATCAACAAATTTGACCACATTTCATAACTTAAATCCAAACCCAATGACTAAAACTACTTAAACCCCAAATCTCCTACATAAAAATAGATATCTTTGTAACTCTATATAGTACACATTAGACTAAACATTTCATATTGATCAAGATTCTTGAAAACAAGTACAACCAAATTCAATTCAATCTTAGTGATGATAACTATATCAACAATAATCGATACATCTAGGGTTTCAAACTGATTGGAGATAACAATCAAAAAGGGGCAAATAGAGCAACATCTAAACACATGAAAAGGGGCAATCAAATCTAATTGAAGTAAAGGTTAAGAGATAAAACCTTGAATTCTAGAGTTGACGATTGAGTTGTAGTTGTTTGATTGTTGATAATTAAAACTTGAACTCTAGAGAGAGAGAGAAACTTGATTGGTGATCTGAAGTAGAAGCTTGATTATCCAAGGTTTCAGTTTGGGAAGGAGGAAAGGTTTGAAGCAAGCGTGTTCTGTGTTTTTTTTTTTTTTTTAAATTTTGGAGCTGGGGGAGGAAAAGACTAGAGATTAGAAAGATTAGAGATTATAATAAGAGATTAGAGAGAGAGTAGAGGAGGCCTATCTGTGCTTTCTTTGGAGATGAGAGAAAGAGCTTGAATTAGTTAATGGTGAAACAATGATATGAGAGAGAAAAATTAATGGAGAGTGAGAGAGAGTAGAGGAGGCCTATTTGTATTTTCTTTGGAGAACAGCTTTATTCTCTGTACTTTACTTTCGTTATTTTAAAAAGTTAAAAACTAGTTCTGTTTCAAAGCAAGTAAAAGTCTTTCTGAGAAAAAACTGGTTATCTGCTATAATTAGGGCAGACTAGTTCAAAACAAAACTAAAAAAATTTATCCCGCATATTGCCAAACACTGGTTTTTTCACCTTAACCGGCTCTGAACCAATCCAACTCAGTTTTAGAGGGTATCCATACAGACTCTTAAAGAAGGATTTCATACTCTATATGGGTGTTACTTACTGTAGGGCATGAACTTGAATAGAAGGATTGTCGAAGTTGGGAAATTGTCAAAATCATTCGAACTAGCTCCAAAGTCATTCGAACGAATGTTTTCATACTCCCAGGAATTTTGGCTCAGTATTCAATCTTATTCGAACGAGCTTGGATATCGTTCTAATGAGATGTTATGTTTCTAAGGCTATAGACCAACTATCACAAAGTCGTTCGAACGAGCTTGAAGTCATTCGAATGAGCCTGGCGTAGGTTTGCACTAGACGTCTATTTTAAGACGTTGGGTTCTGCCTTGAGATCCGTACTACTTGTATTTAGTCTTCTAGTATATAAAGAGGACTTTGGTTATTTTGTTAGCCATCTTTTCTGAGTTTAATCTTTGAGAGGCTAGGGTTTGAGAGACTCCATTAAAGCTTGAGATGCTTGGAGAGATCATTATAATCTTTGGTCTTTGATTAGTGAATTGTTCTCAAGGAATGGTTTTTTATCCGTAAGGGTTTTCCACTTCCCACCTCCGGGTAAATTATTGTATTCTTGCTTTCATATTATTTCTTATTGACATTTCCATTTATCGCTCTTGGGGCGAGGGATTGGGATTAGCTACCTTGATTCCCAATAACTGGTGTCAAAGCACAAGGTTAGGGCTTGTGTGGTGAAGAGTGATGGCCGATATGGAGAAATCAGAAATCGATTAATTCAATGGATTGAATTTTTGGATTTGGAAGATGCAAGTAGAAGATTTTTTATATGCGGAGGATTGTGATTTTCTTTTAGGAAGGATTTCGACGAAGCCGACCGATATGGATTGTTTGGAGTGGGAGCTTTTAGATCAAGATGTTCTTGATAAAGATCGTTCAACACTCTCAAGTTCTATAACTTCTAAATTACCTAAAGTGAGTACACTATTAGAGATGATGGGCAAGCTATCAAAGATGTTTGAATCAACTTCGAGTGATTTAAATTCTCTGAAGTATGTTACGAGTATTTTAGATTCTCATAAGTGGGTTACTTTCAACGACGTGGTTGAAGTCTTTGGTGATGATTCTTGCATATTACCTCTTGGAGCTTCGTTGTTAACATCAGGTAATTACTCAGATGTTGAAGTTAGAGGAAAAAGAGTTTTACATATTGAGAATGGAAGTAAAAGGCGCATTAAGGCATGGAATTGCAATTAACAAGATATTTGTTAGAAATGCAGTTAAGTTGGTCATAAGAAGGAAGATTGTAGATCGGCAGAGAAGAGATCTGTAAAGAGACGTTCGGTGACTTTCTCCGGGGAAGGTAAAAATTCCGATAGTGCCTCTAATCTTATTTCTAATGAGTTGGTTGATATGACTTGTGATATTTGGAATAAACTATGTAATGTGATTCATGGTACTTGAGAGAAGTCATGGTGGTTGTCTTATGGTGTTCTTAAAAAGTCAAGGTTAGACTTGGATGCTCCATTGGAAATTACGTTGGGTAAAAATGAATTGTCTAGCCATGATGAGTGCTATCACATAGTAGATAATGGAGATGTTCGGATTTCATTAGCAAATGATAATTCGTTAAGTTTGGATATGGTGCAATATGTGTCTAGTATGGCTAGAAATATTTTTTCAAGCCAACTATCGGACTTGGGTTTTTTGGCTACCTTCGGCGATGATGCTTTTGAGATCATGAAGAATGTTATTATTTTTGCTTGGGACAAAAGATAAGATGCATTCTTAGGGACGTGTAACGCTAATGATGAGATTATTGGTGTTGTTACTTCGATGGTGAACTCTAGAGCACTGCATAAGAAACTTGGTCACATGAGTATTTGGATGAAAACATTGTTCTCGAGGAGAATACTTGACTAGTTAAAATTGAAAGATTTGTTCTTTTGTGAAGATGTTGTCATGGTAAAGCAAAAGAAAGTTGGGTTTCCTAGAAAGAGAAGAAAATGAAATATGGAATTGAACTACTTATACGATGATGTATGGGAACCGACTAGAGTTAGTTCCAACAACGGATTTCATGGTTTTGTTGTCTTCATTGGTGATTCTACACGAGAGCTTGGTATACATTTCATGAATAATGAAACTGATTGGCTTGATGTCTTTGCTAGATGGAAAGCTTAGGTTGAGATTAAGACGGGTTCAATGTTGAAGTGTCTTGGGTCTAACGGTGATGGAGATCAATTTTGTTGTGATGAGTTTGTTATTGATAAAGCATCTATTGGGATTAAAAGGCTTGAAAAGATCCCAATAATACCACTAGAGTTTGGTATGGCTGAAAGTGTGGTTCATGAGATTACTGAAAGGGATCAAAGTATGAAATGTTTTATAGAGCTGTCAAAGCAGTTTTTGGCAGATTTGGTAGTTTCAGCAGTTGATATAGAGTCTTGGTATGCATTGGATCTTAAACTATTATAAGAGATCACTTAGACAAAAAATGAGGTAATAATTTATACTTCTTTTGTCTATTCTAGTAGTAGATTATTACTAGATTATATGTCTACTTTGTGCATGTTCATTAGATATATTTGTGATGATTTTGGTGACCGATCTTGTGCTGCAAAGAATCTGAAAATTATCCAACATATTGATGTGATATCCAATGATGATGTCTTTTGCGAAGATATGGATAAGTGGACCGGAAAAGTGGATTTATCGGGGTCATCTGAGTATGTAAAAATCTCTGCAGAGATAGTGTTGGAACCATTGGTTGAAAAGGTCCAACGAGAACCGTATACTCCTCCGATTGTAATAAAAAGATAAACTAAGGTTTCGAGACCTGCGGCCCGTTATCATTACTCTAGACATTATTTGTGGCTAGCCGGTATTGGTGGTGACTGCAAGGTGGCTTTACAAGGTGAGGTCATGGGCAAGTGGGAGCTTGTCATGGATGATGATGAGATGGGATCTCAATCGTCATATCGGGTTTAGGATATAATCTTATTACTGATGGTAAAACTCTTTACTTCACAAGTTAGTTTACAAGTTAAATGAGGACAAGTTTGTTCACGCGGTTCAAGGTGAAACTTGTGGTAAAGTACTTTCAAGAAGAAACAGATGTTTATATCAAGATGTTTTGGTTTACCGGTCGTGAAGCTATTTGTATTGTGGTGGCTTTGTTTTTCCAGATCGACTGATACTTGATACAAAATAAAAATTCTTCATGATTGATCTTATTGATGATGGGTATGTAAGTTAGCAACATGGATACATAGTTACTAGGTGAAGTTGCATTATGGAGGCTCATACATGATAGCTCATATGCTTGTTCGGGATATACACCGAAATGATGGGTCTCGATGTTAGATATATTTATATCATTTGTAGATTTTTTGAAATACCACAGAGACCATTATTGATGTTACAAGATTTTTGAGAACTCATGGATCGTCCGTTCTTTGAGTATGGATGATATGCTAGTTGCGTGTGCAAGTTCTAGCATGGTTGAGATTGAAGAGTCGTGGGAATAGTTATCTCAATAAAGAGTTTGACCAATGGATAGGTTAATTCTTGTGCATATGGTATAGTTTAACAGGAAGAACGTGAAGCAAAAGTTGTTATTGACAGTACATTGAGGCTGGTTGGAGTGTTATTTGGTAGCGTACCATTTTGTCGTTTCATTGGGCTTGAACACACGTGTTTGTTTGGCTATGGAATACGATATGAGTGTAGATCAAGATATGTCTAAACTCATTGATGATTTGTTTGCTAGTGTATGTCATTGTATATATGAGATCAGAGTTTTCTCATGAAGTCGGAGCTATGAGACGTTGATAATGAATCTTATGTATTCGAAGAAGACTCGGTTGTAGCTCATAGCTATGGAGTATTTCTTGTTCACTTTACAGGGTTGTGCTTACTTGTGATGGCGAAGTACATTAGTGACATGGAAAGGGCTACAGATTTGGGGTGCTATACCGAAGCTACTTGGGCTCCAAGATGATAATGGTTAATTGCATCATTGATTGTAAAGGCACAAGTACAGTGTGGTACGGTAGCTTTTGGCGTAAAGAGTTCGATTTTGACACAGTTACAAGTGTGGTTACTTTGACGATAGGTGGAGTTACGAGAACCTTTCATTTTAAATTTCAATTGGGAGATTTGTTGAAGAATATGAAATTTTGCAAGTGGGTCTTCAAGATTAAAGGTTCAGGTACTGTAAGTAATTAATTTGGAGATCTAGAGATGGGTTATGATAGATTCGATTTCAAGTGGGGATTGTTGGGTATGAACTCGAATAGAAGGATTGTCAAAGTCGTTCGAACGAGCTTCAAAGTCGTTCAAACGAATGTTTTCATACTCCCTAGAATTTTGGCCCAGGAGTCAATCTCGTTTAAACGAGCTTGGATATCTTTCGAACGAGCTTGGATATCATTCGAACGAGATGTTATATTTTTAGGGCTGGAGACCAACTATCGCAAAGTCGTTCAAACGAACTTGGCGTAGGTTTGCACTAGATGTCTATTTTGAGACGTTGGATTCTGCCTCATGATCCGTACTACCTGTTTTTAGTCCTTTAGTATATAAAGAGAACTTATGTTATTTTGTTAGCCATCTTTTGTGAGTTTAATCTTAGAGAGGCTAGGGTTTGAGAGACCCCATTAAAGCTTGAGAATCTTGGAGAGATCATTGTAACCTTTGATCTTTAATTAGTGAATTGTTCTCGAGGAATGGTTTTTTACCCGTAAGGGTTTTCCACTTCCCTCCTCCGGGTAAATTATTGTATTCTTGCTTTCGTATTATTTCTTATTGGCATTTTCGTTTATCGTTCTTGGGGCGAAGGATTGGGATTAGCTACCCTGATTCCCAACACTTACTAATCTGGCAACTAATAATGTATGATCACATATAACTCTTAATATGTTATGAGTCATCCAAATCCCACCTATTATGGGATTGTTTTGATACAACTGAAGTTATTTTATTGTTTCCTCTTTTCTAGCTCTACAATCTTGTAACAACCCAGATAGCATGGGATCATATAATTTATGTAAATCAATTTATATAGTAAGATACAATGAATAAAAACACACAGGGAAATATTCATATTCTCTACAATCAACTCTCTGTGATTCCTCATTTATAATATGGTATCAGTGTGAACCAAATCCAAAATCACTTCGATTTAATTTTTTTTCTTTCTCCATTTCAATGACAGCATCAACCTTGGATGGAAGCATTTCTGCACCGAATCCAGTAAGTCCAATCAATGACGTTTCTTCACCATATTTTCTTCACTCGTCTAATTATCCAGGAACTATCTTCATCTCCACGCCACTCAATGGAGATAACTATTCAATGTGGAAAAGGTCTATGAAGATGGCGTTGAAAACAAAAATGCAAGTTCGGTTTTGTCGATGGAACGGTTACTAAACCATCTTCCAATTCATTGGAGATTAAGGCATGGGAAAGGCGTAATGATATGATTCTCTCATGGATACTCAACTCCATCGACATAACTCTCACAACTAGTATTATCAATGCTGCTACTCCTCGTGAGGTAAGGTTAGACCTTGAAGGGCAATTTTCTCAAAGTAATAATCCTCGTATTTTTCAATTAAAACGAAACATCACCACCGTTTGTCAAGAACAACAATCTCTGGCATCTTATTATAACATTCTCAAGTCTTATTGGGATGAGTTAGGAACATGTATGACTCTCCCAAATTGCACTTGTGAAGCAGTTTCAAGCTGCACTTGTGAAGTATTCAAAAAACTTCAAGAAATACAGAAGACAGAGTGAGTTTTTCAATTTCTCACAGGTTTGAATGAAACCTATGCTCCTATTCGAAGCCAGATTCTAGTAATAAATCCATTGCCTAATGTCAGCAAGATTTATGCCATTATAAATCAAGAAGAAAAGCAACGTCTCTTTCATCTTCCTCCGGTAATTACCTCTGAGAATGTTGTTATGGTTGTTAACAATAATAACACTTCCCAAGGTAACGGGCGCGGATCTAATCACTCATATGGGTAGGGCCGAGGACAGCCACATTGCGACCATTATGGTACGTTCGGAAACTTTAAGGATAAATGCCATAAATTAGTCGGTTATCCGGCAAACTGGAATTAGAGTTAATCACGAAACATTAGAAAACCGACGATGACAAACAAATTTGCACATAATGCATCTACTCTGGATGCCACAATCACTTATCACGGTGTTAGTCCGAGCCATTTTGATTCTCCAGTACAAGGATTAACCTCCGATCAATACCGCCAATTGATTACTTTGATCACGCCAAATGACACGACTACATCCAACCTTGCTTGTAAGAGTTCATCTATCTCATATAATTAATTATTCTATTCCCAATTCTAATTCATCTTGGATTATAAATAGTGGAGCATCAGATCATATAATAAACTCTTTATCATTGCTAACTTCCACCACACACTCCTCACACAAAACCCGTTCAACTTCCAACTGGTGATGTTGCTCTCATTACTCATATGGGATCTGTTAAACTTTCTTCCAAGCTAAAACTTGATAACGTTCTTTGTGTTCCAAATTTTATTTCAATCGTTTATCAATTAGCAAACTAACTCAATGTTTGAATTGTGCTGCCATTTTTCTTCCAACTTTATGTGTCTTTCAGGACCAGTCCTCGAAGAAGTTGATTGGCAGGGGTAATGTTTGTAATGGCCTTTAGCACTATGTACCAACCATATCCTCAACCGCTATGTTATCTCGCCATAAGATCGATGTAAGTCTTTAGCACATGCATCTTGGACATCTTTCAAAGGACCGACTAAATAAAATATCTTCGCTCAACTCTCAAGCATTTCATTTTCCTTCTTTTTGTGATGTTTGCATTCATGCAAAACAAACCCGTTTTCCTTTTCCGTCAAGCTGTAAATAAAGTAGTGAACCTTTTGCCCTTGTTCACCTCGATATATGGGGAGGTTATCCCACTGCTTCTCATACAGGTGCTCATTATTTTCTAACTATTATTGAAGATTTTTCTCATTGCACTTGGGTGTATCTTATGAGCTTTAAATCAGAAGCATACATTTTTTTCCAAAATTTTTGCAAAATGGTCAAAACCCAATTTAATCATCAAGTACGTATCATTCGTTCCTACAATGGAACTGAATTCCTTTCTAATGCAATGACTACTTTTTATAAAAATAACGGGATACTTCATTAGCGTACATGTGTTGCCACGCCGCAACAAAACGAAATTGCCAAGCGTAAACATAGACATCTACTTGAGGTAGCTCGTGTTCTACATTTTTAGGCACACCTCCTGTTAAACTTTTGGGGTAAATGTATTTTGACCGCCAGCTATTTAATTAATCGTATTCCGACCCCAAATTTCAATGCAAAAAGTCCATATGAAATGCTCTATCGAGTTTTACCGTCTTACCAACAACTTCGTGTATTTGGCTGCTTGTGTTATGTACATGTTCCCCATTTTAAATGTCACAAATTTTCTCCCCGTGCCAACAAATGTGTTTTCGCAGGGTATCCATTTGATCAAAAAGTGTATCGCGCGTATGACCTTGAAACTCGGCGAATATTTACCTCACGTGATGTTATTTTTATTGAAACATCTTTTCCATTTCAAACCATGTTAGTTTCTGAAGTTCCCACCACAGTCATTCCCAAATCTATTATGGAATTAACTGACTTGTTTCATGAAGTTTTAAATTAATAATTAGATGAGTCTCAACATCCTTTACCTGCTCCAGAACCACCCTCAAACGAGCTTAATCACCAACAACTGTCAAACGAACCTAACCCTCAATTAAACAATGGTCGTCCACAACGCATCATCACTCGGCCAGCTTATCTCAACAACTATATTTGTCCCACTCTAGCTCCCATTTCATCCCTTACTTCTACCCCTCCTCAACAACCATCAACGTCGACAGCTAACCCTTATCCCCTTGCTCGGTATCTTCCTTTTGCAAAGTTTTCCTCTAATCATATTACTTTCTTCTCTACTATTGCCAACAATGAAGAGCCTTCCTCTTTTTCCCAAGCGGTCAAGCTTCCTCATTGGCGTAAGGCAATGGAGGCCGAGATTGATGCATTATAAAAAATCGAACGTGAACTTTCCAAGTTTTGCCGCCTGGTAAGAAAGTCGTTGGATGCAAATGGGTTTATAAAATAAAGCATCGTGCATATAGTACAATTGAACGATATAAAGAACGTTTGGTTGCCAAGGGGTACACTCAAACATAAGGATTTGATTATCATGATACGTTTCCTCCAGTTGCTAAATTGGTTACAGTACGATGCCTTCTCGCAGTTGCCTCTATTCGTCATTGGACTCTCCACCAATTGGACGTTCACAATGCATTCCTTCACGACAACCTTTATGAAGAAGTCTATATGGCGCTTCCTCTGGTATTTTCTAAGCAAGGGGAGCATCGTGTTTGTCACCTTCTTAAGTCTTTTTATGGCCTTAAAATGGCTTCTCACGTTTGGTTTGTCAAACTTTCTTCAGACCTTAAAGAAGATGGTTATGTATCATCCACTGCCGATAAATCACTCATTATATATTCTAATGGGAGTACACTTACAGTCATCCTTGTATATGTCGATGACATTATTGTCGCGGGCAATGACCCAAATGTTATTTCCAATATCAAAGCATTCCTTAACAGTAAGTTTCATATAAAAGATCTTGGACCCCTCAAATATTTTTTGGGAATTGAAGTCGCTCGATCTCCAAAAGGGATTTTCCTGAGTCAACGAAAATATGCTCTTGATATTTTTCATGATAGTGGCCATCTTGGTGTACGCCCAACTTTGTTTCCGATGGAACAAAACCTACATCTTTCAAATGATCAAGGAGATCTTCTTGTTGATCCAAGAAACTTTCATCGACTTGCTGGGCGGTTAATATACTTGACAATAACCAGGTCCGATATTGTTTATGCCGTCAACATCTTTAGTCAGTTTATGCATCAACTGCGCCAACCACATTACGGTGCAGCAATTCGTGTTCTACATTATTTAAAATCCTCACCGGGTAAGGGCATTTTAATACCTTCTGAAAGCTCTCTACACCTATCTGCTTATTGTGATTCAGACTGAGCGTCTTGCCTCATGACTCGGCGTTCTACTACTGGGTACTTTGTGATGTTGGGTAAAAGCCCTATTTCATGGAAAACAAAGTATTGTTTCTCGTTCTTCGGCTGAAGCTGAATACCGCGCCATGGCTATAACAACATGTGAGCTAGTTTGGCTCAAAGTCCTTCTTCGTGATCTTTGGGTATTTCATATCAAACCCATGTCTCTTTATTGTGACAATCAACCCGCACTTCAAATTGCCACAAATCTTGTCTTCCATGAGCGAACTAAACACATAGAAATTGATTGCCACCTTGTTCGAGAAAAACTTATTGCTAGAATCATCTCAACCGGTTAAATGCCCACCCGCCAACAGCTTGCAGACATCTTCACGAAAGCTCTAGGTCAGGAACAATTTCATTTCCTACTATACAAGTTAGACATTATGGATCTCCACGCTCTAACTTGAGGGGGAGTGTTATGAGTCATCCAAATCCCACCTATTCTGGGATTGTTTTGATACAACTGAAGTTGTTTTATTGTTTCCTCTTTTCTAGCTCTACAATCTTGTAACTACCCAGATAGCATGGGATCATATATTTTATGTAAATCTATATATATAGTAAGATACAATGAATAAAAACACATAGGGAAATATTTATATTATCTTCAATCAACTCTCCGTGATTCTTCATTTCTAATATAATATAAAATAAATAAAATCGCAGTAATGACCAAAAATTATCGGGGAATTACACTGTCATTGGCATGAGTAATGCCTAGTTCGGGAAATACTAACTAGGAGGAGATGTGTTGACAATGTATATTATGCCATTGTGGCTCGCCACGGCAAAAACGTCGCCCATGACCAAATCACGGTGAATACGTCCATGTGTATTCGGCGCTACCAACTTCTCATAATAATTTTTAGTGCATATTATTCATTGTGAAATCACAGTTATTTATCTATATTGAGAACTAAATGTCTTATCATTTGAAAAATACATTATCAGTCATACACAATTATTGCATTCACACGCCTTCGACAGCTTCAACTAATGCATCAAGCCATCCATAACAATCTATGACAATAAGAATTCGGCAGGGCGACTAGATGAATATATCATGCTAGAAACAAAAAGCATTTCATGCTGCATATAGGATGGTGACCAAAAGATTAGTAAGGATGAATTTGTCAACGGTGTAACATGAAAAATTATTAATACCTAAGAATTTAGTGGATCTCTAGGATCTCTTAACCCTCGACTAACTTGATTTGTTTTTTAATTCCCCGAAACTATTTCTCTTGCAAGACCAAATATTCTGCCTTCTACATTTATTGAGACCTTCCAATGCATTACTAACTTACAGGGACATTGTTCATTTAGTTACTTTGATAGTTGTACATCTCATACCTTCACATGATTAAACTCTATTCAAAAACAAAAAAGGTCATCATATTCCATACATTTCAAGGTATTGTACAATAACTACCAATTCTCCAAACCATACGACTTCTTAGCACAGTTAAGTTTATTAACAGTGTCATACCATAATGCATAAATCAGAATAACTTCTTAAACATCCCACATTTCAGAAAAACAAATCCTAATAAACTATGATGACATATTAACAAAAGGAAAAAATCATACCCAGAGATAAAAACATAAAATGCGGTATATTATAATCATCAAAATTCAAAACTACAATTGTAATCCCATACTTGCCTCAAACGGAGTAACGATAACCAACACCTCAAGAACACTAGTACCAAACCCAAAAACCAATCTCCCATGATTACTAATAGCTCCAGTCTCCGAATCCTTAAATGCTGACTGAAACATGGCAATCTACCCCATTCAAGCCTAGCATTTTCTATAGGGATGCTCCTTAAACTCTTTTGTATCCCAGCTGATAAAGTTTGATCAAAGATTCTATCATTGTTATACATTATGCATTATATGATGTAGTCATTCATCACCAGATTCATGGACAACACCCCAATAACCCCACCATCATGGTCTCTAAATACTGATCCACACCCTTATGGTCCAAGATTGCCCATAGAAGATCCATCACAACACAACTTTATCTCACCTAGCTCAATGACGAAAGCCAGCTTCTTCCATCGAAAGTATTTTCCATAACGATATTCAGACTTCCTTGAATGTCTTGGAACAATCTTATTTCCTTATATTAGCTATCCCCATCTTATCTAGAATATAAGAGGCTCTTACATTTCTAGGAAGTGTGCTCACCAGTCAATACTGCTGAGTGATCTGAAGGGTACCATCCTTAGCAAATCCATCAGGAGTGTTGTCTCCTTCTCTATATATATGTTGTAATCTAATATTCTTATGCCTACCAATCTTAACACACTCCACTAAAACGGGGAGATACCTTGCCAACATAGTTATACCAATCAACAATTATTTTTGAATCCACCTCAACAGTGAGTAAGAACCAGTCATGTTGCATGCAAAATTGTAATCCTAGAAGAACACCATATAGTTTAGCAATTTTATTTAATCCAGGTCCAAGTCACACAAAGTAAGCAGAAGTCATTATACCTGTTGAATCTCTCACTATCCATCCTGCTCCACACAATAGATAAGAGCTGGAAGAAAACCCATTTGTGTTTAGTTTGAAGTGTCCTGGTATTAGTTTTAACCATCTAACCAGTTATGGAGGCTTGCACTTCACTTTCTTTTTGTGTAACTATAACACCTGTAGAGATATTAAATCAGAGTACTTTCCATAACTATATTCAGCTTTCCTTGAATGTCTTGTAAACATCTTATTATGTTGTAGATGATATCATAAGATACTATGGGTAGAGTCAAATCTGAAACTGCATATGGTTTTCCAAATTTCCCAGCAAATGAATGAAGTGTCCATCTGTGATCTCATCTTTGCTGGATTTCACCAGCTGCACTGTCTAGCCCATACTGATTAGTTTTGACTGTAAGGAACTCCACAAGCTTTGCTAAAGTACCAAGCAAGAAAAAGAAACTTATGTAGCAATTAATATGCAGTTCATAAAGTTGGTGGCAGCATTTATAATGATCATTTCCTTGACATCATTAATATCGTCCAGTCCATAGAATATCTTTTCAGTATTACTTTCCTGGAACTAATAAAGATAAAAAGAATCCATGTCAGAATATCTCATTCATAGTAAGCCTAATGTACAATCATGCATAATATTTATTAACAGGATAGGCATATGTGTAGCATTCATTGCAGGAAGAGAGGGTACAAAAATAGCTTGTTAATAGTCATGCGCAAGACAGAAAGAGAGGGCACATAAAGTGTACTATTAGCATGCGCAAATATGCCTCAATGACATTAAAGCTTCATGCGCAACTTTATTATTCTTCAAGAGGGATCCAGCTAACAAAACCTGCATTAGTACAATTTTAGTCTTACCATAAGTTTGTTATTGTGTTTTTCGTGTCAGTTAGCCCAATTGCTATTTCTCCTTTAATGAATATGAAAATTTTATATAAATACTACAGAAAGGTGATAATGGATTAGAAGAACTTACAGCCCATCTAGTGAGGTTAAGTTGTTGTTCCTTCCTTATATTTGGCTTGCTCCTATTGATAAATCTCTGTATATATATAGACAACAAAAGGGAATTTATTTCAGATAATATTCAAGTATGATCAGTAAAACTGCATGGAGAAGGGGTTTGAATTAGTATACCTGGAGAGTAAAAAGATTTGCTGATTAACCTACCACTTTATATCATATTCCAAACCTTCAGCTGCCAGTCCAGCCATTTCTATCACAGACAACCTAAGACAGAGTTCAGTTGAGATTATGTAAGTTCCATTGCTTATCCTTAACAGTAGAGGATGAAAGAGATCCTTCACTCTTTTCTTTTGGAAAATAGTAGGCATATATATGGGGCTAAAGAAAAAGGGGCCACTTGCATTAATGTTTCTGCATAAATATGTTTGGTACATTGGAAATGTTTCTAGTAATTTAGACAATTGCTGACCATTGGGTTAATTACATACCTGTGGGAAAGATTGAATTTTCCTAACTTGTATGAAGTTAAAAGAGAGACTTTAGTATCATCACTGATGGTTTTAGCTCTCTGTTCTTCCCCCATTTGGCTCGCCACAGCAAAAACAAAAACAAACAAAAAAATTATAAAGTAGAACTCTTCAATATTAAAGATTATGAGTCATAATTAAACACCATTGTGTAATGTAATATAGATTAGTCTTTAGTTCTTTCATTAAAAGTTTCAGTTTTTCAGTTTGATGCACTACCTTAGATAGACGGTTGTGTGCTAAAAGTGTCAAATTTCTAAACATGTAGGATCACTGCTATTCATCATGTTCATTCTAAAACTGCCAGTCTAACCATGATATCTCCTCCAAAAAGAAGTAAAGACAGTAACATTTTTAAGAGGTATGCTGAGTTTGGCGTTGAATTATCCTTCATGTTCCCAATCCAATATTAAGAGAGCTTCATTGCACCTTTTCTATTAAGAAATGCAATAGACTGCCCAAAAGCGCCTAACACTCTCTTTCTAGGTGAGTGTTGTTTAGACGACTTAAATGAGCTTCGCATTTCCATACCTCTAGGTGAAGTAAAATTACAGTACATGGAGAAATTCAAGGAAGATGCAAACTACTAAAGTAGCAGACGATTAATAATTTTTAGAACAATGGCTCTGATAATTTTTGAACAATGCTAATACTAACCATGTCTAATCTTATTCATTAATTTTCCAGTAACGCGCCTTCAGCGTTAAAACTACAAAGATAAAAGAATGTATTATTTACCTGACAATCAATAGTATGTGGGACGCTATCATGTAGTTGGTGAGACCATCTAGTAAGACTTGTAAGCCACCAATACCATTAACTATTCTGTAAGTACAACAACCGCCAAAAAAATTATTTAGGAATACATATAAGCAGTTTTTTCAATTGTAATTGAAAATAAGTACTAAAAGGGAAATACTATTTAACTATGTTAACACATAGTTGTACCTATTTTGACGCGCCTTCGACACTACAAATTTTACTACTATGAAAAAAATGCACAAATAGAGAAAAATATCAATAAGGAATCAAACTAAATTTAGCATAAAAAAATTTAGGAAAAATGAGAAGTTAAAGAGAGAAAAATATTAAGCATGGAAATCGTAGTGGTAATTATGGTTGCCAATCACAATATATAAAATTTTAGGAAAATATACTTCAATAAATAGATATGAAATCATTAAAATGCAAAATAGGTATGAATTTTAGAGATTTGGCAAACGGGTAACATCCAAAAGCTTTAAATCAACAATTAGATTGTGTAAAACTCAATATCTTAGATCAATCTTCTTCTCTTATGTATTTTAAAACCTAAAATTCCCCTTGCAATAGATGGATCAGAAACTATCAAAAAGAACTGCAACAATCATCGACAAATTATATATCAAAAACTTATAAAAATCTCTGTGGGTAAAAAAAGCATGTCCAATGGTATACAAAAGAAATGATCAATGTACACTCATCAAAGATAATACTCCCAATACCATTCGGGTGAGAGTCATTTCGGTGTTTTTTGACAACACCAAACTTTACTGTCGATTTTTCCTTTATTTCCTTTTTTGCCGAAACCAAAAACATACTGAGTACTTTTAAAATACTATTCTAGCATTTCTTAGCAAAATCAAATCATAAAACCTTTTCTACATTATAATCCACACTACCATCAGTCCCAAATACCATAACATATATACAAAAAAACATAGAAAACTAACCTTGGGGCCAAATGTCAATCTGAACAATCCCCCATAAGTAAGGAAAAGCTTATACAATCGTATAAAGAAGGGTTGCCCCCTCATTGCACTGATTGCCCCTTTTGCTTGTGGAATCTTGGGAAATGTCTCATCGCCTGATATCAAAATAAAAAACTCCCCAGGTATACCCAATTTAGTAAGAGCACTTCTCATTTGACCCAAAATACTAAAACCCCAACAAACAAAAACCAATCAATAAAACATAGATCAATCACAAATTCAAAAAAAAATAAGAAAATAAAAAATTGTAAGATGCAACAGATTTGAGTATGTGATAATGCTAGATGGATGCCTGAAGAGAATGGTAAATTCCCTCTTTAATCAACCTGCAACAACAATATCTCTCAATTATTCGATCTGAACAGTGGAAAATAGTTTTGCAACTTCTGTTAAATTGTGAAATAACCCGTACCTAATCGGATGAATTGATAGCAGCCCTTCAGATTCCACAAGCCTAGGAAAATTGATCGAGCCTGTACTAGCTTGATCTTTACCAAGAAAACTGTCCTTGAATCTATCTACCCCTCACTGAAATCCCACTTCTAGTATCTTGGTATCTTGATTGCTGGAAATTTACCCACTTCTGGTAGAAAACTCATATCTAGCAGGTTTAGCCTCAATAGGTCTGCAAACGATTAAAGATAGAGATACTCCAGCGGTATTAACATGGCATGGGGTTGTTCTTCTGTCACCATTAATCCACATGCTTAAACCTATATTATATCAATCAAACATTTCTCCCATAAGCATTTACTCACTCAAAACTTATTACATTAGCAGAAAGTAAAAAAATAATAATTGTATAATATAGCTTCATACTTCGACTAAAGCACTGAATCTTCTATCATTTTTCATGGTCATGTGGATGGCGTCTGAGTAAAAAGGGGAGTTCTCACCCATAAATATAAGTATCCGATACTGTAACTTTTTCAATCCTTTGGTAAGGTCCTGCCTCCTGCAAGTTCACAATAAATATGTACTTGTTAAGTTGCAATAAATGTAAGATATTTATAGTGAAGGCGGTTGAGAAGAAGAATGTGTATTGAGCATGGATAATCTATTGAGCATCTCATCCACCGGTGCAGGTAGAAATTATAGCGGCTATTTCTGTATGCCATCACTGTCATGCCTCGGGTAAAGTGAATAAGATTGAGCAGAATTGAACTTCTTAGGCAATCGGATGGTGTTAATTGAAAGAACACTAATAAAGTTTTCTAGAACAAAATCCTTACCCGCTAATAGCTTGAATATACTGTAAAACATTTGTACCCTTTCTCTCTTCCAACAACTGCAAAAACCAAAATAAGCGATGAATTGAAGCTTTGAGGACATCAGGGAGAGGGATTGTGTTGGATCCATCAGTGGTCATGTCTCCTTCTAAGGGTTGGATCGTGACCAGAGGTTGAGATGCGGCAGAGGACGCCATTGTTAGGGTTTGGAGGTTGGAGAGAGTGAAAATGAAATTAGGGTTTTATATTGAGAGATGGAGAGATTAGCTAGAGGGGATCAACCGATGTCCGGATGTGGCATTATGGAGATAGAGAGACGGAGATATGGAGAGAAGAAGAAGAGTCCGGAGAGATGGGGAGAAGAAGAAGAGTTCGGGTAATTTGATAGAAGATAGAGACAATGTCAAAAGTACCCCTAAACCAAATAGTTAAACAAATCTAGGCCGTTCATCCCCCTCCTCCCACAAATCCCAGCCCCTCTTTATCCCTGAGGCAATGGCAAATATGTCTATACGAAAAACACCGTTGCCTAATGTATAATAGATATCCATACTACTTTAACATCTTGGTGTGAGATTATATATCTACACTACCTTCTTTTGCTAGGAAAGCTGGGTTAAGGCATGTCCTAAGATCAGGAGAAGAATGTCCATTGCTTGCTCATGATATTGAACAATTAAAAACTTCAATCTGAGAAAATAAATAAGGATACGTTACTAAGCTTTATTGCAAACTAAACTTCATTTAGAAACCATCCTATTTATGATCTAATGTTCTCCGTTAAAAAGATATTTAGCGGTTACCAAATATTTATATTCCCATTTGTGAATTGTAAGTAATGGGAGATATTCCTTTATGAGGGAGAGGGAGTTTTATGAGATAGAGTGAGTTAAAGATTAATGGTGGAAATCCAAGAAGATACGGAGGTGAGAGAAAGGTTTCTAGGAAATAAATAAGGAGATAGTAACTAAAATCCCAAGATTATATGGATTAGGGTAAACAGGTAAAAGAAAAAACACCCATTCATAATTCATCACTGTTTGAATGACATTTTGTATCCAAGTTGGTGCAAAAAGGACCTCCTTACAGTCGGTCTGATAAAGATTTAGGATATGAAGATAAAATCTAGCTAGAATTACCTTGGTAAAGATGAGAATTATCCTGGTAGTGTTGAGTAATAATAGATACAAGACTACCAGTTCTATATCTTGATTTAGAACAATACAGAGAAGAGAGATTTCATATTGATAGTAAACGTGTTTCTATGTACCTAGTACAACCAAACCTACTCAAACTCTCCCCATAACCATTGAAAAGCCTATGGGCTTGTTAGGAGTCCAATAGGACACCCCAACCCTGTTAGTCTCCTAGCTTGGGCTAGTCTCAACTCCTATATAGGTAGGTAGGTTTTTCCACCAAATGGTATTTAGATATGATTTATTAGCAAGATACTAAGATTTATAGATGTTTTCCACTATAAGTCAAGATTCTAATTCTTGTGCCCCTTTTTAGATTTTAGATTCGGGAGCCACTTTTGAGGATTTCGGTGGCAAGAAAGAGGATAATCAAAATTTTCTTTTGGACTTTTTTTTCACTCAACAATGACCTCATCCTTTATAAATAATGTCTGTAATGACCTCGAACTCACTCACTCTGTCACTCTACCCTACCTAGTATTGTTCTAAAATTACTTGCCAGGTCCAAACTATCAATAAATTCTCCAAATCAATTTCCCAAGCTGACATGGCTTATTGTTAAAATTGCTTCCCAACCCCAAACTAACAATTCTCGGTATATTCTCCCCTACCAATTATCCAGATCAATATCTAGATCACTCTACCAATTCCCTAGCTTTGCTTTTACTTCTTTGATTGCAATCAAATATGTGGGTTTATATATGTAAGCGACTATCTTGCAAATCATTACTAGGAAACGGTGAATCGAATGCATTGGAACGATCACTCGATAGCATTTGCATGGTATAAATCTCTTATCTCATAGATCATAAGCTAGTCCATTGCTGTGATGCCATGCCTACTAGATCAGATCTTCACATCTTCTCACATCATAGATTAATACATCACAATTCATAAAATAGATCTTCACATGCATCTTCACAATTCATAGATTTTTACATCCCATAAATCAATGGATTATTTTTAGATCATGTATGAGATAGCAATATTTATTGATTGAACTGTCGGGTATGAACTCGAATCAAGACTGTCAAAGAAATCTGAAGATTGTTGAAGTTGTTCAAACAAAAATGGAAGTCGTTTGAACGAGCTTTAAAGTGTTCGAATGAACTTTTTTGTACTCACTAGAATTTTGGCCCATGAGTCAATCTCATTCGAACGAGCTTGGATGTCCTTCGAACAAGATGTTATGTTTCTAGGGTTGGAGGCCAATTATCTCAAAGTCGTTTGAACGAGCTAAGATTCGTTCGAGCGAGCTTGGTGTAGGTTTGCCTTAGATGTTAGAGTTCTACCTCAAGATCCGTACTACTTGTATTTTTTGGTCCTCTAGTATATAAAGAGGACTTAACTATTTCGTTAGCTATCTTTTGATGATTTTAATCTTGAAGAGACTCCATTAAAGTTTAAGAAGCTTGAGAGATTATTATAACCTATTTGATATCATAGTGAATTGCTCATGGGGAGTGGTTTTTTATCCGCAAGGGTTTTCCACTTCCTCCTCTGGGAAATATTTCTTGTGTTCTTTATTGTTCATGCTTGGTTAATTCTTCTGTTAGGGCTTATTCCACGTATCATTCTTGTAAGGGAAGAGAGAGTAGCTACCTCAATTCTCAACAATTTGTGTCAGAGCGAGTGTGAAGGCTTATATGGTGAAGAGCGATGGCCGATCAGGAGAAGTT
Organism: Kingdonia uniflora; assembly: GCA_014058105.1. Taxonomy (NCBI): domain Eukaryota; kingdom Viridiplantae; phylum Streptophyta; class Magnoliopsida; order Ranunculales; family Circaeasteraceae; genus Kingdonia; species Kingdonia uniflora. Next base: position 146,388 of record JACGCM010000076.1, on the reverse strand, counting down.
AAAGATTACAAAGTTCAATGGGTCGAATATTAGAGTATGAAAGATGCAGATAGAAGATTATCTCTATCAGAATGATCTTGATTTACCGTTGGGTGGAGCTGAGAAGAAGCTAGTAGATTTTGATGCTGCTAAGTAGGCGCGATTGGATCGCAAAGCGCTTAGAACCGTTAGGTTAGCGCTATCATCTTAGATTCTACACATGATCTCCAAAGTTATGACTAAGAAGGGTTTGATAGAGACGTTGTCCTCTATGTACTCAGAGCCGTCCGGAGCAAATAAGGCTCACCTTTTACGGCACATGTTTACTCTGAAGATGAAGGAGAACGGTAGTGTGCAAGCTCATATCCGTGAGTTCAATACCATACATGCTCAACTGGAATCTGTAAAAATTATTTTTACCGAGGAGGTAAGAGCGTGGGATCTTCTAGGGTAGATGCCAGAAAGCTGAGAAGGATTCATTACAGCTGTGAGTAACTCATGTAGTAAGGAAGACATTAAATTTGACACTATAGTCTCATTGATTATGAGTGAAGAGAATAGACGTAAAACATTTTAACCCTCTTCGAGTTCAAACGGCAGTATGTTGAACGTCGAGGAAAGAGGGAGGTCTTACAGAAAAGGGCCGAAATTTGGAAGGGGTCGATCACAGTCAAGAAGAATGTCTAAGTCACCCGGTGCGTGTTGGACTTGTGGAAAGAAGGGTCACTTCAGGCGAGATTGCAACTCCTCTACTTCTAAGAAGATTGATGATGAAGATAAAGATACAATAAACCTTACAGAGAAGGTTAGTTTTGACGAGGCTTTACTACTATTGTGTGATGATGTTAAAGAATCTTGGATTGTTGATTCGGGAGCTTCCTTCCATACTACTATGAATGCAGATTTTCTTACTTATATTATTAAAGGCGACTTCGGTACGGTCTTTCTTGCAGATAAGAGTACACGCAATATTACTAGAAAGGGAAGCGCTAGGTTGTTGTTTCCTTCAGGGAGAACATTGGTTTTACAAAATGTGCAACTTGTACGTAAATTGGGGCGTAATCTTATATTGGTTAGCAAATTATGGATGATGCCGAATATGAGTGTACCTTTGGTACAACCTTCTAGAAAGTTATAAAGGGAGCTATGTTGGTAGCTCGAGGCTTGCGAGAAGGAACATTGTATACAATGCAAAGCACAATTTCCATTATTAGTGCGGCTACTCCAGGGATTAATACAACTACGTAGCACAAACAGCTCAGTCACATAAGTAAAAAGGGGATGAAGATAATGGTAACGAAGGGAAAGCTAGAGGGTCTTGCTGAGGTTTATCTTAAGTTTTATGAAGAGTGTATTCTTGCGAAGCAGAAGAAGGCCAGTTTCAAATTATCCGGAAGATCAAGGAAACCCAGAAAGTTGGATCTTGTACACACAGATGTTTGAGGTCCAACCAAGATATCTTCTCTTGGTGGTTCTCATTACTATGCTACTTTTATCGATGATGCTACTCGTAAACTGTGGGTCTACTTCGTGAAAAACAAATTAGATGTGTTCGATAAATTTAAGAGGTGGAGAGCTCTAGTTGAAAATGAAATCGGTTTGAAACTAAAGTCTCTCAAGTCAGAAAACGAGGGCGAATACCGTAGTGACAAGTTTGAAGACTTTTGCGCATCAAACGTGATTAGGATACAGAAGACTATTCCCAAAACACAGCAACAAAATGGTGTTGCAGAACGCATGACTCAAACAATAAATGAAAGAGCGAGGAGTATGAGACTCAACGCTGGATTGCCAAAATGTTTTCGGGCGGATGCGATTAGTACAGCGGCATACTTGATTAACAGAGGGCCTTCAGCGGCTTTGGATTTTAGACTTCCTGAAGAAGCATGGATCAATAAAGAGGTAAATCTTAATCACTTGTGTATTTTTGGTTGTACCTCATATGTGCTTGATAATTTAGACACAAGGACAAAGCTAGATGTAAAGTCGATGAAGTACAATTTTATTAGATACGTTGGTGATGAGTTTGGGTACCGGTTTTGGGATGTAAAGAATTGGAAAGTTATCCAGAGCCGTAATGTTACATTCAATGAGGATGTCTTATATAAAGACTTCAAAGTACCTGTGGAAATGATTCGAGGTGAGTTAGCGGAAAGTGTCGACATTAAAGATGATGAACCCTCTCAAGAGGATGATGTAGAAGTCATTGTTGAGTTTATTGCACCGAATCAAAATGATGAACCTAATGATCTAAATATTCTAATAGCACTATGAAAGGAGCCGAGAGTTGCAAGAATTTCGGCAAGGTACGTAAATTCTTTAAATCACTTGTTACTTACAGATGGTGGTGAACCTGAAAGTTACAAGGAGGCTTTAGATGTGGAAGCCAAGAGCAAGTGGGAGCTTGCTATGGATGATGAGATGCAGTCATTATTAGTTAATTGAACTTGGGATTTAGTTTGGTTACCAAAGGGGAAGAGAGCATTGCACAACAATTAGGTATACAAACTAAAGCAGGAATCTGATGGTTCAAGGAGATTCAAGGCTAGACTTGTGGTAAAGGGTTTTTAGCATAAAGATGGCATTGATTTCGGTGAGATTTTTACTCCTGTTGTGAAGATGTCTACTATTCGGGATGTGATGAATATAGTTGCTATTGAAGATTTGCATCTTGAACAACTTGATGTCAAGACCGCATTTCTTCACAGTAACCTTGATGGAGAAATTTATATGAAGCAGCCAGAAGGGTATTCGATTAAAGGGAATGAAGATCTTGCGTATAGGCTTACGAAGAGCTTATACGGTTTGAAACAAGCGTCGATACAGTGGTATTTATAGTTCGAACAGTTCATGTCCAGAAATGGCTATTCAAAGAGCAATGCAGATCACTGTTATTTTATCAAGAATACGGGGAACTTGTATATTATTCTACTTCTGTATGTAGATGATATGTTGGTAGCAAGTGCCGACATGGGAGAAATAGTTAGGTTGAAGGAACTGTTATCCCGGGAGTTTTCTATGAAGGACTTGGGTAAGACGAGACAAGTTCTAGGTATGCGTGTTACGAGGGAGAGAAAGTGGCGAGAATTAAAGTTGTCTCAAGCTGAGTACATTGGCAAAGTACTGAAGCGGTTTAATATGGATAGTTCTAAAGTTATTAGTACACCATTGGGAGGTTACTTCAAATTATCAAAGGATTGTTGTCCGAAGATAGAGAAGGATCGTAATGAGATGCGGAAGGTTTCTTATCAATCCGCGGTTGGTAACCAATTGTATGCTATGATTTCTACGAGACCAGACATTGCCCAAGCAATGGGAGTTTTTAGTAAGTATATGAGCAATCCAGGCCAGGAGTATTGGAGAGCTTTGAAATGGATACTGAGGTATCTAAAGGGGACTTAAGATATGGCATTATGTTATGGGGGTTCTCAGATATGCTTACAGGGTTTTGTTGATTTTGATATGGCAGGTGACATGGATTGGCGGAAGAGCACAAGTGGCTTCATTTTTACATTGGGAAGCGGTGCGGTTACATGGGTTTCTAGGCTACATAAGATTGTAGCTTTGTCTACGATGGAGGCAGAATATGTTGTAGCTACAGAAGCATGCAAAGATATGGTTTGGCTCAAAGGGTTGATGAAAGAGCTTGGTAGAAAACAATTCTCTCCTAAGTTGTATAGTGATAGTCAAAGCGTTATATACTTAGCAAAGAATTCAGCTTTTCACTCTATGACCAATCACATTGATATTCGGTATCACCATATTTGTTCGCTCCTCGAGGATAGTGTGTTGAAGCTTGTGAAGATTCACATTGATGTGAATCCGGCCGATATGTTTACAAAGGTGGTGACTTTTCAGAAGTTGACGACATGTACAACTTTTGTGTGTCTTCAAGATTGAAAGCCTGGGTAGTGCGAGCAATTCATTGGGAGATCTGGAGATGGGTTACGGAATTCAATTTCAAGTTAGAGATTTTTAGGTATGAACTCGAATCAAGACTGTTGAAGAAATCTAAAGATTGCCGAAGTCGTTCGAACGAGCTTCAAAGCGCTCGAACAAACTTTTTTGTACTCAATAAAATTTTGGACCAGGAGTCAATCTCGTTCGAACGAGTTTGTATGTCTTTCGAATGAGTTGTTATGTTTCTAGGGTTGGAGACCAACTATCGCAAAGTCATTCGAACGAGCTTGGCGTAGGTTTGCCTTAGATGTTAGAGTTCTACCTCGAGATTTGTATTACTTGTATTTTTTGGTCCTCTAGTATATAAAGAGGACTTAGCTATTTTTTTAGCTATCTTTTGGAGAGTTTAATCTTAGAGAGGCTAGGGCATGAAGAGACTCCATTAAATCTTGAGAAGCTTGAGAGATCATTATAACCTATTTGATATTATAGTGAATTGTTCGTGGGGAGTGGTTTTTCATCCGCAAAGGTTTTCCACTTCAACCTCTGGGAAACATTTCTTGTGTTCCTTATTGTTCATGCTTGGTTAATTCTTCTGTTAGGGCTTATTCTGCGTATCGTTCTTGTAAGGAAAGAGAGAGTAGCTACTACGATTCTTAACATGAACAAGCTAATATGCTAGATCAGATCATTAGCACATCGTTGTGATGGCATGCAGCATCATGCATGCCATCACAGCTTCACGATTCATGTTCCAAGGATCAAATTATCAAATTTCAAGGATACAAATGTTTTAAGAGATTACCTTGACATGGCTTATTAATTGTATTCATGGTATATTAGTTCATTCAGCAAGCTTAAATGCTAGATAATATCCTGATATACCATGAGAGAGATACATCATTGTATGATCATTTTATCAATCAATGTACTCTTTTATCGATCCACCTGTTATTTAGATCTTGACGTATAAGAGGTCATTTGATTGAGATGTCTAATGATGATAGAAGTTTTCATGTAAATTAATTGGTTAACGACTTAAAGAATTATAATTTAAAATATGTGTTATATCCCTTTTTTATGAAGATATATGAGAGAGAGAGAGAGAGAGAGAGAGAGAGAGAGAAAAATGTTTGGTATTGATGATGTACCATAAAAATGTTGGGAAAATCGAGGGGGCAAATCGCACGCAGAAGCACAATACGATCAGCAAGAACTCAAAGAACCAACCCTAACCAAAGAGAATTCAAATAAAGGCAATAAAAACACAACACAAGGTTTAATTAGGTGGAAACCCTAAATAAGATCAAAACCACCACCCCACCCCCACCCCCTCGACAAGTACGACGAATTTATTATCACACTATGGGTTACAAAAAGTTACAGAGATCACTCAAACCTTACCTCTACCCTTAAAGATAATCCCAGCAAGAAATCCTAAAAAGAAACCCCAAGAAACCTCTCCAGAGCTAAACCCTAGATTTCTCCTTTTTATCTCTCTATCTCTTTCTCACGGTACAGAGGCCTTTAACATACACTCTCTATTTATAGACTTTCCATTAGGACATCTCTGAAATACGCATCACGAGGTAATCCATCGCTTTGGATCAAATCTCATTCAAAGCGAATTTAGAAACAAACAAACAAAGCCAAAGTCGTTCGAACGAGTCATGAGGTCATTTGAACGAATTAGAAAATCCCCTGAAATTTTGACCCAAGCGTTATTTTCGTTCGAACGACTTCCCACTCGTTCGAACGACTTCAACAGTTTTTGAGCCGTTTTCCTAACAAAAAAACATTTGAAAATTCCATGTTTTTTTATGCTTAACAGATAGAGGATGCAATAAGCGACATCACAAGCATTATTTTAGTGTTGATCACTGCCTATGATATTTAAGAGGTAAACCTTCATTTTGATTTGTTCTCTTATTAATTCTTATGTTTGTCAATCAACGGTACGAAATACATACTTTGAGTGCATATTAGCTAAAGTTAACCTTCTTTTGGACTCTAACTAAGATTAGTAACCTAAATACTACCAAAAGAGTCACACTCATGTTTAATGGTTTATCATTACTTGGTTACTTCTTCTATCTGGTACTCGTAAGTAAAGAAGGCAGGAAACTAGAAAGGAAGAAAGAAAATTTTCTCAACTAATTAAAAGAACATAAAGGCTTGGACATTAAGTCAAGAAGGGCATCCAAGGGCGCTCTTTGGATGGAAGGAAATAAATGTTTTTCCATGAAACTTGTTTAGCAAAGAATTAGTCAGATGGAGAGGGTCATACATTTAGAGGATCAAATTAAAGATTTGTGTTTAGAAAATAGATCATAGAAAAAGAATAGAGCGATCTACTTAGCTATTTTAATGAAAAATTGGCATTAAAAGGTCTCTTGGTGTTGCTTCTTATGGACTCACTGGTGAACCAGTTCAACACTGCTTTAAAAAAATGAAGTTGATTTCTGCGTCTCCCTTTTATACTACCTCATGGGATTTCGAAACTCATAAAAGTGGTTTATCTAAACTTTGATTACTTCTATTAACTTGAATTTCTTAGTCTTTATTAACAAGTTGTTATTTGATTTGATGCTTATGTTTATTTTGATATTTTTTATTTGCTTAATGTGGTAGTTAAATAAGTTTATATTGTGTTGTAGGGCTTTTGTGTATCCTTTTATATGGACTAGGTTATGAGCCCGTGCTACGCACGGATGATTAAGTTTATAATGTTTGGAATCCAAGAATGAGGAATACCATAAGTAAATCGAGTCTCCCTTAACTTAACTTTTGAGGGAATAATGGAATGGCAAGATAAAAGTTTCTTTTAGGATTGAAAGTCGCCGAGGAATACATAAGTAAAATTTGATATGAAAAATAAAACATAGTTGCATTTTCTTTATAAATATAAATCAAACCTTACATTTAAAATAGAGTCAGATAATAAAGTATGCATTGTATCTCTCGATGACATTTGGAAAAACTGTTGATCATCCCAATGGTCATTGCAGTTCAAATCTTCTTCGAATCCTTCACCATCACCTTCACCGGAGTGGCTATTTTAGTTGTTTGGCATCAATAATAAACCTATAGTAATCCTAATTTTGAATAAGCAATTCAAAATCTGCTACAATTTTTGCATGAAATCAAGAAAAAAAAATACCAACACAAACTCAAAGCCACTACAACTGAAAGAAAATGAAGGCGATGAAATGGAAAATCTATACATTCTTAATGTAAACCATAAATCATAAAAACTCTAACCCAACAAAGATATATTTTCTCAAATCCATTAAGATACTGAAAATCCAAGAAACTATTATAGTAAGGAGGGATTAAGAAAAATAGGCATACCCTGTTTAATGCAGATTTAGGGAATTAAAAACGGAGTGATAGAGAGAACTTTGGTTCCTGTGAGAAAGTAGCTTGAATATCATAAAAATGATACCCTTTTTGGGGAAATCTAATAGGGATTAACCATATGCATTCAGTCGATGAAATAACTCAAACAACATTCTTCTTCTTTTGTGTTAGGCAACAACATTACTTTGAGACAAAAAGAAAGAAGTAGCTGGTTTTACTTTGCATTCAGTCAATGAAATAACTTAAACAACTAGAGAGTTTCTTCACTAGGTTTGGGTTGTTTTTCCTCTAATCGATCTGATAAAAACATTTCTCGGAGTTAATGCCTTTAAATTAAGTTATAACTTGTAATAGTTCTTCAATTTAATGGGGAAAAGGATGAGCTAGAGTAGTAGAAGGAAATTATAAGAGACATAAACGTAAGAAGATGAAGAGAGGAGGATAAAGCTAAACATAATTGTTGTGCCGCATTGATTTTTAGAATTGATGTTGGAAGATAGTGGGTTTGATAATATTTAAGAAGATGAAACAGTTTGGGATTTTTGTTCATGTGAAAGAGTGAGTCTTTTTATTAGTCTTTTCAAGATTTATTCCCCAATTTATTAATTTAATAATTGCCACATCATCTTGTCCTAGATGGTTTTGACACATCGTGTAGGACAAAGCAGGCCATGTAGGACAACGGTAGGTAAATGCAGTATATAAGAAAGAAAATGCATGTTCTTTATTGTTCATTAATCATACTTTTAAGGGAAAAATTAATAAGAAACAAAAACTTTGGCATTCTCTTATAATTTTATATCGTAGAAATAGTAAATAAAACTTATGAACTAAGTCACTAATCAAATACTTTTGCACTCTTTAAAAACATATGATTAGTAAGAACCTGGTTCATAAGTTACTAAAAAATCTAGACAGTTCTTTATTTTGATACTTCATGAATAAACCTATATTTATTTTATTAATATTCTATGAAAATGATTAATCAATCATGCTTATACACATGTGGTCTATCACAGAATATAAACTAAAAACTTATGTTCCAATTCATCTAGCTCCATGTGCAGACCTCACGAACATCTTCCTTGGAATCTTCTGTAAAACCACAAAATAAAAATATTAAGGGCATTCTTATAAAATTGGCGAAAGAAAATGAAAATCATGGAAAGCTTTGTAATGATAAAAAAAACCTATAAATGTATTTGTCTGCACATTTTGATGCCTCTAACATAACTAAAAGAAATAATTAGACTTGGAAGTATTGATTTACAACAAATAAATAAGGGTTCATCAACTTACCTCTAGTATGGGGTATGATATTGACTAAGCCATATACCATTCAATCATAGTTGACCAGGAAGAAAAAAAAATACAAAGTACCAAAAAACAACTCAAAACTAAAAAAAATTATGTCAAGATACACACATTTAGAGAGAAAATTCTCCTTTATAGTATTGTAACAGTTTTATATTTTCTGAAAATACATTGTTTAGAAGAGCATTCAAAAATAAAACAGTGTATTTGAATCATCAAATAAAAGCGTGAAACTTAAGAAAGAAAATGGGAGAGGGAGCTTACAAGTGCACCTTTACTGCTTTGCAACACTACAAAAGATAAGAACCTTTAAGAAACCAATTACAAAGAAAAGAGAAAGATAAATTAAATATGTTGCAAGAAAACAAAACCATATATGCGTAAAAGTAACAGAGAAGAAATGATCAAATATATCATTTCTACACTTTTGGGAATTTGCAGCACCACTTGAAATGTAATGGCTCCTCCAATTTGACTTAGTGAAGGCATCTAACTCTTGCCTCTTAGTCACAAACTTGATCATTGTAACTAGGAATTATATGGGAAAATAGATTGTTAACCACGAACTTAAACAACGGGCTACATAATAATAAAAATCCCAATCCAACTATACAAGTAGTACGTAGGGTTAGAGAGTGAATGTGACTCTCACATTACAAAGTGGGGTGGATAAATTGTGGAGTATTTTTTATGAAGAGAGCATAATATGTTTAAGCATATGATAAATAAAACTCAGTGCATCGGTGTCACGCCCCAAAATCCACTTTCTGATAATAAATCATAAAGCAAATTCTAAGGCTTAACAAGTCGGGCATCCTACAGATGAACCCCTGTAATGACCCCAATTTTTTTTAATTTCCTAATTTAACTATTAGTATACTCTCCGTTGCAACACTCCGCATATTCCAAATCTGCATATCCCTATTCTTTAACTTCTACATATTCCTCTGCATCATGCACCTGCATATTCTCCTATCCTTAATGCATCTATATTGTTCTTGGTGCTAGATTTGGTATGGATTCCTTTTTGGTAGAGTTTTGGTGGTTTGATGGTTTTGGTAGTTTGGCGTTTCAGTTTAATTGTGTGGTGTATGTCCGGAGAGCGATTTCTATATTCGAAAGGGGTTTTCCGCTTCTCTCCTCCGCGTGGATCATAGTGTTTTATATTCCAGACGTTTCTGGCATTTCTGATTTTTGTTTTGGGGTGGAGAAATAGGGATTAGCTACCCCTGGCTTCTCAATGCTTATCAGACCGTCGTCGGACTCTTTCCATCCATTTTATTCCTTCCGGTTAAGTTTCTAGCCGTTAGATTCCTTTTCAGGGTTTTAGGAGTTCTGGTGGCCGTTCAGCGGTAGAGGTGGTGTTAGACCTTGGGAACCCTTTGTGGTGGTTGTTCGGGTGTTTCCAGTCTTCTGAGGGTCTTGTTGTTATGTGTGTGGTTCAGGAGGACCTCAGAGTAGATTTCCCAAATTGTCGTTCGAACGAGGTTCCTAGTCGTTCGAACGAATCTTTGTATTTTCTGATCATTTTTTGCGTCTTCTGGACGTTTCGGCCATTGGACTGAATTGTCGTTCGAACGAGATTTATTGTCGTTCGAACGAGTTGACTAACCTCCTAGAATTTGGCTCAAGACCTCTTAGTCGTTCGAACAACTTTTGAACACGTTCGAATGACTTTTGTATATTCTGACTACTTAAGTCTTTCTTCCTCATTTCTTTTGGTTGGCTTTTCTGTGAAGCACTGTTTAGGACGATTTGAGAGAGAGAGAGAGAGTTCTTGAGAGAGGATTCTTCTCCCCCAATCATCCCTATCACCCCCATTCATCACCTCCTCATCTTCATCATCATCCTCTCCTCTCCCTAACCTAATCCCCTCACCTCAATACTCTTCACCCAATCTTCCCCATCGCTCGCGGATTCTTCGCTTAACTTCGTCGCAACTTTCACTCTTATCTTGGGTATGTGATTCTCGTTTCCCTTTCTGTCGATTTCGCTTGATTTGGCGTAGGGTTCGATTTCTAGCGTATGGGTTTTATTGTCGTTTCCTTAATTGTTTGGTGGATTGTTGTTCTCGGTGATTGCGTTAGGTTATTCTGGCGTTCCGTAGCCGTTCTGTGGATTTTGGTTGAGTTTCCGGGTTGAATTTTTCGTCGGACTTGGATTATTATCAGGCGAGTTCATTTTCCAACTTTACTAAGTTTCTTTACTAGTTTCAGTACATTATTTTAGAGTGTAGTATTGAACTTAGAGATGGGTTGTGCTTAACTATAGTTTAACCTAGTAATTATCCTGTTAGGTTTGTTAACCTGTAGTTTGGACAGTATAATGATTCTGGTGTTGGTTTTGGTTCGTATGAGACCTGAGATTAGTTGGTGGTAGTTGGGCTAGCGCTCCCGTGGGTTGCCCAGAAATGCCCCCTCCAGCCTTAAGAGATTGTTGGCTCGGATGTAAGCGGCGGTTGGGCTACTGTTTCGGCTATGCAGAGTCGGTGCAACCGAGTCCCTATCGATCCTGTTTGGGTTGTCAGGCTAGCGGCAACTGTGTTGTGCTTGAGCACCGGTTGCACATTATAACTTATTGTATTTTTTTAAAGTTATTGAGATTGGATACACGAACACTCCATTTCGGTTGACCTCCGACAGGATCCAAGGAGTCCGCGAGATCGGATTAAAAGAGATAGGTGAGATTGAGAACGACACTATCATACCTAGAAAAACCACCCCGGAGTGTGGATTGGTATGAGAGAGAGTCCTGGTGATCCCAAACTTATCCTCGTTGAGGTTAAAATTCCTTGAAATGTGTAGGACTATTGTTCCGTGGGTTTGATCCACCCTTCCACTTTGATCGAGCGCGACCATCCTAGCTTGGTCGAGCTTAAACAAATCGTACCAGTGTGTCCATTTACCGAATCTCTTTAAGATAGCATTAGACGTTAGTATTAGCATTTGCATTAGGGGATATTTATGGGAATATCCCTGTTCATCACGCCATATCATAGCATTGCATCTAGGATAAGTATGGGATTATCCTAGTCATCACTTCACGCCATAGCATTGCATATCCAATCATCATCTCCCTCCTCTCATATTCTTAACTCTATTCCCATTCCGAATCCACTCCACTCTCTCTCCACATTAACTCTATTCTCCATTCTCTTATCAACTCAATCCTCCCTTCCATATTGATTACTTATTTCATTGATGGTTACTGATGATATTGTTAGAATTGCTTAGTCACTTGTTTCTTATCACACTCGTCTCTACTCTATTTTCAGTACCTGTTATTAGTAAGTTATTTAGCTCTATTGGATTAGTGAGCTCGTTGTTTGCTCACTCTCGCATTTAAACATTTTCAGAGGTTGATTAGCTTGGACTGCCGCATGTGTAGCCGGTCTAAAGACAGATTTTGCCGCTGCAGATTTCCTTTAGTTCCAGATTCTGTAGGTGTTTTCAGCATATGTAGCTGAGCTTATATTAGAGATATTGTATCACGTTTTGATATGATATGTATATATATATGTCTTTTGCTTCCGCGTTATATTGTTATATTGTTGTATCGTTATTTCTTTACTCTGATGATTATTGCTATATGTGAATAGCTGAGCCAGAATTTGTCTACGGCTTGGCTATTTATGGGGTAGAATCTTTGGATTCCCCGACCAGCACTTCTTAGAGTCTAGTAATTGGTCAAGTTACCGATTACTGGATTTTGGGGCGTGACAACCCCACAGATGTAATATATTTCTAAATAAATTAACTACATCCACTTTCCAAAGAAACACAGCGGAAATAACTCAATTATAAATTAAAATGAATAAAGTGAATAATATTCTCAACCAAATCTAAAAACGGGAAATAGACTACGACAATAAAATATAAAATAAAAAACATAAATACCCTACGACACAACTCAGTGATCCAATAAAACTCCAAATTATCCCCAAATGATCGCCCAAGCCTCAATAAACAAAACTATCGTGCTCGGCCTTCTGTGAAAATATAGCGCACAAGGCATCAGCAAGCACAATTATTACTAATCACTAAACATGACAGACCGATATAATAAAGAGATATTAATATGATATAATATTTTATCTATATGTATGAATGAATGATGCAATGTTTACTAAGGAGATGAAGTTCAATTATTAATATTATTTTAAGTGTCGGCGCCAACTGGTATTATAAGTATTTATTGAGTGTTATTAGATGTGGGGAGTAACTAAAAGACGATGTTCACAGGGCCACTTTTAATTCAGTGGGACTACACTTTTGCGCCCTTCTATCCTCAACAGAAACGTATCCCTTATTGTCGAGCCAGGGATTGGCGGATTCCTTTTTAGTGAGCCAGGAATTAGCGGGGGAAATCACCAAATCAAGGTGGTCAAGGAGTTTAAACCTACAGGTATAAAGCCTTATTTATTTTCATTTTTAGGGATTTATGCCCACGGGGAGTATTCACAAAGAATATCAAAGCCGATATGTAACTGGGGAAGAATTTTAGGGGCTTGCAACCCTAGAACAGTGATAAACAGTTATCAAATCTTTTGTTTAGGGAATCGAACCCAAGAACACAAACAACATAACCCTACTTTGTACACGACTCTAAGTTCTTCTATCCTTGAAGAATTTAAGAGACCTACAGTCAATCAAAATGACCTATCTGCCCTTGCTCTATAGATAATGAGACTATATCATATTATTGGTGATCTTATGCTCAACGACCTTTCCACCCTCACAACTATAAGAATAAGGACTCTGTCGATGATATTATACTCTGATTATCAATAACATTTCTACCTCAAGTTAATAAAGGTTATATTACTTAAAGTCCTATAATCGTGGCTAAGTTAAGCCGTATACCTCACTTGACACTCGTGAGATTTAGGCATCATTATATCTCTTAACGAAAAATCTATATTAGACTTTAAAAATCACAAGGTCTTACCTCCTAATAGAGTGCATATTAGATACACCAACTCGAATGATCTGTATGAGCATATGTTAACTTCGAATACTAATATTAAAAGTATCAACTATTCCCTGGTTACCAATCTCCTAACCTGGAAGGGATGCTTGTAAAAAAACTATGTGTCAAAGTCAAAACTTATGCTACTGGACACTATGGTCTTTAACAGTTGGTAACTAAAGCTTAGAGAGCTTAGCTTAATTCATTCCAAAAATTCAGATTGGTGAAGAGGTGCTTTAAATAATATTTCAAACATTAGCTACTGCATCACCACTAACAGTTGGTAACTAAAGCTCAAAGAGCTTAGCTTCATTCCCTCCCAAAAATTCAGATTGGTGAAGAGATGCTTTAAATAACATTTCAAACATTAGCTACTACATCACCACTAACAGTTGGTAACTAAAGCTTATAGAGCTTAGCTTAATTACCTCCCAAAATTCAGATTGGTGAAGAGATACTTTAAATAATATTTCATACAGTAGCTACTACTAGGGGATCACCACTAACATAATATGTTTGTCATCAAGGATTATTACGGTTCTAAATAATGAAGAACGATTTTGTGAGAGTAAAATAGTACAGCTATATCTCGCAATCATAATAACTTAACAAATTAACATGGCATATTTGTTCGATTCATACTCAAATTGTATCAATAAATTTAAGCAATCTGTGGACGTTAAATGCTCGGTAATAATGGTACTTGCCTTAATCGACGAATTAGGGGGTTAATAAGAGAAAGGAAATTTGCCTTCAATGCTCTAATAATTTCCAACAATCCCCCAAAGTAATGCAGAAATTGATAGATGGTTTCTTCTCTCTCTAATACTCTGGGTTTAATTGATGTAGAAGATGAAGATGATACACTGTCATCTCCAAAGTAGGGTGAGTTCTTGGAGGGAAATAGGGAAGAGATGGAGAAGAATTTGGGGTAGATACGGTGGTGGGTTTGAATGGGCTTACAACTCAAACTCAGAAATAAAATAATATTATAGTGTACTACAAAGTGCAAGCTTATAAATAGCATCTGAAAATGATCAAACAAAGAAAAATAATGGGGCGCTACAATCAAAATCTCACTCACTCTGGCCAATACAAAATCAAGAACGCAATGTCGAGGCAAACTAAAATTCGCTTATCAGGCTAATAATCTCATCCCCAAAATGCAAGTAAGCCTTTAAAACTTATCCATCGAAATAACATATGGTACCGAAATATGCATTCAAAGAGTTGCGTTTAAATAGGACTATAAGATGTTATAAAGGTATTCTGTTCTCGAAACACCAATCTAATGTTTTATCCAACTCATCCTAGTAGGCTTAAAATGGTTAGCTCCGATCATGTAGTGCTTAGGTGACAAGAACTACCCCATTTACCTATACTATTACACCCTTCACATCATTCAAAGGAAAGTATTATAGATGTAAGGATCCCCATTCATAGCTAGATGACAATGTATTAAGGAAACCATAGAATTAACAGTTCTAATAGTCATATCATTTGAAATAAAATGTAACACCGTAAACGATAAAGATAAATACCGCTAGAACAAAGAGTGACCCCAACATCATGAAGCTAATCATTCCCAATTTGAGTTAATTTTCGTGACTCTTGAGCAAAAGCGATTTGCTCACTTGCCTTACAACTTAGTCTAAAGGACATGTAGTTTAACTCATTTGGTGGAGACACAAAAAGAATTAGGGTTAGCAATTAGTGAACATATATAGACCATATTAATTAGAGTTTGGCACGTAGATTAAATAAAATATGGAAATGTATAAATTTAGAGGAAAAATAATTGGGTAGTTTTGTACCTTGGGATATATGTAGGCATGGCCAATCACATAGAGATTTCTTTCAAGAGATACTCATATAGCCAATGTTCCCTACAGTAAGAGATTCAAATTGCTAAAAGCACCAGATTTTAAGAGGGTCAAACCTGAATTCCACTTGGGTTATCAATTTCCCAATTAGAGAGAGAGACAGTGCCTGGACTCCAAAAGAAGTTTTCAGCTTCAACTAATATAAAAATAGTGATTGTTGAGTGATCATTGCGGATATAGATACAGATCGATTGTATGTACGATTTATGCTTGAATTACTAATTTTATCCAATAACAATAAGTTTGTTTTGTTGGTTTTCAAGTAGAGAGTAAAATGTTAGAAAGTATATGAGTTGTATGAATCGGAGTGAGAACCAATATTTAGATTCCTCTCCACCCGTTGTAATCGTAAGATATCATAAATGATTAAAGTAAATTAGGAGTTCCCATATCGCATATCATTGGTCAGGTATATGCAATACATCAAAAGATAAAAGAGATTTGTGATCGGGAACTACCCATAAACCACCTTATTCAACCATGGTTCGGTTAATAAGTATGGATTATGTTCTCCTCTCCATGTTCCTAATCTATCTTATTATGGTCAAATAAGATTGTTACCTAGATTCTTTATTCCTCCAAATCCTAGATATGGTCAAGCATAGGACGAAGGAGAAAGGAATATACATTATGCCCAGAAGAATAGAATGTAAATTCTATAAGTAAATTATGTTATTCTACACTAAAGCTACATTGGGTGGAGTTTCTTCTAGCCTTGGCTATGAAGATTAGTTACTCATCCCTTCAATCATTGCCATATTACTAGATTATCGCAATAAAGAAAAATGATAAGAAAAGAAAAAAAGAAGAATAAGTTTTATTGCTTTGTACATTTAATATTATACTTTTCAAGTTCTCCAAATGGGCAGAATTCCCCTCCTATTTATAGAGTATATGAGGGGTTACAAAATATTTATTGGGAAACCGAGGGGGAAAATTGCAACGCGGAAGCACAATACGATTTAGCAAGAACTTGAAGAACCAACTCTAATCAAAGAGAATTCAAACAAAGGAAATAAAACACATGCACAAGGTTTAATTTAGGTGGAAACCCTTTAAAGGATCAAAACCACCCCCGACAAGCACTACGAATATATTATCACTTAGGGTTACAAGAAGTTACAGAGATTACTCAACCTCACCTCTACCCTTACAGATAATCCCCAGCAAGAAACCCTAGAAAGAAACCCAAGAAATCTCTCCAGAGTTAAACCCTAGATTTCTCCCCTTTCTCTTTCTAAATATTTTCTCCTGTACAGAGGCCTTTAACATATACTTTATATGTATAGGCTTTCCATTAGGTCATCTCTGAAATACGCATCACTAGATAATCCATCGCTTTAGATCAAATCCCCTTCAAAACGAACTTAGAAACAAACTAACATAGCCATTTTCATTCGAACGAGTCATTAGGTCGTTCGAACGACCATTTGACAGTCCTCTAGAATTTTAGCCCAAGAGCTCAATTTGTTCGAACGACCTCATGAGTCGTTCGAATGACCTCAATAAAAACTCTGCCGTTCGAACAACTTCCCCACTCGTTCGAGCGACTTTCCCCTATTTTGAGTTGTATTCCTAACAATCTCCACCTCGGCGATAAAACCATTTCTTCTACTGCATTCGTCCTGTATCCTTGTTGTTTCTCAATTAAGAAAATTACCCAAGTCTAGGCTTTTCCTAGACCCACTAATCGGCCCACTTTCTGATCATCTTTGCAGACCGTGCCATTGCTCCACCTTGAACTAAATTCCCCTTTCGAGAAATCTCCATAGCTCCCTTGGTACACACAACCTTCACATCTCCTCCCACTAATTTACCAATCAATGCATACAAGTTCTCGCTTAAAACTCCCTTCATGATCAAAGAAGATTTCTGATAAACTTTCATTACTCCACCTCGCCCGGAGTAATTGTAACCCTCATTATCTAACATGGAAAGTGAAATTAGATTATGAGTCATACTCGGCACATGTTGAGCATCATGATGAACTATGATGCATCCATCGAGCATCCTTATGCGAATATCACCCACTCCCAAAATTGGTTTTCGAGAGCCATCGCTCGTCAACACAAACTTGTTACCCTCACACCTTGCATATTTACCAAACTATGCCTTGTGTGTGCATACATGCATTATAGCCCCACTATCAAATACCCATCCTCTATCATGGTGAAAACCATCAGCGGCCACCACGAGGAGCGCCACGTCACCATCATTACTAGTAACCGTTGCCAGTTTGTTAGTATCACTTTCGGAGCCTCTTGTCGAACTTGCTCCTATACCTTTCTCTATTTTGCAATCCGATCTATAATGGCCCGATTGACCACAGCTCCAACAAGTTCCATTTTTGAACCTATTAAAGCTTATATTCCCATTAACTACCATTGCAGAGTTGTCCCCCAAGGATTTGCTACCCTTAAGCCTTCTCTCCTCGGAAAGAAGCGTATTTGTAACCTCCTCAAAACTCAAGGTTTACTTCCCATACATCAACGTAGGTTGAAAATGCTTGAAGGTAAATGGAAGAGACCTTATGAGTTGAAGCGCCATATCTTCATCCTCAACTTTAACTCCGATCGATTCCAATTTTAAAACGATCCCGTTCAAAAACCCTAGGTGATCACCAACGCTCGTACCCTCATTCATCTTAAGCGTATGAAGCTGCTCCATGAGGTATAAACGATTTGAAAGACTCTTCATTTGGTACAAACTTTCAAGCTTTTCCCAAATATACTTTGCGGTCTTCTCTCTAGCCACGTTTGCCAAAATGTTCTTAGCGAGACAAAATCATATCCCACTTGCAGCTCTTAAATCAAGATCTTCCCAGTCCTTTTCTTCATCAACGTCTGTTCTCTGGGCCGCTATACCTTCAACCGAGTTTTAGGTATAGGCTTCCCATTCAATGCCTTGCGTAATCCGTCTTGAGTAAAGATATCTTGGACTTGTATTTGCCATAATCCAAAATTGATCTTCCCATTGAACTTTTCCACATCAAACTTGGTCACGTTAAAATACTTAGATCTTCCCATCTTGCTACTCTACTTACCCCAAACCTCGTTCTGATACCAATTGTTGGGAAACCAAGGGGGAAAATTGCAACGCGGAAGCACAATACGATTTAGCAAGAACTCAAAGAACCAACTCTAACTAACGAGAATTCAAACAAAGGTAATAAAACACATACACAAGGTTTAATTTAGGTGGAAACCCTTTAAAGGATCAAAACCACCCCCAACAAGCACGACGAATATATTATCACTTAGGGTTACAAGAAGTTACAGAGATCACTAAACCTCACCTCTACCCTTATAGATAATCCTCAGTAAGAAACCCTATAAAGAAAACCCAAGAAATCTCTCCAGAGCTAAACCCTAGATTTCTCCCTTTTCTCTCTCTAACTCTTTTCTCCTGTACAGAGGCCTTTAACATATACTCTATATTTATGGGCTTTCCATTAGGTCATCTCCGAAATACGCATCACGAGATAATCCATCGCTTTGGATCAAATCCTCTTCAAAACGAACTTAAAAACAAACTAACATAGCCATTTTCGTTCGAACGAGTAATTAGGTCGTTCAAACGACCAGTTGAAAGTCCTCTAGAATTTTGGCCCAAGATCTCAATTCGTTCGAACGACCTCATGAGTCGTTTGAACGACTTCAATGGAAACTCTGCCGTTCGAACGACTTCCCCACTCGTTCGAACGATTTTCCCCTGCTTTGAGCCATATTCCTAACAATATATAAATAAATGTAAATCCCCTAAACAATGCTTTCTATTATGCATAAAATATAAGAGCTTCAAAATTCCGTACTCCTATGCCTTGGCCCATGCATAAAATTATATGACTTGATGATCTCCATTAATGCCTCATCAATTCTCCTCATTGGACTTTTGGTTAATAATTATAGTGGTAATGAACTGCTTGAGTGTATAAGACATTCTTCTTTGCTGAAAATCCCAAAAATGTACGACATCTTTATCATTTGATCGATTCCTATAAATACAAGCAAAAATACTATTAGTATCACATTTAATTAATAAATGACAAGTTATATATAAATTTAGGAGATGCTCACACAAATATTACGTGTCTATCAAATACCCCTAAATTTATATTAGTTAGATATAAATTTAGGAGTTGCACACGTAAATAATACGTGTTTATCAGATTCAAATAGATCCATGGTGGAGAAAGAGAAAAAGGACATGAACTATTTGTATACAAACAGAAGAAGAAGAAAAAAGTCCAGAATAAATAATAGGAGATAAATGTAAATCAGTTATGAAGAGAGATCGGTGTTGATAGTAATGGGTTTTACCACTTTAGAGAAGAAACGTTAGAGGGCGAAGAAAAAAATGTTACCTAAATTGAAGAGGAAACATATTTTTATTATATTTCTCTAATTATCAATGTAAATGCCAATGCCACGTAAGACAAACGCTGCCACGTGGGATAAATGAAACCACGTGGGACAATCAATGCCATGTAGGACAAAACTGTGATTTATAATATAGATATGCAGCGTAAATTGTGTGTATATTTTACATACTATTTGGCATAAATTCGCAATCTTCACAATTTTTCATACCGACGTATTGTCACTTTCAGGTTTTCCAAACATTGGCTTCCTTCTCATGCCAGTACCAGCACATACGACAAGGGAAGGTCTACCATATGCTCATGTAGATTTAAGGTATGTTTTGATTTTACGAAGGGTGTTAGCAAAATTACCTCCTCTTTTATAGATTTGAATGTTAATATTGGCAAAGAGTGTCATATTTATTTTGAATCGTTGATGATATTATGCCTTGTAAGGTGTACTATATCTAGTTAAGAATATAAATTAATGTTGCATAAGTACGAGACTGAATGTGACATGGCCCGTCCCTAATAAGATCGTCTACCACCCGTTTAACCTATGTTTATTTTATGTTTTAGTTTATGCACTATTGGAGATGACCAGCTTGTTGGTTATTAACAGTTTTACTTTTCTAGGTTAGTTTCCTTATTGGATTAGAAGTTAGAGTTATGGTAGGAGTGCTCCTAGGAAACTAGGTTATAAAGGGATATCGGGTGGTGTAATGTTTAATTGGTAAGTTAGTAGAGTTGATTTGTTTATGAAAAAAGTTAAGTTTTTCTCTTATTAAACTTTATTTAAGATCTAATTTAAACTTAGTGTTAATCACATACGAATTAAACTTTCGCGTTCGTAGATTCATATTAATTGGTATTAGAGCCATGTTCACATCCCCAGTGTAGCAAGTTTCAAGACCAAGATGCCTCATGGAAGAACAAACCTACATTCGCTCAAGATGCAGTAAAATTAATGGGAAGACTACCCCCCCCCCCCCCCCCCGTTGGGCGTACGTACTAGAACACCCCTCATGTGAGGGAAGTGTCGCTACGAGGAACAACAAATTTGACAACCCATTTGCAAGTTTCAAAATCAAGAACAAAACCCGTGAAGTTGACGATATTGGAATAAGAGCCAAAGGTCCGGCCACGATGAGCACTGACCAACCACGAGGTCCTCGCATAGAGACGACATCAGGAAATATCCCCCAAGCACTATCAATGCCAAAATAGTTTTGGCAGTAATCCATACCAACATAATGCCGGTGGCATTCGCGAGGTCAAACTTCCTTACATGGGCAAGACAACAAGCCCTAGCATACGAGGCCTAAGGCCCAAGTCACGAAAATCTATTATCGGATCCACATCAGACCCAGCTAGTTAGGGACCAAGGTCCACCGCCCGACCCAACAAATAACAAACCCAGGTCACCCATATAAACTGGGAACCCGACCCAGAACCTATATGCTCAATGGGTTGGGCTCCACCAATCTCTTCAGGGCCTAAATTTTTAGAGAATCAATCAAGAGTGGTGGGCATCCAATAAAATATTACCCAACACCCTCGATAATTTAAATCCCCTCATCGGACCTCAAGCCGACCTTATCTAATATTGTGCCTTCCCCGACAGGTTCGTCACTGACCGGGGTTGGCGTTCATGATGGGACCCTTCCTCCCAGGATGACAGACCCACACCAACAAACTATGATAAACCACCAAGTCCCCACCGAAATATCCAAGCCTCCGACCACTCCTGACAGCGACATCGACAACACCACCACTGATAAAGACCTGCCACTACCTACCTTTATCTGCGACAGTACCGTTGGGAACCCGTGGCGCATCCGAACCTC
This sequence comes from Kingdonia uniflora, assembly GCA_014058105.1. Classification (NCBI taxonomy): domain Eukaryota; kingdom Viridiplantae; phylum Streptophyta; class Magnoliopsida; order Ranunculales; family Circaeasteraceae; genus Kingdonia; species Kingdonia uniflora. The sequence continues at coordinate 124,777 of JACGCM010000076.1, read as the reverse complement.
TAAGAAACTAGTACTGCAACAAACATCACACGGAAAATAGTAAACGACAAGCGCCGAGCATGAACCCTAAGTATAGTTTCGAGTTCCGACCACCCTACGGTGATGGTTGGGGCCGCGTGATGATGTTATTTTTAGTGCTCACTCGGGCAGGATACGTAAACATATGGGTTCATGTCATGTTCTGACTTGGGAGAGAGATCGGCAATTCAGCGGGCGAGACCGGGGTCGTGGTTCTAATCCCCCAGTTAATACCCCATTTGCGGGACCGACAGAGACAGCGTGCACCTTGTTTACCCCATGTCCACCAAGAAATCCGTATGCTACAACTTGGCAAGATGGTGAGTACAGTTCAGACTTTGATGATGAGCAACGACCATAGCCACACCAAAAGGGTAAAGGTATTGACATCGAGGCTTTGGCTAAGGCTATTGTTGAATAGACACATGATGTGTACCTTAAAATACCAGAGTTTGATGGTAAGTCTGATGCTGACACCTTTATTGAATAGATGGATAAATTTGAACGGGTATTCAACTACAAGAAATATGGGGATCCAAAACAAGTTGCAATTATTGAGTCCTGATATACTGGTTTTGCTCTCACATGGTGGAATAGTATTCAATAGGCAAGGCATACATCAGGTTACCATTACATTATGGAGTGGCGAAAAATGCGGAGAGAGATGAAAGAGAGACTCGACACCATGAACTACGGTGAGATCGTATTCGGGAAGCACAGTTCTTAAAAATGGCTCTCTCCACAATTGGTGACTACACAGATCAGTTTTATCTTTTTGAAACACGTGTACGACTCCATGAGAGCGAGCAGCAGAGGGTTAGCAGGTACAAGAGTGGGTTGACAAAGAAGTTGCAAGAAGCAACTGCACTTCAGCGTGTCTTTTGCCTCACAAAGATTATATAGTTAGCCAAACAGGCAAGCGAGCTACATGCACAGTATCGACCACCAGTTCTAGCACCTATAACATCAGCTCTAACTATTCCAACAGTCGCTACACTGTGTACCTTTGTTCTAGGTAACCGTTACGAAAATGGGAAACCAGGGCACCAAAAACGTAATTGTCCCGCATTTGCTAAAAAGGTTGGATTAGTCGTGGATGGTATGCGTGAGAGCGTTATAGCAACTGTTCAACGAGTTCTACAAAATAAAGATAAAAAGGAAATTGAGATGCAAACCACATTTGTGCATGAATCCTTTAGAGCACCGCCTCTTTGATTTCGTGGACAAAATCTTCTCTAACGGAGGGGTTAACCTATGTTTATTTTATGTTTTAGGTTACGCAGATGACCAGCTTGTTGGTTATTAACAATTTTACTCTTCAAGGTTAGTTACCTAATTGGATTAGAAATTATAGTTATTGTAGGAGTGCTCCTAGGAAATTAGGTTATAAAGGGAGAGGGTGGTGTGATGTTTAATTGGTAAGTTAGTAGAGTTGATTTGTTTATGAAAAGAGTTGAGTTTTCCTCATATTAAACTTTATTTGAGATCTAATTCAAACTTAGTGTTAATCACATGCGAATTAAGCTTTCGCACTCGTAGATTCACATTAGAATGATTCGACAAATTAAAAAGTATTCCATATCAAATCACAGAAGATTGAAAATCCCTTGTTAATTCTATTACACCTATCCTTTGAAGTATTGGAACAATACTTCTCTCATAAAACACATATCCTTTAATTTATTCCTTCTGCAATCTAATATCCCCAAGTCATAAATATCCTAGCTAAAATTTAATTTAGGGCATTAACAAAAACTGAACTACTAAACGAAAGTGGGAGTAGAAAAGAGAGAGGGTAACATCATTCAGGAGAGAGAATGAGATACTTGTTTCGAGATTGAAATTAACTGATGTTACGCCATCGTGCATTCTGTTAGGAATTCGGGTAGCTAATCCCAATCTCTCGCCCCAAGAACGATAAATGGAAATGCCAATAAGAAATTAAATGAAAGCAAGAACACAATAATTTACTCGGAGGAGGGAAGCAGAAAAACCTTGCGGATAAAAAATTACTCCCCGAGAACAATTCATTAATCAAAGATTAAAGGTTACAACGATCTCTCAAGCTTTTTAAGCATTAATGGAGTCTCTTCAAGCCCTAGCCTATCTAAGATTAAACTCACACAAAGGATGGGCTAACTACTAACCCTAGACCCCCTTATAAACATGGGAAGTTATTACATAAGAATAGGCTCGAAGTACGGATCACGAGACAGACCAACGTCCCCAAAAACACCTTCTAAAAACTGACTTACGAAGTCTATTCGAATAGACTCTGGATCTATTCGAATAAGATGGGTTCTGAACATTTTTGTTCGAATAGACAAAAGTTTATACGAACATACATGACTTTTATTCAAATAAACTTTCCTCTGCCTCTTATGTTCGAACAGACAAAAGTCTATTTGAACAGGACTTTGAAAAAACCTTTTTTCAAACCATCTTCGATCCTCGCTCAACCCAGGAGCTCCGATGAACTTCCCCTAACACGATTCGAGTTCATATCATAACAATCTCCCACTTAAAATCAATCATGTAACCCATCTCCAGATCTCTAAATGAATGCCTCGCACTACCTGGACCTTCAACACCATGAAGACCCACTTACAAATTTTCACAATCTTCAACAAATCTCCCACTTGAAATTTGAAATGTGAGGTTCCCGTAACTTTTCCTATCTTCAAAGCAACCACATTTGTAATTGTGTCAAACCGAACTCTTCACGCCAAAAGCTATCGTACCACACAAAACCATCTGGTAATGTTTTGAACATTTTTCAACAAAAAATTTAATAACATCCCCTTGCAAACTTCTAAAGCCGCACCGTACTCATGCTTTTACAATTAATGATGCAATTAACCATTGTCATCTCGATACCTAGGTAGCTTCAGTATAACAACACGAAACTGTAGTCGTTTCCATGTCACTAACGTACTTCGCCATCGCAAGTAAACACAACCCTGCAAGCTGAACAAGAAGCACTCCATAGCTATGTGATACAGCCGAGTCTTCTTCAAATACATAATATCCATTATCAACATCTCACAGCTCCCACTTCATGAGAAAATTCTGGTCTCATGTAAACAATGACATACATTAGCAAACAGATCATCAATGAGTTAGACATACCTCGATCTAAACTCATATCACATTCCATAGCCAAACAAAGACGTGTCTCAACCCAAAAGTAATGACAAATGGTGTGCTACTAAATAACACTCCAATTAGTCTTAATGTATACGAGTCAATAATAACTTTTGCTTTACGTTCGTCCTATTAAACTATACCATATGCACAAGGATTAACCAATCCATAGGTCCAAACCCATTATTGAGATAATCGATCTCACAACTCTTCAATCTCATTCATGCTAAAACTTGCAAACGCATCTAGCATATCATCCATACTCTAAGAATGGATGATCCATGAGTTCTCAAAAAAAAACTCATAGCATCAACAATGGTCTCTGTGGTATTTCAAAAAATATTCACCAATGATATAAACATATCCAACATCGATCCCCATCGTTTCGGTGTATATCTTGAACAAGTATATGAGCCCTCATGTATGAGCCTCCATAATGCAACTTTACCCAGTAACTATGTATCCATGTAGCTGGCTTACATATACCCATCTTCAATAAGATCAATCATGAAGAATTTGTATTCCGTATCAAGAATCACTCAATCCAAAAAACAAAGCCGCCACAAAACAATTAGCTTCACAACTGGTAAACCAAAACATCTTGACATAACCACCTGTTTCTTCTTGAAAGCACTTTACCACATGTTTCACCTTGAACCACTTGAACAAACTTGTTCTCGTTTAACTTGTAAATCAACTTGTGTAGTAAAGAGCTTTACCATCGGTAATATGATTACATCATATACCCGATATGATAATTGAGATCCTATCTCATCATCATCCATGACAAGCTCCCACTTGCCCATGACCTCACCTTGTAAAGCCACCTTGTAGTCATCACTAGTACCGGCTAACCATAAACAATGTCGCGAGAAATGATAACGGGCCGCAGGTCTCAAAACCTTGGTTTTTTTTTCATTACAATCGGAGGAGTATACAGTTCTGCTAGGACCTTTTCAACCAATGGTTCCAACACTATCCCTGCAGAGATTTTTACATACTCACATGACCCCGATATATCCACTTTTCCGGTCCACTTATCCATCTCTTCACAAAAAACATCATTATTGGATATCACATCAATAAGTTGGATAATTTTCCGATTCTTTGCATCACAAGATTGGTCGCCAAAATCATCACAAACATATCTAATAAACATGCACAAACTAGACATATAATCTAGTAATGATCTACTACTAGAATAGACAAAGGAAGTATAAATTATTACCTCCTTTTTCGTCCAATTAATCTCTTCTAATAGTCCAAGATCTAATGCATACCAAGACTCTATATCAACTGCCGAAACTACCGAATCCGCCCAAAACTGCCTTAATAACTTGATGAAACATTTCATACATTGTACCCTTTCAGTAATCTCATGGACTAGACTTTCCGCCATACCAAACTCACGTGGTATTATTGGGATCTTCTCAAGCCTTTTAATCCTGATAGATACTTTATCAATAACAAACTCATCACAGCAAAATCAATCACCATCACCGTTAGACCCAAGATGCTTCAACATTGAACCCATCTCAATCTCAGCCTAAGCTTTCCATCTAGGGAAGACATCAAACCAATTTGTTTTACTCTTCAAGAAATGTGCACCAACCGCTTGTGTGGAATCACCAATGAAAACAATAAAACCATAAAATCCCCTGTTGGAACTAACTCTAGTCGGTTCTCATACATCATCGTATAAGTGGTTCAATCCCATATTCAATTTTCTTCTCTTTCTAGGAAACCCAACTTTCTTTTGCTTCACCAAGACAACATCTTCACAAAAGAACAAATCTTTTGATTCTAACTTGTCAAGTATTCTCTCCGAGAATAATGTTTTCATTCAAATGTTCGCGTGACTAAGTTTCTCATGCCATGCTCTAGAGTCCACCATCAAAGTAACAATACCAATAATCTCATCATTAGCGCTACACATCTCTAAGTACGCATCTTGTCTTTTGTCCCAAGCTAAAGCAATAGCCTCCTTCATGATCTCAAAAGTATCATCGCCGAAGGTAGCCAAAAGACCCAAGTCTGATAGTTGGCTTAAAAACATATTTCTAGCAATATTAGACACATATTGCACCATGCCCAAAGTTAACGAATTATCATTCGTTAATGAAATCTGAACATCTTCATTATCTACTATGTGATAGCACTCATCATAGCTAGACAATTCATTTTTACCCGACGTAATTTCCAATGGAGCAACCATGTTTAACCTCGACCTTTTACAAACACCATAAGGCAACCACCATGACTTATCCCGAGTACCATGAATCACATTACATAGTTTATCCCGAATATCACAAGTTATATCAACCATATCATCTTGTTGATTGCAATTACATGCCTTAATGCGTCCTTTGCTTCCATTCTCAATATGTGAAGCTCTTTTTCCTCTAACTTCAACATCCGAGTAATTACCCGATGTTAACAACGAAGCTCCAAGAGGTATTACGCGAGAATCATCACCAAAGACTTCAACCGCATCGCTGAAAGTAACCCGCTTACAAGAATCTAAAACACTCATAACACACTTCTGAGAATTTAATCACTCGAAGTTGATTCAAACATATTTGATAGTTTGTTCATCATCTCTAACACGGTACTCACTTTAGGCAATTTAGAAGAAATAGAACTTGAAAGTGTTGAATGAACTTTACCAAGAACATCTTGATCTAAAAGCTCCTACTCCAAATAATTCATATCGGCCGACTTCGTCGAAATCCCTCCTAAAAGAAAATCATAATCCTCCGCATATAAAAAATCTACTACTTGCATCTTCCAAATCCCAAAGTTCAATCCATTGAATTCATCTATTTCTAATTTCTCCATATCGACCATCGCTCTGATCACACAAGCCCTAACCTTATGCTCTGATAGCAGTTGTTAGGAATTCGGGTAGCTAATCCCAATCACTTGCCCCAAGAATGATAAACAGAAACGCCAATAAGAAATTATACGAAGCAAGAACACAATAATTTACCCGGAGGAGGGAATTGGAAAACCCTTGCAGATAAAAAACCACTCCCCGAGAACAATTTACTAATCAAAGATCAAAGATTACAACGATCTCTCAAGCTTTTCAAGTTTAATGGAGTTTCTTCTAACCCTAGCCTCTCTAAGATTAAACTCACACAAAAGATGGGCTAACTACTAACCCTAGACCCCCTTATAAACATGGAAAGTCATTACATAAGAATAGGCTCAAAGTACGGATTACAAGACAGACCAACGTCCCCAAAAATACTTTAAACTGACTTACGAAGTCTATTCGAATAAACTCTGGATCTATTTGAATAAGATGGGTTTTGAACGTTTATGTTCGAATAGGCAAAGGTTTATTCGAAGAGACATAACTTCTATTCAAACAGACATTGACTTTTATTCGAATAAACCTTCTTCTGCCTCTTCTTGAAAAAACCTTTTTTCAAACCGTCTTCGATCCTCGCTCGACCCACGAGCTTCGATGAACTTCCTCTAACACAATTTGAGTTCATATCATAACACTTTCTTCATTGATGATTTTTTCCACAAACTCCATTGTTGTAAGTGCTTCCCATTCGTAACACAAGCAGACAACCCTAGAATTTTCAATTTTTTTGTGATTATACAGAGACCCCTTTACATGGTTGGATCTGAGGTTTTTTATTTGAGTGAAAAAGAAAACAGATTAACTTATATTGTACTAAGATTTTTTGATTTGTAATTTGAACCCCACAGCCCACATATGTAAGGTTTGGTTGGGTTTCAGTCTTGCGTTGCTTTCAATCACTTTTCTTAGGTCCATCAGAGATTTTATTTGTTGTTTTTTTGATGTAATGCATGATTTTAGTTAACTCCAACTTGTTAGCTAGAGGCTAATTAATATGTATTTGAAACAGTTGTTTGCTCTCCACATATGACAGTTGGGGTTTGTTTGTTTTTTGTTTTTTGTTTTTTTACTCTAATTTGATGCTAGTTTTTTACTATAATTTGATAGTATGTATACATCAGTGGAGGTACATACACTAATTTTGATCATCAAACCTGCAAATTTTGGTTTGTGTTTAGCTCTTGTGTTTACTTTAAGTTTAATTTTGTGGGTTTTGATACAGGTACTTTGAGAGAGAATGCTGAGGAAGAGGAGCAGATCAGTTCAGAAAGATTAATACAAGGATCATTTGATGCTTGATTCTGCTTCAGAGTGCCAATTTTCAAGCTAATGGTTCTGGCTGTAGAAAGTTCTTTTTTTTACATCAGGATAATTACAAGAGGATATATATATATCACGTAAGACAAGAGTCTAGAACAAGCTTATCTTCTAGAAACTTCTTCCAAGTCATCTAGAAACCTCCTAAATTTGGATTACTTCAACAATGCCTCCCGTAAACCAAATTTGCTTCGGACTCCTATTCTTTCAACTTCCCTTTTGAAGACTTGTCCACCAAGGGGCTTTGTAAAAATGTCCGCCTTTTGATCATCGGTTTTGCAATACTTTACTTGGATAAATCCTTCATTCACCAGCTCTCTTAGGAAATGAAATCGAATACGAATGTGCCTTGTTTTCTTATGAAGAACTAGATCCTTTGTAATTGAAATCGTTGAACTATTGTCACAAAGCAACGTCGTTGGATTGTTTTGCTTGTGCTTGAGACATTCCAAAATTCCTTGTAACCAAATGATTTGACATCCTGTAAAAGAGGCGGCGATGTACTCGGCTTCCGTAGTAGAGATAGTAATGATTGGTTGTTTCTTCGAACTCCAAGAAATTGCTCCTCTTCCGAGATTGAAAACATATCCAGAGGTACTCCTACTGTCATCAATACTTCCTGCCAAGTCGTTATCCGTGCAACCAACAAGGTTAACAAGAACATATTCTTGGTAGAAAATTCCATAGTCGATGCTTCCTTTAACATACCTTAGAATTCTTTTGGCAGCTTCCCAATGGTTCAAGTATGGTTTTTCCATAAATCTGCTTACCAAACTCACTGCATACATGATATCCGACCTTGTAGCTATTAAATACATCAAGTTACCAACCAAACTCTGGAACATGGTGGTGTTAACAGGCTTTCCTTCGCCATCTTTACTTAATTTCAGACCTGTAATGCACGGAGTAGAAATTGGATTTGCATTCTCCATTTTAAACTTTTTCAAAATCTCTTTTGAATAACTCTCTTGAGAAATGAAAATACCCTTCTTGGATTGATGAACTTCAATACCAAGGAAATGATGTAGCTTTCCCAAATCTGTCATCTCAAACTCCTTCATCATTGAGAGCTTAAAGTCATTCAACATTTCCAAGTTATTTCCGGTGAAGATGAGATCATCAACATAAAGACTTACGACCATAAAGATTCCATGCGAACCACTTTTGGTGTAGAGAGTATGCTCATATGAACATTTTTGAAAACCATTCTTCTCAAAATATGAATTAATACGGTTGTACCAAGCTCTTGGTGATTGTTTCAGCCCGTAAAATACCTTCTTCAACTTGTACACTTTGTTTTCTTGCCCTTTCTTCACAAAATCTGGTGGTTGTTCAATATAAACTTCTTCTTCTTCAAGGACACCATTTAAGAAGGCTGATTTCACATCCATTTGACATAATTTCCAATTGTTTTGAGCCGCAAGAGAGATGATTAAGCGAACGGTATCAAGTCTAGAAACAGGAGCAAATACCTCGGTGTAGTCTTCTCCTTCTTTTTGCTTATACCCCTTTGCCACAAGCCTTGCCTTGTACTTGTTGACGGAGCCATCCAAATTCTTCTTTATCTTGTAGACCCACTTCACGCCAATAGGTTCTTTATATGGCGGCAAGTTTGTAAGTTCCCATGTATTGTTCTTTCAATCACTTTTATCTCGTCTTTCATGGCTTGCTTTCATTTATCTTCTTTACTTGCATCATCAAAAGAAATTGGATCTTCTCTTGCAAAGAAAGCAAAGTAAACGGTTTTATCATTTTTAACTTTCCTGGAAGAGTCGTATATGTCTTGCAAAGTTCTCATTCTTGGAGGTGGACTTTGAGAAGAGTCTTCACTCGATGAGGCTCGAGGAGGGGAAGGAACACTTTCATCTTGAGAGCCATTATATTTATCACCAAAATTGGGCAGCCTTATTCTTTTATCTTCGTCACAATCAAATGTAGAACTTTCATCGAATCGAACATCACGGCTAATCACGAATTTCTTTGTGTTCGGGTTGTATAACTTATAGCCAGTGCTCCTCTCACTATATCCAATGAAAATGCATTTTTTTGATTTGTCGTCTAATTTATTTCGCATTGCATCGGGGATGTGTGAATAAACAACACTTCCAAAGACTTTCAGGTGAGAAACACTTGGCTTCCATCCATACCATGCCTCATAAGGTGTACACTCCTTCAAGCATTTTGTTGGAGACCTGTTGATTAAATAAACTGCACATGAAACAGCTTCTGCCCAGAATTCTTGATGTGTGAATAAACAACACTTCCAAAAACTTTCAGGTGAGAAACACTTGGCTTCCATCCATACCATGCCTCATAAGGTGTACACTCCTTCAAGCATTTTGTTGGAGACCTGTTGATTAAATAAACTGCACATGAAACAGCTTCTGCCCAGAATTCTTGCTGTAATTTCTTCCTTTTAAGCATGCACCTCACCATCTCCATTATAGTTTGATTCTTCCTTTCACTAACGCCATTTTGTTGAGGTTAATATCGAGCTGTTAATTGGTGCCTAATTCCCTAGTCTTTGCAATACTTCTCAAAGTCATTTGAGAGGTATTCTCCTCCTCAGTCTGTCCTCAGAGTTTTTATTTTAAGACCTGAATATTTTTCAACTTCCACCTTGAAATCTTTAAAAGCTTGGAATGCTTCTGATTTTTCCTTAAGGAAATAAACCCAAACCTTTCTTGAGTAATCATCGATAAATGATATGAAATATTTATTACCTCCAAAAGATGTCACCGGCATTGGTCCACATAAATCTGAATGAACAAGCTCCAACGACCTCTTTGCTCGCCATGATGATTGGGTGGGGAATGGAGTTTTATGTTGCTTTCCAAGTTGACATTCTCCACAAGCTTCATCTATTAGATCAATGTGAGGCAGCCCTTTAACCATCTTCTTTATTGATAGCAGCTTCAAGCTTCCGTAGTTCAAGTGCCCGAACCTATCATGCCATAACTTGGAATCTCCATTATCGACACTCTTAAAACAAGACATTTTTGTAATCTGAAGTTTAAGAGGGAATAAGTTATTTGCAGCCATTCCAATCTTTGCAACAAGCTGATTTTTTCTTGATAAGAAGCAAGTATCGCCATGAAAATGAATGTCATATCCCTTCCTCAAAAGATGACCGATACTAAGCAAATTGCACTTCACTCCAGGAACATAATAAACTTTCGACATCTTCTCTAACTTCCCTGATTTTGTTATGAAAGCCACTTCTCCAACTTCTTCTATTTTATAAGCTTTAGCATCACTAATTCTTAATTGCCCACGATCTAATTTTGACAAAGTTGAAAACAAATTTTTGTTACCTGCCATATGTTTGTTAGCACCGCTATCTAGGTACCACACATCATCCATATCTTCCCCGTGTCATGCAAGCAATAACATTTCTTGAAGGTTCTTGTCTTCATTCTTATATTCATGAATAAAACCACCCCTGTATTTATTGTCTTCCTGATGCTTGTACCAACATTCATCAATCTTGTGGCCTGGTTTGTGGCAATGAAAGCATTCGATGTAGCCTCGTCCTCTACCTCTTTGATAACCACGACCTCTTCCTCTTTGTGAGAACTTCAAGTTTTGATTTTCTTCTCCTTCATTTAGATCGTTTTCATTGCTTGAAAAGCCTCTTCCTCAAAAATTGAAACCGCTTCCTCTAAAATTTCCACCTCTTCCACGACCACGGTAAGAGCCACGGCCTTCCATAGACATAACTTGAGATTTTAGAGCTTGATCTGGTTGGGAAGGAGGAAAATTCCTAAGATTAATTTTGATCTCATGAGCTTTTAATGTTCCTTGAAGATCTTCCAAAGTGAGGGTGTTGAGATCCCTTGATTCTTCAATAGCAACCACAACGTAATCGAACTTTGGTGGTAAGCTACGGGGGATTTTTTCAATGACTCTTCCATCTTCTAAAATCTCCCCATTAGATGCCATTTGATTAACAACATAACTTACTTTTGTAAGATACTCAATAATGCTTCCGTGCCCCTTCATTTCTAGTTTTCAAATTTCGATCGTAAGGTTTGAAGACGCACTTTTTTCACTCTTTGTTTACCTTTATAGGCTGCTTGAATAATCTCCCAAGCTCGCTTTGAACTCTCAGCTTTGGCGATTCTTTCATATACCGGCATCTCGATTGTTTGGTAAATTTGGAATAATGACTTACTATCCCTTTTCTGATTATCCTTTAAGATGTTTTTCTGGGCCATCGTCAACTCTTCTTCGTTCTCAGGCTCTTCGTACCCTTCTTCAACTATACTCCATAACTCCATTGATTTTAGCAACACCTTCACATTGTTGCTCCAATAATCATAGTTTTCTCCATTGAATCGAGGGATAAACGAAGCCATGTTGCTTGTACTAGCCATCTTAGCTGAATTTTTACCTTGCTCTGATACCACTTTGTAGAAAGTTCTTTTTTTTACAGGAGGATATATATATCACTTAAGACAAGAGTCTAGAACAAGCTTATCTTCTAGAAACTTCTTCCAAGTCATCTAGAAACCTCCCAAATTTGGATTACTTCAACACTGGCAGAAACAAAAAAGTGGTCCCTTTTTTAGTGACCCTGTGGTTTGTTTGTGGGGTTTAACATCAAGGGTGTCTCAGATTTTGACTGAACTAAGTGGTTTCCTGACGATAATGATCCCCTAGCATCAGAGATGGAGAAGCTAGCCACGTCAAGAGCTGTTGAAAGTTCGCAAGGTCAAATGAAGATGGAATGGTGAGAAGGGTAATAAGGCAACTTACAGCAACTGCAGTTTGGTGTGGAAGGATAAGAAACAGTTTGACCAGGTAGGGAATCCGAACTAAGGTAATGTATTACATAGTAAAACTATTCCAACTTAAGTGGCTTAACTTTAACGTAATACGCTTGAAATAAATGTGTTCTCTGCTATATCAGGCTGCGCAAGAACATGATGAACACTCACGCTGGGAAACAAGAGAAAACAACTTCTCATAGAGAACATGCAGCTAAAGCATGGGACACGACCAAATTATGTCTGAGCTGTGGAGCAAGAACTCTTCCGGGAGCTCTTGAAGAATACAATTTGAGGGTGGAGAGCATTCGCCTTAAGAAAGAGGTACAAAGAAAAGGTTGATTTTACTTTCCTCTTATACTTATCATATACTAATAAATTGTGTTTTATTTATTCACAGCCGATTGATACATACAAAGCTTTTATTGCAATGTGTGAGCAATCTCAAAGATTCAATCGATGAACCATTGTGTGATCCCGTCTATAAGATGCAGACGTCATTATCCCATCATATAGGTTCGCGAAGCTGTAATTTCTTTTTGGAATAATTAAAACTTACCTTTGGAGGTTATGAATCAGTACCACTATTGTCGCAATGTGTTTTTAAGGAAATAGCATCTTGTATTAGTATGTGTATGCCCATCGGCACTGGAGCAGACACTGTCATTATAATGGACTCCTTCATATTAGCAAGGCTATTTTATGTTACTTAATAGTGATTTCAAGTAAAGGATCCTTTTAAGTTTTATCAGTGTTTGTACATTAGTAGATTGGCGTTGCGCATATATACATCCAATTCGAGACTAACCTATGTCCCTTCTGCGTTGATCCATCCGGGAAGCTGAGGTACATTATCTGAGCTTTCATGACATTACTTCCACCATCACTGCATCCTGAGGAACTTGAGTTTGTATGCTGGTGGGATAGTGGCCTAATGATGTTTGTTTGCATTTAAATGACAGTGCCTGCTCCAGCCCCGAGTACCCCGGGGAATCCACCTCTCACTACGAGAGACATTGTACTTCTAGTGGTACTTTGTGGATTGTTTTCTATTTTTTTCTATCGCATTCTGCATGTGTCAGAGTCAACTCCATTCTGCATGAAACAGACATTCACCCGAGTTTTTATACCCGTATTGCAGGTAGGTGGCCTAGTTTATGTTATGTTGTATTGAGTTAAAAGTGTAGTAAATTGTACCTCTTTGTATGGAGACCTTTTTAATAATTACTAGCTTTATTTTCCCTCTTTCTCCATGTCTACTTCATTTATTTTTCTTGTTTAATGTCGTAAAATGAAAACAAGACAATGAGCTTGAGAAGGGAGGTCGGTTTGAACATCAAAATTGAGGTCTTGAGTTCGACTCACCACCAACGGACCACCTGCCTGAATTTATCCTAACTTATCAGGCAAGTAGGTTGGTGGGGTTCTCACATTCCCTAGGGATTAGTCGGGCTAATGGTGATAAATTATGAACCCAAATCAACTTTGCAAAACAAAACAAAAAATTTGAGAAAGTTCAAATCATGTCAGATTCCAAATCGTGTCACTTAACTCCTGATATTTCATTGATTGTTAAGTCTGCCGCCTATCAAAAAGACGCAGAATCCCTATCAGAGTTTCCCTCAGCCTAGAGAAGAAAATTCTTGAGATTGGGGATAAAGTTAAGAGTGAAATCCAATTTTACTTCTCAAACGCCACTTCTCTCTTGGAGATGATGCTCTTTTGCTCCTTCTCTCACAATTAGAGATCCTTCAATTCTATTTGAAGCTATAAATAAATAGTCCCAATTTCAAACATAGGAACCAAAACTCCCTCCAAAACCAGATGATTTGCAGAACACTTGCCGTATCACAAACCAACCGCAACTTCTTCCTCAATCTCATAAACAAATCCACAACTCCTCACCAACTCAACCAAACCCACGCTCAAATCATCCTCAACGGTCTTGAAACCGACCTCGTAACCCTCACTAAGCTCTCTCACAAGTTCTTCGACCTCGGTCTCATAACCCGAGCTCATCTCCTCTTCTCCACCATCTCTCAACCTGATCTCTTCCTCTACAATGTCTTCATCCGAGGCCTATCTAACAATAACTCCCCTTTCGCCGCGGTTACCCTCTATTCTCATCTCCGCGCCAAGACTTTTCTTAAACCGGATTACTTCACTTATGCGTTTGCAATCTCAGGTGCTGCGTTGCTTGAGACGGTTAAATGGGGTCGTTTGCTTCATGGGCATTCGATTGTCGATGGGTTCGAGTCTGATACGTTTGTGGGATCTGCGATTGTGGGGTTTTATTTGAAGTTTGGGGAAGTTCGAAGTGCGCGGAATGCGTTTGATAGAATAACTGACCCGGATACGGTGTCGTGGAATACAATGGTGTCTGGGTTGGTGAAGAATTCTTGTTTCGATGAAGCTTTGCGGGTTTTCGGAGATATGGTGATTAGGGGGGTAAAGTTTGATTCGACGACATTGGCTGCAGTTCTTCCAGCGATGGCCGAGTTGCAAGAGTTGAAGAGTGGGATGAAAGTACATTGTTTGGCGATCAAGATTGGGTTTGATGGTCATGAGTTTGTGGTTACTGGTTTGGTTTCTTTGTATTCGAAATGTGGGGATATCTTGACTTCTAGATTTTTATTTGGACATATTAGTAGACCCGATTTGGTTTCATGGAACGCGATGATCTCTGGGTATTCTTCCAATGGCGAAATAGAATATGCAGTAAGTTTGTTTAAGGATTTGGTTGCTTCTGGTGGGAAAGTTAATTCCAGCACGATTGTAAGTTTGATCCCTGTGTTTTCGCCGTTTGGGCATTTTTACCTATCTCAGACAATACACGGGTTTGCTATAAAGTCTGGGTTTGATTCAAATTCTCCAGTTTCTACTGCCCTTACTACTATTTATAGTCGATTGAATGAGATTGAATCTGCGAGACAACTTTTTGATGAAGCTCCGGAGAAAAGTTTACCATCGTGGAACGCCATGATATCTGGTTATGCTCAAAATGGGTTAACTGAAACTGCAATTTCTCTTTTTAAGAAAATGCAGTTGTTGGAAGTCCAACCAAATCCGGTCACGATTACAAGTATTCTTTCGGCTTGTGCTCAATTTGGAACACTGAGTTTCGGTAAATGGGTACACGAGTTAGTAACTAGGGAGAATTTTCAATCCAATACCTACGTATCGACAGCTCTAATTGACATGTACGCAAAGTGTGGGAGCATAAAGGAGGCGCAGCGTTTATTTGATAACATGACAGAGAAGAATGTGGTCTCGTGGAACACAATGATATCGGGTTATGGTCTTCATGGACTTGGCCATGAAGCGTTAAGGCTGTTTTATGAGATGATACATAGTGGGGTTGTGCCCACCGCGGTTACATTTGTTTCCGTCTTGTATTCTTGTAGTCATGCCGGGTTAGTCAATGAAGGAGACAAAATATTTAAATCCATGGTTCGTGATCATGGGATTCACCAAGGACCGGAGCATTTTGCCTGTATGGTTGACCTGTTTGGTCGATCCGGGAAGCTTGAGGAGGCACTAGAGTTTATAAACCAAATGCCAGTCGAACCAGGATCAGCTGTTTGGGGTGCATTGCTTGGTTCTTGTATGATACACAAGAATACGACCCTAGCACAATTAGCTTCTGATAATTTGCTCAAGCTGGAGCCAGAGAATGTTGGGTACCAAGTTCTACTCTCGAACATACACTCAACTAACCAAAACTATTCAGAAGCCGCAATAATCCGAGACACTGCTACAAAGAAAATGTCGTCAAAAACACCTGGATGCACCCTTCTTGAGATCGGAGAGGCTCAGTACATCTTTACATCAGGTGATAGATCCCAACCTCAATCAACAGAAATTTACGCAGTTTTAGAGAAATTGATGGCAAAGATGAGAGAGGCTGGATTTCAGACAGAGACGGAAACGGCATTGCATGATGTGGAAGAAGAAGAGAAGGAGCAAATGGTGAATGTTCACAGTGAGAAATTAGCTATTGCTTTTGCTCTCATAAGTACGGAACCCGGGACTGAAATCAGGATCGTTAAGAACCTTAGAGTTTGTTTAGATTGTCACAATGCGACGAAATTTATATCAAAGGTTACAGAGAGACTGATTGTAGTTAGGGATGCTAACAGGTTCCATCATTTTAAAGGCGGTTTATGTTCTTGTGGAGATTATTGGTGAGAGCTAATTTGTGGTTATTATGCTCGTAAGGATACTACCCATCTGTGGAAGATACTTTCTTTCTTGACCAAAATATCAAGGAGATCGAAGGCACAGGTCCTGTGACTCGAGTCAGATGATCATAAAAAGGATTTCCGTCTTTTAGATGAAGTGTTGCCAGGAAAATATTTATTTTTAACCAGGTCTGAATAATTTGGCCATAAGGTCATTTACCTATGAGAGGCTACGATCACCCCGTTGCTAAGCAGGCAACCAGACTATTACTATGAGAACGACTATAGTACGGGGCGGTGTTGCTCCTGGTTGAAGATGAGCTGGGGAGTTGAAGTCCTGGAGAGATTTGGGCTTTGAGAAAGGAATAAGAGAAAGACAGGCAATGGTTTCACGCCTCAGCAAGATTTTTGTCTCTCTTCCTTGATAGGTCAAACAATTATTTGTTATTGGTCCCGACGATTGGGTTTAGATTTTCTCTTGAAAGTAAGCAATGCCCTACCCAAGCTTCAAGTAGAAAGATCGATATGGTTTGTATCTTATAAGATTGTCAGCTTATTCATTTCCATTGCATGCCAAATGAAAAGTAGACATATATGCTGGTTTATGTTAAATTTTTGCTGTAATGTTTTGGGGTTCTAAGGTTCCTCAAAGTTCTCCTTTCTCATGTTGAGAATCTTTTCATTAGAAAATGGATCTGTGGCTGTGCCTCCCGCTAGAGGTACGGCATCTTCGGAGGTTTGATTTTGTTACAAGCTTAGCTCAATTTTCACCTTGCTCATGGGGGAGATAGTTATAATGTTGGCCTCATTTTTGAAATTTGTAGAAGGTTTACTTTTACAGGTTTACCTGATCAGAATGATAGATTAGTTGTGTAATGAAGGTGGCTGCACATTAATAGGAAACCTTGCTAGACAAGTTATTTATTTGCGGGAGAAATGTTTATTTGCTTACCCAATTTCAGAACATAGAAGACATGGAAACCACACAAATTTAGGGATAACACTGGGGCAGATTTGGGGGCCAATACCATCCTCATCCCCGCTTAAGTTTCTCACTCCCAACCCTGCCACCAAGCTCTTTTAAGTTTGATGGGGATCCCAAATCTGCCCCGTTATTACAATACTAAATCCCATAATCCTCCTCGCTATTACAATACTAAATCCCTTCTCTGCCCTATTTAACTAATAAAACTATTTTTTCGATATAAAAAATTATTTTATTTAGGTTTTTAATTACTTATGTAAATAATAATAACAATAAACTATTTAAATAGGGTGATACAGATTTTTT
Organism: Kingdonia uniflora; assembly: GCA_014058105.1. Classification (NCBI taxonomy): domain Eukaryota; kingdom Viridiplantae; phylum Streptophyta; class Magnoliopsida; order Ranunculales; family Circaeasteraceae; genus Kingdonia; species Kingdonia uniflora. The sequence continues at coordinate 107,179 of JACGCM010000076.1, read as the reverse complement.
TTGAGACAATACCAAATTTGCGTTGCTCCCCCACAGATTTTTATAATACATCCCATACCCAACCCCCATACCCAGTTAGCACATCCCAAACCTGCCCATTCGAGGCGGGGCGGGTCAGGTCAAATTGCCATCCCTACACAAATTCTACAACTATAGAAGCATGTTTAAAGGCTTTGAAAAGAGCTGTATTACATTCTGACTGTACAGATTACTAGTTCTCAATCGGCGAAAAATGTGCGAAAAAATTACCGCTGTTCACTTTTAAAATCTAAAAATTAAACCTTGATATCTCCTTCTGCTCAGATACCAGCTGAGACTTCAGACGTTACTTCAGTTACCCCCTCCACCTCTTGTGTTACCTCCTCCGCCTCGGTTGTCTCCGCTTTTTCCTTTTTCTTTGGCTGATCCGGAGCTTTTTGTAGAATTACTTTACTTGGGACTAATACAATGAAAATATTCTTTTCTCTGAAGTTTTTGCTCTCCTCTGTCGCAAGCTACAAAACCCAATGAAGAAGTAAAGATACAAAGATAGAACATTTTGACATAAATAAGACCAATACAGTCAATCTGACTTGTGCATGAACAACTAGAACTTGAACAACCATGGGAACTGAAACATGAGTACTGGATAGGATAAAAAGGAAATTTGGCTCCAGGGATTAAATGATTCTTCATTCTTCATAAACTTTTAGTTTGCTGGTATTCATGCATTATTTGGGCAAGACTTGAAGCTATATTAGAGTTTGTAAAAAAAATCATAAAAGTTTGTACCTCCCCTAACTCGGTTTGAAAACGCTTGATAAGCTCAATAGCGTTGCTTCTGAAATCCTTTTCACGGCCCTTCAACTGCACTATTACCTTCACCTGCACAAATTTACATGAAGATCTGAATCTGGCACCAACCAATCAAAATAAAGGAAGTTTTTTAAAGCAACCTTGTCTCCATCTTTTAGAAACTTCTGAGCTGCTCTGAACCGCACAGAGTAATCATGCGAATCAATATTGTACCTGTCAGAACAATCAGGAGAATCCATTAAACAAACTTTCAATCAAAGACTAAGCGTCTATTCTTAATTTTTAATATTGATTAGCTACTTCATTGTTTGCTAATGATCAGTGTTACCCCGATTCACTAGATCCTACCACTATCTCACTCAAATACACAAATTAGAACTTAAAGGGTTAGAACTCCAAGACAAACCATGGAAGCTTCTAATAAAAATACAAGACTTTAGAGCAGAAACTATTGTCTGCACAATCTCTCATAGTAAAACATACAGCATTTTTAAGGATACAAGCTCCTAGATAATCCGCAGTATTGTCCAGCTATAAATTCAGTAAAATAGTAGAATAAACAGATCAAATGTGAAGTTAAATTGTTTTTAGAAGTAGAGCAAAATACTCGTACCCCATTTTGAGCTCCTTCATATCCATACGAGTGGCTGCATGGTTAAAAGACATGTAATATAAAAGATCTTATATGCACGAACAAAACTAAAGTACAATAAAACATATCAAGGGAAAGACTCACAAACACTTTTCTTTTGTTGTTCTCTCTTCTTCTTCTGCTGCTCATATCTATATTTGCTGCAAAAGTAAACTAGACATCATTGGTTGGCTACTTTGATCTTTGATGGATACAACCACAGATAACTCATATCAAATTCATGTCACATTCTCAGATATTCACTAATAACTATGACAAGTAATAATTTACGATAGCCTCCTAATAACAACAGTATTGGCAAGAAGCGTGCCCGAGGCCCACCTGGGACCTTAAAGGACAAAGGGTAAAATACTATCAAGCGTGATCCTTGGGATTGTCTCATTCAAGGGCATGTGTCACTCTTTCGCCATAAATTCCTTTACTTTATATACACTTGCAAAACAAAGACAATCTATATGCTGCTTATCTTTTGATTTGCAAGTTGATGAGATAAAAATGTGCATTTTCAAAACAAGAATCACTATCATATTTTTAGGAGAAATTAACGGAATAAAATCGTACTTGTAATCCATTATCTTGACAACTGGAGGATCTGCATCCGGAGATAATATCACCTGCATAATGAGGTGTAACTATAAGAAACAAGTACCCCGATGACTCACATTGACATCTTGTTTTCACATCATTAATTGTTGGAACCAGAGCTGCAATAGCTCAACGTCCCTGTCAATGAATCTAAATTATCACCACTGCTTCGTCACAATTACTCAAGGTAATCTTTTTCGGTACACTTTGCTTCATAGTTATCCTAAGCTTATTTTAGGTTAAATATTAAGCTCAAGCTCATGCCAATCATCTCTTTTAGCTCTTTTAGGGCTGTCAATGGGTTGGATTTGACCCTGTATCTAATACGGTCCGATCCGTTAACAAAGGATCACGATCAGAAAATTATTGATCCTCTACGACCCGATCCGTTAATGACCCAATCCTTTACCTAACGGATCGGGTTAGGATTCACCATGACCCGATCCTTTAAAAACCCGATCCGTTAACAAGGGTATATACCTATTGGTTACGTATAATAAATCTCTAACTTACTCTTATTTTGGTATATAATGCATCATTTTTTGGTTTATAGGTATGTATTGTTAGTTTTATATATATATATATATATATATATATATATATCAATGTCTAGTGTGCATGATTTATAAACATATGCTTCATTGTTAATTGCTAGAATATAATAAGGCAAGGATTGAAAAATTGCGAAAGATTTAAGCATAACAGATCGGATCGGGTCGGATAAGGATCACCTAAATCCTTAAAGGATCGGGTCAGGATCTCTATATTGCTTAACGGATTGGGTCAGGATCGACCAAGATCCTAGCCTGATCCGGTTCATTGACAACCCTAACCTCTTTATTCTTCATGGCTCCAGCCCCTTGAGTAGGAAAACAATCAGCATAGCTCAAAACAAAAAACTATCAGTCCTAGAAAATTTGAAGCACATTATCTTTATTGAAATGCAACCTCCCCATATGAGGTTGAGTGGTATAAATAAGTAGCAATTCCCTAGCATTCTGAACTCTAGCTACCAACGGCAAAAAAAATCCCAACTTTCATTCGTCTCATCAGGCCATCCGCAGCACTCATAGCTACAGCTCTAACACGATTATTACCTAATAATTGTTGTGCCTCACAAATCATATTAATTCGTTGACCAACATCATCTCGACCTTTAACAATCAAAGCGCTGTAACCCGACACTTGACACAGAGAAAGACCTACAGGCATTTTAAATGACCAATTTACTAATTACATATTTTGAAAAGTTCAGGGAGGCCGAGAAATAGAAACATTAAACTATTAAAAGAGACACTTGTGAGATAAGTCTTTACCAAGCTTTCAATAGAATAATCTCAATTGTGAAGAAGACTCATTCAAGTTGGGATAGCCGAGAAATGTCATCTTTATATGGTCGTGTTGCATAGTGTGTGGAAATTTATGGGTATAAAGTGATTATGGATGAAACTTAGACTGTTAAGTACCGTTATGGCAAAACAATTGAGAGGATTGATAGTTCTATGCATATGGCTCAATGTCCAAGAGGTAGATTCTTGTTCAGTTCTCAGTTAAGTTAAGGGAATACCAAACACGACTTGGTTGGTAACATCGTTTACTGGTTATCTGCTTGAGGACAAAGAATTAGAAATCTAGGATATTCACTAGTCAGCTGCAATCGGATCCTTAGATTTTGCTTCAAGCAACCCTTTCCCACTTTACTCATCAAGAGTTTCAAACTTGATTGTCAAGCCTTGATTACATACCTAAACCCAATTTGCCGTTTGTTGATTCCCTTAAAAGCTTGTAAGAGGATTAAGGAACTCTTTTATCATCCACATCTTCTCTTTTTCTCTCTTACCTTTCTTATCTCTTCACCCTACTACTACTCTTCAAGTATGATAGATAACAACCTTTTCAAGCATAAATGACAACAATTCTAGCACATATGACAACATTTTGAAGAATAGATAACAATTTTTTCGAGCACATGATAATTGTGTCGGGGACAAACACAATACATAGATTAGTTTACGTTTTCGAAGTATGATAAAAGAAAATAGTAAGTTGAAGAAGATGGCGGGGATGATGGAAGAGAAAGATGCGGAGAGACAGAGCAAAAGATAGAGAGAAAAAAAAATGTATATTTGTGGTAGCATTTTTATCTACTTTTATGAGAGGGAATGAGAGAGATGGGACCTATTATGACAACTTTTTGTTTTATCTACTTTTAAGTTATATAGGACAAACTACATGTGGCGGAAGGTACAAATAAGCTTGCAGTTGATCTGAAGGCCGAATGGGGTATACGAAAGTGTCGAATTTGAGAAAATTAGGTTTATTACTGAGACAAACTCCAAATAGTTATTATTTGGTTGAAGATGAAACTACTACTAGTGGTGGTTATCCTAGCCAGGTGTGCAGGTTAAGCGACCCAATATAGCTTTAACACTCTTGGTTTTAGATAATGTAACCAAGGCGAAGAGTAGAAGAGAACGTAGTAATGTTTGAAGATAGGTCCATGAGTGAGTGAGTCAGCTGAGTTCAAACAATTGAGAGGGAACGAGTTTTAATTTTTTTTTGCTTTTATACCACGGAGAAGTAAGGAGCGGAGCAATGCAAGTGAGCAATTGGGCCTTATCTACACAAGTCGCCAAAAAAGTCACGGCTTTGAACTTGAAGTCCTGTTGGTAGGATTAATTTTTGTAGTCGTTGAAAAGCTCCGAGATGTGTAATCTAATGTACCAAATTGTTAAGATCGATGAATCAAAGTTAGTTCCACATCGGGTGAAGATGGATTCCATATAATGAGATACAGATATTAAATTGTATTGAGGCCTTTTAAGAAGAAGGAAAAACACCTAGCCTAACACTAGTGGTTAAGGTGGAGACAATATTGATGCAATCGAGGCTTGGACTCTAACACAAATGTCGAGACGGTAACCTGAAATGGAGATGTTGGTTCTGGTTGAACACGATTAGATATACGAACTTGGTATCCCCAAAAATAGCTCCAAAAACCTAATGTTTAGGTTTATTTTTGGTGATCCCGCAGTTGCTTCTGAGATACCAAACGAAGCTCATAATTTATTTTTTATTTATTTTTATTTTCATTGTGAGGTAGAGGGGTATATCACTTCTAACAAGTCTCGCATACCGCACCTCTTAGGCTACTTTACTAATTTGCATTTGTACAGTAACATCGTTGTGAATCGAACCTTAATACCAATTTACATGTAAATGACGAGGGAAACGTCTTATACTTATAATGTTTGGAACACATGCCAAAGGTTTGGGTGTCCAAATTGTGCTATTGTCATAAAAGCATAACTTTTTCTTTTGAACAAACTTGGCTTTTACCCAGATCATACATCATTCCTTCCTAAATCGAAATTTTACAACCAAATAACTCCATATTGCTTACATACCTCATTCGGCCTTAAGCAAAAAATCATACCCAAAATGACACTTCGTATAAATCATACGGCATTTTGACCAACTGTAAGCCTACTTGTACATTCTGCCACACCTAGTTTGTCCCCAGAACTTAAAAGTATATAAAGCAAAAGGTTTTTATAATAAGTCTTATCACTCTATTTCTTTCTTTCTCATAAAAGTAGATAAAAATGCTACCACACATACAAAATTGTTTTCTCTTTTTCTTTCTCTTTCTTGTTATATTTCTTTCTCTCTTTTTTTTTCTTTCTCTTCTCCTCTATGTATCTCCACATCTCTCTCGTCTATCACCCACATCATCTTCTTCAACTCACTATATTCAATTATCATACATTAAAAACGTAAACTAAACTGTATAATGTGTTTATCCCCGACACAATTATCATATGTGCTCGAAATAATTATCATCTATTTTTCAAAAGGTTGTCGTATGTGCTAAAAATTATTTGTCATTTATACTTGAAAAGGTTATCATCTATCATACGTCAACAACATAAACTAATCTAGGAGAGTTATTTGCAATCGGATCCTTAGATTTTGCCAAGCGACCCTTTCCCACTTCACTCATCAAAAGTTTTAAAGTTGATTATTGTGCCTAGATTACATGCCTAAACACAATTTGCCGTTTGTTGATTCCCTAAAAGCTTATAAGAGGATCATGGAACTCTTTTATCATCCACCTCTTCTCTTTTTCCCTCTTACCTTAATCATCTCTAAACCCTACTACCACTCTCTTCTCACACTCTTTCGTTACTTTTAATTCCCTTCCTTTCCTAAAATTATCTAGGTGTCCCACTGCCACCCACAATCCTCAGTCTGCTAGAGTATATTACATAATACATAATAAATCGATAAAGATGTGTGTTTAGGAAAGGTATTTACAATCACATCTACAACTAACGAAGGCTCTGACCTATGAATACCTACCAGCCTACTCTAAATCATAATGGTAAACACACAACGGATATTTAGACCTTGACAAACATTTTCTAAGTACGGCGTACCAGATCAAGTTCGGCATCTGTCGCTATCTGCAATGCTTCACTTTTAGGCACCACTCCAATCTGCATACATCCCATAATCCAAATATTAAAGCATCCCCTAGTCATCATTCTCGCTAAATCTCACACAACTTCAAAATTAAAAACATACCATGTTTTGTTGTGCATCAATAAGCCTCACAGTAGTTGACCTATTTCAAATCACCAAAACAATAAACCTTCAAATTCAAGAAAAAAAACAACACTCACACTCTACATTTATTACTTAAAATGTCGCAATTGAGTACTTGAAGCACACATAAAATCGACAATTTAATCCAATCTTACTCAAACTAAACTCTAAAATCCAAATTAACGCATACCTGATACTTGCTATATCAAGGGCCGGGTCCTCTTCGACCTCAACTTTCCTAAACTCTCTCGACCTCCTCGCACCGCCCGAACTTGGACGAGATCCTCCGAACCTAGCAATAATGGAGACCGATAGAACAGAGCGAGAAGAGTCGAATTTGATGAAATTGGGATTATTAGTGAGACGAACTCCAAATAGTTCAGATTTGGTTGAAAATGAGATTGGTTTGAAGGTGAAACTACTACTAGTGGTTGTTATCCCAGCCATGGAGTATGGGTGTGTAGGTTAAGACACTCTTGGTTTTAGATAATGTAACCAAAGCGTAGAGTAGAAGAGAGCGTAGTAGTAATGTTTGGAGATAGGTTCATGAGTTGAGTCAGCTGAGTTCAAACGATTGAGAGGGAACGAGTTTTAACTTTCTTTCTTCTTTTTTATTGCAGGAACAATACGAGTGAGGGTAACTGGGCCTTATCCACACGATTCGCCCAAAATGCCACGGTTTTGGGTACTAATGTCGTTGATAGGCTCCGAGATACGTAATTTAATTGATCAAAATTAGTCCGACTTTAAGAACAAACCCCTAACCCAACTGTAGTATGTGGTTAAGAAAGAGACAATATCGGGTGCAATAGAAAGCTTGAACTCTAACGCTGATGCCGTGACAATGACCTGAGATGTCGATTTTGGTTAAAGACGAGTAAATGTACAGTGGCTCTGCTTGGTATCCCAAAAATAATTCGATAAATCAAGTGTTTAGGTTTATTTTCATGTAGTTGCAGTTGTTGAAAAAAAAAACTTTGTGGTTTTATCCTTAGTTTGAATGGTTTATATCTTAGGGGTTTATTTTGTACCACATTGGGTATGTAGGTTACACAACTCTAAATTATAAGTAAGAGTTTACTTATGAGTTGTAATGTGCGTGATTTGAGTTGTCTCCAACAGACACATCATGAGGTGTGCCTTAAGGTGTGACCCTTGGTGAAGAGTTGTGCCTTAAGGTGTGACCCTTGGTGAAGAAACACTAACTTGAGGTGTGACCTTTTGGTGAAGAGGCACTAACTTGAGGTGTGACCCTTGGTGAAGAGTCGTCTATACTCTATATAACCCAACTTCGTTTTTATTTTTTAATAATCAGTTTTTTCAGAGTTTCTTGAGTCATTTTCAAGAGATAAAATAGACGCAATCAAGGTTCGTTTGGCAGAGAGATAGAAGTGTTTTCTTCTTTCTGCAACTGATCGTTGTATCCTGGGAGACAGGGGCCGATTATATCCTGCAAAACACTGTGGCAGGGCGAATCTGTCTTAAGGAGATAGTGTGCATGTGTTACGCCCCAAAATCCACTTTCTGATAATAGATCATAAAGCACATTCTAAGGCTTGACAAGTCAGGCATTCCACGGATGAAACCCCACAGATGTAATATATTTCTAAAGAAATTAACTACATCTACTTATCAAAGAAACGCAGCGGAAAATAACTCAATATAAATTAAATGAATAAATGGATTAAAGTGAATAAAATCTCTACTAACTCTAAAAACGAGAATAAAACTACGACAATGAAATATGAAATAAATATCATAAATACCCTACGACAGCTCAGCGATCCAAAGAATCCCGAAAATGATCAACCAAGCCTCACTAAGCAAAAACCTATTGTGCTCGACCTCCTGAAAAATATAGCGCACAGGGCGTCAAGCAAACACAATTATTACCGGTCACTGAACATGACAGACCGATCTATTATACAAAAGTACTAGTGTGATATAATATTATATATATATATATAAATGATGCAATGCATTGAGGAAGTGAGGTTCAATTATTAATGTTGTTTTTAAGCGTCGGCGCCAACCAGTATTATAAATAATTATAGAGTATTATTATTATTATTATTAGGTGTGGGAGATAACTAACAGACGATGTACACAGGGTCACTTTTAATTCAGTGGGACCACACTCTCGTACCATTCTGTCCTCAACAGAAGCGTATCCTTTATTGTCGAGCCAGGGATTGGCGGATTCCTTTTTAGTGAGCCAGGAATTAGCGGGGAAATCACCGGATCAAGGTGCTCAAGGTGTTTCAACCTACAGGTCTAAAGCCTGATTTATTTTCACTTTCAGGGATCTATGCCCACGGGGAGTATTCACAAAGAATAACAAAGCCGATATGTAACTGGGGAAGAGTTTTAGGGGTTTGCAACCCTGGAACACTGATAAACAGTCACCTAATCTTTTGTTTAGGGAATCGAACCCAAGGACCCTGACATCATAGCCCTACAGTGTACACGACTCTAAGTTATCCTATGCATGAATGATTTAAGAGACCGACACTCAATCAAAATGACCTATCTGTCCTTGCTCTATAGGCAATGAGACTATATCATATGATTGGCGATCTTATGCTTAATGACCTTTTCTACCCTCACAAATATACAAGTGGGGTCTCAGTCGATGATATTATACATTAACTATTAATGATCCTTCTACCTTAAGTTAATAAAGGTTATATCAGTAAAGTCCTATAATCGTGGCTAAGTTAAGCCGCTAACTGAATATCTTTATTTATTGGTAAACATCTGTACACTTAGTCTAATATACTAAAAGTACATCTGGTAAGAACAAACTACAAGGCAACTAACTATAAGGTTCACTTTTAATGCTCTCACGCCTTAAATAATACTATTATCTAGACCATGTGTATTTACATACTCCAACAATACTAAGAGCACCCAATTAAGTAGAAAACATATATAGTTATAGTCTGACTACAATTTCAAACCATGCTCCCTAAATATTTCTGCAACATCAGGTGGTGCATGAACATGTGAGCTATAAGAGGCAGGCGGTTAACTATGATTGACAAATACTATAGATTGTTTAACAGGAGAACTACTAACCCAACTAATATCAACTATATTACTGATAATCTTATACAAGGTTTACCCTTAATCTTGTGAACTCATGTAATATGTTGTAATCATTTCAAATCACTTAATGCCAATAACATAAAGCATTATACCTTAAGTATGAGCTATAATAGGTTACTAATACATGAACAATTCAGATCATCAATGAAATTAGATAACCATCTACTGATTTGCACTAATACTGATTAAACTAATAATGCATATGCATACGATTATACTAACATTGAAATTGAAAATTATCACAATCAATCAACGCTAAGTGCTCGATGATAATGGTACTTGCCTTAAATCGACAAATCCGTGGTTTAATACGAAAGGAGAACTATGCTCTCAATACTCCAACAATCTGATTTTCTGGTTCAAAACGGCTAGCAATGGTGAAGTTGAGTTAGGAGAGGGGTTGAGGGTTTTCAAATTAGGGATTTGGGTTTGGGGTTTAGGAATTAGGGTTGGGTTTTCGAATTAGGGATTTGGGGTGCACCTCTCTCTCTAGATTACAAAGAGAAGAGATGGGTTTAAGGTGTTGTTGTTTAAGTGGAGGAGAAGAAGGGGATTGTGGAGGATTTGGGAAGAGGAGATGGAGAAGAAATAGAGGAGAATCAGGGAGGGATACGATGGAGGTTGAATGGGTTTGAAGAAAAAATAAAAGAGCTATGATAACATACTCTACCATGTAACTTACTAAACTACAACAGCTCTAGAACAAAGTTATATAACGAAAAAAATAAAGCGGGGAGCTACAGCATGCACTAGACTCGATCATATCCCGATAAGTGTTTTGATTTCTTTATAATCTCCTTAACTTGTTTTTGATTATGGCAATTTTTGAACACAGGCTAACAACAGCAATTGCTAACCATTCGATTACTTGTAATAACTCCCAGCATACCTCACCTCCTAGGCTAATTTATATTTGTTCAGTAACATCATCATAGAAGATCATTGTCAATCGAAACTTAATACCAATGTTTGTGTAATAGTTTATTTTCGTAGAGACCGAAAATTGTTTTACACCATAGAATTTTGAATGATATGAGAGTGAAAGTAATAGCAAGCACAAAGATTTAGCGTGGAAAACTCTTGAATGGGTAAAAAACCACGACCTCTCTTGAGGATTTGAGAAAGAGTTGTTTATATATTGCTAACTATTACATGAGAGAGAAAAATTAGAAAAGGCTCTCAAAAGCTATATCCCGAAGGTGTGTCAGTGAAGCCCCCCCTCCTAAACTGTAGCTCTTTATGTCTATTTATAGGTCTTATAACATGACTGTTATTTGTTTTAATGAGGAACTTTACAATATCAGGTTTTGACGAGTCTTCATAATGGTCGAATAACGGCTTGAGTAACTCTTCTTCTTTGTAACCGCTCCATAATGTATCATAAATGCGCCACGTGTTTGTTGACGAGGTCGAGTGAATGCGTGATGGTCGTATACTGAGGCAATCGAGCTGTAGCAGTTCGAAATTACTGTTGGTATTCGAAGTACTGTAGTTGTATCAGCTCGAAGTACTGTAACAGATCGAAGTTACTGTAGCAGCCAAGTATTGGAAATAAGTCACCACAGTTTGGAACACATGCGAAAAGTTCCAAAGCTTTTGATGTTCCAGTTGTGCCATTATCATGAAAGGGGGACTTTTCCTTTTGAATAAACTTAGCTTTTACTCCGATTCATATATCATTCTTGAATCTTGGTATCAAGCATTACTTTTTGAAAGAGCAAAAACTTCAAAAGTACCAACCCCCTAAATTTGGGTTTGATTGTTGTTTTACCACCCATATATGATAGTGGAAAAGGACTCCTCTCTTTGTTGAGTAGTGTCTATCAAGTATATTTGGTATAAATGTTGGCACAGTTTGGGGTGGTGAAAACACCATTATGTTTGTTTTTTGTATTTTATTTTTTTAAAATAGTGATGATTTTGTAATAAGAAATATATGCATTTATTAGTGGTCAGTACAAATGTACCCTTCTGATGGAATACGATCTTAATTGTCTCATTTGACTTCGAACATACATGTTGTGTCCCGACTCGGCTATCTCGGCTGCAGTGGAATAGATCGTGCTATGTATAAGCATGCGGTTGATGCATATACAAGTCTCTATATTCGAATGTTATAAGCCATCTAAGGTTATCTTGGATACTCGAGAGGGATAATGAATCAGTATTTCCAAGGTTACCCCAAAATCCGTACGACGTAATCCCCATGCGATTCACAAGTATACATTGCATACCCTTTCATATAGCACTCTAAAAATGGCATAATATTAAAGACTGTAAGATGATAAGGGACTGCGGATTGAGCAACATAGTCTTAATACAAGGGACATTTTCATAGATATACCGAGGAGCATATCTGGCGGTAGGGGTGTGAATCTATAAGCTTAGTTTTAAGGGAGTTGAAGTAGGTCTTGGGCTTGCCCTCGAGAATTTGTTTAGATTATATTAATATATTCCTTAAACATACCGTGTACGTATTATAAAAATAAGGGTGGAAATCGGAATTAAACTCGCCATAAATAAAGAATTGTCGAAAGTGGGACTTGAACCTAGAACCTTTAGACATAAAATAACAACAATTATTGCTACAGATAATTAATTGTGATTTTTATTATATATGTATGCATTCTGTTAGCCAAAGCCCAGGCTAATCCACTTCTATATCCACCCTTGGCTGGCATACACTAACCCTGGTAAGAGCATATGCAGCAACTGAGTGGGTTAGTTCAAAATCACCCCTAAAAGTAGACTTCATCTAGGTTGAGCGATTTTGCTTTCACAGCAGTTAGGTGAGTGGAGGGCATAAACATTCCCCAACTCACTATGCAGGTCGATTTAGAGTTTGCAAGGTGGGAAGTTGATTTTAAGGATATTAATTTAATTTAATTTTAAATTTAATACATTTGAATTGTGAGGCAAATTTAACGCTTCAAATTAATGCACGTTACACTTTCCACTGTTTGTGATGCATGAAATTTTTCCTCCCATAAAGTTGTTAGTGTAGCGCAGTTCTGAACAGCGTGCGTGGTATTACTTTTGTTTTTTTTTCTTTTACTATTATTTGTCACGTGTCATTTTTTAATTGGTTTAATTCAAACAAATTATGTGAGTGAGTTTTCAACCTACCTTACAAGTGTGAAAATTTTGGTATCACTTACTATTTGGGACTCAAAAGTGGTTTAGACCTGACCTTACTCCTCCATATGCTCTAAAAAACCATGCTCACGTTGCAAAGCAATGTCCCAAGGCATTCTCTAAGATGATCTTAAATCATGGGGATGATTAGACCAAACTACTTTTGGATACCGGAGCATTATAAAGTTGTTGTCAACTAATAAAAGGTACATTTACATTGATTTGCATTATTACTTATATTCCCTTATAAGCCAATTGTAATCGAGTCAGGGCTAACTTAAGAAATAACTTTAAGCGCCGTGCACACAACTTGCAATCTAAACTAGTCCGTGACAGTATGTATGGGTTGGTCGAAGAACCGAATTAAGAAGGGATTTTAGCAAATATGTACATGTACAAGGTAAGAAACAGTAGGGTGGGGCAACGATGTAATTCGTCATACACAATTTTAAGAATTACTAAAAACAAACGTAACAAAGGAAAAATAAAAAATAAATATTAGACAGAGTGTCACTCAAAGACATAAAAAGGGTTTCTCTCCGTTAACTTCACCTCTCTCCCCTTCTGTTTCTTTTCTTCCCCCTCTTTGCAGCAGCGAAGAGAGATAAAAAAAAAGAAGGAAGTTTATCTCCGATTCAACTCACTGAGTTGAGTCATCACCTCGCAAGTTAGGGTTCCAATCGTACGGTCGAGATTCGTCTAATCATCACCAAGAGAGAGATAGAGCGAGTTATGCAGGCAGATCAGTCGGCAGCGGTGTTGAGTTTAAGGCCAGGTGGTGGTGGAAACCGAGGTAGTAGATTCCTTGGCCCTCGCTTCGATTCATCGGCTTTCGGAACTTCTCTTGCTGGTGGTAACGGTGATCTTCGTCCTCATGGAAACGCTCCCCCAACTTCATCTCTCAAGGTTTGCTTTTAGAAACCCTAATTTTGTTTAACGGATCTGGATATGATACTTTAGTTAGGAAAGATTGAATCTTTTTTTAGTATGTTTCGATCCGCTATTTGGTGTAGATAGCATGTATTTGTATTGGATTTGTCTCTGGATTATATAAATTAGTAGATTTTATTTGTTAATTTTTGAATTTGAGGATGCTTGATTTGTCAAATTAGCTTAGCTTTTTGAGTGAACATTGCATTGCCAATGACAATGATTTATTGGGTTTTTTTTTTAATAATTAAATTTGTGTGATAAGAAATATGTAAAGAAGTATTTTTTTTCAGTGAAAGACGAATTGTTGATTGATGGACTGATGTTGTTATTGTTATATAGTTTTGGTTGCATAAAACTTTTAGAATTTGAGAATGGGGCAACTTATGAATAAAAGTACTTATCTATGTGATTTTTAACAAACTTGTGTCTTACCCTCTGTTCTTCAACAAACTACCTCCTATCCCATTCCCACAATTGCCTGCTGCTTTCCACTCGCCTCCTTCTTTCTTTTATTCCCCTCTCTACTTTCAAACTATAGATGCCCCTTACTTTCACATGGTGTATTAGTGAAAAATGAATGTCCTAATTCTTGGTGGGATGCAAGATATGTGTACCTGCTGTAAATATGGACAGATAACAATTCTGTGGGCTTTAGGTGGGCACAAGGCGAGTATTGCTTTGCCCACAAAGGACCTATACACATTGAGATATCAATTAACAAAACTAATGATTCTAGTGTATGAGCTGACATCAGGGTTCTTGCTTATATGTCTATACGAAGAGTATGCTTTTTTGTAATGTAAAATGTTTTTGTACTTTCTAATATAAGAGTTTAGGATAATGTTCCCAATGATACTAATGTAAACTGTTTCTTTAACTATATTATTTTTGAACATCTTTGTTTGCAAATATCATTTGTGTTGGCAAAAAAAAAATCATATTGCTGATGTAAGCTGCCCATGGATGGTTGGGTCACACTATCATAATTGATTTTGTTGTAGATTGCCAGCCTCTTTAGACTGTCAGTTCGTATCTTTTTTTATTTGTTAGTTGTTACTTATTTGGCCTACTTGGAACGGCTCTTTCATGTTGAACAATTCTTTCTAGAGGAATTCGATCACTTAATCCCTTGACAGTAGTGTTCATGCAATTGATGATATTATTGGTTATACTCTATGCACCTTTATCGTCGCAATTATTTGTCATATTATTTTAATAACTATTGGACTCATTTTTAGTTTATTTCTTATAGACTGGAGATTCATGGTCTGAAGGCCTTGAGCGTGTTCGCTACACCCGGGACCAGCTGCTACGGCTTAGAGAAGTAATATATTTTTCTTGATGTGTATAATGGTTATATACCTGTTACTCTTAGTAGTTAGTATTGTTTCTCACATCTTATTGTTTTCTGCTATCATGTCTTCTAGGTTGTAAATGTCCCCGAGGATATACTGAAAATTAAGCAAGAGATTGATACTGAATTTTTTGGTGAAGATCAGAACTGGGGCCGTGTTGACATCAATGTAAAATCCTTTCTTTATTGTTTTTTTTGGCATGGTATAAGATTTTGTGTTTTCCTTTTTATCTTGTAAGTTTTTCCTTTTTCTTTTATGACCCCATCTCTTAATTTGAGGCTTATATAAGGTGCATAATTTCAGAAGAGTCTGCAGTGTGGCCTTATATGAAGTATCGCCTTATTCGTTGTGGACTGGTTGATTGTGTGATGTACTTTTTGCCCTGAACACTATACCTTTCAAGTTTTATGTTTCTTTGGCTGAACAATGGACATTGTTTGATGTTGGAAACCTACATTTTGTAGATTCCAATAGTGATGACTGCAGTTTAGGCGTCTTCTCAAGTATTATTGTTCGAATTTTATTAATAATGCTGTTGACAATGTCGTCTGTGTCTAGGTGCAAACTCCAGTACAAACTCGTTACGCGGAGCAGGACAACCGTGATTGGCGTGAACGTTCGGCCCAATTACCTGTCTCTGGAGAAGAGACGTCTTGGAATAACAAACAAGGCACTAATCAGTTTAATCGCCAAGAACAGAATGCACAATTTTCAAGGTCTCAGATGTCTTCAGGCCAAGGGGTAATTGTTACTTCCTATTGTATTTTCAATCGTGCTATATATGGCCTTTTAGGTTTAAAGCAGCTCTTGGTTAAACCTTCACCTCCCCCGATTGAACTTTCGGCTTGGGTTCACCTTGGGTTCATCTTTATTTATGTGTAACTTGCCATTTTTTGATGGTTCTTACTTGCTTTCCTTTGTCAATTATTATAGGGTGGACCTGCTCCTGCTCTCATCAAGGCCGAAGTGCCCTGGTCAGTTCAAAGGGGGACTCTTTCTGACAAAGACCGTGTCCTGAAGACTGTGAAGGGGTAATAGTTATGAATGTATATTGTTTTTCATCTTGAGAGAAATGTTTGCTCCTCTATGATTTATTCTTAAGAGCCTGTTTTCGTCTGTGGCATGTTGTCATGTTGTGATACTCTTCTTCATGCTGGATGATAAGATACCATACTTCTCAGTCAAAGACTAAAGAACTGAGTTTTACCCCTACATGTATTTGTTACTGTAATATTCGCTCTGCCTCTCTCCATGCATGTAATGTCACAGTACTATCCATAAAGGCTAAAACCTAGGGGATATACTTCTGAAATAACTTCTGAATTAGTAAGCTGCACATAAGTCTTTAAAGAACATTAAAAGTTCTTCATATTTCTCCATCTATGTACACTAGTGGCTAATTGATATCTTATGTTTTTGCAGTATACTTAACAAGCTTACCCCAGAGAAGTTTGATATCCTGAAAGGGCAACTAATTGATTCTGGTATCACAACACCAGATATCTTAAAGGTTTTAATTCTTACAGACTTTACATATCTGGTTCTATATGTATCGTGCTAAATTTTCTCTAGTTGCAAGTTCGATTAATGGAGGACTTTTGTTTGCATTGTAGGATGTTATCTCATTGATTTTTGATAAGGCTGTACTTGAGCCCACATTTTGTCCCATGTACGCTCTATTGTGTTCTGATCTGAACGAGAAGCTTCCACCGTTTCCTTCCGATGAGCCCGGTGGCAAAGATATCACTTTCAAAAGAATTCTCTTGAATAATTGTCAGGAGGCATTTGAAGGTGCAGCGAATCTAAGGGCAGAAGTTAGGCAGATGACTGCCCCCGAGCAAGAATCGGAACGCAGAGATAAAGAAAGAATGCTGAAGTTGCGTACTCTTGGAAACATTCGCCTTATTGGGGAGCTTCTGAAGCAGAAGATGGTGACGGATAGAATTATTCATCACATTGTTCAGGTTCTTGTTAAATCTCTATTTTAGAGTTTCATCTCTATAAAATTTCTTGATCATTCTCTTGTTTCATATACAGTTCTTTGTCTGACGCTCTACGGTTATATCGGGCAACATATTGATATAGATGGCTAGCTCTTAAAAAATTATCAATATTTAGCCGATATATTGCTATAGTCCGATTGTGGACTTTATTCTCTTCTAATAATAAATTAGGAAATATGTCAACTATAATGGCTGCCATATGGAATATGCAAATTAATACATAGTTTGGGTATTTTCTGCAATTATTGCTATAGTCCGATTGCGGACTTTATTCCCTTCTAATAATAAATTAGGAAATATGTCAACTATAATGGCTGCCATATGGAATATGCAAATTAATACATAGTTTGGATATTTTCTGCAATTATGTTTAATTGAAAGCGCAGATATCATCCCAAATTCTGATATGTCAAAACCAAGCTTTCTATTATATCGCTTTAATGTTGAGAAATCTAACTCTTGTCTTGGTTATTCAAAATAGGAGCTATTGGGACAAGATTCTAAGACGCTTCCTGACGAAGAGAATGTTGAGGCCACATGTCAGTTCTTCATAACTATTGGCAAGCAGCTGGATGAGAAGTCTCGACGTTTCAATGACGCCTACTTCATCCGACTAAAGGAGCTAGTTGCACACCCACAGCTGGTTGCACGCCTCAAGTTCATGGTTCGCAATGTTCTGGAATTGCGGGCTAACGACTGGGTCCCCAGGCGTGAGGAGGTAAACTCTTAGATCTTCCTTCTTTTCTCTAATCAGCTTTTGCTGGACTAGCATTTAGTATTGTCCTAATTTTAGAAATATACAAGAGTTATGTTGAGGTCTAGTAGATTGCCAATTTTTAAAGAAACCAACATGAGTAGAATTTTAACTGAACAATTCATTCAGAGAGCCCCTATGTTCTCCTGAATTGGGGAAGAACAAAATATGTTTTAAATAGTATTATTTTGTAGCTTTAACGGTTTATGTATTTATTTATTTATATCAATATCCTTTCACAGCATTTGCCATGTTCAAGTTATGTCTAATTTCTTATCTTTTTATTTTCATGGAACTTTGGACTTTCTAGTATTTTTCCGAAGTTGACATCAATATTATTGTCTATCCTCTTTTGACAGATAAAAGCAAAGACAATCACTGAAATCCATACTGAAGCGGAGAAAAATATGGGTCTGCGTCCTGGAGCAACTGCTAACATGAGAGGCCGGGCTGCTGGTACAGGTGTTCTAATTGGTGCGGGTCCAGGAGGCTTTTCTATAAACCGACCTGGTGCCGGTGGAATGATGCCTGGAATGCCTGGAGTTAGGAAGATGTCTGGGATTGATAACGATAATTGGGAAGTTCCTCGGAACAGGTCAATGCCAAGAGGGGTCCAATCTCCCGTGGTCAGCAAAGTGACTCCTCTCAATGCAAGGCTCTTACCGCAGGGTAGTGGTGGTGTTATCACAGGGAAGACAAGCGCGCTGTTGCAGGGTAGTGCTCCCCCTTCATCACGTCCCGAGCCTGGCTTGCCACAGAGTTTCCCTGTTGGCCCTATAACTCCGACTCTTCCAGCTCCCGAGAAGCGTGCATCTCCTACACCGAAGTTGAACCTTGTCGATCTTCACAAGAAGACTGTCTCTCTTCTTAAGGAGTATTTCAATATTCGCATTCTGGATGAGGCATTGCAGTGCGTAGAAGAACTGAAAGCTCCAGAATACCACCCGGAGGTTGTCAAGGAAGCTATTTCACTATCACTGGAGGAGAGTCCACCTCTTGGAGAACCAATTGCGAAGCTTCTTGAGTATTTATTTAGTAAGAAAGTTTTAACTGCCAGGGATATTGGAACCGGGTGTCTTTTGTATGGTTCAATGTTGGATGATATTGGAATTGACTTGCCAAAAGCACCTACCAATTTTGGAGAAATAATGGGGAAACTTATTCTGGCTGGTTGTATGGACTTCAAGGTTGTGAAGGAAGTTTTGAAGAAATTGGAAGACTCTATGTTTCAGAGAGCTATCTTGGATGGGACAATGAGAGCGGTTAGCTCAAGCCCGTCTGGTCAAGCGGTGCTCGGTTCACAGAGCGTCGAAATCCAGGCATGCAAAGGCCTTCTCTGAAGAAAGTTAAGTCCTTCGAGTAAGTAAAAGTTCCTTTCCTTCTCGACCTTGTCTTCCATCTTTTTCAGCCCCAGAGCAACTTGTGGCCATCTGTGTTTTACTGGGAGCTACGAAAACCCGGTAATTTTATTGAGTTGTATATTTCCCGAGGTCATGAGCGTGTTAAGTTAAAGCCATAATTAGAAATGAAATGCCATGGATTTTTACTCGAGCACGGTTGATTCTACCGGTGATGCTTGTTATGAACGGGGCATTAGATATAATCAGTTTTTTCTCTTTCTTTTTTAATTTATGTTTACTTAGAATTTTATCTGTTGGACCAACCAAGTTTGTTTTTGTAATGTGTGGCAAAAATTTTGTGTGGATGATTACAGTAAGATTCTAATGTTTGAATTCCATACTTCAATTTTGCAGTTCTTCATTACTACTGTTTACACTTCATCTTTCTGCATGCCCATACGGCCATACCATTCAGGTTCAGAATTTTGTTTACCTTAGATGTAGATTTAT
Organism: Kingdonia uniflora; assembly: GCA_014058105.1. Taxonomy (NCBI): domain Eukaryota; kingdom Viridiplantae; phylum Streptophyta; class Magnoliopsida; order Ranunculales; family Circaeasteraceae; genus Kingdonia; species Kingdonia uniflora. The sequence goes on along the minus strand of JACGCM010000076.1, from coordinate 87,401 downwards.
GTGAATGCCCTATAATATGGCCCAATTTTGATATATCAACAACCGTAGTGACAAAGAAAAATATTGGTATTTTGGGGTTATGGTACCAACAAACTGTAAAGCGAAATTTGTTCCTACAAGAGGGCCTCCAACAGACCCATAAAAAATAAAAATAAAAGAGTGTTGAGATAAAAAAAAAAAATAGAGCAATATAAGAGCATCTCCTAAATTCCCTTAAGTGATGTAGAGATCTTTTTTTATGGAAACTCTTGTATATATCTTCAATATAAAATATCTTCAATGATCTTGGATGTAATATATTCTTTGATCTTATTCTCCAAGAATATTTGTGTATATATTTCTTCAATCTTGAGACCAAATATATTGTGTCTTTGACTTTTTGTGCTATAAACTGCTGGAGACACTTTTACTTGACTTTAAGAGCTTGGTTTCAAATATCTATCTCCAATGGCTGCAATCAAACAAACGTACATGAGTACCCAAAATTAAATATAATGGACGACTAAAATACATGTTCGGGTATATTAAAAATGTCATAATTACACGCTCATCAAATACCCCCAAGCTTGTTTTTTGCTCATCCAGAGTAAAATAAAATAATAGCCACTTTCGAAGGGAACGCGATTGCATTTAGCATATGCAACAAGCCGTTAAACCTCAATGTTTAACCTGGTGGACGAGTGTTGTCTCGTGAGGATTTACAGGGACTATACCCAAAAAAGTTAATAATGACATTTTAAGCAATTCTAGAATACACATGACTCATTTCCTATGAACTTATCCTTACTTAGTTATGACAAAAATATACCAATGTAAAAATCCTTAAACTTGTTATTCTCCCAAGTATACCAAAGAATATTTTAAGCTTATCCGAAACTAGAGGTACTACCTCAAGATTAGAAAGAGATTCAAGTATTTTGCTTTAGCTATATTTGAGTGTACAGTGAAAATAATTTTATCGCCTAATACGTTGTCAAAAATAATTTACTTATTTTTTTGGTAGTCTAGTTCATACTGGAATAAATTCTGCGCTCAGTTCGACAAATGCCTTAGTCAATTCATATTCCCAGAATTTTACTTTTATTTTCTTTTAAGCCTTTTCATTTGAGTATATTGTTTCTTAGTGAGGCCTCCGTAACAAGGAGTTTTTGGTCGACAATTCCCGCCAGTTGGCTAAGGTTGACGGGGTGTGGTTCCCCATCATGACCTAGACTTAGAATTCTCATAAGTAATATTTTCTTGTGCTTCTTTCACATAGTTTATGATAAAACTCAAGATTGGTGATAATTTTTTCTCTTTCAGTTCTTAATCATACGAGTGATCTTGCAGCGTGAAAGTATTTAGAACACATTTGGCCTATTAATTTTTTTTTTAGGAATGAACTTATTATTAGGCAGTTGTCTCCCTTGTAGCAAACTATTTCTAACATAAATGCTAAATTTCTCATATATTGAGCAAAAATCTATTGAAAGTATTAATTGCAAAACTACAGTGAAGTACACATTTTCAAAATATGCAAACTTAACTTGAATTAGTAGCTAATAAAAAGATAGCACATCTAGCTTAAGATAGTCCAAAATATTATAGTGTATGCTTAGTACAATTTCAAAATTTAGGTTTTTCCATAATATTTATGTCAAGGTAAAATCAGTTCAACTGTTTAGAAATTCGTAAAAAATATATCATAAATTGTCAAAGTACCATTATTTCACTTTTCTTCAAAAAACATTTAAAGAAATAGTTTCCTACCCCCAAACTTAAATCAAACATTGCCCTCAATGTTTAAAAACATGAAAATAAATAGAAGAGGAAAACTGAAAATTTTCAACTGAATGTGTCATGGGCTGCCTCCCAAGAAGTGCAAAGTTTATCGTCTTCAGCCAGACTAATATACCCCCATACTTAAATGATGTTGTAATGGTACTATAGGGGTACACAATATCAACTCTGATATATTTGATCATTTAGAAATGTTAGCTCTTCATCAAAAGTGTTGGACTCTAAGTACGGTTTTAATCGTTGGCCATTAACCTTAAAAATATTTCCGTTCTTAGGATCCTCCACCTCCACGACCCCATGAGGAAAAATAGTTTTAACCGTAAAGGGACCATGCCAACGGGATCGTAGTTTCTCAGGAAATAGACGAAGCTTGGAGTTATAAAGCAATACCTTTTGATTGGGCTCGATGGTTTTACGAATAATTAATTTTATCGTAAAAAGCTTTTGTACATTCCATATAAATTTTTGAACTTTCATAAGCCTCATGACGGAGTTCATCCAACTCAGAAAGTTGAAGCTTTCTCTTAGACCCAGCTTAATCCATCTCAAAGTTAAGGGCCTTTGTGGCCCAAAGAGCTTTGTGTTCTAGTTCTACAGGCAAGTGACAAGCATTCCCAAAGACAAGTATATAAGGTAACATTCGAATCGGGGTTTTATAAGCTGTTCGATAGGCCCAAAGTCGAATCGGGGTTTTATAAGCTGTTCGATAGGCCCAAAGAGTATTATCAAGACGATCTGACCAGTCTTTTTGATCAGTTCGAACAACTTTTTCTAAAATTCTTTTAATCTCCCGATTGGAAACTTCTACTTGACCACTTGTTTGTGGATGGTAAGGTATGATAACTTTATGAGTAATGGAATAATTTTTAAATAAAGTTTTAAAAACACGATTACAAAAATATTTCTCACCATCACTAATAATTGCTCGAGGAGTGCCAAAACGATTAAAAACGGTTTTCATAAATTTGACCACAGGCTTATGGTCATTTGTCGGATATGCTACTGCTTTAACCCATTTGGGGACATAATCCACTGTGACTAGAATATAAAGGTTTCCACGAGATGAAGGAAACGGGTCCTTAAAATCTATGCCCCAAACATATTTTTTTTTAATAATAAGAATGTTGTTTTGGGGTATCATGTTGCGGTGATAAATATTGCCGGTCCTCTGACATCTATCATAAGTATAACAAAAGGTCTGAGTATCTCGGAAAAGGGTAGGCCAATAAAGACCAAATTAAAGAATTTTGGGAGCCATTTTCTTGGCACTGAAATGCCCTTCACATGCATAGGTATGGCAAAACATGAGTACGCTCTGGAACTCATTATTTGGAATGCATCTTCTAATAACTTGGTCAGAACAAAATTTATACAGATAAGGATTGTCCTAACTGAAACGTCTAGCCTCAGGTAAGAATATATTTTTATCTTGCTTAGACCAGTGGTTAGGTAATCGTTCAGTAGCAAGATAATTGACAACATCGACATACCAAAGTAGTTGTATAATCGACATAAGCTGCTCATCAGGAAATGTATCTAAGATAGGGAGGAGATCTTTACCACCTTCGATTAGAAGTCGGGATAAATGGTCTACTACAACATTTTCAATACCTTTCTTATCTCGAGTTTCGATGTCAAATTCTTGTAATAAGAGGACCCATCAGATTAACTGAGGTTAGCGTTCTTTTTGGATAGCAGATATTTTAAGGCCACGTGATCGGTGTAGACAATGATTTTGGACCCAACAAGATATGACCGAAATTTATCTAATGCAAACACAATGGCTAATAACTCCTTCTCAGTAGTGGAGTAGTTCATTTGTGCATCATTGAGCGCATGATTGACATAGTAAATAACATGAGGTTTTTTATCTACTCTTTACCCTAAAATTTCTCCAACAGCGTAGTCAGATGCATCGCACATCAATTCAAATGGAAGATCCCAGTTGGGCGGTTGGATGATTGAAGTGGAAGTTAATAGAAGTTTGAGCTTCTCAAAAGCTCTAGAACATTTATCATCAAAGTGAAAATCAGTGTCCTTAGCAAGTAAATTGTACAAGGGTTAGGAAATTTTGCTAAAATCTTTGATAAATCGACAATAAAACCCCGCATGGCCTAAAAATGATCGGATGACCTTAACCGTCCGAGAAGGAGGTAAAGAAGAAATAATATCGATTTTGTCCTTATCAACTTCTATCCCTTTGTTAGAGATGATATGCCTAAGAACTATCCCTTGTATCACCATGAAGTGACACTATTCCCAGTTTAGCACCAAATTGGTTTATGTACATCGTTCTAGCACGAGCTCCAAATGGTGCAAACATTCATTAAAAGAGGAACCAAACACTGAAAAATCATCTAGGAAGATTTCAATAAATTTATCTACCATATCAGAGAAAATGTTCATCATACAACGTTGAAATGTAGCGGGTGCATTACACAAACCAAATGGCATACGTCGATATGCATATGTCCCGTAGGGACATGTGAATGTGGTTTCTCCTGATCTTATAGAACGATGAGGATTTGATTATATCCAGAATAACCGTCAAGAAAACAATAATGACTTTTTCCCGCTAATCGCTCATGCATTTGATCAATAAATGGAAGAGGAAAATGAATTTTCCTAGTGACCATGTTCAACTTTCTGTAATCGATACAAATACGCCACCCGGTGGTCATACGGGTTGGTATTAATTCATTATTCTCATTTTCGACTACAGTAATCCCTAATTTCTTTGGTACAACTTGAACAGGGCTGATCCACTTACTGTCCGAAATGGGGTATATGATACCCGAGTCTAATAGCTTGAGAACTTCCTTCTTAACCACATCTATCATAGTTGGATTTAAACGCCGTTGCATCTCACATGAATTTTTAGCACCTTCCTCGAGATTGATGTGATGCATGCATACGGCCAGGCTAATTCCCTTCAAGTTTACTATAGATCACCCTATGGATGATTTATGTTTTCTAAGGACACTCAATAGTCTACCTTCCTGGTCAGCATCTAGATTGGAAGCTATTATTACAGGTAGAGTTTCAGAATTACCTAGAAAGGTATACTTGAGAGTATTGGGTAATGGCTTGAGGTTCTGCTGGGGTGGTTTAACAATAGATGAAATAGGTAAAGTAGTTGATGGTTCAAGAGGTTTCAGTCTCGGTCTCCATTTGGACATGTGAAAATAGGAGTTGAGTCGAGTAAGGCATTAAATTCGTCAACGATCGTGTCTTCATCAAAGTCCTCACCAAAGTTTACAAGACATGATTATAAAGGGTCGTCAGAAAATGATTTAGGGAATGAGCTGTAAACTAGGGAGTCAATCATATTCAGCTCAGCCATGTCATCAGAATGAGGGACTTGAGTATTATTATTAAAAATATTGAGTTTGATCTTCATGTCTCTTATTGATAATTGTAAGACCCCATTAAAGCAATTAATAATGGCATGAATAGTTGCAAGGAAAGGGCGGCCCAATATGACGGGGATCTCGCAGCTAGGATTCGTAGCATCTTCAGTGTCCAAAATAACAAAATCTACGAGAAAAATGAAAGTATCAACCTTGATAAGAATATCCTCAAGGATACCATGTGGGTATCATATTAACCTATCAACCAATTGAAGTGTCATTCGGATAGGTTCGAGTTCTCCAAGTCCTAATTCCTGATTGACCAAGTAAGGTAAGACATTCACACTAGCCCCCAAGTCGAGTAACGCCATATCCACTTTGTGATCTCAAATTTTACAAGGGATGGTTGGGATTCTAGGATCTCGAAGCTTAGGAGGGGTTAGTGTCTCAGTCAAGAAGACTTTCTTGTGTACATTGATTTTCCTTTTCCTAGTGCACACATCCTTAAGGAATTTAACATATGCAAGAATAAGCAAGATGACATCGAGTACTGGAATATTTATATGAACTTGCTTAAATGTATCCAATATCTCGTCAAATTGAATCCCTTTATTAGCCGAAAGAAGGCGTTATGGATAAGGTACCTTTGGCTCAATAAGTTCATTTGGTACAGAAACAGACGAGGTAGGCAACTCCTTAGATTTCTTAGAAGGTTCATGGTTGCTTACTACAACTGGTTCACTCGTACCTACCTCATCCTCAATAGCAACTGGTGTTGGCTCAACCCTAGGTATTTTAACTCGGTTATCAATTTGTCTACCACTTCGAAGAATGGTAATGGCATTAAGCTATTTTGGGATTGTGCTAGAATCAAAACCCGATGGTCCTTTTGGATTAGATACAGGTTTACTAGGTAGCTTACCTGGTGGTTTCTCATGCAATGCATTTGCTAATTGACTTATCTGAGTTTCTAAACTTGAGATAAATTGGGATGTAGAATTTTAATTCACCAAAGTCTGTTGCTGGAATTGCATCATTTGTTGCTAAAATTGCAACGCTTGTTTTTGACTTTCCATTGATTGTTTTTTACTTTCCATTGATTGTTGCACGAAGAGAGCAAGGGTGTCTTCCAAAGATGGTTTAGGTATAGTGGGTGGAAATTGTTTGGATGACTGAAAGAATTCTTGAGGATAAGATTGAAAAAGGGGATTCCTAGGCAAATTATGACCTGAGGTTTGTCGCTCTCAAAAACCCGAACTGGGTTGGTTGAACTTCTATGAAAAATTTGGGTGGTTCTGCCAAGTTAGCTTGTATGGGTCAAAAGGCCTCTTGTAGGTATTATTCAAAGCATTCACTTGCTCTTGATTATCATTCATTTTATTGAACATGAGGAACATTTGAGTCACATAGGTGACATCATGACAAACGGTGCAATGCTGTTGCTGAACTTGGTTTACACTGCCCTTAGATTGATTCATAGCCATAGCCTCAATTTTTTGTGTAAGAGTATCTAATTGGGCTTTGATGGCTGTTCCTCACTCACTTCAAATAAGCTACCTTTCTTGGCTGTACAGACATTTCTATGCAGATCAAAATCCCACTATTGAGAGTTCTTAACGTTCTAGAATTTGCCACTATGCATGGATTCTAGCCTATAATGATTCTCAGTGGTTATTCTACAATAAAAGATCTGGGCTAAATGTTTCTTTTCAAAACCATGATGGAGACATTGTGAAAGAAGATCTTTATATCTCTCCCATGTCTCGTAAAACATTTCACTTTCATTTTGAGCAAATTCAACAATTATATTTCTAAGAGTGAGGGTTTTTCCCATTGAAAACCATTTGGCTTTGAACTTGGTCTCCATTTGGTCCCATGAATTGATAGATGCTGGTGCTAATGAATCAAGCCAATGACTCGCCTTATCTTTTAGTGAGAATGAGAATAAATAAAGGCAGACGGAATCCTTAGTAAAATGATAATATTTTGAGAGTATACAAATTTTCTTAAATTTGTAGACATGCTTATAAGGGCCCTCAGAATCAAGCCCATGAAATGTAGGTAACATTTGAATTATACTAGGCTTGATTTCATAATGATTTGTTGTGACTGCTGGTAACACGATACACAAAGGTATATCGCTCACCACTGGGGGTTCAGCTTCTAGCTCAACAACAAGCTCAATTGGGTCAACTCTAGATAGATTACCACCCTCATCCAAAATTGGGGGTCCTAAGTTCTCTACTGTGTTGATTGGTTGAGGTAGTCACCCTCTCCGCTTAGGCTGAGGTGGTGGGCAGTAAATAGGCAAAGGTTTTGGTAAACTTCCTAAACATTTTTCTCCACGTGTTCAATTGATCATACATAAACTAATATGTGATAAAATTCAGCACCCGATTCAGTAAACAATCAATCAAACCTATAATCTAACACTTCAACATTTTTTAAGAAGTAATAATTAGGCCTCCCCTATATTCTTCTATGTTCACAAAAAGGTATGATTGTCAAAGTCTTTGGTTCTTATACTCTTTTGCGTCACTGTGCTAGTACTAGCTTAGAGTAGATGTTCAGTCCACACGCCTGAGCGAGTCGCCTTATTGTACGCCAGCACTCGAAATGGTGATGTGGCAAACCTACAACCAGTATTTCGTGGCACTGGGCTGGGGCCGTATCCTGCGAACTCGTGTTTGTACCCTGGTCTGGTACACCTATCTGTTGGGTGATAAAATCCCAGGGGAATCTTGATACTCTTTTTTATTATCAGTTATTTTTAGGTCTGGAACGTTTAATTTTTGTGTGATATGAATTTCTTCGTATCCCTAATGGGTGGTCCCACTTGTTAGAGAGCTTTTTGGGTGATAAAATCCCGCTAGTCTCTAACAGTTTTTACCTTTACTAATATTGAAATGAAAAGAAAATTTAAGCACAACAATAGGTCAATCCAACACAGTAATATTTTTATATTAGAGCAGCGTGTATTGTACAGTCCACACGACTTTAAGATCCTAGTGCCGAGGTGGAGTGAATATGAACTCCTTTTAGATGTCAAGTTTATAGAGGTACCAACCTACGGGAAGTATTTCCCGGTGAAGCTGTGGCCGCCTCTTCACTTAAGGAGCGAAAGAAAGAAGTCCCCCTCTCAACCAAGAGTTCGAGTGATGTTGGTTAAGAAATTTACCTCTGATGAAAAAAATGTACTTTCATTTTCTATCTATTGAATGTGTTTTTTGGAATGGTTTAATTTAAGCATGTCAAACTTGTATACGTACTTTCATGCAAACTGTAGGGGCTTGTCTCAAACTGTGTGGGTAATAGTTACCTATGACTTGGTCAAATATTATTCCTCTTTTTGTGGAGAATATATGCTAGTATTTTTGTATTTTTGTACCCATGTGCAAGGATTAGTAGGTAAGATATTCTTTTTCCCAAAAGGGCCGGTTTCCCAAATATGCGCGGTCCCGAAAATCTACTTCCAAAATGATGTGATGTTTCCAAGAATATGTTTTTCTTTTGCTATGTAAAAGGCTTGGTCTTTGGGTATATTTCATTTTTGCATTCCTTTCAAGACCTTATACTCATTGCTATTCGATTTCCTTGGTAAGGAAAAATTCTCAACGATGTCAACATGCAGTGGAAGGGAGATTAGCCATCAAAGTGGCTGAATTGCGTAATTTATATTTATGACTATTACCCTATGATGCAGTTTTACCAGAGTGGCCGTTGCAGTTGGAGGGCCTGAATGATGAGGAAAAATATGTAGAACTAGATCGTCACTTCTGGTGTGATATTTTCCATAGTCTTATCCTGTATACGGCAGTTTGAGAAATTGCTGTGAGGGAGATCGTACTGGACAAACTTACAGAAAAGGACAAAAGAGCAGTGGATGGGGAAATAATTATGTGTGGCAAACTGAATCACCCTGGTTGCTATAAATGTTACTATATCTGAATGTAGGCGTTGATTTTGCATGTTCGATTTGAATGAATAAATGATTTTTTTACAGAATTCTTTAATTTTCATTTGTATTCTTATTTTTATATAATGTATTGATATGATATGATCTGAGCGAGTTTATCTTCGAACTATTTGATATGAGTTTACTTGATTCGTGTTGCCTATAGGGCGTATTTTATGTGTGACAGCTGTTTTTGTCAAAGATAGTTGTTGAATATTTTGAATTTTAAACTATTGCTATGTGAAGTGATAAAGGGTCTGGAGTAGTACGAATGTTTTTAGGAAAAGAATAGTGAGTAGTCATACTGAGTGTATAATACTCAGGCTTTCTTGGGAAGGAGGAGTGAAAGTAATTAATGGCTGACATAAAAATGGGTCGTGATGACAGAACTCGTTACCCCAAAAGTAATGATGGAGCTGGGCGGCGAAAGGACGTATCTATGTAGAAGGTAGGGGTGACTGACATGTGTATTAGAGAGCCATCATTTCAAAAATTGAGAGAGGGTATAAAAACTCATCTATCTCTTCCCCATGGATTTTCTACAATTTTAAAGAGAAAAAATTATGGAGAACGAAACGTCTAGAGAAAGAAAGCGTATGAACTCTGAAGATCTTCTACCATCGTTAATAAAAAAACTCTTGTAGCGGTACTAATCTCCTTGAAGGATAACTCAAATGGAGAACTACTTCTAAACTTCCTGGAAAAGTAGAGGATTACAGTTCTTCTAGTACAGGTTAGTGTGGAATCTTGATTTTCTAGTATGAACTCTGTATTTGCGCTTCTGTGTATGCGAATTTCTGGGTTTTGTTGTTAATTGGGATTTTAAGAGTAATTTGGGAACTTTTGTTCCCAAATGTTGTGTTGTACGGTTTTTTGCTTGGGGGAATTGTAAAGTGGGTTATTGTAGATTTGGGGGCTTTGATTTTGAACTTTGTTTATAATCTTGTTTCTGTAACATTTGGTGTATGTTGATAATTCTTTTTGAAATTTGAATGCCAATAAGGAAAAATTTTGTTGTAGGGGGAATTGAGTAATTCGGAGAAAACAAAATCTGTAGGACTGTTCTATCTGTTTTGTAATTTTTGGCCCAATATGTTAGAACGGATCATAGAGATAAATTTAACAAATGCCTATTTCTTTGAATTGTAGGTAAAGTATTGATCCAAAGATTTAACAAACGCTTATTTCTTTAAATTATAGGTCGAGTATTGATCCAAGAGGATTTATACGCTAAACTCCTTAGATATTGACAAAAGGTTCGAATAAACCAAAATTTTATTCGAATACATTTAATTCTGAGTGTTTTGTTCAAGCATAGAATGCACTACAAAAATAATTATTATTAGGGACCAGATATTAGAGACGATAAAATTTGTCTCTAATTCTATCATATTTGGGACAGTTTTGATTATGTCTCTTATTATTTTTGTTTATACGACGGAAAAAATCACCCCGTCCTTAATAGTATAAGTTTTGGTTCAGTTGGACATATCCGTCCCTAATTGTATAAGTTTAGGGACGGTGGGACATGGCCGTCCCTAATAGGTTATGTTTAGGGATTGCGGGAAAAAAATACCCTAAAGCAAAATGTAAAAAGTTTAACTCAATTTTGTTAAACTCAACTCAACTCATCTCTCCTCACACAGTCCTTCCACAGTCCTTCTCCAACTCAACTTAACTCAACTCTTCACCGCAATCCTTCTCCCTCAACTCTTTCCGATTGCTCAAACTTCTTAAAACCCCAATACATAATCTGATTTGTTTGTTGTTACACTCGGGTTTGCTGATTTGTTATTATCTATTGCTAATTTCTCTTACTGCTCTCGGGGTTGCTAATTTGTTGATCTTTCTTGCTACTGTCGGGTTTATTGATTTGTTGATCTCTTTTGCTTCTCTCAGGTTTGCTTATTTATTGATCCCGATTACTGATCTCTATTGTTGCTCCTGTAAGTTTTTCGATTTCAAACTCTAATTTTATTTCCTTCTAGAATTGCATATTCAATTTTTCTATTATGATTGAACAATTCCTTTCTTATGATAGTTGATTCCTAAAATCGGTTACATATGTTGGCGGACTTTTAGTAATTTCTTTTAGTTATTAATTAGTTCAATAATTTGGTTGCACCGACTCTCTCTCTATCTTACTATTTTGGAGTGTTGAGTTTGGGGTTTCTTAGTTTGCAGAACTTCAATCCCAATTTGAATCTCCTTGGAAACATCAAAGTAAAAACTGTGTTAGTATATAGAATAACATTCAATAATTTGGTTGTAGTTGGAAAATCCCAGTTTGTCAATAATTGGGTAATCTCCATGGCTGTAGCTGGAAAATCCCAGTTTGTCTCTCTCTCTATCTTACTGTTTAAGTAAGATTTTATTTCCATGTCAATAATTTGGTTGTACTCGACTATTGTGTCATTCTTTCATTACCCAGTTTCTCATAATTTTAGTACTTACAGTATTGAGGTTAACTGAAAGTCTGAAACCTAGTGCATCCGTAATAGCCTGTATTAAAGAAAAGCAAAGTGTTATACAACCCTTTATCCTTTATGTACTAAAAGCCAAGCATTTGAATATCTTCCATATCTTCATTCTTCACCTTCTGTAATGGTCAAAGTAACTTTGAATATCCATGATCCAATTTCTTTAAAAATTTAGCACATGCATATATAGTATTAGTATCACAATTGTATGTTAACAATTCAAACCAAAATTGATATAAACTATTATTAAACATTAGCCATACAACCCGCTTAACTAGTTGTCAAATTTTTTATCAAGCAGCGAGGACACGTTCTTGCCATGACCAAAAACCTGTCAGTTTCACATTATTAGATTGCGTTTTTGGTTTCTTTTATTGTACGCTAATATAATAGGTGACTAGTGAAAACTACCTCTCTCTCTCTTCTCAGTACAATATATTCATGTTTACCATTTGGATTTTAATATATATATAAATATTTTTTTTTCATTTGTCAAAATTAAATATATTTATGTGTTTAATTTTAGGTGATTGGCAAAACATTCTAGAAAATTTTAATTTGGGCAAGAGTTGGATCTCACTTGATAGGAATTCAAGGGCATACATTGACGGGGTCAAAATATTTTTTACCTTTACTTATAAAACAAGAATATCGAAACGCCACATATTTATTGCCCGTGCAGTAAATGTGTAAATCGAGTATACCACAATCAACAATCAATTTTAACTCACATAGAGATGTATGGTTTTGAAAATAGCTACAAGGATTGGATTTATCATGGGGAGCTTTTGGTGGTGTGTGTTACAAAATTATGAGGGATGGTATGCCCGATCATGATATGTATCATGAGTCAAACGTACATGCTATTATGACTATAATGCTTCAAGAGGGAATGGAGATTGGGGGTGCTGGGAATGTGGGCAATGATGAAAAACCTAGAGAAGAAAATACCATGGAGTTCGGTGAAAATGTTCCCAAATATTTTGAACTTCTTAAAGATGCAAAAAGCGATTTGTACAAAAATTGTCCAACGAGCATTAAACAACTGCCATTCATCATCGAACTCTTACACTTGAAGCAGCTAAGTGGCTGGACTAATTGTTCTTTCACGATGTTGTTAGAATTTTTGAAGAAGGTGTTTTATAATGTAAAGATCCCAAAATTATACTATAAAACTAGCAAAATAACTAAGGATTTAGGATTCATTTATCAAACTTGGGATGCTTGTCCTAATAATTGTATGTTATTTTGTAATGAATCCCGGAATCTTGAGAAGTGTAACATTTGTGGGACTTCAAGATATAAAAATGATGTTTCTATCGATGGTATTAAGGGTGACAATCTGCCAAAAGTAGATGTGAAAAAGGTAAGATATTTCCCTCTGAGGCCAAGATTATAAAGATTGTTTTGGTCATCCCACGCAGCTTCTCACTTAAAATGGCATGCAGAAGAAAGAATTGATGATGGTGTGATGAGGAATTCGGCCGATTCTCGTGCATAGAAAACATTTGATGAGTGAAATCCCTTATTTGCGAGTGATAGTCACAATATTAAACTTGCGTTAGCAACCGATGGATTTAGTCCATTTGGTAATATGAACATAGCTCATAGTACTTGGCTTGTTGTGCCCATTCCATACAACTGGTCTCCATGGTTGTGTATGAAACAACCAAATTTAATATTGTCTATTCTTATTGATGGACCAAAAGGACCTGGTGACAACATTGATGTATATCTACAACCCTTGATTGATGAATTGAAGGATTTATGGACTAATGGCGTATCCACTTACGATGCATCAAGCAAGCAATTGTTTCAGTTCCATGTAGCGCTACTATGGACGTAAATGATTATCCCGCGTATGCCATGTTATCGGGATGGAGCACGAAAGGTGAATTTTCTTGTCTTTATTGTGATAAAGATCATCAAGCAAAGCGATTGAAGTTTGGTGGCAAGTTCAGCTACTAGGGTCATCGTCGATTCTTACTACTGGGCTACAGGTTTTGAAAGGAAAAATTAAATTTCAACGGAAAGTTTGACATGAGACCTCCACCATTAAAGTTATTAGGATCTCAAGTGCTGTAACAGTTAAATGACCTAGACATTGAAACTGTTTATAACAAGCAGGATGTTCTTAGAAAGAGGAAAAGAGAAGAACTGCAGAAAGAGGATGCAACCCGACTAAATTGGAAGAAAAAAAGTATCTTTTTTGAGTTGCCATATTGGGAACATAATTTGATCCGCCACAATCTTGATATCATGCATATTGAAAAGAATGTGTGTGATAAGGTTTTGTTTACTTTTCTAAACACCAAAGGTAAAACAAATGATAATTTAAAGGCTCGAAAAGACCTCAAAGATTTAAATATTAGGTCAGCGTTACATCCTCAACCACGAGGGGAAAATATGGAGTATATGCCTCATGCAGAGTTTGCAATGAATACTAGTGAGAAATATATTTTCTTCAAAGTTCTTAAAGATGTCAAAGTCCCGGATGATTATTCATCAAATATTATAAGATGCGTGCACACAAGAGAGCAGAGTATATGGGGACTCAAGAGCCACGACAATCACATTCTAATGTAACAACTACTTCCTATTGCTATACGAAGGGTATTGCCAAAGCATATTGTAAAAGCCTTAATTGAATGAAGCATTTTTTTTGGTGTTGTGCTCAAGTGTAAATACTGTAGACGACTTGCAAATATTTGAAGATCATGTGGCTCTTATGTTTTGTAGTTTTGAAAGGATTTTCCCGCCTAGTTTTTTCATGTAATGGAGTATTTGCCTATACATTTGGTTGATGAACTAAAGATTGGCGGACCAGCATTATATCGTTGGATGTATCAAATTGAAAGGTATCTCCATACATTGAAGTTATTTGTGCGCGCTCGTGCCCATCCAGAGGCGTCAATTGCAAAGTCTGTGATTATTAAAGAATGCATGAATTTTTATTCAAGGTATTTGGATGAGAAAGTATAAACCAAGTCAAGTCGACCGAGAAGAAATGAGATGGAAGGGATGGCTCTGGTCGTGCTGTGGATGAGAAATTATATTTTTGACTAGATCATATAATGATGACTCAAGCTTATCGATACGTTCTTTTCAACAATGATGCAGTTGCACCATTCATTGAGTAAGTTTTGAAACAAAATAATCATAATGTTTTATATAATCCATTTCCTTATCAATATGAAATTTATATGCTTATATATATTCTAACAGAAAACACCTAGATGAACTTTTAAGAAGATATCCTCGCGCTTCACAACATGAAGTTAGTCATCTTTGAAATAAACAGTTTCATACTTGGTTCAAAGATCACGTAAGTAATGTACTTGTCAACGAAAGTAACTATTTTCTTATAGTTATTTTTCACTTTGCTAAGTTATTAATTAAATTTTCTTAAAAAAATAGGTGGAGGAATTGGCAAACGAAACACAAGTACCAGTTGAAATCATGAGTTTAACCTTGGGTCCTCTACCAGATGCATTGAGATTCAAGTCCTATATTCTTCATGGATTTAGATTTTGAATAAAGAAAATTGACATGCGTAGAAAGACTCAAAATAGTAGAGTTGTTCTAAAAGTAAAGCAAATGAGTTATGCTAGTCAGAGTGACAGAAACCCTCTTTTAGGAGAAATTACTTTCCATGGAGAGTTGACAGACATCATTGAAATTCAGCATCTCAGTGGCATGAAGTTTGTGTTATTCAAATGTAATTGGATTAAAAATCAAAGGGGCAAGAAAGTCGATGATTTTGGTTTTACGCTTGTGAACTTCAATAATTTGTTATACAAAGATAATAACGCTCTCGATGAGCCTTTTATCCTAGCTTCTCAAGCAAAACAAGTTTGGTATGTACATGATCCTATAGAACCCTATTAGCATGTTGTAGTTAGAATGTCACCAAGAGACAGGTTTGATAGGTACTCAATTGTTCAAGGTGAAGAATTAGAAGTCACTCGGGCCGAGCCATTTAACATGCAACAACTGGACGATACCCCAAATATGTCTTGGGTGAGACAAGGAGTAGATGGCACAATAATTGATGCAACTCTTCCTGATGATGATCATATAGAGGAGGATGGGGAGGATGATAATTTAGCTGGTTTTTGATGCAGGAACTTATATTGCACGCTTCTCGAGGAAACTCTAAGACTTTCCTTATTGTTATAGAATTAGTTTTTTAAAATAGAGATGCTATAATAGCTAAGAGAAATATCTTATTTAATCAATTATCAATTATTAATTATTAATTATCAACTCAAGCTTTATGCTTTTAACTTTTATTTTTGCTTTTTGTTGATTAATTTAAGCTTTATTTAAGCCTTTTCTCTCTCTATCTCTCCCTTTCCATTCAATGTACATGATATTATATTATTTATTGTATGATTGTTATGGAACTAATGGTGTTCATGTACTTGTATTCTATTTTACAGGTCTATTATGGCAAATAAACGTACTCATAAGCGTATGAAAGATGTCGTAGCATACGATATGGTTTGGCTAAAAAGGATCGAAGAAAATAATGCTGAAATGGATGCTTTAGGACTGCGTAGGATTGCTACTGGAATGAGTTTGTCTCATCAAAAGAAAAGCAAACCAAATGGGCGAAAAAATGGCAACAAGAAAGTGGTTGAGGAATAATATATGCCACTTTTTCAACTAGAGGATGAAAATTCGAGTGAAGATAACGATGATGAAGATTTGGTTAGTGAAAACGATGAGTCTCTTGAGACTGACAATGCCGTAGGCATTATATATATAATATTATATATATAAATATTATATATATATATATATATATATGTATTTATTCTTTCTAAAACATGCATTGTCAAGGTGATGCACTTGGAGAGCAGGAAATTGCACAATACCTTGCTTACTAAGACCGTATAATGGTGAAAATGAGATCTCAGACTCGCTGTGAAGAATTTACAGGGTGTGTGCAAGCCAAGCTAGAAGAGCTGCAAACTCGTTACTTTGGGCAACAATATATGGCATATCTAACTCCAATACTGGTAGAACCAACGTACCAGGGGCTGTGTGATGTTGAGGCAGATAACACCGGTGAAGATTTTTTTCTGGCTTTGTCAATTCCATTACATCATCTTGTCGGAGGTTGGGTGTAAGGACTATCATCGTAGACTAGACAAAGGGATTGTAGAAGATGAAGCTAAAGACTCTGCCGTGGACCTCAAGAAAGCCCGTGCTTGTGAATGTATAGGTTCTAAATAGGTTTTAAAACTTTTTTATAATCTGTACGCTTGAAATAAAAAATGTACTTCCATTTCCTGTCTGTTGATTGTGTTTTTTGCAATAGTTTATTTTAAGCATGTCAAACTTGTATACGTACTTTCGTACGAACTGTAGGGGCTTGTCTCGAACTGTGTGGGTAATTGTTACCTATGACTTGGTCAAATATTATTCCTCATAGGTAACTATTACCCATACAGTTCGATAGGTACTCCGGTACAACTGTATCATAGGGTAATAGTCAGAAATATCGCTCACGCAGTTCTGCCACCTTGATGCCTAATCTCCCTTCCACTGTATGTTGACATTGTTGAGAACGTGCCCTTACGATGGAAATCAAATAGCAATGATCATAAGGTTTTGAAAGGAAGACAAAGATGAAATATACCCAAAGACCAAGTCCTTTACATAGCAAAAGAAAAACATATTATTGGAAACATCACATCGTTTTGGAAGTAGATTTTCGAGACCGCGTATATTTGGGAAACCCGCCCTTTTAGGAAAAAGAATATCTTACCTACTAATCCTTGCACATGGGTACAACAATGCAATAATACCAGCATATATTCTCCACAAAAAGATGGTTTAAATATCATCATTTGTACCAAAAGTATGGGTAATCCGTTCAAGAGTTCACTACGGAGTTTAATAACCAAGCTTTGGTTTTGGATATTGATGGGGATGAGTATGTGGTTTTCATAAAGTATGGGGGGGGGGGATGGAGTTCATTAGAAGAAAGTTGAAGCTCTTTACTGTGGAGAATATCAAAGACGCTACCGTAAAAATAATTGTTATTGAAGGCAAGTACTTGAAGAGTGACAAGAAATACGACAAGAACAAGTTGGGGTACAAGTCTAGTTGGAAGAATGAGCACAAAAGGGAGTCAAAAGGAAATGGGTCTTTATCCAAAGAGAATTACTGCAGTCATTATAAGGCAAATGGGCACATTTCAGATAAATATTGGAAGCTTCACCCAGAGTTTTGGCCGAAGGAGAAGAAGAGCAAGAGAGAGAAACGTATACTAGCCGCAATGATTGTTGATCTTCCAAATTTTGATAAGCCAAATCCTAAACTTACCCTTATGTTTAAGTAAACTATGTCTACCGAGAAGGCAAGTCGGGAAAAACATTTTCATGTCAGTATTCAGGTAAAATAGAGCTTAATAGAGGCCATCGTTGATCCAGGTAGTCAGTAGAATTTGATCTCTAAGGCAGTGGTGAGGAAGATAGGTTTGACTACTATGGATCATCTAAAGCCGTATGGTTTGGGTTGAATTCAGAAAGACACGGAGCTGAAGATATCAAAGTAGTGTACGTTCAAGTTTGTGATTACTGAAAAGTTTATTAACGAGATAATGTGTGAGGTGGTTCCTTTAGATGTGTGTGACATCATCTTGGGTAGCCCTTATCTTTGGGACTTAGATACGATTCATTACCGTAAAGCTCGCAAGTATCGTCTTATGAAGGAGGGAAAATAATTTCATATCAATGCTTATAAGGAGTATATTACCACAAATAATTTAGTAATGGTTACTCAGGTGAAAAGGTTGGTTAATGCGAATTGCAAGTTTGTATAATTGTTAGTGTGACCGGTTCAAGGGGGTCTATCGGCGAAGGTGTTGTCTACATTGGCAATGTCTCCTAAGCAACTGAAATGGGGAAGTTGCAAGAGGAGTATAAAGATCTTATTTCTGGGTATAGAAGGGATGCCGCGCAAGAGGGATGTGGAGCATGATATCACATTGGCGAATGGTGAGCCGCTACCCAATATTGGGTTGTATCAGACTTCTATAACCGAGTCTGATAAGATCAAGAAATAGGTACAAGAGCTCTTCAAGAAAGTGATTATTAATCCAAGTTGCTCACCTTGTGGTTCACCGGTGTTATTGGTGCCGAAGAAGGATGGGTCTTGGAGAATGTGTGTGGATTATCGGGCGCTGAACAAGATTACTGTGATGAATTATTATCTGCTTCTATGGATTGATGAACTTTTAGATAAGTTATTGAAGACTCAGTTTTTCACCAAGCTAGATCTTATGTCAGGTTACCATCAAGTTAGAATCCAGGAAGAAGATACATGGAAGACTACTTTCATTGCCAAACAAGGACTCTTTGAGTGGTTGGTGATGCCTTTTGGGTTATACAACACTCAAATGACATTTATGCAGTTGGTAAATGAGGTACATCGTGTTTTTATTGATGATTTTGTGATTGTGTATTTAGATGATATCTTAATTTATAATCAAACATGGGATGAACATATACGCAAAGTGCTAGAAGCATTACGATTACAACAACTTTTTTCTAAATGGGAAGAAGTGCGAGTTTGGGAAGAAGGAGCTAGTGTACTTGGGTTTCATTATTGGTAGAAGTGAACTTAAGGTAGATCCAGAGAAGGTCTTGGTTATCACTAATTGGCCTAGACCCCGTACAGTGACAGAAGTGAGAAGTCTTATGGGTTATTGTCAGTATTTTTAAAAGTTTATTCAATATTATTTATTGATTGCCGCACCATTGCATTCTTTGACAAGGCCGTGTGAAGTTTGTGTGGGAACATCACTATGGGAAGACCTTTTAGTTACTGAAGTAGAAGATTATAGATGTACCAGTGTTAGCATTGTCAAATTTACAGTGGCCTTTTGAGGTCGAAACAGATGCGTCCGACTATGCATTAGAGGTAATTTTATTGTAGGATGGGAAGCCGATTGCCTACCATTCTAAAATGTTTATAGGAGCTGTACACAACTATCCTACCTACGATAAGGAGTTCTGCGCATTATATTAATTGGTTATGCATTGTGGAGTTACTTATTGGGGAAGGAGGTTGTGGTATATTATGATGGCAAACCATTATAGTTCTTATTTACCCTGTCCAAGCTAAAGCAAGCTCTCCATATGAAGTGGATGCTGTACCTGCAAAAATTCATCTTGATTATTAAGTATATGAATGATGTAGATAACAAAATTGTTGATATGTTATCTCGACCCCTATTACCAACTATTTCTGCTTTGTTGGTAACTATGTAGATTCAGCCTATTATTATGTTTGAATATGTTATAAGGTATGACAACGATAAGGAGCTCAGTATAATTCACTAGAAGTTGTTGCAAGGGAAGACATGTGAGTATGAATTGAAGGATGGTTTGATTTACCGGGGAATTTACTATATATTCTTGAGGGTGGAGACCGTTTGTATTGGATTAGAGAGGCACATTATTCCTCTGTGGCAGGTCATTTTGGGGTTGAGAGGACTTTTTCAATTTATGGCATTATGTCTATTGGCCAAAGATGTAGGTGGATGTTGCTTGTGTGGTTTGTGGTTGTATTCTATGCAACACATCGAAGCCTTCCAATCGTAAGTTAGGATTATACCTACCATTACCAGTTCCTCGCCGACCATGGAAGAACATTTCGATTGATTTTATGGGAGGTTTGCCCTTGACCAAGTGTAAGAATGACTATTAGTTTGTGGTGGTAGATCAATTTAGTAAGATGATAGTTCTTATTCTATGCCCGAAAATGGTCACCGGGGAAAGAGCAGCGCAATTATTTTTCCAGAGACGTCTTAAGGTATTTTGGGCTCCATTCTTCTATTATTTATGATAAAGATAACCATTTTTGGGGAATTTCTGAAGATCATTATGGGGGATGATGGACACTAAGTTGAAGAGAAGTACCGCCTTTCATTCGTAGAATGACGGGCAAATAGAGGTAGTTAATCATACTTTGGTTCATTTACTATAGAGATTCTATTATAAGCATCCTAAGATTTGGGATGAGAGTTTTCCGTATCTTCAGTTTGTTTTTAACTGGGCGATTCATGGTTCTACTTTAAAGTCTCTATTTGAAGTTTGTCTTGGATACTTGCCTCAAAGCCCCTTTGATATGGCTATTAGTCTTGGTGACAAGACGGTGTTAGGGAACAAAGAAGATGAACAAGTTAAAGCTCAGCGTTTCCTTGAGTGGATAAGCAAGGTTTATGAGGCGGTTAAAGTACAATTGAAGAAGACTCAAGCAAAGTTTAAGGCTCGACACGATAAGCATCGGGTTGAGTGTACTTTTCAGGAGGGCGACCTCGTTTGGTTGTATTTGGGTAAGGAACGACTAAAGGGAGAATGTAAAAAGCTCAAGCCTATCCGTTATGGTTCATTTACGATACTCAAGAAGATTGGTGATAATGCATTTTAATTGAATTCACCACCTTTTATGAAGATGTATTCGGGGATTAATACCGAGCATTTGAAGTTGTTTGAGCCATCTATTTTAGATGAAGAATCTTCAATCGACACTTGCCTACCGTCAGTTGATGACTTATGGATGGAGAGAGAAGATCTATTGTAGGAGGATGGTATTCCAGAGAAGGTTCATGCTATAAGAAGGGGA
This sequence comes from Kingdonia uniflora, assembly GCA_014058105.1. Taxonomy (NCBI): domain Eukaryota; kingdom Viridiplantae; phylum Streptophyta; class Magnoliopsida; order Ranunculales; family Circaeasteraceae; genus Kingdonia; species Kingdonia uniflora. The sequence goes on along the minus strand of JACGCM010000076.1, from coordinate 66,195 downwards.
AGTTTTAAGTCGTTCAGAGTTGGGAAGAAAGGTTAACTACCCAGCAAGTCGAAGTGGTATAATAGGGAAATTGGAATGACCATTTTCCCACATCTCCAGTTTTAGCATGAGCAGGAGCTCAAGGATCCTAAAGGGGGGAGCCATGATCTAGGAGGATCTAGATACTAAACTCCTTAAATATAGATAAAATGTAATGTCTATTCAAATAGGCATTAGTCCGGCCATAAACTGTCAATTTCCACAATGCTATTTTTGAGCTTCTGAAGCAGATGAAGTCTGATAGGAACCAGCGATTGGAGGATAAGAGGATTCACGCTCAAGCCCTCCATGTGGAGAGGGACGAGTGGAGGAAGGCCCTAGAAGAATAGAGCCGAACTTATTAAAAAGAATTAGAAAGTTTACGAAGGCAACCAGATCGACTCACTGGTCGACAAGGATCACCTCCACAGGCCCGAAGTGATCATCGGTCGTGAGCCGTCCAGAGAGAAAACCTACCGAAGGAAGAAGGAATGCAAGCGTCTAGGTCTCGATCCAGGAACCCAGACAGGGCATCTTGACAAGGGGTACCGATAACTTAAAAAAGTTGAAAAACAAGTCATCAAACCCCCCCAGAAGAGCCTCTTAGGTGGTTGCGTACCATTCCTAAAGGTTTGATATCCAACTTCGCCTAACTACAACAACTTTTTGAGTTGAACTATATTCATTCCAAAGAGCGTGTGATAATAGTGAACTCTTTCTTCTTTTTCAAACAAGGGGCGAAAGAAACTTTGGTAAACTTTTACAAGCGTTTCCTGCAAGAAATGAGAAAAATAGGAAATTTAGATCCTAGGATTGCCGTACCAGCCTTCACCTCTGCTCTCCACATCGATTCTAAAGTTTGAGAAGAACTTACACTCCATAAACCAAAAGTAGTCACAAAAATGATCGATGTAGTGAATAACTACATTAAACTCGAGCGTTCCAAGTAAGACAAGATGAAAATTTCTTCGGTTATATATTCTAATGATGTGCTCTCATCCATACACTTAAAACCAGCAACAAATATTCTTACCAAGCAGTGTGAGCGTTTCAACGATAACGTCAAACAAAGAGATGGGAAAAAAGATCAACCCGTCTTAGTCCTACCTCCTATGACGACCACCCTGTAGACAATCTTACGAATTTTAAAGGCGGATGAACTATTTTGAAAAGCACAGAAGATTCCAGATGTCTCAAATAAACCTCTGTGCCAGTATCATAATGTCCACAGCCATGAAACTTACAACTGTTATTCCCAGAAGTAAAATTTTTACCGTATTATGCTGGCAGGGAGGCTCCATGAGTATGTGATCAATGCCAAGAAGTTTCTCGAAGAGGAAACAAAAAGAAAAGCAGTCGAACAAGAGCAAGGCCAAGGTCAAGCTCGACATCTAAGCATGATCGAAATTGAGAAAGGCAAGAAGCAAAAGGAGGATAATCGAATCACGTCCTGTTGTAAGATAATATCTTCAAAAAAATCTGCCAAACTTCTACCAAGTTTCAGCAAGGCCAAACGGCCATATTACATTTCCTTCAAAGATTACGATACCAGCAATGTAAAATACCCTCATGACGATCCATTGGTGATAATTCTTAAAGTATAACAAGATTATTTACATACACTTCTCATCGACAATGGAAGTGTAGCTGATGCACTCTTTAAAAGAGTAATTGATGTTCTAGGCCTTAAAGATTGGGTCAAAGACTCCACCACAACCATAAAAGGATTCAATGATTCCAGGGAATCGGCCTTGAGAGATATCACTTTACCTATTTAAGTAGGACCAGAGGCCATGTTTGTCAAATTCATTGCTATCGATGCTGAATTGAAATACTTGTGAATATTTGGAAGAAATTGACTCAATTCCATCAAAGCGGTACCATCGATAGACCACGTTATTCAATAGATCATGGTATCTACAAAATTAAAGGGAGTCAAGCCGTGACACAAATGTGTGAAAATACCACCACAAACTTAAATGCCTCTAAGCTCCTGAAAGCATAACAATTACTGCAAGAGCCAACTCCAATGTTTGAGCAACTTGATACCGAAGCAGTTGAATCCGTAGAGCTCGATGGTTAAAAAAGAAACACTTTTATTGGAACTAAGATCTTATCAGACGAACGTGAAAATCTTCTTTAGCTTTTAAAGAAGAATGTCAACGTCTTTGCATGGTCTTTTTAAGAAATGTCAGGAATCAATCCTTACATTGCTTACTATAAGCTAAACCTTGTGTCAGACAACAAGTTAGTAGTACAGAAGAGTTGTAACCTAGCCCCTAGGCTTTGTGAGGCAGTTAATGAAGAAATCAACAAGTTACTTCATGTTGGATTCATTCGAGAAGTAAAATATTCAAAGTGGGGCTCGAACATCGTGGTAGTCCCAAAATAGAATAGGAAAATCAGAGTGTGTGTTAACTTTATAGAACCAAATAAGTTCACACCCAAAGATAACTTTCTACTCCCGTTGATTCCTCACCTCCTCGACTCTGTAGCAAAACACGAACTTCTTTCCATGATGGATGCAGCTTCAGGATATAACCAAGTCCCTCTTGCCGAAGCGGATCAAGAAAGACAACATTTGTAACAGAAAGGGGCCTTTATTGTTGTACAGTCATGCCTTTTGGTTTAAAAAATATAGGAGCCACATACCATCAGCTCGTCACAAGAATGTTTAAATATTAATTGGGTAAAATCATTGAAGTATACATGGATGACATGATATGCAAGAGCCTGAAACAAGATGATCATTGCAACAATCTACAAATCATCTTTGACATCCTTCGAACATACCGCATAAAGCTCAATCCTAAGAAATGCCAATTTAGAGTTGCATCTGGAAAGTTTTTGGACATTTAGTTAGCAAGAGAGGAATATAAATTGATTCAGCGTAAATCAAAGCACTTATGGCCATGCCATCACCACAAACCAAAAAAGATATCCAAAATCTTACTGGAAAGGTTGCCGCATTACACAGGTTTATCTCAAAATCTTCTGATCGATACAAACTTATTTACCTCTTTCTTCGGGGTAACCCATCATCGATGACAAATAAATAACCTAAGGAAATTGTCTGGACCAAAAAATATGAATTAATGTTTCAAGATCTTAAAAGATACTTGGGGCATCTTCCTATCATGAGTACTCCTGTTGAAGGTGAAACATTAACAGTATATTTATCGACAATAGTTGACTCAATCAGTTCTATTATTATTCAAGAAGACAATGGTGTGGAAAAACCCATTTACTTCATCAGTAAAACTCTCATGCCTGCTGAAAAAAGATACATCACCACTAAAAATATAGCGTTTGGCTCTCGTGTATACTTCCTAAAAACTTCAACCTTACTTTCCGGTACACCTCATCAAAGTCATCACCAAATTCCCCACAAATTAGTTCTTTACAAAAAAGAGAAGTCCAGAAGGATCCAACAATGGTCTGTGTTCCTAGGTGAATACAATTTTTCCTTTGAACCACAAATATCAATTAAATGGCAAGTAGTGGCTGACTTTTTGGTAGACTTCCCAGTAGAAGACCCAGAATGGGAGGAGCTCGAAGAAGTGCTGATTGATGACTCAATTACCAAACCAAACGCTTGGTTCAAAAATACAGGATGACGATTATTTACAAATGGCTCTGCTGGACCACGAGGGTCCAAAATTCGCATTGTCCTAGTAACACCCTCCAATCATCAAATTGAGAAAGCCATCAAACTCAAGTTCTATTCAACAAAAAATGATACAGAATATGAGCTATCTTGCATGGTCTATATCTCGCATTGGCACTTGGAGCGGAAGAAATAGCAGTCTACGTGGATTTATTGTTAGTGGCCAACCACTACAGTAAAATATTCAAGACATCAGAAATAATGGTTGATTACGCGACACTGGTCGAAGAAAAGATGAAAATTTTTATGACAACAACAAATTCCTATCTACCTCGAGCCGAGAACCGCCATTCCGATGCACTAACATACATCGCCGCCATGCTAGAGGATAGTGAGAAAAGAACATTGGAGATCGAAGTTATCCAACATTCTAGTCTCGATATAAGTCATACTATGCAAATTCAAGTTGCCAAAGATGAAGATCCTTAAGATTGGAGAAAGCCATTCCTTACTTATTTCAACTCTAATACCCTCCCCAAAAATAAAGAGGACTTTTGGTCTCTGTTGGCAAAGTGTTCCCGATTAAGAGTTCAGAGCAAAATCCTATACCCCATTACTGGTGGAGGTCCTTTAATCGAATGTATCTCACAAAAGCAAGCTCAAGTCAAAATTCAGGAACTTTAAGAAGGAATTTGTGTTGCACACATTTTAAGATGGTCGCTCTCAGAACGAGCATTCACACAGGGTCTATACTGGGCTAAGATGCAATAAAACTATGAAGATTTTGTTAGGAAATACTACAAATGCCAATTCCACGCCCAAGATATCAAAAGTCTAGCACTTGACTTACATGTTAGTAATGCCCTTTGGCTATTTAAAAGATGGGCAATTGACATCATTGGTCCTTTATGCCCAGCGTTAGGCAGCTGGAGGTATGTTCTTGTGGCTGCAAACTACTTTACAAAATGAGTTGAGGCCATACCACTCTGTCATACTGACAAAAATGAAGTTATCAAATTCATCTGGGAGTTTATCATCACCAGATTTGGTTGTCCACAAATGATAAGATCCAATAATGGGAGACAGTTCATCAGCAACAAAGTCCCCAACTTCCTCAACAAATACAAAATTCAGTTGACTACTTCGACACCTTATTATCCCCAATTAAATGGCTAATCTGAAGCTATCCATAAAAGTATCAAGTCCGAGTTACGAAAGCGCCTCGATGACAAGAAGGGTAGATGGACTGAATAACTACTTAGCGTGTTATGGGCATATAGGACCACACCTCAAACATCGATAGGCTGTACCCCATTATGATGGCCTTTAGAACTGAAGTTGTGATCCTCTCCGACCTTGACCTACAGACGAAGAAAATAAACTTGTACTTCTCTGTCATCTCAATTGGATTGAAGAAACATGAGATCTGGCAATTGCAAACTTGGGGCGATATCATGATATCCTAAGAACGGCGTAAAACAAGAAAGTGCAGAAATGTATATTCGATATTGGCGATCTTGTACTTCGATGAATTCAAGACAGTACTCGACCAATTTTTTTTAGTAAATTATCAGAGAATTGGGAAGGGCCATACATTATCAGTAACAAGACAGACAATGGCAGTTACTGGTTGATGACTAAAAATAAAGTACAACTCGAGTTCCCATAGAACTAGGGCTATAACTTTTGTCTGAACTTCCAATTTTTTTTTGATTTCTGATTCGATCTTTCTGATTTTGGAACCCTATTTTGCAATTCCAATTTATGAAAATCCGATTTCCAAATTTTTCCAAAATAATTCGGATAAGAATCGGACAGCTTTGTGCAATTCCAAAATTTTAAATTTTATGATTCGATTATTTCAAAAACCATCCGATCTGATTATTCCAAATATTCTCTGATTCGATTTAATCTAAAAAATATTCTAAATATTCCTCTGATTAGATTTAATTCCAAATAATCCAAATTGAAACATAAAATATTAGATCTTAAGATTCCTAACCTAACACATTCTTCATCACCTCTTATTCTCTATTCTCCACTGCTCTCCACTCCCTATACTCTTAAGTTAAATCTCTATTGCATCCACTCCCTCTACTCTTAAGTTAATTCTCCACTGCCCTCCACTCCTTATACTCTTAAGTTAAATCTCTATTGCCTCCACTCCCTCTACTCTTAAGTTAATTCTCCACTGCCTCTATTCTCCATTCTCCACTATCTCGATTTTGATTTGCAGTGAAGAAGAAAAATTAAATCTCCTCTCTGGCTTTGACTCTCCTTTGGCTTCAATTTTGAATCTTTGATTCTTGGAGAAGTAAGAACTCTGTTATTATGGTTTGACTTTATTATTCTGAAATAGTCAGAATTTCAAAAAATTTAAAATTTCTGAAATTTCTGAATTCAAATTTATTTTTACAGTTCTGAAAAAAATTGGATCGGATCTGAAAAGATTTTATAGTTCTAAAAAAAATCAGAAATTTTTTGACCCCCTCCATTTCCGATCTGATCTGATCTGAAAACGGGCCTACATAAAACACAACCCATCTAAAGATGTTCTAGAGTTAAAGCTGTATTCTATTTCATTTATCATCAATAAAGGAATTTTATTTCCAATCATTGCGACATCTATTTTACGTTCTTTCTTTTGACTTAACTTGCAAAGTATTTGTCAAAACTAGGTTTTCATTTCATTGACAAACATATATCTAATTAATGGAAAAAGGGTTTACAATCTTTACTACATTCAATAAAGAATGACTTGTTCTGTCTTGTCAAGACCAGATATCCCCTAGGGGATAGACATTTGGCAATCCTTCATAGGTTATTTTGCTACCTAGTCAAAATCTAATTGCCAAAAGGCACGATTTTGGCACACTTACAGTCTCATATCCTATACTCATTCTATCATCTCGAATCATATACTTGGGCAATTCATTCCAATATTGAATATCGATATATTCAATTATTGATAACAAAAATCATTACCATCAATATGATTTTTGCCAATTTTATTATAAAAGTGTTCTTCAAATTAAAAGTTTACTGGTCCCCTCGATCACTTGTACATCAAAAGTCTATCAAAATAAAAATATTTCAGCAACATAGCTTAAAACTGCTTTATCATTACTACTAAGGGGGAAGAGTTGGAAAATGGAGCTTTACGGGTAGTCCAGGAGTCAGACCGTCGAACACTTCTTCCTGAACATCACCATAGGCCATAACAGGTATCAAAGCTTCAGCCTCTGGCACCTCATTCTCAGTATCAGAATCTACAAAAGTTAGACTGGCAGCAGCGGCAAGACCCTTGTAAACGTCTTTCCTCTCATTGATAGCCTCGAATTGAGTCATAAATTTAGACTTTATCGGCTTGAGTGACTCGAGAAGATGAGGATCAATTTCTTTTTTGGCTTGGGCTAGCGCCTCGGCCTTCCCTGCATCCATCAACCTTCGCAGCTCACGAACATCGTCCTCGAAGGTAGACTTTTGCAAAGGCAAGGCCTCATACCTCTCCTTTGCCAGATCAGCCCTAATTTTTTCTATTTCCTTCCTCTTCTTCCCTAAACACATCTGCCTCATATCCCGAATAGCAGCTTCCTTTGTTTAAATCACCCCAAGCCTAAGCTTCTCCAGCTTGGCCTCCAAATCTTCCTTCTCTTTCACCAACTTATCTTTTTCTTTGGTGAGCTCTTTTTCAATGTTTTTAGAGACAAGGAGCTCATTCACGAGGCTCTGACCACCAAGCATCTGAGGCTTGGCGTCAATAATAAGCTTCTTGATCTGTATTATAACACAAACATAAGATGTCGAAGACTGAACCAAAGTCACTAAATGAGTTACAACATAAAAATTCCTCACCTGGTTTATTGTACGATAACCTTTGATGAAGAAGGTCGACAAACTCTCAACTTTAACAAGGCAGTTGGCAAACTCTTCTTCTAAAGAATTGACCAAGATGCATAGGACTCAATCATCCGTTGTTGTCACGACCCCACTCTACGATCGCCGATATTGTCCCTTGTTAACCACTGTGGATCTCCAGCAGTGTGGGATTTTTATCCCTAGGAAAAGACCTCAGTGACATGTAGAGTAAAATCTTAACTTAAGGACCATACACCTGACAGGATCTTAAGCGACGTGGGACTAAACTATTGGTGCTACCGTCACCGCTAATGGGCTAGGCACCTTTTCAATGCCCGCTCAGTCAGGGTGTTACAGTTGTGTTTCTTCTTCTGAATTTTTAAAAGTTCCCCCAGCCTTTAACTTTAACAAGTCAAGGGGATACTTATTCCCGGTTATAGATCTCTACTGCGTAGCAATAACTGCCGATGAGAGGTTTTTTGAGGTTCTTTAACAAAATACCCGCTCAAAGTACGGTTGTCAAATTGTAGCGCAGACCAGTAGGATCAAATCTATAGGGATGCTTGGGAAAGTAAATACTTTCTAGGCCGAATAGGGTTTTATAAGAGATCGATTGAAAAGAAAGAAATAAAACATACAATTAACAAGATAATTGCTCCGACTAGAATTTGGCCCAACCAAATCAATATGGTTATCATTTAGTTTTACTAGGCGGATTATTCATATCAAAAATCTTTGGCAAGACATTTTTTATGTAAACGACAACCCTAGATCCATGGCTAAGCATCTAAGATTGGGCCATAATATATTTGCCTAAATCTGATATGTAGGAAAAATTCATCCCACTATGGTTAAGCTTGGTTGGATCTCTTCTAACAAGTCCTCTTTGTTTTTGCCATAAAATCCAGTTTAATGGTTATAATACCGAATTTTGGCTAAATAGTCTAAATCTACTTATTAGCTATGGTTAAGCCTAAAAGTTGATTATAGCTATTTTAGAAAATTATAAAAGTAAAATAATCTTAGAACTATAATATAACTATTGCTACTTGGCTAAGAGCTTCCTTCTAGTCATAGCTAGAAGGGATTAACTTTCTATCATTCCCATGATCATTGCATGAACTAGCTAGCTATTTATAAAAGAAAATAAAAGAGAGAGAGAAGATAATTAAATAAAACTAAGACTTTATTTATTTTAAACTTGCTCTAATATGAGATGCCCAATTACAATAAGGGGAGGGTTCCTTTTATAGGAGAAGGAACCTAAATTTAGAAACTATACATTAAATTCTAAAAAATATTTTCACAATAATATCTTTTAATATTACAACCAATCACCTAAGATTCTTGCATATAATTCCCTTAAGTGATGCAAAATTCTTTTTTCATGAAAAATCTTGCATATATCTTCAATATAAAATATCTTCAAGAATCTTGGATGTAATATCTCCTTTGATCTTATTCTCCAAGAATATTTGTGTATATATTTCTTTAATATTGAGACCAACTATATTGTGTCTTTGACCTTTTGTATTATGAACTACTAGAGATACTTTTACTTAACCTTAAGAGCTTGGTTTCAAATACCCACCTCCAATAGCTATAATCAAGCAAACGCGCATAAGTACCCAAAATTAAATTTAATAGACAACTAAAATACATGTTCAGGTATATTAAAAATATCATAATTACGCGCTCATCAAATACCCATAAACTTGTCTTTTGCTCGTCTTGAGTAAGATAAAATAATAGCCACTTTCACAGGGAGTGCGATTGCATTTAACATATGCAATAATCTGTTAAACCCCCAGGTTTAGCCTGGTATACGAGTGTTGTCTTGTGAGGGTTTATAGTGACTATACCTACTGTAATGGCCTAATTCCGTAAGCTTGAGATGGCTCAGAATTAGCTCTTACACTAATGTTCCTGTGATAAAAACTAATATAATGCAAGAAATGACACATGTGATTTAGTGTGGAAAACCTTTGAATAGGTTAAAAACTATAACCTCGAGTTGAGGGTTTTAGTAATAGTAAATTTTATTGCTTGAGATTGATATCTTATTTCAAGTGATCTCTCGAACTAGAAATACTTGATCTTGTAAATAAGTGAAGTGGTGGTTGACTGAGTAACTGTTGAATTTGTGAGAGACATGTGTCTTTAACTTGTTCATGTTACTCTATTGTGCTCGATCCACTTTCTTCATCAGTTCGTGGTATAGGTGTCAATGCTGACTATTTATGTCACATGTAAAATATGTGACTCTGATATGGAGGTAGTTTGAATTAGGTTAGGTCGAGGGATAAGTCCCTATAATTTCCCCTTCACAATTGAAGTCACGAGTGGCCTTGGTTGAAAAAGAATTTGTAGATTTATGGTGTTGGAAGTTAAAAAGAAATGAGAAATTTAATATTAATTTGACTAGAATGGAAATGAGTATTTGTTTTATGTAGTGGGAGGTATTTACATTGAATGATAATTGGAAGAATAGATGTACGCGACGCTTAGGTTTGTGAGAGTACCTCTATTTTGAATGATAACCACCTTAGAAACATATTTGTGCATTAAATATAAGGGTTATATAAATAATACCTGCACCATAGAATTTGACAAAGTATGTTGTTCTTGAAAAATTCTTTGTACTCTTTGAGCGATAATGGTAAAAACCTGGAGGGTGGTGTATGAAGAAAGGGTTACTGCCGAAATGTAGAGATTCAAACTGAAATACTTTAGGGATCTGTCTGTAGAGATGCCCACCCCCACTCCCGTTCCACCGACGTATCAAGGTATATCAGAAGAAGAAGTGGCTGAAGCTGAAGATGATTTTTACTGTATGTAGAAATTTTACTACATTGTATTGGCAGGCGAACAACATTAGAGGTATTCCACATTCTTGCAGAGGACAAGGTTGAGGAGACAGATATGGGGACAGATGTAACTGCTGGGCAGTACCGCCGGTATCTTGCGTATGACTAGATTCTAAGGGAGGGCCATCTTTTATCTATAACAACTCTCTGATGGTGGTTGTTATATAAGAGGCAAAGTGGAGAAGGGAGACAGAGATTGGAAGTCTGCTTCTGCACCATCATCATTTTTTGGCTCTTAGAAGATCTTCTGTTTGAAGAGTTGGTTCAAGCACTGACTTATTTTCTTCCAAAATTTATATTTGAAGTTTGGTTCTATTCCTAAACTTTGAGCAAACTTGGGGAAATGAGGATGTTATGTATTTCCAATGCCTGCTTTGCTTCAGAAGATTCTCAGAGTAAAATATCACTGAAGATAGATAAACTGAAGGATTTGTTGGTTTCAGATTTTCTGAAAGACTTGTTATCTGTAAAGTACCTGTAAAACTTGTTATCTGTAAAGTACTTGTAATCTATATTCAAGCTAAATAAAGCATGGTTATTCAAACTCTGTGTTGATAGATAGAATAACTCTTATTATTGAAATTGAGTTATTAGTAATTCAAAGATTTATGAATAGAGGATGAAATGTAATATATAAGATTGATCTACAAAGTATATTATAGCAATCGAGCTGTAAAAATGTGTTTTTTTCAAAATAAAAGATCTGTAAAAACTTGTTTTAAACTGAATAACTTAGAATTATTGGGGGAGATAACTGCAGAAGATTTAGAATTTGTAGGAATTGAATATTTAAGCTCAGAGAAATCTATCTTAAAATGTTGGATTTGGGGAAAATAAGTCTGAAACGTGATAAGTCGAATCCAAAGAGGTCGAGTTGTTTAGATAAGTTCAAATAATTTCTTATCAGGATATTAGGATTTGTTGTTGTAGAAAAATAGAATATATGTGTATGAAATATGGGGGATTTGAATTAATCTAGAAACTAGCATAAATAGGGGAAATGAGTACTGATAGGAGGAGGACATAGAAGATAGTATGGACTACATCTGAGAGAATTCGTTATACCACTGAGGGACATTTGGCGATAAAAATAACTGAAGTGCAAGATTAGATTTTTGGTTTGCTAGATTATGATGCTAACTTGCCAGTGCCTGAGTATCAATTTAAAGGTTTAGATTAGATAGGTAGGGAACATGAGTTAGGATGTCGCTTCTGCGATGAGTTATTCCTGGAAGTTATTATGGAGCCTTCAACTCGAAAAGAGGTTGTGAGGCTAATTGCTGAAGAAGAGATCGAGTCAGAAGATGCGAGGATTTCGGGAGGCAAACTGATTAGGTGTGGCTCCCCAAGACATTTGGGATGCTTCATGTGTAATTATATGTGAGTGAGTAAATTGTATGAGGTCGAATAACTATAAAGGAAATGTAATTAGAATGAATTTTGAATTTTTCCTTCTTTGTTGTAAATATTGTTGTGACTGTTTTGAATTAAGAATTTAAAATTTTAAAATGCAAGAGCTTTTGAAATGACGTCAGCACTTCTATAAGTAGTAGAAGCAAGAATAGAAAAAACAGGTAGCTTTAATTTTTTATCCTTTGTGTTATTATAGGGAAAATTTGATTATGTGTAAGTGTTGAGTCATCATGAGTGTGGGGAGGTCAGAGGGTGATTTGAGTAGGAGAGATGAGAATATATTAAAATATAGGGCAGGAGGTAATAATGGGAAGGTATTTTCACTGAAAAGGTACAAAACTTCTGACATTAATTGTGGAAGGGACGTCTCGGCTCTAAAAGTAAGGGCATTTCGTACGAGGCCCAATAACTGCCAGTAGTTAGAGAGAAAAACTATAAATAATATTTCATCTTCTTCATTAAAACGTTTATCAACTTCTAAAAAATTAAAGAACAGTGAGAAATGAATGAGTAAAAATAGCAGAGATTCTTGTGAGAGATTAGACCATAGTGATCAACAATCAAGGCGAAAGAAGGCTACGGAGACTGAGTCACGAAGGTGGTTGTATAGCAGCGTTGTGAAGGATGGATTTGGTGCTGCTTCAAATTCATTTTCAGACATTGAGGGTTGGTAGATGATTTGCGCTTATAGTTGATATGTGTTTTTAAAAGATTTGTGGTTTTCAAATTTTAAAAGTTACTATTTATAGTAACCTATAAAAATCTATTTGATACATATGTATAAAAGAGATGAGAATGATATAAGTATATGTATGATGTATGTGTAAAAGATAATGATAGAATACTTAGACCTGTATGTAGGTCGAGCGTGAGAAGTATTTATGTAGAACTAAACCTCATCTTAGATTTGTAGTTGAGATTGAGACTTTTCCTATGATAGAGGCGTCGACCTCTGGTCGTTCGGCTGAGTCTAATAATGTAGAATATGATAGTCAAAACGAATTAGGAGTGGCTCAATTTCCAGATTTCCCTGGACAATTGGTATCATACCCTCTGAACTCCGATGTGTTTAGAGAGTTTTATAAATCTAAGGCTCTTATAGGGGGAAGATGGGGGAACTTTGTAGAACATGCCGGTAGGTAGTTTCGAAGTTGCATAGTAGAATCTGGGGAGGAACATTTCTTTTTGTTGGTTGAGTTAGTGAAGGAAAAATTAGACAAGGGAATAGACATATCGATCTCCTTGGAGTATTATGATGGGAATGTCCAGGGTGACCTAGAAGAGGGTTTTCTGTGTTACATGTCTCAGTTGGAGTACAGGTTGAGTCTGCCCCTAAGTAATCTTACAAAAGGGATATTGAATATCATAGGGGCATGTCCTACCCAGTTGAGCGGGAACACGTGGGAGGTAATAAGTTTATGAAAGTTTGAATAAGCTGTAAGAGGAGAATGAGGTGGAGAGGAGAATTTTTCTTGAAAATGTATTACAGTTTTATGGAGTGAAAAATTATTCTACAAATGGAGGGGCATATTTCTTTGCGAGCTCGTCTTGACCTCTTTTCTTCGATCTGAATTCAGCAGGCCTAATGTAGAATGATAATGTGATTTGGGTGAAATGTGATTGCCTTCAGAGAGATGATGAAGAACCCATGAAACTTCTATATAGAACTGTAAAGAAAAGTAAGTGTAATAACGTATAATATTGAACTGCTAAAATTGAATGTTATTTTGTTGTTAATAATATGTTATTGTTTGACAGGTCCTCTGCCAAAGGTGATGAAGAAGAAGCCTCTGTTAGATACTGTTGCTCAAGAAGGGGTTGGGCTCAAGGTAGTGCTGAAAGACCTCGGTATTAATAGAATTAAATGAGCTAACAACAGGTCTGAGAAGGTTTAAAAGTCTCAAGCAACGAGACTAATGACGGGGGTTGGGGGCAGCAAGAGGAGATGAGCTGATGCAGAGAGACGAGTGGTTTTGCCAAAGGCTTCTGTAGTAGATTTTGCAAATGTGCTAGAGTCTATCACACCGGACAAGCTAACTCGAGCATTTTTAAAGAAGAAGATGTTGAAGTATGGCTCGACCTCTGGAACCCCGGGGAGTGGTAAGGTTTAGGGAGAGCCAAAATAGAGAAGGGTAGACCCTTCTTCTGAACTAATTGGGGCAAAGGTTTCAGAGAATCGACCTGGTAAAGGCGAGTTAAAAGTTGTGGAGGATAAGGCGAGGCTTGCAGCTCGCAAGGGTATGGAGGAGATGAGTAAAGTGATAAGTTTGATAATTTGAATGTTTTTTAAATTCTGTATAGTAATTCGAGCTAAAAATGGGTTTGATTTGTTTTTTGTTTATTTTTGTAGGCAACTCGTTTGATGAAGGGGATCTGCCTCGGGACGGAGGAGGAGAAAGTTGAGCTCGAGAGTGGGAAGGCAGAGCTCGAGAAGAAGGTATCTCGATTAAATTTTGATTTGGTTTGGGAGGGGAAATGACTGGATTCTATGAATGTTGAACAAGAGGTGGATATTATCGAGCTGACAGAAGAATTGCAAGAGAATCTGAATGAGGTGGTAGTCCAGTGTGGCAGACTCGGGTGCCACCTCCTCAAAATGGGGTACTTAAGAGCTGAGGTGAATGGCATTATGGTGGATACCTACGTTGAAGAGGAAAACGATGAAGCTGATGGGGATGGAGTTGTAAGAGGGTTGGATGGTGTCTCTCCCTAAACTGACTGAGAGAAGCAATGGGATAACATTGTAGTTGTATGATTATGAGGGGTTTGTGAACTGCAATTATATGTATCATTATAGGATACATTTCTGCAGGCTAAGTAATGTTTGTAAACCTTGTTTGTAGGAACTTAAGAATATGCACCTCAGAATAACAGAATTAAAGAATGAGCTCGCTAAGGAGAAAGCCCTACTGGTTTCACAAGCGAAGCTACAGGTAAAAGAAGAGTAAGAAATATTTGACTTTTATGCTGTATTACTTTAGTACTACAAAGTAAAAATTAGAGCATAGAGACAGACCAAAAACGTGCTAACAGTTTAGAGGCAATGGTACTCAACTGTGTATAGATAATATCAAAGTGTGAAAAAAGTTAGAATAGAGAATGTGTACCTTGGAATTGGGAGTATATGTTATTGTTCATCGAACTGGGATCATACTTCAAACTTAAGTTTAGAAGCAGTTTCACATCGTAGGTGCCAAAAAATAGAAATTTATTAGAAATAAGATTTCGGTATGTATTGATTGAGTGTTCTTGAATTAAACTTGTTGTATTGTATTTGTGATGTAGGTCAAACTGGAGTCAACTCGCCTGAGCAAAGAAGAGAAATGCCAATATAACCAAGAGTTTGTAGTAGAGTTTAATAAAATGAAAGAGGCAAACGAAGATAGGGAGAACAAACACGTAAAGGTACATTTTAAGTTCATCGAGGCAACACAAACTGTTGATGACCTCACTCGAAAGATCGAGGAGAAGGATGCCAAAATTAAATCTTTGCACGCATTAATATGAAACTCCATCCCATCCTTCACCAGACGATACTTGCAAGTTTGGCGGTAAAGGATTGCACCTCAGTCCCAAAGATAAAGGCTACCCAAGATGACTTGGCACACGTCCATCAGAACCACCTCACATCTTACTTCGTCTATAAACTTCTCAGTAATCACAAACTTAAACGTACACTGCTTAGTGATCTTCAACTCCGTGTCTTTCTGAATCCAACCCAAACCGTACGGCTTAGGATGAGCCACAGTAGCCAAACCCATCTTCTTCACCACCACCTCATAAATTAAATTCTTCTAACTACCCAGATCAATGATGGCCTCAACTAAGCTCTACTTCACTTGAATGCTGACATAGAAAAGCTGTTCCTGACTCGCCTCGTCGATAACTAGAGGTTGCTTGAACATTAGAGTAAGCTTAGGATTTGGTTTATCTAAATCTGGAAGATTCACAATCGTTGTGGCTAGTGTACGTTTCTCTTTTTTGCCCTTCTCCTCCTTCGGCCGAAGCTCCGGGTGAAGTTTCCAAGATCTATCTAAATTGTGCCCATTAGCCTTGCAATGACTACAAATAGTCCCCTTGAATGAAGACCCTTCTCCTTTAGACTCCCCTTTCTGATCAAACTTCCAATTAGCCTTGTACCCCGACATACTATTGTCGTCTTTCTTGTCGCTCTTCAAGTACTTGCCTTCAATGGAAATTACTTTAACGGTCGCATCTTCGATATTTTATACATTGAAGAGCTTTAATTATCTTCTAATGGACTGCGACAATCCCCCCGTATACTGAATGAATACCTCGTACTCCTCTACATCAATATTCAAATCCAACGTTTGGTTATGAAACTCCGTAGTGAATTGTTGTATGGATTGTCCAAACCTTTGGCGCAAGTTGTGTCATTTGTACCATCGCTCCTGTTCATACCCAATTGGATAGAATTGCTTCCTCACCAAAACCTTGAATTCCTTTCAACTCAGACTTCCGTCATCATGTCATTTCCGATAGGATTTCTACCACGTGAGTACGTGACTTGGGAATTTCAAAGTAGAGAAGCAAATCTTCTGAGAATTGGAATATTTATCAATTGAAAAATTGGTCTCTAACCTATCTAACCAATTATCTAATTATCCAATTTCTTGGCATCGACGGAACCATCGAAAACTGGAATCTCAATCTTAAAGCCAAGACAAATATTACCCATGGGATTCATTGACTTACCAAATCTTGAGTGCTCCTTAACAGATTCAATATCACTAGAATCACTACCTATCTCCGCATTATCCTTGTCTCTTTCCACCACCTAAACCCCTTTCTTCTTCGAGCGTTCCCGTCGTTTCGTCGAAGCGGAACCCAACGTGAGGTTTATGAGACGCAATTGTTCTACTAACTCCCCTACAGTAAAAGTTAGGTCGGAAACTGTTATTTCCAAATTCGTGAGTCGATCGTTAGAATCACCCATCTTTAAATCGTTTTTCTTCTTCGAATTAGGTTTGCGATGGATCTTTAATGGATTCTCTAACTTCTCCTTCGTTTTCTTGAGACGGTCACGTGTAAAGACCATAAACTATAATCAACCCCCTGAGAATCACAACTGGAAAATTGATACCACTTAATCCACAATACGATTGAGAAGCTCTAGTTAGTAGAAAAACACGAAGAACACCAATTAGTCTAGAAAAATAGAGAATTCGATTACTAAAATAAAGTAATTATAATGAGAATTACTCAAACTCTAGGCTTTTCTCAAAACTCTTTTAAGATCTAGCATAACCTAGAAAATAACCTAAGTTCCCTTTATATACTAGGGAACTCAAAAATCATAAAAGAGTGGATCTCGAGGCAAAATAATGCATGAGAATAAAAAATACCTCCAAAGTCGTTCGAACGAACTAGGGAGTCATTCGAACGACTTTACGCCTAATTGGTCTAAGCCCTAGAAACTTGCCAGTTTTTGTTCGAACGAAAACTTAACTCGTTTGAACAAAATATTGCTTGGGCTAAATTTCCAGTGGGAAAAACTAAAGTCGTTCAAACAAAAATACTAGTCGTTCGAACAAAATATGGCTCTGGGCCAAAATTCAAGTGGGATGGAATTTGGTTATTCGAACGACTTTAACAAATTACCAAATTATCCTAGATCCTCTTCGATCAAATTGAGTATGGGAGAATATTAATATCTTGGGGATGCAGTAGATTGAATCCTTGCAGATCCGTGCTGAAGAAAAGTTCTCGATGAGGACGTCAAGATTATTGAGTACGGGAGTGTGTGACGCCCCAGCGAACACCGATGAAATTTACCCAGGCATTTTGAGTTAAGACATTGGATATATGTTCTTTATATCCTAATATTGTTGCACGTCAAGTTTTGTTGAAAATGGATTTGGTTAAGGTGGCAAGAAGTGCCAGTACATTTTGTTTCCAATTTTGATGTTTCCTTTTGGAAACAAGTTATTTACTTAGTAGCAATATTAAGGAGGAAGTTGGTCCAAACCTTCCCATAACAAAATAAGTTTTATTATTATTATTTTTTAATCAAGGATAAATAGTATTAAGCCATTAAGGGCAGAGTCAATTAAACGAGAAGCCTCACATGCCTCAATAGAAGACAACACGGGGGATTGAGATCCCCGCGCGGCGAGAGAATGTGCCTCAAATTTAAAAAGTCTACTACTATAAAAAAATCTAAAAGCTGAGAAACGAGTGGAGATGGCGAGCGAATCGGGTGCCAGCATAAGAGCTCTCCAAGATAGGTCTGCCGACCCGGCCTCAAAAGCTTTAATAAGTTGTCTACAATCCATAAGTACCATCACTCTCTCAAGATTCAAAATGATCGCCGCCTCCATACCTCTAATCACAGAGATCACCTTCGCCTCTTCTAGATCTGAAGCCTAGGAGGATTCAAAGCCTACACCGACAATAGAGAGAGTGTGAGTCTTTATAACAAAACTTGACCCCTCATGCGAGTCCTTGTTAGACCAGGCTCCATCCACAAAAATAATGTGTCATCCTTGTCCAACTGAGGGAGGTTGGACAGGAATGGTAGGACTAGGCTCAGAGGTGACCGCTTGGGTGATAGTGTATGATCTGGCCCTATTCACAAAAATAACTGGATTAGATATAAATTTATTAAAAATAAGGTCGTTTCTGCTGCTTTAATGAAAAAGGCAGCACTGATCTTCCCCCATCGAGAGGAGTCAGGAGTCAGGAGTCAGGAGTCGTCGTTCCTTGTTGTGCAAGTTTGTACAAGACGCAAATTAGAGAGTCAGAATAAGACCATGAATTTAAATCAAGAGAAGGGTCAGAAGCGTACCAGAAGTCTTTAATATTCTTAAAGAAGAAAAGGGCGTGCAAGGTAGTTTCCTCTTCTTTACCGCATCTGGGGCAGTTGGTGTCCTAGGAAGGATCTCCGTGCCAAAAATTCCTCTTAGTGGGAATTCTGTCTTGCAAGGCTTTCCACATAAAGAATTGTACTATGAAAGACACCCTCATCTTCCAGACAGTTTCCCAGTTATTGTCGATGCCCCCAGAGGAACCAGGGTTGGTACTATTCAGATCAGAAGACTGCAGGGATGCCTGGTAGACGGATTTGACCGTGAGAATACCGTTAGGCTCTTTCCTCCATCTGAGGATGTCTGTAGAAGGGAATTTACTGAGCGGGATAAGGAGGATGCTCTCGGCCACTTCGTGATGGAAGTTGTAGCGGATGAGTGCTTCTTTCCACTTATGTTGCGTGGGGCAGATAAGCTCAGAGACCTTGATGATCGTTCTATGAAGCTGGACCGGCCCACTAAGTCTACCAAATTGAATTCTAGGAATCCAAGGTTCCAACCAGCAATCGATGCTTTCCCCATTGCCAATGTGCCAAATAAGATCAGGCTAGATTCAGTTTCTTGTTGTAATAATGCCCTTCCAGATCCAAGAGTCGGCTGGTTTGGGTGAGGTAGTCATAGGTGGCTCCATGGGTGAAAAATGAAGTCTCAGGTTATGAGTCCACATTTTGTTCGGTTCTTTAATGACCCTCCAAAATAGTTTAGCCAGAAGAGCTTGATTTTGGGTAAGGGCGGTTTTGATGCCCAACCCTCCCTTATTCTTAGGTTTACAAACTTTTTTCGAACTGATGAGGTGAGCCTTATTCTTTCCTTCTGGGTTGGACCCCCCATAGGAATCTAGTATTTAGGGAGTCAAGTTTGTTGTAAATTTTAACGGCGAACGAAAGAATAGACATGTGGTAGGAGGGGATTACTGAGTTAACAACTTTTATAAGGGTAAGTCTACCCACTTGCGAAAGGTTCTTAGCCTTCCAGACCTTAAATCTGCTAGAGACTCAAGCGATAATGTCTTGGAAATTAAGGCTTTTCTTACGGTCAAACTCGAGCGGGGCTCCCAGGTATTTATCCCCGACTGAATCTTTCTTGATATGAAGGATGCACTGGATAAGTCTGTAGTGTCTTTGTTGACAGCTTTTGCTGAAACGGATACAAGAATTCTCAAGGTTAATCTCTTGACCAGACACGCTTCTGAATGTGTTTAGGGCATCTTTGAGGGTACCAACTTCCTCAAGATTGGCTCTGCAGAAAATGAAACAGTCCTCTGTAAAGAGGAGATGGGAAATCGGGGTACTGTGTCTAGTAGTATTGATGCCGTGAAGCCCTCCACAATTTTTTACCTTTATAATGATTCTAGAGAGGACCTCAGAGCAAATGAGGAAAAGGAAAGGGGAGAGGGGGTCGCCTTATCTCAGGCCTTTCTCGGGTTTAAGGAAACTATAAGAGGAGCCATTCAGGTTGAAAGAGAGGGTTGTGATGGAAATGCATTGGCGGATCTAATTGCACCACTGATCACAGAAGCACGTGGCTTTCAATGTATCAATGAGGAAGTCTAATTCTACTATGTCAAAGGCCTTGCTAAGATCCAGCTTAACCGCCATATAACCTGAAGCTCCTTTTTTCTTGTTGAGGGACCTAAGGATCTCCTGGGCCATAATGATGTTATCAAAGATTTGTCTGCCAGAGAAAAAAGTATTCTGAGTAGGGGCAATGATCTTTTCGAGGAGAGGTTTAAGTCTGCTCGCTAAAATTTTGGAGATGATCTTGAGTTTTACATTGCAAAGGCTGATGGGTCTGAAGTACTCCGGGTAAAAAAGGTTGTTTTTCTTCGGAGTAAGGGTGATATTAGTGTGGTTAAATTTTATAAGAAGATGGCCTGATTGGAAGAAAGAAAAGGTGGCATTGTAATGGTTATTCTTAATCGTGTCCTAAGATTTCTGGTAGAAAAGAGGAGTGAAACCATCGGGACTCAGGGATTTGTGAGAATTTATAGAAAAGATAGCCTCCTTAACTTCCTCCATCAAGGGATCTTTAGTGTGAAGAGAATTGTCCTCATTCAAAATTAGCTTATTGATAATGTTTAAGTCTTCAATCTTAATGGCGGGCTTCGAAGTGGAAAAAAGGTCTTTATAGAAGCTCAAGAACGTGCGACCAATGACTTTTTTGTCGTGAGCCCAGGTACCATCAGGCTTACGGATCTTAAGGATAACATTCTTCCTCCTGCGACAAATGGTAGACACATGGAAGAATCTAGTTTTCCGGTCTCCCTCCTTAAGCTAGGTCTCTCTAGATTTGTCCCTCCAAAGGGTTTCTTCATTGTTAAGGGTTTTCTCCACCTTCTCTAAAATGTTGAGTTCAGTGGATGAGTTCTGGTCAGAGGGGGGCTCTTGTTGGATCCGATCGATTTGCCTCGGAGGTTCTGAATAGCGGCCGAAGTGAAGTTGAAAACAACTTTATTCTAGGCGCTCAACTCTTTTTTAGTGTGATACAGCTTTTTACAGAGGCGAAGGGGTCACGAACCCTCCTGTTCAATCATCCAGACTTTCTTGATGACGTTGTAGAATTCCTCGTGCTTAGTCTAAACTGACTGAAAGTAGAATTGTTTAGGAAGCTGGTACGAGGTCGGTGTTGAAGAGGATGGGCCCATGGTCCGACCCAATGGTGAGCATATTCAGGACAGAGGTATCGGATAATTTGGTTCTCCTAGAGACCGAGGTGAGGGGACTCCAGAGTAACCCAGGTTAACCATAAAAGAGTAGAAAATGAAATCTTCGAGCGGGTTGGGGGCTGTGGGATTAAAGAGAATTTTCCTAACTTTTTCTCTCTAGAGGTGATATCGTTAAGGTTGCCAATAATAATCTAAGGGATAGGGATGGAGTCGGCCATTTCCGTAAGGGAGGTCCAATAAGTGTCACGGTAATGGGATTCAGGTAGGTGAAAGAGCACATCCAGTGCCTGGGAGTCACCTCCGGCGAGGGGTTATGGCTGTGAGAAGAGATCAGAGCATTGATAATCCTATGGGAGGAGGTAAGAGTGGTAAGATCGATGCCCTTATCCCATGCCAGCCATAGGCCTCCACCATGGGTAGCATAGGCCGCTACAAAATGGGAATGGTCAAAGCCCAGTTTGGTGAATTTACCCAACATATCAGGCTCGGAAGCCTTGGTTTTAGACAAGAAGAAAATGTTAGGGTCATGCTTCTTTTGGATACTGAGGAGCTCCCTGAAGGTGGAGGACTTTCTTCTCCCCCTACAGTTCCAGGAGAGAATAATTATTTTCCACCGAGGGCCGGTGTCGGGTCCGCTTCCTTGATTTGGATGTTCATGGGGTAGTGGTTCCTCAGAGACTGATGGGCACGAACAATCCTAGAGGTCCTAAAACTCCCTCTATGCCATTGGAAGACTAATCTTCCTAAAGGAGGCTTATTCCCCACAGAAGAGGCAAGAATATAAGGGCTGGGAGAGGCAAGGAGGGTGCGCGCATTACAGATGAAGTCTCTACACAAAGCAAAATTTCTGGGCCCCGAGCTCCCTCTGAATGGCCGCAAATTTTTTTGTTAAAAGGATTCGCCTGTTAGATCCTTTTCACCCAGAGACGAAGGTCAAGACATGAGGGAAAGCCCCTGAGGTCGGCCAAAAGATTTTATCCACAAAGACTTAGACTTATAATCCTGCCCAACCAGGGTTTAGGCCTGCCAGTTTGGGTTTGGGCACAAGACGGCCCAGTTTGGGTACAAGACAGCCCATACTCATTTGCCAGGAAGAACATCTACAAGTACTGGCCTGAGACTTAAACTTGGTCGCTCTAGATCCTGGGGGCCATCCCCAGTTTGGGGAGGAAGGACTAGGCTTAAGCCAAAGGGCCGAGAAGGCTCGGAAAATCTTTATAATAATACTAGGATAGGTAGGCGGGGCGAAATAATAATAGTAGCGAAGGGCAATAATGCGTACCTTGGCGGGGTGATCGGAGTCCCCCGTACCTTCCTCCTCAGTCAGATCTATTGCAAACCTCCATTTCCAGGTAATCTGCCCACTTCCTTGCTTGCTCGCTAGAGAACAAAACCGCTCTGTACTAACGCTGAATATGTACCCCTGATTGGTCCGATTGGTCCGACGAAGAGTAGCCGAGTTCCAAGGGCTCGGGGTCGGAAGAGAGGTCCGTCGTTGCCACTGTTACTCGATTTGAGGCTATATGGGAAGAGGATGTTGTGGGCCGGTCTATGACCGCGAGATGGGCCTTGGGCTCTCCTGGGTGTGGGTCTAGAAACTGAGTTGTGGAAAAGTGGTATAGTGAGGCTAGAGGGGTTTATATACTATTGGCCCATAAGGTTTCAGTTTTTGTTGTTTGAGAGAAGGAAGTTATGCTCAACGCCCAAGACCACTTTGATAAGGAGCTGATCCGATCTACAATTTGGGCTTATAATGTTTCGTACCGAGTAGTTGTCGTTAAAGAAAGTTGGATCAGTCAAGTCTTGGTCCACTAATATTTTTTGTTTTCTGTTTTGAGAGATTTGTTTGGGGCTATTGCATGCAAGTAATGATGAGTGGTGGGTCCCTAAATAAATTAAAAGGTCTTCCCATACCGGTTTTTAAGGCCTACTTGAGTAGGGGAATGGTGTGGTTTCATCGGGCTACCCGATTTGTTTGCCTCTTTGGCACTTTATGAGGTCGAGTTTAGTAGCATCAAAAGCTTCTAAAAGATTTCTTGTGGTTCCTTCCCTGCCAAAAAACTCAACGGTCTTCTGATTAGATAGATTTGTTGTACACGCCTCGAAGTCTGGCCTGTCCTTGATGGGGCTGTTTTGTCAGAAAAAATGACGGCTTTGATCTGGCTATTGAATAATTATATTTCTTCTGACTCTCTCTCTCCATCCTTCACTTGCTGTTGGTCATAGTCTGGTGAAACTAGATCGGTATGACCATCCCAAGCAGATCCTCGGTTCGGTTATCCAGCCCCGGAGTTGCTATTGCATGTGAATGCTTCTTTACGTGAGTGCTTCGAGTTTTCCTAGGTTTGTGTTGGTGCCTGGGTATGGGGGGAATATTGTGGTTGTTGGACAGTACAAAAATTTATGAATGGCGAGGCGGCTATGTTCTTAGGCGGGTTGACTTGAATGTGGGAGTCGTATGGGAATTTAATTTTTAAGTTGATATTAATCTTATTTCTCTCGTGCATGACCTTTTCGAAACGCTTGCAATAGGAGAGCGGGTGAGCAATTATAACTTGGTCATCTAAGTCATCTAGGACCCCCGCTCTTGGGCTATCCACAAGGGATGTTCATGAGTTCTCCTTGGCATAGATAATGCCAAGAGATATTGCCTTGCAATACATGCCACTTTTCAGATAGGGCTGAATAGTGGGCCTGTTATGCCCCTGTTATGTCCTACGAGCCAACCAAGATGCACTGCCCCTTATAAATTGACTATGCCATTTGTGTTGCCTCCCATCTAACTAGTCCAGATTCGTCGCCCTCCAATATATATGAGACACAAGATCAAGATGTGGCATTCTGGCCTTACCACTCTTGGGCAAAGAGGTATCCCCATATAACGTAGCATATCCTCAACAAAGGCGCGAACACTTTGTCCTCCCGCCACCAAATACTCGAGGAAGCTTAACAAGGCGCGGGAACTCTGATTGACCTTACCGCCAACAAAACCATCGAGGTTAGCCATAAAGGAATTATGTGCAAACTTGGAAAACCTATGAGATATCTATTTGTGTGGTAACATTCTGCTCTACCAAAATTTGTGGTACCCCATCATCTAGCTATTGAGTGATAGATGGTATCTGCATCGCAGTCATCAGTACCTAACTTGGCTGCAAGAAAGGTGATCGCTACTTCAGCGTCACAAAGGTCTCTTAACTATGGAGGACTCTTCATTGCCTCTCTCCCAATGTGGACTTAATACTAGAATCTTACGTACCTTGCCAAACTTTGATTATAAGGTACTTAAGATATGATTCCGTACATGTGTACACATTGAGCTACCCCGATCCACTGCCAGTACAGGTGTGCTTCTGTACTTGTGTGTACAGTTATGAGTGATCACACTGTTGGTATTATTCGATAACCCCTCACGAGTATCCAAAATGATCCAGATGTCGCTCTAGCATCCGTGAGTATATTCTAACAGGTGCCATCACACCCAATGAAGAAGGCTTGTACATGTCGGCCATATGTGCATGTTTGCCACATGATCTCATATTATGATGTGCTCTGGGTACTATAGAGGTGGCCCCGAGCTGGGCTGTGACACGTAGGGTTATTTGATATGCCCACAGTACATGTGGTAATTCTTGAATCTAATTCCCTTTCTTTTCTTTCAAACACTTTTTTATCCCATCGATTATCGTCTTGTTGGTGATTTCTGCTTAACCATTCCCTTGGGGGTAATAAGGATTTGAAAGAGGGTAAATGATGTTATGTTTATTAAGAAATTTGACCACTTTTTTACCAACGAACTGTAGTCTATTATCAATTCTAATAATATGTGGGCAACCGAACCTTGTGATAATATTTTCCCATATAATCTTGATGACTTCTTCATCTCTTGTTCGACACAAAAGGACTGCTTCTACCTATTTGGTGAAGTGGTTAGTTACTACCAAAAGATGTCTCCTTTTCCCGGAGGTGTTTGGTAATTCTTTTACTAGGTTAAGGGCCCATCTTTTTAAACGCCAGTATACTTTGTTGAAGTAAAGTTCTAGAATTGGAGCTTGAATTTTGTGTTCGTGTCGCTGACAGGCATCATATTTCTACATATATTCGATGACTTGTGCCCTCATTTTAGGTTAAAAGACTCCCTGAGTAATCGTACGATTAGCCAAGGATCAACCTGCTGCATGTGATCCACAGGTGTATTCGTGTAATTTTGGCAAAAAGTCGTTGGCTTCTATGGTGGATAGACATTTTAGATAAGGACCTATAATGGATCTTTTGTAAAGTATGCTGTCAATAACTGTGTATCGTTTAGCATTGTCTATCAGCCTTCTCCATTCATTGACATCTTCAGGGAGTTCACCAGTAAAATCGTTCCTCAGTTCAATATATTTGAGAAAAGGTTATCTCTAATCATCTTCCATCTCTTCATCGCCCCCCAATGTTAATGACATTTAATCTAATAACATTAATGTTTGGGGTAGATACTACTTCAATTCTTAAATATCAAACTTCTGTTCCAAGAATTTTGGCAAGATAAATAAGAGAATTTGCGTGTCTATTTTCCCCTCAAGGTAGATATTCAATTGTGGCCTTCTGAAATCTTCTCATTCTGTCGTCTACTAACGCGGTGTAATCAATCATTTTCCATTATTCTGATATCGTTATGTGTAATGGTTCATGATCAACAAAGAACCTATGTATATAGATAGTTCGAGTACTCCAAGTTCTAGTGCCATATCCTTTCCATGGATCAACTCCTCGTACTCTATTTCATTATTGCTCGCCTCAAAATTGAGTATAATTAATTTCTCAATCCTATCATTTGAGTGTGTGATGAGAGCAATTCTGATTCCTAAGCCTACCGGTTTGGCAAATCCGTCGGTCAAAAGGCGTCATGCCTTTTTTGATATCCAATTTATTTTTTCTTTAAATTGCTCTTCCATGAGGTGGTGTAATCTTCTTCCCAATCAGGGTCTTCGACAGGAAAATCTGCCAAAAAATTAGTTACCGCTTTCCCCTTTTATGAATGTTTTTGCCTGAAACATATATCGCACTGCCCCAAGCTGACTGACCATTACTGTATTTGTCTGGATTTGTCTAGATTTTTTTGACAAGGCCTCTCGTAGAGGGTAATTTTCTATTACGCGAATTAAATGAGCTTGAAAATATTATTTTAACTTCTATGAGGTGTAGACGAGGGTCAGGAGTAGCTTTTTGATTTTAGTATATCATGTCTCTACTGGAGAAAGAGTTTTACTGTTAAAATAGGCCAGGTTTTCTATTTTCTCCTCAAGTTGGATGAACGCTAAACTGAGTGAGTTTTCTGTAACAGTAAGGTATACTATAAGTTTTTTACCTTCGGTGGGGGTACTCATTATGGGAGGTTTTCCCAAATAACTCTTGAAATCCTGAAATGCTGCTTCACGTTCGTTATTCCACTTGATCTATGAATCTTTTTTAATCTTGTCTCTTCGTGTTCCTTTATGTAGTAGGTTCATTAATTAACTACATCGATCTAAAGATTTGGATACAAATTGGTTAATTGCTGTAATTTTATCAACCAATTTTTGTACGTCTTTCTTTATTTTTGGTAAAGGCATTAACAACAGAGCTCGAATATGATTAGGCTCAACTATGATCCCCTTCTTTCTAATTAAAATTCCCCAAAAACTTTCCTGATTAAACTCTAAACTGGTATTTATTAGGGTTGAGTTTCATCATGTATGATCGAAGATTTTCAAAAGCTGTGTGAAGATCTGCGAGATGATCTTCTTTCTTAAAACTTGTATACAACATATCATCGATGTAGACTTCCATTATTTTCCCGAGGTAATCTTTGAACATGTGGGTATCAATCTTTGATAAGTAGCTCCAACATTTTTAAGTCTATAAGGCATGACTTTATAGTAATATAATCCGTGTTTTATGATGAAAGCCATTTCTCCTAATCGTCGAGCAAAAGTGGTATCTGATTATATCTTGATACAACGTCCATCATGGACAGAAGTTCATGTCTAGTTGTTAAATCTAGTAAATGATTGATTATGGGAAGAGGAAAAATGTCTTTTAGA
Source organism: Kingdonia uniflora (assembly GCA_014058105.1). Taxonomy (NCBI): domain Eukaryota; kingdom Viridiplantae; phylum Streptophyta; class Magnoliopsida; order Ranunculales; family Circaeasteraceae; genus Kingdonia; species Kingdonia uniflora. The sequence continues at coordinate 38,872 of JACGCM010000076.1, read as the reverse complement.
GTGTATTTATTTAGGTCTATAAAATAACACAGACTTTGATCTTGCCATTTATCTTTGGGACTGCAACAATATTTGAGATCCAGTCATAATGGTTCACCTTTTGATTGAACTTGACTTCAATTAGTTTGTCAATCTCCTTGTTAACTTTCTCCCGGTGTCTGGGTGCTAATGTTCTCTATTTTATTTAACTACTATAACTTTGTCTTTTAAGCATAGTTTATGGCTAAAGTGGGATCGACTCTTGGCATCTCTTGGAATGTCCATGCGAACATATCGTTATTTTCCTTTAAAAATTGGATAAGTGCGTCACGTTCTTTTAATGATAGGCGAGTCCCAACATATGTACCTTGCTTTTCCCCGTTGATATCGATGTATTCTGTCGTTTCTGCGTTTGATGGTTGGTTCTATGTGGGTTTAGTATTCTATAATTGCTATGCTTTGTACTTATTAGAATGTTCCATTACGATAGTCATAGTATTTTCACAAGCGCGAGCTAACTTCTGACTGCCTTTGATTTTATATATCTTTCCATTCCAATTGAATCATAATGCCAAATGATAAGTCAAGGGAATGATCTTCATGTTGTACATCTAATATCGTCCCATGATTCCCAAGTATCACGATTTTGCATTCACAATGTAAAATGTTATGTCTATTGTTGCGGGTCCCGCTGTGATGGGAAGTACGATATTGCCTACTCGACTTGATCTGTTAAGCCCATCTGATCAATTATACTTTGAAAAAGTACTTCAATACCGCTCCCAGTATCTACCATCAACGTGTGCATTTTAATATTCCTCATCTTCAACATAATAACAAGTACGTCATGATGAGGCAACTTGACATGACTGATATCATAATCTTTGATGGAGATCCCCGTTCTCTTATTACTGGACCTTGGGAGTAATTGAGCTTCCTTTTTGACCATAGATTGATCGTGACATTGGATGAGATGGCATCTTTTAAATCTGATAAATCTTTTTATTTTGTATGCCTCGATGAAGTGGAAGAGACAAAGATGGTAAAAGTACTTCTTTTCAGTCCCTTCTTTGATCTGAATGACTTCATTATTAAGTTTATAGCTCTAACTTTTATAGCTATATTAATCGACGTTATATTCATGTAATCTTCTATCTTTTAGTATGTACTCCATGAATCTCAGTAGAGCGTAACAACATTCTGTATCATGATGTTTGACTTTGTAATATTTGCAGTATGGCTTACCCCTGATGGGTTGGAGGGGCTGGACATTTCTAAAGAACTTGTCTTTTTAAAGTATGGGTTAGAGATCATTCAACTTAGCAGTTAACCTTTGAAGGAAAGGCTTTGGAAGGTTGCTTCCCTTTCGAGGCCGAGAACCATCAAATTTAGTTTGCTTCCTGTCCCCTCTGGTATTTGTAGTGCGCTAGAATTCTCATTGTGGTTTGTTCTTTTGTCGTCAGTATTAATTTTTATGGCTTTTGTCTCTCAGACATCATCTTCTCAAGATATATGTCACTGTTCACATTTTTGATCATGTCTTCTAGAGTTGTTGGTTTATTTAAGATGAGATGCTCTTTTGCTCGACTTTCCATGAGTAGAACATTTGTCAAGGTCGAAACTATAATTTTATGGTCGAGACTATATATCCACCCTCCTTACCATATCCAAGTATTTTTTTGGTGAAAACTTCAAGGTTTTCCCCTGACATTTATTTAAGACTGATCAGGGAGTACATATTCTCCTCTTTGTCCCTGTTATATGAATAGTTCATGATAAACATTTATCGCAATTATTTAAAAGTATGAATCGATCCTTCTTCCAATAAATGGAGCCATCGAAGAGGTTCGCCCTAGAGACTGGTAGGGAATAGTCAGCAAAAAATGTGGTTTGATGTAGAATACAAACCTAAAGAATCCTGGAACTCTTAATCGTGTTCGACGGGATCAGTCCCTTTATATTTTTTAAAAATTGGCATGTGAAACTGGTCGGTACTTCATTGTCTAATAAATCTTGTGCAATTAGGCTCTTCTATAGTCTACTAAAAATATTTTTACTTGCGCATATTTGGGCTTTAAATAGCTCTTTAATGCGCTTGCCCATGTATTCTTAAGTAACGAACTGTCGAGCTGTGATTGTGTGATGTTGGAGACTCCCCTCGCTAGGGTTGCGATCTTCACTTCCTTCACTGAGCCTTTCGTGCATGGGAATTCGAGTCCTTCCCCTTTGAATGTCTTCCATTTGTCTGAAGTCAGCGAGAATTTTATCAGCATCTTATTAAACAACAGGTATTAGTATGATCTCGGGTTTACGCTGGTTATGATCAGGTCTAATATCAGTTCCCTAGCTAATGCTTATGGGAGGTCCTAACCTGTCTCAAGCCAAAATTCTTGATGTAGTTGGCTGCGCCTCTTTATTCTTTTGTGTTATTATCTGCTTTCTTTGAAGAATTTTTAACGCCTTTCATGCTTATGTCAATTACTATTCAAGGATTATTTACTTTTATGTCTCAGAGTTTAGAGTTACGCAATTCTGCCAATTGATTCGCTCCTGCGCCGGTTCCTTTTGTCTGTCCGACTATGGGATTTTTACTTGGGTTCGACATTTTGTAAAGATGATAAGTACCTATTATATTTGAGAACTGTGGCTGATTCTTTCGATTCCCACAGACGATGCCAAATGTAGGAGCCTAAATTTAGAGCTCGAACTTAGTTTCTCACACCAAAGATGAATATAACACAAGGCAATAAACACGTAATTACAAAAAAATACACCAGATCTAGTGTTGAATCCTTTGAATCGGTAAAAATTATAACCTCTCTTGAGGATTTGGAAACAAAGTTGTTATTGAGTGACTACTGATTTCAGTATTTATTTTTGATAGTATTGTATCGATTTTCTAAATAGAAAAAGATATCCCTAATATGTTTATCCTTGGTCCTATTTATAGGTCTCATATTATAACCGTTTACTGGCCACTATCTACCCCTAATGACGTACGTTACAAAATAGTTTTACTGAGTTTTCATAATAGCTGTGTAACGGTATAATTTTTTTATGTAACAACTTCTTTAATGATGTCGTGTGATTATGGAGTCGAATTGTTTGTACAGAAGTCGATATCAATGCTTGAGGATGTTGAGATTAATGCTTGAGTTTGCTAGCGGGAGTAAGTCCTTACACTATAAAAAGGGGTCACTATGGGATGGAAAAAGAATACAACTCTGAGAGTAAGAAGTTTGAGTAGATTTGCAGACTCTGTGGTATATAGGTTGTCTCAGGAAAGGAAAGAGGAAGGAGGTGTTAATATTTCTTTAATGACGGGTATGAAAAGGAGTAATGATAACAGGGTTCATTTTCCCAATAGAGATGATGGGAATGAGTGGCGGAGGGGAAAAGATGCCTTTTTTCAAAAATTGAGAGCGGCTGACACATGTCTTCAGGAATCATCATTTCCCCTGGGAGAGAATATAAAGTCTCGTCTCTCTCTCCCCAAAGGTTACCTCACTATTCTAAGAGAGAAATTGTCGCTGACAAACCAAGTTTTAGAAAGAGAAAGCTACAAAACTCTATAAGATAACCCATCTCCAAAGGTTCTGGGAAAATTTCCCATTGTTCTTTACTAGCTCTTGAAGATCATCGATGCAAGAGGTATCCTATTATTCTTCTGTGAAAATTAAAGATTGTGGTTCTTCCATTTTAGGTTGGTGCTCTATTCTTTTGTATATCTGTAATTCTGTTGTGTATTGTGACCATTTATTAACCAAACCGTAGTATTATTCTTTCATTTGAGTAGGTGAATAATGTAGAATTTGTAATTTTTGTAAGATGTAGAGCAATTGATGGCGACTATAGATAGTCTGCAGAGAGCATTAAGCCAAGCTAGAAATGCTTTGAGTCACGCTCATCAGGTAATAACTCGATCTGAATATCAAATAAGGTATCATAAATATTTGTCAGAGAGACATTAACAAGAGTTATGTGATACCCATACTAGGTGCGCCAAAGCAAAAATAGAGAAGGATGAAGTTGTTTGGAAAGATCATGATAGGTTTAGAAAGATCCTAAAAATGTTGAAAGAGCTCCTTCTGAAAGATGAGTGTGTTAAGGCATTGTTAACATTGACATTTTATTTCAAGGTTGAAGTCGTTAGTGAAAGGGGTTTAAAATGCACATATATTCAAATATTAGAAGAGAGGGAAGTTAGACCAAATCCAGCTCGAGTTCAAGCTTTAGCTACTGCGGCTAGGAATTGTCAAAGCCTGAAAGCTAAAGAGTATTCCGTCGAACTGGTATATCCATGATATATATAACTAAGTGATAAGTGATTATGTATATTGAATGTATGTATTCGGTCTATCTATAGGGTCGTCGATCTATGAGAGTTCTATTTTTAACATAAACAAATAAAGTAGGCGAGTTCATAATGAGTTAGAGAACAAATTGAGAATGACTCAAGATACATTAAATCATTATACCGAACATAATATTCACCTCGAAGTGCAAGTTGCTAACGAGGTATTTTTAAGAAAAAGTGAAGAAGTAAAGCAAAAGGATGTGGAGGCAAAGCAGAAATAGACCCACGAGCGTTTAAAGAAAGCGCACGAGCAGATGAAAGCGATTCTCCAGCCTACTACAAAAAAATTGCCACCAAAAATCCTTACGAGCTGCATGCAGAGGCGCTCATTGCTTTTTATGGTGGTGAATTGAAGAGGATTAAGGGAAAATTCTAAAGGTATGTGGCTGATGCTGGGAAAGATTACGATTTAGAGATTGCAAAAGTAGAGTATTTGCATTATCTGCAAGAAGGTCCAAAAGAAAAAATGACCCGTGCTGTGGGGTCAACTCCTAATTGAAGAAAAAAAATAGGGTAGATAGGCGAAAAGTTCCTCTCATATCCCACGGGTAGCACGTTAAATGGAAATTGTCACATTTCATACCTCAGAAATTGTTACACGTTCTCCCGAAGTAGGCTTCTCTAGTGTGATGAATCAAAATTCTACCTTTGGTATGTTTAAGATAACGAGAAAATGAGATAACTTAGATTGACCATTATAGATTATTATATCTGATTGTACTAGCAGGCGGGCACGCGCTGTCACGCGTGCCTTAAAATATTGTTTAGAGCACAATGTTTACAAGAGTCCATGACACTAAAAAAAGGCAAAACAGGCCCAAGATCAAAAGAAAAACCCGTTCGCGATGTAGACCATCATAAACTGCGTCCGAGTGTTATTTTCACTGCATACAACCCAATAATAGTCCTCAACTCTCCGTCTTCAAATTTTCCCTCGAAATTCAAAACCCTTCTTTTAAGTTTTTGGGATTAAATAGAAGAGTAATCTATACACAGAGAGGGGAAGACGGGAAATAGAGAGAGACTGCAAAGAGGAGAGACGAAGAAGGCTATGGTTTGAATAATGTTTGGATATCTAAAACACAATGGAACTTGTGGAGGATATGGTTTGATTAGTGTTTGGTCATTTGGTGATGATGAGTGAGTACGTGTGGTGTCTCTGTAAAAATATATTATGCATTTGGGTTGGGTTATGTTGAGACCAAAAGTAATCAAATAACTCTTCACATAACTTGCAAAGAACTATCAAAGCGAGCTATCGATCTTTACAAAATTGTTAATTTGTGCCTTTATTTTTAACTCCGTCCGATCATAGCTTACAGGTTATGAGCATGACGATAACCTTAATAGTAGTAATGATCCCCTCAGTACCCTCATCTGGGATCGTGGAGTCTAAAGACATCTCACACAGTTCAGGGATGAGGTTTGAAAGATAGACAGGACCATGCAAATAATTTTGAGGTATATGAGGTAAAGATCAAATTAAGGCTCAAATGTTTCAGGGGCCGCACTTGAAGTTGACTTGCCTACCAGTAAAACGAAGTCAAGTTTCCAGGCAGAGACATTTTTCAAAACTGAATATCAATCATAATTTCCTTCTTGAAACTCAAACCAAAATTTCCAGGCAGTGTATACAAGATTTTCAGGCCTGGTTTTTTATCAGTGAATTGTCATCTGTACGCAGCTGTGATGCAAATATTCAACGCCTTTGGCTGTTTCCAATTGGAACTTCTCCCACTTGATACTTTTGGTCTTCTGAAATAGTATGTGGTCTAGTGATCCATTCTCCATATACTCCTAGACTACTGCCTTTATGTTGATGTCAAAGTAGAAGCATGACTAAATTCTTATGATAAGTTCTTCCCATAGTGCTCACTTTTACCATGAATTGCTCTTTTACTTCTTTCATTGCACTGTTGTTTAGTACCCTATGAAAATACGTTGATCGCAACCAATAAATGATATGGAAAAATATATATATATATCTTCATGGTTTGAATTTCTTTTGGCATTAAGATTTTGGTATGAAGCTTAGATATCTTCTTTTTCATAACAACAACAGCAAGCGATCTTTCAAACAACTTCATCATGACTTCAAAGTTTGTGAGTTCTAAGAGAGTGAGTTTAGAAACTATACTTTGGAGTTCGTGGCGCTATTGACAATAGTCTAGACTCAAAGGTGTAAGACAATCTCCAATAGTGCTTGTAGGACTAAGCTGGTCAAGTAGCCTAAAATCAGCCTTGTCAAGCAAGTTCCTGAAGGAGTCTAGAATCATCTTGTGGTATGGGGAAGGAGGCCATAAGATTTATGAGCAAAATTAAAAGATGCGCATAGGACTTATGAGCATGTTCTACTTCTTGTTTTTCTATAGGAAATATGTTTTAGTGTAAAGCTAACACTGTCAAGCTAACAAGTACCTATAATCAACAGAGAGACAACAATTCCAGTAGAAAGGAACACCATTATTACGGATAACAAAATGTAAAACTTCTCTTATTTTGTTCCTACAAACAGTCCTGGTTCTCTCCCTTCATGGAAACACTTATGTGGGAAGAAGATGATCTCTATTTTGATTTAATGGAAACTGTGATCACAGTTTAATGTGAACCTCTTAAGATTGATGCATATGGCGTATTATATTATGGCAAATACTTGGTTAAAATGATATCAAAACATGTCCTCTGTTGGAGTAAAATGGGGATGAGTACGTTGAGGGCGTGAATACTGAAACACAAACTTTGATAGAAATGCTCTGAGGGATTGGGCTTTCTATTATACTTGTCGAAATTCACATATCTCTCTAAATGATCTAAAATATACTCTCATTGAATATACAGCAAAAACATATTAATTTAGTGGTTCCTTGGTTGAAGAGGACGTGAAAAGGTAATCGTTGAGAAGAAAAAATCGATTCCCAGTGTTTTTTATCCTTGCTAAAGTAATGAACAAAGAAAAACATACAAAAATTTCAGTAATTTCACCATTTCTCACCTTGTCACTTTCCCGGTCGCCCCCATAGCTTAATATCTTTATGATTCGCTGTTATTCGTGTTATTCGTGTTCGTGTTCGTGTTAGCAAAATCAGCGAGAAACAAAGTTTTGTCATCAATAATATCAAATCAAAATTAAATCTCTGACCTGAAATCCCCAATTCCTTTTAGCGAAATCCAAACAAACTCCAATTTCTAGGGCAGTGAAATTGAGAAGAAAAATATATCAACAATAAAAGAAGTAATAGGGTTTGATAGATGTTCTCGAATTCAGCAATGCAGTTCCGAACAAAATTGTGATGTTCTCGAATTTGGAAGAGAGAAAAGAGGAGAGAGGAGTTTCGGTGGGTCTGGAAGAGAAGAATTTGGTTTGTTTGGGAGAGACGATATGTTTAGAAGAAGATTAACATAAATGACCCTGATTTCATATTTATAATTCTCAAACTACCCTTATTTTCGTGTATACAAAAAGTTATGGGCTGAACTTCCAAAAATACCCTTTCTTTCATTACCTAATTACGATTGAGATGCCTATTTTGGATGGGATTTGGTATAACGAAATGGGGGTATTTTAGGATTAAAAAAATTGTGAGAGTAGACGAAATAATACTCATGATCTAACGGCTGTGTTATAAACTTAAGTATAAATTTTTCTCAACATGTGTAGGGTAGGGTGATCAACAGCCGAGATTTATTCTAATGGCATAGCTATTCCTTTAGTAGTATAGATTGTATTATATAGTTGAAAAAGGCTTTTAGCTTGTATTACTCCGTGCTATTCCGTTTTTAAGGTATAGTAGATTTAAGGGATATAATAGACATTTAAGTGAATCGAACATAAATATTTCACTGATGAAAGAAAAACATACTCATGGATGGAAAATAATTCTAACTTTTGGAATGAAAAGAAAAATCGAACTGTAAAAACAAATTTATCGGTAGTACTGCTTCAATCGTCAAGTATTTCAAGGGTTGGGAACCCTTACTCCTTCTGTTACTAGGTCATACAAATCCAGGTTCATCTTACCTATTACAATGAAGGCTCCTTCCCAATTCTCTGCGAGCTTCGCTACGTTCAGTTTTTTCCTGTATTTAGGGATTTCTCTTAGGACAAGATCTTGAATGCCGAACTTTCTGTATGTCACCTCCAATATCACCCTCATAGAAGAAAAAAAATTGGTCGATCCTCTAAACCAAATTGATCAACATGTTAATGGTGAGATAATACTGCATTTGATATAGAGATTTGATACAGAGATAGAGGCTGAGGAGCACACTTCAAATTAGACTTGTGTAAGGACCCTTTGAGATCCATGTTTAAAGATATTTGGACTAAGTAATCTCTATTTCAAATAGGCATATAAAGACCTAAAGGTGGAATATAACTTTCATTCATGAGGCATCCAGAAAGAGTTCCAGAGCAATATGTAAAAGCTAAATCACCTATTTAGGTTCTACAAATACCAAATACCTGAACTTACCCAATCATTTTCCTTACTAATATGTGATTGTAATGACCCGTATTTCATTTATTCCTAATATTCTCTCATATTCCATTTCCGCTCATATATTCCAATTCCATATCTCATCGGCATATTAGATTCATTTCCTTCATGTTAAGTTCCGCATTCATTTTCCGCATATACTCTTTTATCTATTTTATTCATCCATTATGCATCCATTTATTCCTTTCGGTGGTTTAGTATTAGATTCATTTTGCAGTTTTGGCGGTTCGGTGGTCATTCGGAGGAGGAGGTGGCATTGTGGCCTTGGGCACCCCTAGATGGGTTGGTAGTGATGTTTGATTATTGTGTTAGTAGCTTGGTGTGGTTCCGGTGAGCTGTTGGATTGGCCGATAGGTTTCCAGGGTTTTTCCGGGCAAAGATTCATTTTTGGGGGTTTAGGCGTTTGGTGGCTGTGAGGTGGTGGAGGTGGTGTTTCTACTTTGGAAACCCTTTGTTGAGTTGGCAGTGATGTTTGTTTGATGTGTGTGTGGTTTGGGGTGGTTCTGGTGAGCCGTTGGATTGGCCGGTAGGTTTTCGGAGTTTCCCGAGGGAAAAGATTCCTTTTTGGGGGCTTAGGCGTTTTGGTAGCCGTGGGGCGGTGGAGGTGGTGTTCATACTTTGGAAAACCTTTGTTGGGCTTGTAGTAGTGTTTGTATGGTAGTGGTGGTGGTTCGTGGTGCTTCTGGGGTGTCCGGGGTGGTCCGTGGTGTTTTTTTATGCAGGAGCAGTTCTGTTCGAATAGGGCCCTTTCTGTTCAAATAGAACCCTTTCTATTCGAACAGACTAGTCTCTGTTCGAATACAACTCACTCTGTTCGAACAGGATCATTTATGTTCGAACAGAGGTGCGTTTTCAGCCTTTTTTAGGTCTTTTCCTCTCTTTTCTTCACCTTTTTTTTTTTTTTCTCTCTCTCACTCTCCTCTCCCTAACCTATTCCCATCTCCTCCATATTCTTGATCTACTCTTCCCCATCACTCAAGGATTCTTCACCCGCTTCATTACAAGCTTCGCTCCTATCCTCGGTAAGTTTTTCTGATTTCCTTTTCCGCTCTTTTCGCTCGATTTCGGCGTAGGTTTGATTTCTAGGGATTGGGTTTGATATCGCTTTCTTGAATTGATTGTTTACTTGTTGTTGTTATTGGTTGTGGTAGCTTGTTCGTTGTTCCGATTGCCTCTTCGTTGATCCTAGGTTCGGTTTTCTGAGTTGGTTTCTGCCGTACTTGGATTATTATCAGGCGAGTTTTATTCCTTCATTACTAAGTTTTGTACTAGTTTCTTAGTATTGCCTTAGAGAGTTATATTGAGCTTAGAGATGCTTTGTGATTAACTATAATTTAACCTAGGAATTATCCAGTTTGTATTGTTAACCTGTAGTTTGGGTTTGTAATTGTTTCTGGAGTTGGTTTTTGGTTCGCATAGGACCTGAGTTAGTTGGTGGTGGCTGGGTTAGCGTTCTCGTGGCTTGCCCAGGAATGCCCCTTCCAGCCTTAAGAGATTGTTGGGTTGGATATAGTGATGATTAGGTTACTGTGCCGGCTATGCATAGTCGGTGTAACGGAGTCTCTATTCATCCTGGTTGTGTTGTCGTGTGAGCGGTAGCTGTGTTGCTTTCTTGTGCACCTGTTGCACTTTTTAACTTATAACACATCTTTCAAAACTTATTGAGATTGGATACACGAACACTCCATTTCGGTTTACCTCCGACAGGATCCAAGGAGTCCGTGAGATCGGGTTAAAAGACACGGTGAGATTGGGAATGACACTATCATACCTACTTCAACCACTCTGGAGTGTGGAATGGTATGAGGCAGAGTCATAAAGATCCCAACTTATCCACGTCGAGGTTGAAATTCCTTGAAATATTACGGACTATTGTTCTGCTGGTTGATACACCCAAATCTACTTTGATCAAGTACGAGCTTAACCAAATTGTACCTATGTATCCCTTTGCAGATCTCTTTAAGAAATTATACGTTAGCGGTTGATCAACCAACATTATAATAAGATCGCGTACACTTTTAAAACACTAAATCATTCTGCATTAAGGGATATTTATGGGAATATCCCTGCTCATCATAACATATCATTGCATCTAGGATAAGTATGGGATTATCCTAGTCATCACATTCTCTTCTCATATTCCTTACTCTACTATCTTCTCACATTCCTTCTCTATTCTCTCCTCTCATCAACTCTATTTCCTTTCCTTATCAACTCTGTATCTGTTATGGTCACTTATTATATTGCTAGATTGTATTTACCTGTTTTATATTACATTCATCTCTACTATAATTTTCAGTACCAGTTGTTAGTAAGTTATTTAGTTCTGCTGGATTAGTGAGCTCGTTGTTTGCTTACTCTCACATTTTAACCATTTCAGAGGTTAATTAGCTTGGACTACCGCATGGGTAGCCAGTTTAGGGACAGATTTTACCGCTGCAGATTTCCTTTGGTTCTGGACTTCTGTAGGTGTTCTCAGCATGTGTCGCTGAGTTTTATTCAAGATGTTGTATTACATTTTCATCTGATATGTATATATGTCTTTTGCTTCTGCGCTATATTGTTGTATTGTAATTTCTTTACTCTGATGATTATTGCTATATGTGAATAGCCGAGCCAGAATTTGTCTACGACTTGGCTATTTGTGGGGTAGAATCTTTGGATTCCCCGACCTGCACTACTTAAAATGTAGTAATTGGTCAAGCTATCGATTATTGGATTTTGGGGCGTGACAGTGATAGCCATCTCCTCCATTATATGAAGCTTATGTCAGTGTAAACTTGTTGAGAATGGCAGCCATAAGTACTTTATAAATAATGGTACCAAAGCAACAAAGTAGAAGCATGGGTAAGGAATAACTATAAACTTCGACTTACTTACTTGACATATCCGACGAACATGGTCTTCGCCTTAACATTATAATTTCGAGTTCATGGCAACATTCTAAATATTGTGCTTGTTGATGTCAAGGGTAGGCATTGGCCTACCCTTGACATCAACAAGCACAAGAACATTTCCACACAAACATTAGCAACATCAGATCTTAAAAACATAATCAAATACATGTTCATCACTTTTCAAAAAGTCCCAGAGAGATAATGCATTAAGAAAAAAAGCAAATCAAGGTTGTAATGGAGAGCATTAGAACGTATTTAGGCTCATAAAACAAGCTTGTGAATATTGAAGAAAGCTTAAAAATTGAATATGACACCAAACAATTCCGATAATTAACTTTATAGGAACAAATTCATTATGAGTTAGATACATGTGATGTACCTCAAATAATTAAACCCAAAATAATGAGTTGCAGCAATTGTTAAGCACATACCAGAATATTGATAACAACTAATAGCAATAGTTATACTTCCTAAGGTATAATATATTTCTTCATCAATCATCATTAACTCCTGGGAAATTAATTCGGGATAAAATTCTAAAATAAATTAACACAAATCAAGCTATTGAATATTGATCCCCAAATCAACCCAATTCAAGCCAACTAGTATTGCACTCTATTTTTTATAATCGATGAACTCAAATCCCTAATCTAAATAGCCAATCCCATAAGACCACAAGTACAATTAAATAACACAAAAGTACCTTATAAGTGGAAAATATTGCCAATATGATTTAGGATTCGCTTTCGATGTTTCCTTCACAACAATTGAAGTGCTTGGGACATCCATGGTATAAGATTACTTGCAAGATAGACCATATATATAACTTCCTTTTATATTTGCTTTCTCCTTTTACTGAATCTTTAAAATACGTTAACTCACAGAAAAACCAAAGTGTTGTGCAAAAATAGGGATGGCAATGGGACGGATTTGAGGTCAATTCCATTTTTTGCATTTCTACAAACAAGCTACACGTATTATGTACCTTCCCATGTAAGCACATCCCTACCATCATAGTATTGTAACTCAATATGCTTTCACTTATCCCCATATTGTGCATCTCCTCTTTAAGCTTTAGACCATCTTCAAACATATTGCTCTTAAAATACCTAGAAATCAATACATTATACATGTACTCATTCGGGCGAAAACCCTTGCAAAACATTTCGAACCATAACTTCCGAGCTTCCCCAACTCAACCAATCTTATAAAGATCATCAATCAAAGAGTTATACATAATCATTGTAGGAGCATACACTATCTCCTTTAAATCATTAAATAGTCAAAAAAAATTGTCTCCCATTCTATTCCAGCATAACCCGCGAAGAATTTCCTGATAAGTAATAGTATCAAGAAGACGATCCTTCACGATCATAACATGTAAAAGCTCATAAAATTTATTAAAATCCTTTATTTTGCAATACCTAGATATCAATTTAGTTAAAGCAATAACATCTAAAGCAAACCCAGATTGTAAAAACTCCCTTAGAAGATTATACCTTTCTTCAAAGTTTCCATCCTTGCAATAAACACGAATTAGAAACCCAACCGTATCGACATCACCAACAACACCTAAATCCATCATACTATCATATAATTCCCTAACAATATCTGTCCTTCCAATACTAAGTCCCCCCAAAAATTACAGAATTCCATACCTGAAGAGACGGCGTAAACCCCATATCTCTCAACTGTGCAAAAATTGGTAGAGCTTCAATCACAGCTGCGTGGTGATAAAGGCATTTGATCAAATGCTCCAATAAAGACGTATTGCTGGATGGCAAGAGGAGTAAAATTAGGTTTAATCAAATCAAATAAAATTGCAATAATCAACCAAACAGAAGTAGAAACTAATAAATCAAGCAAACCCTCTGTAATAATTGTTCTTCGTACCTCAAACACTTGTAGATCAAATCGAACCCCTTTATAGATCAACTGAAACAAACCCTCTGTAGATAATCAAAGCAAATCCAACCCCTTTGATGCTACAATACCTGCTTGTACGAGTTCGACTTTAATCATCAATTCTACAAATTGAAACCCTAAAATCAGAAACAGAGAGATTAAAGATCCCAAAGATGTTAAAATGGGAACAAGAAATCAATCGCAATTAGAACAATATATCTATACGTACACATAGAATAAGCCAATCGATTCGCCTGGTATCGAAGAAAGTCCTCAGATTGTTTTAAGAGGCTATAAAGATGGGAGAGATCATTGAAGTTGCTTGAGAAACCTTAGATGTGAGCAACCAAAGCTTTGAGGGAATCTATTGGTTTTAGGGGAAATTGAGATTGGTTTGAATTGGGATTAAAACCTAGAAATCGCCATTAGAAACCTAGCAATCGAGAGAAATGGAGTAAACTTCTAAGAAATTGGGGGTGATGTAGAAAATGTTTTGTTTGGGTTTGGATGAGAGGAGTTTTGTGGGTTTGCTTTAGAAGAAAGAAGAGAGGAGAGAGGAGAGAGGAGTTTTGGTGGGTTTGGAAGAGAGGAGTTTGGTGCGTTTTGAGAGACGAAATGTTAGAGGAATATTTACCGAAATGACCCTGATTTTGTATTTACGCCTCCCAAAATACCCATAATTTTGTATATACGAAAAGTTATGCGCTGGACTTCCATTTATACCCCTTCATTCATCACCTAATTACGATTGAGATGCCTATTTTGGATGGGATTTGGTACATAGGAAATATGGGCATTTTAGTATTAAATAAATTTTGAGAGTAAACTAAATAAACCTTATTTTCCTCAACAAGTGTAGGGTAGGGTGATCAACAGTCGAGATTGATTCTCATGGCATAGTTATTCTTTTAGTATTATAGATAAAACCTGAACATCTAAAAGCAAATATATTGCAGTTAATAATAATAGAAAGAGCAGTAATACCTGATTATTGATATTTGAAGGTAAGGTTCATCTTGCCCCAAATGACATTGAACAACCAATGCAGTTCCCAGTATCCGTGCAAACACAACGGCGTCAACAATCTGGTTCCTTAGTTGATTAAACTCATCCAAAACAACAACCAAGAAGTACTTTGTCCGATCCTTCACAACCCACTCGCTCGATCACCTATAATCCTCTGTAAACACAAAATACGGGCAATACCTCAATCCATTAGGTTGTTCCCAGTACTCCGATTCTTCCTCGCCATCCCCCTTTAACTCGATCATCGATATCGTTATCGATATCGACCCAACCCCTAATTCTTCTCCAATTGTTAACCCCATTTGTTGGAGTTGCAACATTTAAATTGGAAGGGCCTACCCTTCGACTTAATCCAAAATTGAACTACCTCATTATCAGATTTGCACATTTTACACATAACATGAACAGTCAACATGTCAAAGACACATGTCTCTCAGGAACTCAACAGTTACACATTTAACTACCACTTACCTCATTATTGGGAGAACGTGCTTCAACACGATAACGAGTCTATATAAAGAAAAAGTTCTAGAGGAGATAGGGACCAGAAAGACCTAGATTTTCTAGATTCTAACACAGGAATTTCTAGATTCTAAACACCACAAAACTTCTTATTTCAAGATCAAGTACTTCTAGTTCAAGAGATCATTTGCAATAAGATATCAGTGTCAAGTAATAAAAGTTACCGTTACTAAAACCCTAAACTCGGGTCGTAGTTTTTTACCTATTCAAAGGTTTTCCATACTAAATTACCTGTATCATTTCTTATTTTACATTAATTTTTGTCACAGGTACATTTGGCGTTAAAGCTAATTTTGAGCTACGGAATTAGGCCATTATATTTGGCAGCATCTGTAGGAAAGAGGACATTTCAACAATATCTTAAGGCATACATTCACTCTATTATCCATTTCCAATCATGGTCACTTCCATACGACCAACAAGAGGAATCCAACTCGATCTTTCAGTTGAGCCAGAACAGCTTACAAAATTAAGGGCGAATCTCCACACTAAGACAGAGAAACATAATGAGCTTGAGTGTCAGTTAACTCTTGGCTGAGAACTCTACGACAAAGAGCTCAAAATAGAACGACAAACTCATTAGACAACACTCAAAAGACATGAAGAACAGATGACAACCATGCAGACTACGTTACAAGCTTTGTAGGACATTTAACATGCTCCCCAAACCAGAAATCGTGATAAAGTTTTGAAAAACTCCTTAGTTTCTGCACGAGAAAGATTAGGACCTCAAGGAGCTACTAACAAGGCCATTTCCAAAAATGTTCAGCACGAACTTTAACCTTCCATTCCTTTGGGGGGCAAAGTTCAGTCTGATATCTGTAGAGGTCTCTAGCCTTCCAAGAGTCAAGAAGAAGAACAGCGATCTCGACTTCAAATTCTAGTATGTGATCGCTTAAGTGAAGCACCGACACTCATAATCCTCAACCACCTCGCCAAACTACTCAGGCCACACGTCAGTACGTCATACAAGAGCATATGGATCAGTGTATTAAGAAGTTGATTGAAGCTCAAAATCAAGGCCATAAAGACGGTCTTACCAAGTTGCAAGGTAGTCCAATTGCCAAAAAGTTATTTGACATGGAAGTACCGAAAGGTTTCCATAATCTGAAAATACGTAAATACAAGAGTACCAAACCAAAGGAGCACATTCAACAATACCGTGATTCACTAGGGCAGTACTCCAATCTCAGCCACATTCTATATCGTCTGTTCACAACAAGTCTACAAGGAGAACCTTCCGATGGTTCAACTCTCTACCTGAAGATTCCATCCTCACATTCGATCAACTACAGAAGCAATTCATCAAGACATATGCTCACAATAAAGAAAAATAGAAGAATTTGTATTCTCTTATTTGTCTTAAACAATCATAAGGGGAGAAGCACGTGGCTTTTACAAAGAAGTTTCTAGAGCTCGCGCAAAAAGTAGATAATCTTGATCAGAAAATAGTTGTTACTGCTTTTACCAACGTGTTCTAGCTCGATTACAAGGCCAAAGAGTACCTTTCCTTAAAAAAACCGGTGACCTTGGAGGATACGTTCACCAAGGTCAATGGGTATGTCAATCTGGAAATGATAATGTCCAACATAAATCTACTAAATCCGTCCTAACCACTAAATGTTAAACTACAGAACACAATAGTGAACCGAAGGAGGACCAGGGTGATCAAAAGCATTCTAAGACAAATACTGGTAAACCGTAAAAATGCAATTTATTACCCAAGCCACTCCTCCTCAAGATGAATGTCCAAATTTCCATAATTTTTCCAATTCTATCAAAGGACAAGTTCTACTGTCTATCACAACCGCTGGAACCAATCAAAGGCAGACTGTACTACATGCATCACAAGGTAAAACGTCATGACACTGACAACTACTATATTTTATAGAGGTTGCTGGAATTTATCTTCAAAGATGGGAGAATATACAAATACATTATCGATCTAGAATCATACAAGAATGGAAGCTACAAGACGCAGATCGAGGTAGTCCAGGTCGAAGATCAACCTGAGGATAAACATCTGCATCATATGTATCACAATAACATAATCGAGATTTATCATATTAACAACTCTTGTAGATTCAAGTATAGGAGATTGTCCGAATGTTGTGATATCACACCTCAAGATAAAGAAGCCAAACTTCTTCATGAGTCGAGCAATTGCCGGCTTGGGATTTCTTTTGATGATTGCGACAATAGTCACGCAAATTTTTTATATCATGATGCATTAGAGCACGATCGAACAGATGAGATTGACCAATCAAGTTATTCCAAGCGATATCGATATCAGTGGATTTAATAGTTCTAAGGAAGAACGAGTGGGCAAGATCATCTTACCTATTACCGCTGGATCAGCCACAGTCGACGTTGTATTCTACATCATCAATCCCAAATCTTGTTATCTTAAGATTATGGGTCATTGCTGGATTCACAACGTGAAAGCAACCGCTTCTACTTACTATCACTTCACTTGAAACACAATGATGCATCTACAAAATTAAAGGCAGTCAAAAGCTTTCCAGAGTTTGCGAGAATACTGTCTCTGCCATTCTAGATACATTAGACAGATACGCTGTATAGCGATTTCAGAAATTTGGTCACATTGATGATCAACCTTCAATAGAAGAACATATATAGTATATCGACATTGATGGACCTAGCCGAGGTACTTTTATCAATACCAAGCTGGTCCAGCATGATAAGGATGCTCTCACTCACTTCTTACGAATGAATCAAGACATATTTGCGTGAACATTAGAAGAGATGCCTGGGATCGATCCATCCAAGGCATGTCACAAATTAACCATTAATATCAATGCCACAACGGTCAAACAGAAACAGCGCCGACTCTTACCTCATCTTCGAGATGCACTCAACATTGAAATAGATAAATTGATCAAAGTGGGGTTTATCCGAGAAGCCAAGTATCTGGATTAGATCTCCAACATCGCCATAGTTCCTAAGAAGAATGGAATGGTTCGTGTTTGTGCAAATTTCACCGACCTAATCAAGCACATTTCGAAGGACAGTTTCCCTCTTCCAATCATCCATCAAATTCTTAATTTCACGACAGGTCACGAGCTCTTATCTATGATGGATGCTACTTCTGGTTATAATTAAATACCTCTCTTGGAGGAGGATCAGGAAAAGACCACTTTCATCACTGAAAGAGGACTTTACTATTATAAAGTCATGCCCTTCGAACAAAAGAACGCATGCGCAACTTATCAACGGTTAATGAAGACTATGTTCAAAGCACACCTTGGGAAAATCGCTGAAGTCTACATCGATGATCTCATGTGTAAGAGCATACAGTCAAATGGACACATCACAGATCTAACCACAATATTCAACATTCTATGATCTTACAGGATGAGACTCAATCCTGATAAGTGTTAATTCGAAGTACATTAAGGCAAATTCCTCGGCCATCTTATTAGCAAGAAGGGGATCGAGGCTGATCTAGATCAAATTCGAGCTCTCCTCAACATGCTATCTCCAAAGGCAATGAAGGACATGAAAAAATTTATAGGCAAGATCACTGCTATCAATCGATTCATTTCTTGTCAGATCACTGTTGTTGGCTATTCCTAATACTCAGAGGTTGTAATAAACGAGGAAAAATCCAACCCAATGAAGAGATCCAATGGACATCAGAATGCGAGACACCTTTTTAAGAACTCAAAATCTATCTAGGGAAGTCTTCCATCATGAGCACCCCGGTAGATAATAAGGAACTGATCATCTACTTGGCAGCTACAAATACTTCTATCAGCTCAGTTCTCATTCGACTTGAGGGGAAGATCAAAAAGTCAGTCTATTTCATCATCAAAACCCTCACTCCAGTAAAAACGAGCTATTCTAAAATTAAGAGACTCCTTCCAACTCTTGTTTACACTTTGCAGAAACTTAAACATTACTTCCAAGCTCATTCAGTTAAAGTCATGACAAACTACCCACTCTGGGAAGTTTTGTCTAAAAAAGAAAAATCATGAAGAGTGGAGCAATGGTCAGTCTGTTTGGAAGAACATGATATCAAGTTCGAACGACGCCATTCAAAAAAAGGTTAGGCCATTGCTAATTTTCTAGCAAATTTTCTTGTCGAAGATTCCGATTAGGAGAAACACGACCCTAACCTTACAAAAGAAATTACAGAAGATACGCCCACCAAAGCATTTGACGAGCAAGCTGAATGTGTTACAAAGAAAGGGTGAAGACTTCTTACAGATGGTTCAGCAGGACCTGCAGGGTTTGGAATTAGAATCATACTAATTACCCCATCCGACGATAGAATTTAGAAATCAATCCGCTTGAATTTTGAAGCCTCCAACAATGTTGTAGAATACGAAGCTCGAATTCATGGACTCGAACTCACACTCGAGCTTGGCGTCCTAGAGCTCTCCGTCTATACAGATTCTTTACTCATTATTCACCATTTCTCAGAATAGTACAAGAAGAATTGCAAGATGATCAAATATGCAGCCCTCGTTGTCGATAGGATGAGTAGATTTGTGAAAGCGACTCTAGACTATCTCCCTTGAGGTAAAAATAGACACGCCAATTCCTTAGCTCATCTAGCCAGGGCCTTGGGTTTGGAAGTACGATATATGCAGATCGAATTAATATTCACCCCTAGTATTGATCTCCATTCTATATGCACGATTAACACTGGGGGCGATGAAGAGGAGAACGACGATTAGCAAAAGCCCTTCATTACCTCTCTTGGCCCTGATAACAAATATAAATGGCCCCTTCCAATAGATCCAAAAGAGCGCTGACAGCTGATCAAAAACTTGAAGCATTACACAGTTCAGAGCGGTCGTCTATATCACCGCTCAGTCATAGGGCCTTATATTAAGTATCTCTAAAAGAAAAAAAAAGATGGAATGCTCAGTGATTTACATGAAGGAACTTGTGGCTCCCATGTCGTAGGTCGATCACTCACTAATAGAGCAATTACACAAGGAGTATTTTGGCTAGGAATGCGTAAACAAGCAGAAGTATACTCACATAAATGCAATACATATCGGCGACATGGACATATGATCCGCTCCCCTATACTTGAAATACATGCAAATAAGGTTTTCTGGCCATTCAAGTGGTGGGCGCTTGCTTTCGCCGGAGAATTTCCTATTACTCTAGGTAATCGGGGATCCCTATTCATAGCAACAAATTATTTTACAAAATGGGTGGAAGCAGTTCTTTTCAGTCAAACTAGAGAGGAAGAAGTCATCTCCATTATCTTGGAGCGCATTATCACACTGTTTGGATGTCCCCACCTAATTTGGATCGATAATGAGCTACCCTCAATAAATACAGCATCATCCATTCCCCATCTAATCCATACTATACTCAAGGCAATGGCCAAGCCAAAATCACCAACAAAACCATAGTGGCTAGACTCAAGAAAAGACTTCAATCACAGAAAAAAATGGATACGGAAACTTCCTCAAATCTTATAGGTGTACCAAACTATTCTACGTCAATCACCTGGTTATTTCCCCTTCCTCCTGGCTTATGGTACTGAAGCTATCAATCTAACAAAATACCACTATCTTGTTAAAGATCACGAGCTTACGGACAAAAAAATAGGTTCGAATTGGCCTGCAATATGAATTGGATTGATAAAACTAGGGAACACACTATTGCCAACATAGGTCGATATCGCCATATACTGGCCAACTTATACAACAGAAGAGTCAGAAGCCGTGAGTTCCAAATCGGTGATCCCGTCCTTAGAGAGATCCCACAACACATAAAAGAAGCACATGCCAGGAAGCTGGCAGAAAATTGGGAAGGTCAATTCCTCATCATTGGTCGAACTGGTCTGGGATCATACTATCTCATGACAGAGTAAGGAGTTCGAATCCCAAATCCATGGAACACTAGGCGACTGAAACGGTATTATCGTTAAGAATCTGGTTTTTCCATTTTAATATTCTCGTTCTTTCCATTCCACAAGTGAGATTTTAATCTCCATACAATGTACATTCAATTCTACTTAATGAAACTTCCAAGTTTTTCCCCACATTACTCTCTACTTAGGTAGATTCTACTAAATCTCATATATTAAAGTCTAGGTAAAACTAGCTTTTAATCACCCGTCTAAATAGATTAAAGTAAAGGTAATACTACCTTTCAATCGCCCATCTAAATAGATTAAAGTAAAGGTCAAACCAGCTTTCAATCGCCCATCTAAACAGATTAAAGCAAATGTAATGCTAGCTTTCAATTGACCTCTATACACAGATTAAAGCAAAGGTAAAACTGGCTTTTAATTGCCCATCTAAACAGATTAAAGCAAAGGCAATACTAGCTTTCAATTGCCATTAATACATATATCTGTGATTAAAAAATGGTAATACTTGTTTCCAATCAAAGATCTCTATCAAAAATAAGATAATGCAAAGGTAAAACTAGCTTTCATATCTCAATATGTCTGCAACTACAGGTTACTTCTACAAGTTTTTTCTAAAGGTCTTCTCTGCTTATGGGAGGTCAGCTACGCCTTCCCCTACAATAGGAATGACATTTAGCCATAAACTCTAGAGCTCGAGCAGTTATAATAATCATACCCTGCTCTACCAATTCTTCAGGCAAGGAACCTAATTCCGTTTCCATGACGTTCAGACAGTTTCCTCGATCTATAACAGTATTACAAATACATCCTTGGAATGATAAATAGTCATGCAAGGTATCCCTCTCAAGCTCAGGCTTCTTATTTCCTTCACAAAATAAGCAATACGAGCCATTAGCTCTTGCGAGCGCACTATTTCTTAAATAGACGTTTTTGTAATCTCTGGTGATAATCTTTCAAGCTTTTGTACCATTCGTCTTGCCACTCCATATGTTTATCTACGCGTGTCATAATCTCATGATGCTCCGTCATCTTCTTCTTTGCTTTCTCTAGCTCATCCTTATTCGTCGTCCTCAACTCTACCAACTGAGCATGAAGTTCCTCTAGCTCCCGATTATTCCCATCACTTCCCCCAACAGGAGCCTTCTTCAACAAATCATCCTTCTTCCTTAACAACCGATTCTTTACCCTGATCACCCCCTCTAACTTTCGCTCTATGTGGAGAGCGATATCTAACTTATCTTGGCTTTCCCTTAAGCGTTCATTTCCTCCCTATACATGAGCCTGAATGCGAACTACATCCGCCTCTATCTCTTTGATTTGAGCTGATCGGTCAACCATGTCCCCTTTTACTATGGAAACCCCGGTATCACCTTTTTTTCTTCTTCGACCATTCCCCAACCTTGACCTTCTTGACACGCTAGCTGGCCATAGCCAAATATGCCTTCAAATGGGCCACTCACTCATTCAATTTGTTACACCATTTTTGAACCATACAGAAGTTCATATCTTTCGCAGGCAAGGCCTCACTCAATTGACCAGCTACACTTTCAGACTGGGCCAGGTCAGCCCAAGCTTTTTTGAGCTTGTTGTCTTTCCTAGTCAGTTTACTCATCAACTCTGCAACAATACTTACAAAATTTGCCAGATCAGCTCAAGCTTTCTCAAGCTCGTTTATTTTCCTTGTCATTTGAACCTTCAAACTAGCCACAAAATCTTGTAATAATTTTTCTGACACTTCTAGGGACTGAATACAGTATCAAACCATGTCAGCCTCTTTATTTTTCACTATCAAGGTATTAATCCGTCTTTTGAATTTCACTGTCTCATCTTTCACCTCCGCGAGCTGTTTTTGCACTTTTTCTATTTCGGTGTCTTTCACCTCGATCTGATGAGTCAAGTCACAAAAAGTTTTTGTCACCTCTGTAAACTGGATCTGTACTTTGACATGTTGATCCTCCCTATCATCAGATGCCTCTCTAATCCGATCAAACTCCACCTCAAACTCATGGTTATATTAAAACATTTGTTCTTCACTCGAGTGAACAATCTCCAATTTAACTTACATCATAGATACAATATATCAAGATCGATTTAACAATACTCCACAAATACAATTAATCATAATACAGGAGATTTTCAAAATTCTAGCAGATTTCTATTTTCTGAAATTCTATTGTTGTAAGAGTGCTTCTAAACTTAAGGTCGAAGTATGATCTCAGTTCGTTGACAATAAAATCTACATCCAATTTTAAGGTACACATTTTCTATGTTTTGATTTTCTAAACACTTTGGTATTATTTTGACGTGCTTGATTACCATCGCCCCTAAACTTCTAACATATTTATGATATATTTCTATTTCCTAATTTTACTTTGTAGCTCTAAAGTAATACATCATACAAGTCAAATATTTCTTGCTATTCTCTAACCTGTAGCTCTGCTTGCAAAGTCAAAAGGGATGATGAAGCGTCTTTCTTCTTAGCGAGCTCATTATCTAATTCCTCAATTCTAAGGTGCATATCCTTAAGTTCCTACAAATAATGTTTACAAACATTTCTTAGCCTAACCAAAATTTATCCTCTAAAGCAATATTCCATACAATTACAATTTTTCAAACCACACAAAAACACACATCCAAACTTTAACAACTTTACTTTACCTTCTCATTATCTTCCCCATGGATCTCTAGATCAGTTTTGGGAGAGACTGCATCCAATCTTGTTACCACACCTTCTTCAGCAGGGACTTCATCTTCCCTTTCATTCTCTTCGGTGCAGGTACCAGCCATAATGGCCTTGAGGTCAGCTTTTGTGTACACCACTACAAGGAGTTTGTGCCCAAGTCTATCACGCTGAACTGCGACATCATCTAGGTTCTTCTGTGCCTCCTCAGTCACTTATCAGCACCTTCTGCGGAGCCTTCGCAGTAACCAACCTCCCCCCTTTAGGATCGAATCAAATTCAAGTTGAGTAACCTTCTTCTCGAGCTCGATTTTCCCACTCTCGAGATCAGCTTTTCCCTCCTCTGTCCCAAGGCAGATACTCTTAAGCAAGCGAGCAGTTTACAATAAAGCTAAACATATTTTTAGCTCAAATCATAATACAAAGTTTAGAAATAAAAAAGTCATCAAAACTTACCATTTTGCTCAACTCCAGCTATGTAGAGGCACTCAGTTCCTCAGTACCCTTACGAGCTGCAAGCCTCACCCTATCCTCCATAACTCGCAGCTCGTCATCTTCAGTATGTCTGCTTTCCATGACCTTCGCCCTATCCCTTTGCCAAGAGGATCAACTCTCATCTTTTTCAGATTCACTTCGACTTCCCACTCGCCGTTGTTCCGGAGTCCAAGCCACCCTTCACAGTTTTCTTCATCGGGAATTTTAGAGCTAATTTGCTCAAAGTGGTCACTTCTAGAACATCCTCCAGATCCATTTCAGAAGCCCTTGGCAATACCAAACACTTCTCCCCATCTTGCTGGCTCTAATCCCCGTTATTAGTCTATTCGTCTGATACTTTTGTACCTTATCGGATCTACTCTTAATGCTGAGCTCTTTCAAAACTATCTCGAACTCAACCCCTAAGTGAGCAACAGTATCTAACAGTGACTCCTTCCTTATCACCTTCGACCGAGGACCTGTAAAACAAACATAACATATTGTCAAACAAAAGAACAACCCTTCAATTACAGTAGTTTGATACTATACACTATTAATTATTTTTCTTCAAAGTTCTATACAAAAGTTCTATTGGTTCTTCATCCTCTCTCTGAAGGCAGTCACCCTTCACCCATATCACAGTATCGTTCCAAACTCGACCTGCTGAATTCCGATCGAACTAAAATACACACCTCCAATTGTAGCATAATTTTTCACAGCGTAGTACTATAAAATGTCATCTTCCTCTCCACAATCTATTCAAAGTCTCACAAATATTGATCATCTTCCATACGTTCCCATTCAGTTGGGCAAGACAAGTTTCTAAGATATTCATTATAACTTTAGCAAGATTGCTAAGGGGCAAACTCAGTCCATATTCTAGCTGAGATGGATAACACAAAAATTGCCTTGGATATTCCCATCAAAATACTCTAGAGAGATCAATTTATCCACTCCCCTATCCGATTTCCCCTTTTCTAAGTTAGGCAACAAGAAGAAATGCTCTTCCCCAAATGATACAGTACAACCTCTAAATAACCTACTGGCATGTTTTACAACTTTGCACCATTTTCTACCTATAATAACTTTCGATTTACAAAACTCTTTGAACACATTAGAGTTTGGAGGGTACGATACTAATTTCTCAGGGAAATCTAGAAATTGAATGAGTATTACTTCATCCTCCCCCTCAGACTCAACATTTATAGATTTTACGTTCCCAGACTAAATCGTATGACTAGAGGTTGACGTCTCCATATCAGGTGAAGTCCTCATCTCAATCATAGGCTTAAAGATGAGGTTGAATTCTATAATGGATATTCCCCATGCCCAACCTACATGCAGGACCAGGTATTTTGTAAACTTATAATTATCTTTTATCTATACACATCCAAACACACATCTACCATACATATACGTATATCATATACATATCTCTTTTTACACATAGATTAAAAAAAAAATTACAGGTTACTATAAATAGCAATCTTTAAGAAAAACATTAAAAAAAACATAAAATCTTTCAAACACACATTCACAAAATCATAAATCATTTATTAACCTTCAATGTTCGAATATGAGTCAGAAGCTGCGCCAAATCCTTCCTTCATAATGATGCTGTGCAACCACCATCGTGACTCTCTCTCTACAATTTTTTCTCACCTTAAGCGATGATCACTCTCGTCTAATCTCTCACGTAAATCTCTATAATTTTTTTTCTTTTCCCTCCCACAGTTTTTCCATTTTTTAGAAGTTGATAAACGTTTGAATGAGGAAGATGAACTATAATTTATATTTTCTCTCTCTCTAACTGCTGGCAGTTATTAGGAATTACATGAGCTTCCCTCGTTTTTGGAACCAATGCATCCATTCTACAATTAATTTTAAATTTTTGATACCTTTTTAGTGAAAACACCTTCCCACACTCATGATGACTCAATACTCATACGCAATCAAACTTTCTTTATAAATACACAAGGGACAAAAATCAAAATTCATCTGCTTTTTCCATTCTTGCTTCTACTATTTATAAAACTATTGACATCATTTCCAACTCTATCACATTTCAAAATTCAAAATTTTTATTCACAAACATTTCTAAAACTGCATTGTAGGAGCACACTTCCGCTAGTTACGAGGTGGAAGGTCGCTGAACGACCCCTCCACTAAAAGTAGAAACACTCAAGTTAGTGCCGACTGGCCAGGTCATCCCACAAGCTCCCTGCTAATGACAAGCATGTATTATTCTAGGACTTGCCTTACCACCATAGAGCCATTACGAGCGCAACCGACGACGAGCCATCCAGTAGCCCCTCTGCCCACATGAAAATATAGAAGCCTACGACCCGGAAGGGACATCTTAGGAATTATACAAAACCCATGAGCAGGGGCACTCCTAGGTTAAACCCCCCTATAAGTAGAGGTGGGGAGGTAACCTAAGGGGAACTTTTTCTTCTGCCTCTTTCTCTTCTTCTTCTAGATACAACTAGCTAAGTCAAGGAGACAAAGATAAACCTAGAGAGAGTTGAGTGGTGCCATCCTTCAGTAGGAAGTATCAAGCCCAAAGCGATTATACACTCATTGTTGTCCCTGAGAAGAATTATGGGACTACAATTGGTGTCGTCTATGTTCCCACCTTCAACCTTTACCGAGCGACGATGGTGGTTTCTACCTGAATGCAATCCCAAGACTAGGCTATGGCCGAGATGCAAGCCACGTTAATATAGTTACAAGAGCAGATATCTACTAAGGAAGACCAAATCTGTCAACTCTGACTGTCCAACAATGAACTATGTGACACCCTTTTCGCTGGACCTCAACAGCCGTAAAGCGGCCCGATGGTATCTGCTTATGTCAGTGAGTCTACGCCACACGAAGCTGCACCCAGTAATGGCATTTTGCCACTAGTTTACGGTCTGGTATAGGAGCACCAACCCATGCTACTTTACCACCTGTATCGGCCACCCCAAGGACCACCAGTACCCCCGTCCTCCCCCACTCTACTACACCGCTGCCCCCCCCCCCTCTGCGCACCATGTGACAGACTAACTTCAGCATCTACCCGTTTACCAACTTAGACGCAATGATCCACCCCCACCCAGATGTAACGCCCCATAGTACGGTAGAATGCGACCCCCAACCCCCATAACAAACTTTGGAGCCTGGCATGGCGACGGCTATACAAACCAACTACAGTGGTACTAGCCATACAGCCCCGATGACCCCTCTTACCCACCTAGGCATGGTTACAGACCTTACGCTAGACTACATCTCATCAACAATGACAGATATTACGATCGGTACCCCAACACGCCTCCAGACGACCCACCCTACGCTCAGTACAACGAGAGATACTGTGATGAGTCATCCACCAGGACTGGGGTCACCACCAGACAAAAAATCAACATCAACGACCAAGTACAATTAGCGGTCGCATCTATAGAGGCACTAATCAAAAATATGCAAGGTACTGATCCTACTAGGCGGCTAACCAAAGAGACCCTCCACCGGATCCACATCATACCTTTCACTGCGACCATCCGGAGCTACGTCCTGGGCCAGAGCTACTCCCGTATGAAGATAGAGCCTTTACCATGAGTCAGGACCCAAACCAACACCTCTTTAAATTTTAATATAGCATCGACCTATAACATCAAACAGGCGAACACATGTGTTTCCTGTTCCCCTCGACCCTATCCGACGGGCCTCTGGCCTGGTTTCAAAGTCTTAAGCCCAACTCTATCTCCACATTCGAGCAACTCCCATTGGCTTTTATTGGGAAGTACCTACACAACCACCAATCCAATAAACAGTTAGCAGAGCTATTTTCTTTGAAGTAATAGATTGGAAAAACCATTGACTCCTTTCTCTTAATGTTCAAGAACGAGCTCGCCCTCATTGAACGGGTCGACGCCTCGATCGCCTGCCTCGCGTTCATAGGTACCTGCCTTCCTAGTTCTAAACTCTGTGAGACCTTGCACATGAAGCGACCTGAAATGCTCAAGAACCTTTAAGAGAAAGTTCAGAAATACCAGAACGTAGAAGTGGATAATCGCGTATCTGCCTCGTAAATTGTCGGCCTCCTCAGTACTACGTCTGCCCCCTCACCTGTCACTCGTCCCGATACTTCTAAATACCTAAAGAATCAGCAACGCAACCCAGATGATGGCAGGAACAAAAGGCGCATGGGGCGCGACTCACGAGAATAAACAAAACCTCCACGGGATGGAAGACCAAGGGCCCCATGCTAGGAGTAGTTTTTACCCTACGACCTTACTCTGACATGGGCGGACCTCCTCATCATCATCAAGAATGACCCCGACTATAGAAAATTGTGCCCCAAGCTGGATTGCCCAGGACACCCGTACTACATACACTACGATGTCCATGACCACGCAATCGACGAGGCTTATGATCTTATCAATATGACTGAGACTTGGTTTTGTTTAGGGCATTATACCCAATACCTCACGCGGCCAATCCTACCTGCTGACAGACTCCCTCGTAGACCCCTCGACCATCCTGCGACAACTGTACGGGCGCAGGGGCATCTGGCTGTGTGTGAGATGATCCTAGGGGATCCCAATAGAACACTATCATGCAATGCAATCTCCAACTCCACAAGATAGTGTTATCACCTTACTGAGAACTAAAGTATGACCCACGAAATTAAGGCGGGTACCGACATGTCGTACGAGCAGGCAATCTACTTCATTAACCAAGACCTCGGCTCAGTCTCCCATCTGTATGATAATGCTTTAGTTATTTGGATTGTGATTGGAGGTATCCTCATTAAGTGCATGCTGGTTGATTCTAGCAGCGGTGCTAACATCCTATATTACGATACACTCTAAAATATAAACATGCAAGATTACCTAGCACCATCCAAAATAGAGATCTTAAGTTTTAACGGGTCCACTGAACGGTCTATGGGGGAGCTCGTCACTCTGGTATAGGCTGAACCAGTTATGGTACCCACCACGTTCGTCGTCATCAACAGCCCCACAATCTATTACAATGGCATCCTGGGACGCGACTGGATCTACGCTATGAAGGCAGTCTCATCTTCCTATCACTAGGTAATACGCTTCCCCACAAAATTTGGCCCGTACCAGATATGAGGCTGCTAGGTCGCAGCCCGTATTTGCTACGCCAACTCTCTCAAAACTTGATGAATCGTGAGAATTTCAAGAAAAAGGGGAAGAGTATCGCCATTGAGGACTAGCAATGAACAAGGAATGGGCCCCATGGCGGTGGACTCGTCCTCCGTTCCTGGCTACCCAAATATGCCAATGAAAACATATGCACCACCCTCTGATCAGAACGATGCAATTATAAACATGTTCAACAAAGACTCGATACCACCTCTCGTAGAGCCGGTCGATAAAATTAACCTCAGCGGCCCTACAAGAACAACGTATATTGGTTCGTTGTTGACAGGTAACGAGCACTTGGACCTTATCACCCTCCTTCAGCAGTACAAAGACATCTTTGCATGGTCGTTCGACAAAATAACAGGTATAAACCCCGACGTGGCCTGTCATCACTTGTACACTAACGACAAAGCTACCCCCGTCAAGTATAAACTGCGCCGAACAACCTCAAGGTTATGAAGAGACATAAATGGTGAGATCCAAAAGTTACTGCAGTTAGGGTTTATCAGACCCATGGACTGCCCACACTGAGTAGCCAATGTGGTGGTCGTCCCAAGAAGAATGGTAAAATGTGAGTCTGTATCGATTTTACCAACCTCAATAAAAACTACCCAAATGATAGCTTCCATATGCCCCTCATCACCAGACTGGTCGATTCGACGGCCGAACACAACTGGTTGTCCTACATGGACGGTTACTCTTGGTACAACCAAATAATATTGGCAGCCGAGGACCAAGAGTGCACTTCCTTTACCACTGAGCAAAATCTGTATTGTTATACCGCCATGCATATCATCCTGAAGAGCGCGGGGTCTACTTACTAATGCCTCATCACCACCATTTTTGAAGAACAATTGTGGAAAACAGTAAAGTCTATATTGGCGACATGCTCATAAAGAGTAGGCTGAGCGGCGACCATTTCACCGACCTTGAGACCGTCTTCACAAAGTTGCGATCCTATAAGATGTGACTGAACCCTGATAAATACAGCTTTGGAGTTTCCTCAGGGAAGTTCCTCGGGCACCTAGCCATTCAGCGAGGAATTGAGGCCGACCCTGATCAGATCTGCGCCCTCGCGTGTATGCCCTCACCACGAACGTTGAAGCAAGTTCAAGCCCTCGTGGGAAAAATTGCTGCACTCGGCTACTTTATTTACCAAGCCTCCTACAAATGTTGTCCACTATTCTAATGTATCCATGAGAATAAAATGTACCAATGGAAGGACGAATGCAAGATAACTTTCTAGAACATGTTGCGATACTTGGCTACCCCTCCCACCTTTAGTGCACCAAAAGAATATGAGTTGTTAGGCTTGTATCTCGAGAACATAGATGAATCTATCAGTGCAGTCCTCGCTCGTACAGATAGTCGAACTGAGAAACTGACATACTTCATCAGTAATACCCTCCTAGGTGCAGAACTGCGATACTCTATAGTAGAAAATAGGCCCTCGCCTTGGTATACTCCTTACAGAAGTTATGACCATACTTCCAAGCCCATAGAATCAAGGTCATTACCACCCAACCATTACGGGAGATATTTGCCAAGAAAGATAAAACTCACCGCATCTCGAAATGGGCAATCACTCTAGGGGAATTTGACATACGCTTCAAGCCGAGGGTCATTGTCAAAGAATAGGTGGTCGCCGACCTCCTCGCCGACCTCCCCATTGATGATGACAACTGGCACAACGAAGAGGATGCGACCATGGCTCTACTCTGGATAACGACGTGCCGGCTTACACTAAAGGGTGGCGGTTATACACGGACGGGTCTGTTAACGCGGGTGGCTCAAGTTTGGGGATAGTGCTGGTTACTCCTACCGATGATATAATTGAGAAAGCCATACGGGCTAACTTCCCCTTTAGTAACAATAGAGCAAAATATGAGGCATTATTTTGTGGGGTAGATTCAGCGTTGGCCCAGGGAGTGGAACAAATTTCCATCTTTACCGACTCATAGCTAGTTGTTAACCTATATAATAGAACGTTCTAGGCAATGGAAGAATGTCTGATTATATGGAAATCCTAAAACAATGATTGAGCATGTTTAGAAAAGTTGACCTTGAACACATTCACCGCAGCGTGAATAGGTACTCTGACGCCCTCGCGTACTTAGCAGGAATCATTGGCGATAGGCTCCTGGTCGGCCACTGAGAGCCTCAGTAACAGAACAAGAAAATATACAGTTATTAATGTCAAACTCTGCCGGACGAGCCTGTACGCTCCACACCTCACATGTATCGTTGGGGAAAGGGTAAAAAGAGTTATCACAATAGGTTGCTCCATGGCTGATCGGGCTCGAGCACAAGGATTGTACTGGCCCGCAATACGACAAGACTTCATAACGTATGCGCAAAAGTGTGAAAAATGTCAATTCCACGGGCACCTTATCCACATCCCTGTCATTGACCTCTACATAGTCTCCAGCCCTTGGCCATTCATAAAATGGGCATTGGACATAGTGGGGGTACTCCCTATGGCGAGTGGGAGGCGCAAATGGTTGCTGGTTACGACAGACTACTTTACCAAATGGGCCGAAGCGATACCCCTCATTCGTATTAGGGAGAAGGAGGTAATTACTTTCTTATGGAAGAACATCATTGTAGGGGCCTATCTTCGTAAGGAGGGGAAGTCGGCTCTTACACCACGGGGTTTATCTTTACTCAAAGGATTCATGCATATAATCTATAGTACATACAATCTATGGACGATATATTTGCGTGGAGGCCTAGAATGGGCTACTCCACGACCTCTGACGAGGATTTTAAGAGAGATTATATTACTGTTGAGTAGTTGAAGGTTTGAGTATTGTGTGCTTTACAGGGTAATCGATGGTAAACTGTAAGGATTCAGGGAATATATTTGTAACCTCTCTATGATTCCCTATCCCTCCTATTTATAGAATATAGAAAGGGTTGAGTCATCGTAGGAAGTCAAATTATACGTGTACCCTCAGGGTATTAGGCAGGTATCTTAGAGTTGGTGTTGACACTGGAAATATTAGGTCTGGCACTGTGCTCTAATTTTCTAGTAGTTATTAGGTCTGTCAATGTAGCTGTAAGGACTAACAGCGTAGCCGTTCTTGTCTAATGAGCTGGCTGTGTCTGCCTTTGACCACATATGAAAGTGGTCGAAGTGTTTCTGATGCTGACGTGGAGCCTTTATCTTCGAGGCTTGTTCATAATCGAGGCTTCATCTTCAAATAATCTTGCAAGGCTTATTTATGGATTGAGTGGGCTTCGAAGTATTCAAGTAGGCTTCGAGGTAGCCTTCGAGTATTCAATTGGCGGTAGGAGGCTGTGAGTAGGCTACTACATTTGCTCCCTCTCAGCAAGGGTCTCGAAAATAGGTGTAGAGGTATTTGCTATGAAAGATTGTTGGTTATTGGGAGTTGAAAATTTGAAACGTTAATTGTTGAAAAGTTGACTGTTGCATATTGGAATTCCGAGAGGAGTAATAAAGGAGGGTAATTAAGAAATGTTGGTGGTTATGGAGTAATAAATGAGTTTGATGAGGCTTATAAATATGGGTTATGAAGGTGGTAATGCTGTAGAATCTTCTTCTTAACTTTCTTCTCCTTCCTCTATGATTACTGAAGAACATCATGAACCTAAATCCCAATACCCGCTACCAGAAGAGGATGGGATTTGCTCGAGACCGTCGTCTAGGGCAGAAAATTCTGAGTTGAAGCGGAAGTTCTTCGGCGACCATGAGATGGACTGGGTTATGCCTGACTTGGTGGAGCTGGAACCAGGGAACCCATCAACGGGGTGTCTTATGCTTACTTGTGGGGGGCAGATGAAATTTCAATTTACGACTGCTGAGGGATGCTATCGCTATCTGTTGAGTTTGGTCGAAGTCTTGTAGGGGCAGATGATTAGTTGGTGGAAGAGCAGGGTTCGGCTGGAGGATTTGGTCCAGCTGAAAATAGGGCAGGTTCTTCTTAAAGCGGTGGCAAGGTGTTGGTGATGAGTTTTTTTTGTGGGACTGTATTTAAAGGTCTCTGTTGTTGTCTATTATTTTATGTATGCCTGAACTTTGAAGCTGTTTTTTGTTGTAATCTGCGGAATATGATGAGAACAACACTTTCTTTCTTTTTTATTTTGGTTTTTGTATCTGGTGGATATGGTAATTAAATAGGATTGTAGGCGCGGTATTGATATAGCTCTTTGAATGTTAACATCTAGAAATGGCTGCCTTCGGGAGAAAATTGAGTTCGAAGTGTAATGTATTGATTGATGATATATGTTGGTATTCGACTAAAATGAATAGCTGCTTCTGAATTCTTGAAGCTAGAGGTTTAAATCATATTGGTTGTGATAGAGTGTGTAAGGGTGGTCGATAATTTGATATTAGGATATGTCGACTGTAGGACCTCAGAAATGGAGTTTGAATGCGGATACTGATAAAACAGTTATGTCTGTGAAGTTGTAAAGGTTGGACTGCTGAGTTTTCAAGGAGAAGAATTGAAGACTGTAATAAATTTGACTTAGGATTAGGGAGGGTTTAAATGTACCTTCAACTATAAATAGAGTATTTTTAAGGGAACATCACATAGTTGTTCCTTCTTCTCCTAGCAGAATGTTTGCGCCTTCGTCTCAAAGCAGCGAAAATGCTTCTAGCACTAAGCACCAGGACCGGGTGGCAGCAAAGGTTCATCATGTACGGGAGAAGATGCTGGAGTTGAAATAGAGGTTTCTCGTTGGCCGAGACCTGGACTCAGTGATGCCGGAGTTGTTTGAAGTGAATCCCAGGGAACCCATTAGTGGAATGCCCTTTGTGTACTGGTGGGAGGTGCTACAGATAATGGGCCTATTTCCCAGCCACCAGTAGACCATGCTGGAGTCTTTTGCTGAGGAGATGGTGGACCAGGAAGATGTTGAAACTGAAGCTGGGTGTGAGAAGAAGTGTCCCCATAATAAATAGGGGCTTCTTTAACTGTTTGGTTAAGTGTTTGCATATAGGGGTGTTTGTATTTTTCTGTTGATTTTGACAGTTTTGATATGTATTTGGTGTAAGGGGGTCTGCCCGAGTAAAATTGGACTTTGTAAAGTAACTGTCGAAGTAAAAATTCTAAACTGTGTGCAAGTAGGATAAATGTATTACTTGAAGGTAATTTAGGCGAGAAAATAGTTTGTTCGAAACACGCATTATCAGCGTGTTTTGAATTTTGAATTTGAATAACAGGTTCTCTGAGGGCGAATGCTCAAGAGGTAATGTGGATGATTACTCTAGAGGAAGGTATGACGAAGGTCTATTGGCTTCGATAGGATGAATTGATAGCCAGACAACTGGCTTGTCAAAATGGTATTGTTCATGGGGCAGAGTGCCATGCAGGTCATCATGATGTTTCCTTGATTTACGAAAAAAGGTTGATTTGATGTGAGGGTCTGATTTGACAGCTTTGAGTAGGGAATAGAAGGCTCGACTTGGCTTATTTAAAATTATGTAAACGTGAACATGAGACTCGCATGTGAGGGTAATGGGGGGTAAAGTGGTCAATACACATCTCAGCCGAAAAACAGGGTAGTGGTAATGATAGCGGTTTTGGAAATTAAGGCAGTTTTTTAGTATTTCGAAGAGGTATATATAGAGGAAATAACAAAGGTTTTGTTCACATAAAAAATAGAGAGTGATAGGAAGGGAACGTACGCCATTATTTCGAGAAGCTTGAGAAAAGTTACCAGGTCATTACTGAGGGACCGGCTGACTTGCTTTTCGAGTGTACTTTCATTAATACAGGTATGCCAATTGATCTTTGTCTATTTTTGCTTAGCTTAACTTCTATTTTGTATGTAGAGTCTTCTGGGTTTGTAGTTGTGAGGATATGTTAAAGGTTATGGGAAAACCATGTGTCAAAGGTATAGCCCCTTGGGATTCTTAGGGAATTGATGGTGGGACTGGGATTGGGGTCGAGTTTTCGACTGTGTCTATATCAGTTGGTGAGGGTAGATAAAAATTAGTTATTAATACGTAATTGTCAAATATATCGATCTAATTGCATGCCTCTTCTTCTGTAGGATATGATGCGTACCCGTCGAGCTTCAAGACTAAGGCTAATAGACGAGGAGATCGAAGAAAATGAGGCTAGTGTGTCTGGTTGTGCTTCGATGGGTAAGGGCAGCAACGTAGAATAATTGGTCATAATAAAAGATATCCACTAGCAGTGGTGGCTTCTGAAGTTAGGTGTTCAAGAAGTGGACGTTGTAAGATGGCAGTTACTGAGAATAGTGATGAGGAGGAGATGGGGGGATGATAGAGAGAGAGAGAGAGGTGAAGGTCGGGTTAAACCTTTAGATGATAAAAGGGTGAGGGGGAGCAAAGTGGTTGTAGTGAGAATTCAACTGAGTCGGATAAGGCTGATGGTTCTGTCTCGGCTAGAGAGAAGCTGAAGCTAGATCGATTTATGGCTAAATTTGGGCTATCGAAGGTAGGAGTAATATTATATGCTGCGGGGTCAGGGTATAGCTCCAGTTGAAACCTCTAGAAGGTATCATGACATTTAGAGGCCAAATTCGATAAGGGGTGCAATTGCCTCTTCGAAGGCTGGTGAAGGAGGTGTTGAACTTTTGGGAAGTGGCCCGTGCCAAATAATGAGAATTTTTATGAAATGATGAAGGTAATTGAGGGTATGAATGTAAAACTATGAGGTAAGGGGAGGAGTTTAATTGAGTGGTACGACATTGTCTCGTTCTACTCTAAGAAAGCAAATCAGAAGGTCGGTACCTATCACATCCAGTGTCACTTGGATAAGCCCTGGTTTTTTGATCTGTGCTCGACGGGTCGAGGGTGGGATAAAGATTTGGTTATAGTAGGGTAACTATGGGAATGCCGAAGGGGAGGATCCTTATCGGTTAATCATAAAATCTATAATCCGAGTAAGTTTTTTGTCAAAGTTTTTTATATTGCTCGAATAAACAATGATCGTATTTATGCTTGTTCTGTAGGTCCTAAGAGCCGGACTTGGGCGAATCTGAGGGATTACATTGACGGCTTAATCGACTCGGACGAAGAGTGGGTGAATTCTGTTTTCAAGAAGCTTGGTATTAAAAGGAAATGACAGAAGAAGAAAGATTCCCTACTTCGAAATGTATCCTTACGTTGAAGCCATCAAAGAAGAGGGGATGCGAAGGTGTTTCGAAAGTGGTCGAAGGAATGGAGGAGGAGAATTTGGCAAGGAAGTTGAAGTATGTCCCGAAGGTGCAACGGGCGTCGAAGCAGGCAGTGACAGTGCCCAAAGTAGCTTTTGATGCTTTAAGATAGAGGCTGAAGCAGGCATCGACACAGGCTGAGAAAGGGAAGGGAAAGGTCATTCCCGAGTCTCCGAGGACACAGTGGCCGAAGGTTATTTAAAGTAAAAGGCGTAGGGCAATGGGGGAGGATGATGCAGAGGATGCGGATGAGGATATGGCGGGGGCTGAGTGAGAGGACCAGGCTCTAGCCCTGGCTGCTTCGATGGCAACACTCTGCGCAGTGACCCAGACAAGGCCAGGAGGTAAATGCATAAGACAATGTACCAGATAACTATTTTATCTTTGAAATGCTAAAATTTTGCTTGAGTGCATCATACTTCGGGAGATACAGATGGTTTGACTATTCTAGCATACAGATGCATGGTCATAGGCTTTCATCAAGGCTCAAAAGGTAATATCATGGCAACTGGACAGACGCTTGAGGATCTGGATATCGCTCGAGGGACTGAGGCATCGTAGTATTTGAGAATAAAACTTTGAAGAGAGATCTGGTGGCTATCAATGATGCATTCGAGAAGAGATTCAAGGGTCAACGTTATAATCATGAGCAGGTGTTGAAGTCGAATCTTACTGAGAAGGAGAAGGAAAAGAAAGAACAGAAGAAGCGCTTCCAAGGGCAATATGATTATGAATGTGTGGGTAATGTCAGGTGAAGGAGTTCATAGAGGATTTGGGGTATAATCCTAAAATTTTGCAATGCTTTCCTATTACGCAAGATCTGTTGCTAAAATGTTTTGCGGACAGAGGGGATAGAGACAGACATTGCAGATTGTGGTGTGGAGGTGGCGCGGAGGCTCCTGTGATCGAAGGTACTACTGCTAGAGCTGCAACTAATGTGATCATCGATGGTACAGGGTCGAAGTCTTCTATTGGAGGTGCTGGAGGTGTTGACACTGAAGAGCCTGTTGGGAGAGAAGGTGCAGCCACTCCGATATGAGGTATTGTACTAGAGTGCCATACCGTTTTCTAATTTTTCTGTTAGGTTGTAATATTTGAACAATGTTAAGCTTTCTTGGCACTTGATCTTTGAACTTATGATTGTTGTGCTGTAACTGACTTGTACTGTACTGATTTTGTTTGGTTATAGACTGTACTGAAAATAATTTGTGTTAACTTGAATTGTACTAAATTGTATGCTAGATTCTTGATGTATGCTCTGAACTTGATTTGAATTATTTTGTGTTAACCTGATTCTCTGATATATGTTGTACTGGAACATCTTGCATGTAGCAAAACTGTTAATATTCTTGGATACTTGGATCTGCATATGCTGTAAGTGTAGAATGATTGTAGAGTGATCGAACCTTGCAGAGCTTCGAGATGGTTGTGGCACTTGGGTGGAACCAAGAGATTTATTGGAATTCGAAGGCCTAAGCCACAACAAAGTAAGACGTGGTCGCCTCCAACGCATTCTTGAGGGTCTGGTCGCTCGACCATTCGTTCCCCTCGAGCTTGCTCGAATGTGGAAGCTTAAAAATTTTCAAGGTTGCCCCCAAGTATCAGTCGGGTTGAAGGGTGACATAATACTTAGGCTAAACCATGAAATCACTGGACTTCGAAGGCTTGAGCCACCATGAAGTAAGACGTGTTCGCCCCAACACATTCTCGAGGGTCCAGTTGCTCGACCATTCGTGCCCCTCGAGTTTGCTCGAATGTTGGAAGCTTGAAAATTTTCAAGCTCGCCCCCAAGTTCAATCGGGTCGAAGGTTTGACATGATACCTAGGGTAAACCAAGAAATCAATGCAAAAAAAGAGACGAAGCTTGAAGAAAAGATGCTCATTGATTTACAGTGTATTACATCAGTAGAACAAGGGAAGGCCGTACTGTTGTATGATACCAACTGCATTGTGTTCCAGGGATTTGGTAGAGACTCTTCCTCAACTATCATCAGGTAATATGAACCTTAACAGTTTTATCGTAAACGACATAAGATCCTTCTCAAGATTCGGCTAACTTGTCGGTATTTTGAGGCTTCGAGGATGGGTGACGCGCGCCGAGTACATGATCTCCAATGTTGAAACTTCGTGGTCGAACTCGTTATTATATGATTTATGAAGGGAGAGATGAAACGGTCGAGGTTGGCGATGGCTCAGTCTCTGGTT
This sequence comes from Kingdonia uniflora, assembly GCA_014058105.1. Classification (NCBI taxonomy): domain Eukaryota; kingdom Viridiplantae; phylum Streptophyta; class Magnoliopsida; order Ranunculales; family Circaeasteraceae; genus Kingdonia; species Kingdonia uniflora. The sequence goes on along the minus strand of JACGCM010000076.1, from coordinate 163 downwards.
TCGTCTATCCATAGCATGTTTCATCTCGATGGGTACCAGGAGGTAGCATGTCTATGGGCCTATCAACAACAACAAGAAAAAGTTAGGTGTACCCCTTTCCTTTCTGACCAACGGTACTGAAGCAGGCTCCTCACTCAACTTTGAAGCTACCCACATGAGATCC